>JAZDUH010000137.1:930000-1530000 GCA_036419115.1 Scarus forsteni | reverse complement strand
CATCAAGTATATCTTCAACCACAGGAATTGGATTCACAATTAGAACAGGAGGAGAAACATCTGACCACACACGTCCACCAGGCAACACATTGCCAAGAATAACATGCACTCCTTCCACCAGCAACAGCCGCCGCACAGCAATAAAAACCTCCCCTTTGCACCAGATCTGAAAAGAGATGGATCTTTTGAACAGGAGCAGACAGAATGGACAGCCCCATACCCAAGCCTAGCTCTGAATCACCTGTATCAGACTGATTTGAAAAGGGAAGCACTGACACCAGGATATAGAAACCTAATGCACCCATGTCTCTAAAGGTTTTAACTGGTACCTCCACACCCTCAGCTGTCAGCGAAACAAAAGCCATCTAAAATGAAAGGTAGATATGTCTCATGACAAACAGGGTTACATTTTCCAGCAACCGAAAAGTCAAAAGAAACATGTTCAACAGGTGCAGCTAATGCCACAGACTTAACATTTACCTGTTTATTTTGTTTTTTAAAAGGCAAAACAGTCTGCTTTACTATGACCCTTTTATGGCAGTAATGACAAACTCTGTCTGCCTTCCACTGTGCTACACTTTTATCCTGCTTAGCTGACATCGTCTTGAAAAACACCGGTGCCACAGGACTATCCATATCACCATCAATGCCCCTCACAAATCCAAAATCAACACAGTGAGTCAACACTGAACCGCCAAGGTAGCTGCCTCACCAAAAAGTCCTCACCTGCTGCTCAGCAAAGTACTGTATGTAGCAATACAACCAGGTAGAGCATTCTTAAATTACTCCAATACAAAGAGGTCACACAAATCATCGAATGTCTCAACATCAGAAGCATCACGCTAATGATTAAAATAAATTACCAGGTCACATGAAGACTGCAAGTCACTCTTCCTACTGTTCCTGAACCGCTGACGGAAAGCTTCAGGAACCATCTCATAAGCTTTCAGAACAGCTGATTTAACTGATGTATAATGCAAACTCTCAGTTACCGATAACGCAGCGTAAGCCTCCTGAGCCTTGTTAGTTAAGACACGCTGCAGCATCATAGTACGCCCAGTCTCAGGCCAAGCCCTAGCATCAGCTACCCTCTCAAAAAGAGAAAAAAGAAGTCTCAGGATCTCTCTCGTCAAATTTTGGAACAAGCAAACAAACAAATTACCCAACAAGTCAAAACGTGAGGGATAACGCGCAGCAGAAGAAACAGTACCCCAGTACAAGTAGCCCCACTTTTAACTTTTCGCATTCTAACGTGATCGTTGCTTGTTCTGTCTCAAATTTTAGTTTTTCAACAGCCAATTCTTTCTCAGCCTATACACGCTGTTTTAACTTTTCATGCTCAATTTGCAGCAAAAGCAATTCTTTTGTTGGTCAAAGGATAAATTAGGTGCAGCCATGAGTACAGACACACCTGCTGCACCCTTAACACTATCCCAAAATTTACCTTGTAAGATATCCATTTCGTACAGGTTAGCTTTCAAAATAGATCTTACAGTGTCCTTCAGTCTTTTCTCACTAATCTCTATTTTATAGTGCTTTAACTCCTGAAACTCAAAATTTACACTGAAATGTGTCAATGCTCACCTTCTGTGGCTGATAAAACACATGAACCCACTGCTCCAACTCCGCTTCATCAGACACAAACTTTTTGACCCAGGTGCCTCTGTGACATACATTCACAGTTGATGGGCATATGCTAATCATCAGGGAATCCACGCAGCAGCCCTCCCTCAATGATACTCTGACCGGATGCCCATTTGGGGGCACTCCTAACCCCCCCCCACCTTTCCTTCTGGTCCTGGCAGTCGGCGTGTTCGGCATAGAACATAGTCCTGTGAGCATGCAGCACAGCAAGGGTTTCTCTTGTGTGCGTCACAGGAAAGCACAGCTGGTGTGGCTGCAAGGGAGGAATTCGGGAGCGCTGCAAGAAAAAGCAATTAACCCGGTTTGCTGTGGTTGGCGGGTTGGTGTTGACCTCTCTCAGGGATTTGGGCTCCATCTGGCTGTGGATGCGTGCATGGGCAGCACGACTTCAGGGTGCCATGGGCTGAAATCAACAGCAGTCCCCTTCCCTGGTAGTGGTGTTTTGGACAGTTATGTTGTTGGTTTGATCCACGTGGTGTTTGATTTGGCTTTATCCTTGCTTTATCTGTCACTGGTCAGCCCCAGTCCTGACTCATTGTCTTTTGTTTTGTTGCCTCTGCTTGTTCAAATCCTTTTAAAAAGAGAAGTATCTTAATGAAGAATAAAGTTTTGTATTTTTGATACAAGAATCACATCTCCTGCCCTGTATGTACTTGAACCTGTGTGTTTCTGAGGGACTGTTTAAATATATAAGTATATTTCCAGAGTGAAATTTTCATGGGTGGCGTTGTCGAGCCTCATACCCTGTTTTGCTAGAGTCCTGTCTTGCCACAATACATACGTACCACCTATGTCACCACAAAGCAGTCGAACTGCCGCGGGCAACGCCCTGCAATACAAGGCCCTGGACGCGCCTGAACAGAAAAAAAACACGGATTAAACACAACTGAACATCAAATAAACCGCAATTAGATGAGCCCCCTTTTGTCAGAGCTGGCTCTACGATGGGGAGTGGAATTCCACTGGGAGCACAGTCCGCCAGCCTCTCCTCTCTCCATACGCAAATATTGATGCCCCAGCTCAGTGGGTAAAACATCTGTTTACTGGCTGGGGAGTCACGGTTCAAATCCCACATGAAACATATATATAAGGAGCGAATATATGGAGTGAATGACATCTTCTAGTCTGGGTCACTGGGCAAGACCCTTAGTGTTACCACCTACCTCATTACATGAGTGCCACAGGCAGCCAAACCAGCTTAGATGTCGTCCGGGTTAACAAGGTCAGCGTGAAATCCTGAGGAACCAGGGCATTGTGACGACAGATGGCCAACTGGAACAAGACATCGAAGGCAATGGACACGAGATAAGAACAAGGCTCTGTTGGAATGCGACTACTCCAGTAACCCTAACCAGTAGGGTTACATGAGCAGGCTGCGGGACATGGTTACTTTGATACCCACAGTCAATGCTAACACCAAAACAATTTGTAGCTCGGTGTTCCAACATCCACAAACGTCAGCTGCTGTCAGGACGAGAGATCGAGGAGATACAACACTAATGCTACGGGGGAGCCAGGACGATAGGTCAGATGGGGGAGTTAACATTGACTCCCCCTGAGATTGGGTACCAAGCCCCAGAATTGAGCAAAGAGCTAACTGACATGAGAAATAATATCATGGATAAGATGTGCAATTGTCACCGACACCAACTAGCGAGGATAAGTGAAGTACCTCAAGAGACCCTAGCCAATGTGGATGCAGTAATCAAGACATTCCATGAGAATATTTATATATCTATGACATTTATACTTGGATATTTTCACATTTTTTTAGTTTTCCAGATGTGCTGAGTGTAAATCTTCAACCCCGTTTTGTACACTATGGAGGCTCGCTGAATATTTTCATAAAAAGTATTTCTAAAGAAATCAACATTTTCACATTAATCAGATGTCTCCCATACTTATTCAATAATTTTAAATAGAAATGACATAAAATCATATACTTCTACTCTCTTAAATCTGGAATGTAATTAATAAGTAAAGGCACTCTTGTCATTTTTTATCCAAAATTTAGTGTAACTGAAGAACTGTAATAAAAATCAATGATCATGTGATAGCTTTCAATATTTTAGACAAAAATCAACATACAAACAACAAATTATTTTTTCAACATTTTTAGAAAATAATATATGAAAATGTAAGTGTGAAGGTGTTGAGACTAGCATAACAGGATTGAAGATAGTAACAGGGTTGGAGGGACAAATACAGCTTTACATATATGAATGTGTCTGTATCAGTGCCTGTGTCTATGTCCATGTCAGAGTGTTTTTGCATGTGTGTGTTTGTCTGCATATATGCATGAATGTGCCTCTTGTTTCACATTGAGTCGGTTTCACACGTCTTTCAATACTTCCACATGGCACTTTGTCACGTTCTGTGAGGGTGGAATAAGTTCAAGGACATCATTAAACAGGTACCAGATGATATCATCCTGATGCGGCCAGAAAAATCAGTCTGACTCTACATGATGCATGCATTTGACCTGGACATGTGTAGTTTGTATGTTTAGAATGATGCCTGGACACAAATCATCATCATATATGAGAATACATCATTTACCAATCAGCTCCGGACTTTCCCACAGGATTTCTTTATCTAGATTCCTCCCACTGGCTGACTATGATACAACCGTTTCTATCTTCTAGCTAAAACTGAAACACTGGGTGTCAAAGCACTTGCAGCTAAACTGCTTCCATGTTGTGCACATGCAGCTTACATCATGAACCATTAGTTCTCCTGGAGCCAGAGTAATGGCCTGGTGAATTCTCATGGTTCCAGGAACAGTTGGTATCTGCTTTGGCATTTTCTCCATAGATTCTTCAACATCTTCACTTTTCACAAAGAACAGTTTCACACTTGTGTTTGAGTCAGACAACATCCTGAATAGCTTTTGCATTTGGGATGTCATGGCCCCTGTCAGCTGCTCTTTTTAAGGTTCTCCCCACAACATCTGGTGCTCCTTTTCCATGACTAGCCTCAAAAAAATTCCAAGAACCAGCCTTGAATCCTCTTCTGAACAGTTCTGTAGTGAAAAGGTAGAAGTTTTCTTGTTGTTTGTATTGCGAACTGGGGCCGTTGCTTAAAAAGTGCAACACAGACACTTGTTGATGTTGGCCTTGGAGGTAATACAGCAAAGGATTTAGGTACTGCCATATTGCTGGAGGGTCTTTATGTCTATTCGGGCAGATGGTGCTAAGCACACAGGCTCTGAGTGTCCAATAACATACAACACACCTGTATGAAGGGTGGCCTGCTGATGTGAAACCCATAAGTGGACCGCCTGAACTTGAGGACTGTATTTACAGCTGTAGTTTTCTAGGAAGTCAACATGTATCAAAGCCTCTTCCACTGACTTATTGTTCCTTCAGCTCATGGCAGAAGGCATACTGCTGCTTGATATTAAAGTGATACATTTTAAATGTCTTTACCAAGCTGTGGAAGAGCTCAATGAGGTCCTCATGTGTGCCCTCCACAGATTTCTTGACTGTCACCTTGACAGTTGCCTTTTCTCCTTTTTTGTCTATCTCCTTCTCCTCTGCTTTCCAGAAACTTGTGAATGGTGAATTCAACATCCAGGCGTGTGCGAGTGGGTTTGCACTCCCAAATCAAACAAAAGCTGTCATAGAGGATCTTGGGAGCAAGGCGATGGCAGTCATGTGTGGTGGCAAGAATACCGATGCACTTGCATCTTTGCGCTGCAATCTTCTGAGCAAGAGAATCGTGTCTGCAAAGGCAATTGTTACCCCAGAACATCGCCCTCCTACAGAGTCCTCAACGAAATATCATTGCCAAAGAGTTTATTAACAGATCATGGTGTGGACTGAAATGGATAGTGGCATGAATCCTGTGGATTGGGGATGGAAATTGGAGGACAGTCGGTTTGTGCCAGTTATGACAAAACAAGCTGCTGCCCCAGAGAGCCTCCTGCAGATGGTTCACTGCGATTGCACAACTGCTTGTCGAGCACAACGGTGCAGTTGTACAAGATACGGACTGCCTTGCATGTCTGCTTGTGGACCATGTCAAGTTGACAATTGTGAGAATCCACATAATCAAGCAGTACGGGAAGAAGAGTGTGATGACTAATTGTTCATCTGGAGTGGAGAAAAGGAAATGAAAATGAAAATATTTGTAAGAAAGTTAAAAAAACTAACAAAAAATATATAAAAAACAAAAACAAAAAAACAAAAACAAAACAAAAAAGACAACAAGGGGCTAGCGGTACTGAGCCTTCAAGTGACAGCCCTGTTTAAACTTATTTCACAGTACCATATAGTAATAACTGAATTATCCCTCATTGGTATCAAAATAAATCTCCAGAAATCACCAGAATGTGAATTAAGTGAATCTAATTTCCACATACAGTATGGCATTATTTATTATGGCACATGGAAAAAGGAGATTACATTTTAAATTTTTTTTTTTCATACTGATGTACTGTATATTCTTTATAAATTTGATTATAATTGATTGTTTTAAAACATAATTCTACTTTAATCACTTACCTATGATTTGTATATGCTAGTTTTAATTATAGATCATCAAATCATAGGGTTAGACACCAACATTACTTGTTTAGGATGAATAATGAGGGAATATTGGTAATTTTTAGGAACTGGGGGCGGCCATTTTGAAAATTTGACCTTTTGACCTTTCTAGTGGTCAGATTTTGGTAAACTTTTGATATGTTATTAAGTGCAGATGATACTACACTAAACCATTGAGAAACCTTTTGTTGCAATGTTTTAGGGGCCAAACCATAAATGCACCCACCTAAATAACACATGAGCTAACCTACCAAGGCTGGAGACTGAACAGTACTGGAAAGGCTGAAAAGAAAGAAGCATCGCATAACAACGATGCACAGTGGCTAATCAATCTAAGAGCAGACCACGCCAATCTTCCTGAACAAGATGCCCGGCCCATCACAGTTGCAGATGTCCAAGAAAAAGTCTCAGGTATGAAGAACTGGACAGCACCAGGCCTGGATATGAGTCATACCTTACCTTCTGGCTAAAGAGGCTGACCTCACTTCATGAGCGCCTCTCAGTACAACTGAACCTGCTGAGAGATTGGACCCACCCAGAATGGCTGAACAAGGGCCGCACAGTCCTGATTCAGAAAGATCCCCAGAAGGGACCAGTCCCATCCAACTATCGACCAATCACCTGCCTCTCCACAACATGGAGACTCCTGTCAGTCATCATTACAGCAAAGATAAGTGGGCACATGGATCTATACATGACAGAAACACAGAAAGGCATTGGTAATAATATCAGAGACGCAAAACATCAGCTGCTGGTAGACAGAATAGTCGCTCGAGACCGTAGAACCAGACAAACCAACCTGTGCACTGCCTGGATTAATTACAAGAAAGCCTATGAGTCAGTGCCACACACTAGGGGTGTAAATGGGGTGTAAATACCACTTGGGGCGTCGGTGGCGCAGTTGGATAGTGTGCTTGGTCAGTGATCGGGAGGTTGCAGGTTCAAGCCCAGCTGCGGGCGACACATGGCGATGCTTAACCCCAAGTTGCTCCCACTGCTGCGTCAGTGGCGTATAAATGGGCGTATAAATGGGCGTGAAAGGGCGTGAATGTGTTAGAGATACTGATGGAAAAACTAACAGAAACACAGAGCCATCAGTGAGTGAATGTGGGTGTGAATGGGTATGAATGGGTAGGTGTGACCTGCGGTGTAAAGCAGCTTTGAGTAGTCAAAGACTAGAAAAGTGCTATATAAGCTCAAGTCCATTTACCATTTACCATTTCAATCACCAGTTTCATGACGATACGATACGATATCGATATTCTGGACAACGATACGATACTTGGCTATATCACAAAGTCTGCCACGATACGATGCTATATAGTGGCCTTCGATCGAGTTTAGAAGATATTTATGTACACATTCAACACCATCAGTTACATCAAAGTCATCTAAACCAAGAAAAAATACAAAGCAATTTTGATGCTTTGACAATTTTATTGCTGAAACATTTTGAGACAGTTAAATGAAAATCATTTTTTCTAACAAAAAGAAAATAGACCTGTTTCACTGTTAAGTGCCACATTTTTTGTGTCATCAGTTAACATTAAGGGTCACTTGCTAGTTGCAGTTATAAACATAACTAATACACGATTCACCACCTTGAATTTACAAGTTTCTGAATAGGTGCTGTGCTCAGTGGTTATTAAGAGATATTAAACCCTGCATTTTTTACATTCAACAGAACAAAATGTGAACAAAAAGCAGGAGTTTCTGTGAACAGTCACTCGCTTTTACTGTCTTCTGAACAATATATTTTTGGCATTAACAAGTTTTAGAACTCAGGAATTAACCAAGGTTTATGGCTGACCAGTACTGAGAACATAGTGCAAATAGGGTGCATGATAGCTATAAACTACACCTGGTAATGTGCATTTTGCCATATAAAAGGTAAGAAACTTATGTGGGTATACAAACCAAATAACATATTCACATGCTGACCTTGGTGCATATTTAAGAAATCTCCTCTTATCTCGTCTTCTTCCGCTTATCCATGATCGGGTCGCGGGGGCAGCAGCCTAAGCAGGGAAGCCCAGACTTTCCCTCTCCCCGGCCACCTCGTCCAGCCCTTCCCGGGGGATCCCGAGGCGTTCCCAGGCCAGCTGAGAGACATAGTCTCTCCAGCGTGTCCTGGGTCTTCCACGGGGCCACCTACCGGTGGTACGTGCCCAGAACACCTCACCAGGGAGGCGTATTTAAGAAATGCAATACTTAAACCATATCCTGTGTATGTAATCATCAGTAGTTTGATGAGAACTTGTTGCCTTCAAGCAAAACATAGCATGCGATCTCGACAACAGTCAATCATGTCTGTCACTCATCCTCTTTGGGAGTTTTTTCTTTAAAAAAAACAACTGGTCAACATGTTCAGGAGACAAAACACTGCGTTCTGAACGGACAATGTCCCCTGCAGTGCTAACAACACGCTCAGAAGGTACACTTGTACCAGGAATGCATAGGTATGTTTTGGCAAGGTTTGCCAGGAGAGGGAGCTCGGTCTGGTGACTTTTCCACCACTCTAACACATTACCTCCCAAGATCAAAGATGAAGAGTCCTTATACTTAGCAACTTCAACACCTGCTAGCTCTCTGGAAGTCCTGACACCCTGGCTTGAGTCCATCTTGCAGAAGGTGTCACCAAAGAGATCTGCAAGTGCTTTTGACTTCTTGGAAACAGGAACATAATCTAGAAATGACAAAGAGGATTTCAAAATTTAAGAGAACAAATCTACCACGTGCACTTGAAAACATTTGATAGCTGACTCCAATGAATGATTTACTTGTAAATATTAAATAAGTGACATTTTTCACAAAGAGGAAAACATCTGTACACAAACATTCAGTGGCTTGAGCCTGGGATGCAATTGGCAAGTCAGATGGAGCATCAGCAGTCTGGTCACCTGATGAGTGAGGAGGTGTGTTCTCAACCTGCGCCACTGTGTCATTGCCATTCTGTAGATTAAAAATAAACATACACACACACACATACACACACACACACACACACACACACACAATAGCAGGTGGTAAGCATTTCAACACTTAACAGAGCAATTCAATTTATCATTTATATTTACATTTCTACAACTTAACTAAGAATAGAAAAAATATTCTCTTACTTTCTTGTCTTGTCTCAAAGCTCTGCAGCCTCTTGTATGAGACACTGAAACGTTGCATCTCTCTCCTCCTCACTTAGGAAAGGCAGCTTCTTGAACCTTGCATCTAAGGCAGATGCATTGTGCAGGACTTGTTTCACGTCAAGATATCGCTGTTTAAGCTCCCCAGCCATGGTCAGCTTCAGCTCTTTCAGTAAAAGGGAGTCCTCCTCTGATATACTGAAATGCTCCAACAGCTTAGCCTTCAGTGGTGCAATGATGGACAAAGTGGGCTGCTCCTCTTCACACATAATAGTAGTAGCACTCTTCACCGGTCCAAGCAGTTTCACTAAGTCTTCAGCTGCACTAATGTCACTTTCGTTCAGAGTATGCACGTCGTTTGCACCTTTTCTCCGCTTTTTGTCCAGCAGTGAAGCGCACACTGCAGCTTGTTGTTCCAGAAACCTATCTAACATATCAAATGAACTGTTCCACCATGTGATCACGCCTTGTTTTAGTTTGTGTTCTGGAAGTCCAAGCATCTTTGGCTTCTCTTTTAAGACTGCAGTTGCCACCGTGCTGCGGTGAAAAAACGCCACGACCCGTCTCACTCTTCCTCGAAGACATGCTGCATCAGTACATTTGAGGCTCTTCTGTGCTGCCAAGTTGATAATATGTCCAAAGCATTTGATGTGTGGAGAAAGGCCTGCCTCAACTCCAGCGACGGACATGTTGCTAGCGTTATCCGTTACAAGAGCAGGGTTTTTGTCACGTATATTCCACTCTTCACATGCGTTGTCCAAAACTTTACCAAGATTTGCTCCTGTATGTGCATCGTTCAAGATACGTGTCTAAAGAACATGACTCATTTGCCACTCAGCATCAATATGATGACATGTCACAGTTACAAATGCTTGTGTTGTGCATGATGTCCATCCATCTGTAGTCAGTGCAACTCGTTCCGCGTTAATCAGCTCATATTGAATCTCACCTTTCACTTGCTCGTACAGCCTTGGTATGCAGGTTTGACTGAAGTGCTGTCTCGATGAGATTGTGTATTTCGGCTCCAAAGTGTGGAGTAGCTCCCGAAAACCATCATTTTCGACAGTACTGTAAGGCCTCATGTCCTTACAGTGGAAAAATGAAATGGCAGTTGTCATATTCATCGCTCGTTTGGAGTTGTGGTTCAGCTTCTGTGGAAAGAAGTTGGTCAGGGGCGCTGAGCAGGCAGCTACATCTATGGCAATGCTAACGTTAGCTTGAGGGTCAATACCGTGTTTATTTTTTAGATGTCCAGCCAAGTTTGTCGTGTTTCCTGAGTATTTTATCTCGTGACGACATTGCTTGCATATCGCACGTGTTTTGTCTGTTAACCCGTCTTTCCAGCGAAATCCAAAATGTTGCCACACGGCTGATTTATATCCAAGAGGGGAGCAAATCTCGTCATCTTCTTTAGCCTGGCTGCTAGCCATACTCCGCTATCATTGTTTGGGGGCACAATTGGGCGAAAACTGTGAAATGGATATCCAGTCGGAATTTCAAAATAAAGGCGTATATTTGAGATGACGATGATCAGTTTTGAATTTCCATCGATTTGATTGAATCGTTGCTTAACCAATCGATGTATCGATATATATTGATGGATCATTACACCCCTACCATACACATGGATCCTGGAATGCCTGAAGCTGTACAAGGTCAATAAGACTCTAAGAGCCTTTGTTGCAAACTCAATGGGGCAGTGGAACACCACACTTGAGGCCAATTTTGAGCCAATTGCACGAGTCTCCATCAAATGTGGCATCTGAAATGGGACCACCGTCAGTCACCTCCTCTACATGGATGACATCAAGCTGTATGCTAAGCAAGTGAGACATCGATTCACTGATCCACACCCCCAGGATCTACGCCAGTGACATCACAATGTCGTTCAGACTGGAGAAGTGTGGCCGAATGGTGACAAAAAGAGGGAAGGTAGTCCATACAGAGGGCATAACAGTGCCAGAGGGCAGAATAGTAGATGTGGGGGAGAGCTACAAATACCTTGGCATACCACAGGCAAATGGCAACCACAAAGAGGTCACTAGGAAAGCAGCAATGACCAAGAACCTGAAGCGAGTAAGGCAAGTCCTAAAGAGTCAGCTCAATGGCAGAAACAAGGTTCAGGCAATTAACAGCTATGCCCTGCCAGTGATCAGGTAACCCAATGATGGTCCCAAGAGATCAAGCGTTTAGTGAGTGACTCAGATAGTGGAAACTGACGGGAAAAGAGGAAAAAGAGGAACCATCATGGGAGGTAAAACCCCCGCATTGGTTGTTTCACCAACAGGTAGCTGAAGTGGCTGATATGAACAAATCCTACCAATGGCTTGAGAGGGCTGGACTGTAGAACAGCACAGAGGCACAAGCCATGGTGGCGCAGGAACAGGCCTTGAGCACCAGAGCAATAGAGGCCCAGATCTACCACACCAGACAAGATCCCAGGTGCAGACTGTGTAAAGAGGGCCCTGAAACGGTCCAGCACCTAAAAGCAGGGTGTAAGATGCTGGCAGGAAAAGCATACTTCGAACGCCATAACCAAGTAGCCGGTATAGTGCACAGGAACATCTGTGCAAGTATAAACTGGAGACCCCAAAGTCAAAATGGGAAGCACCTCCCAAGGTGATGGAGAATGACCGAGCCAAGATCCTGTGGGACTTCCAGATACAGACCGACAAAATGGTAATGGCCAACCAACAGGACATTGTGATCACAGACAAGCTGCAGAGGAAAGCCGTTGTGATAGATGTAGCCATCCCAAGTGATAGCAACATCAAGAAAAAGGGAAACAAGAAACTAGAGAAATACCAAGTGCTCAAAGAGGAGCTAGAGAAAGCCTGGAAGGTGAAGACAACAGTGGTACCTGTGGTCACTGGGGCACTTAGGGCAGTGACCCCCACACTGGAGAAGTGGCTCCAACAGATCCCTGGAGAAACATCAGACATCTCACTTCAGAAGAGTGCAGTCCTAGGAACAGCTAAGATACTGCACAGAACCCTCAAGCTCCCAGGCCTCTGTTAGAGGACCCAAGCTGGAGAGGATGAACAGCCACCCACCCCACCCTGGGAGAGAGGGGTGGGTGACAGGAGAGTTTATTTTATATAATTATAATAAATAGTACAGCTTGCAGTGGAAACGCAGACAAGATAAGGACTAATGCCTTCAAATTGAAGTAAACTGTGCTGAACCAGACCACTCAGTAGAAATGAGGCATGATTCCCCATACCTTTGTAAATAACAGATCTAGCATTGGTCAGGAAAATGCTCTGCAGTGCCGGTCTGTGAGGCTGCTTTCGTTGCTGAGCTAGCAGAGAGCCCAGTGGTCTCATTGTGTCCAGCAGTATATTTTGCGACCACTGAAATTGCTTGTTATGTCGGCCTTGCAAGCAAAACGAACATTCAGCAACTCCCTGTATTGTAGGCGAGTTTTGCCCCATATAATCCATACACGAACTCATCCATGCACACAGCAACAACGCACACTGCCATCTTGTGCAGTGTCCTCATTCTGCGCAGCTTAGACACTGAACAGCATTTACTTTTTAATGAAAAAGTAAGAATATATCAGCGTTATGTCAGCAAAACTCTGAAGTTAAATATTTTGAAAAGGACTATTATCGACCAATTTAGTCGACCAGCTGGGCCCTATTTATTCCATCTCTGATCTTTTTAAAGTCTACACCGCATTGTTGCCCCTAAGGCCGGACAATGAGGTGGCCACACTTTTTCTGTGGTCCTAAAGCTTACTTTTAATTTAGCGTAAGAGTTGTATGGTCTCTGTTTTAATGTGCCCTTGATTCTCTCAATTTGCTTTTATTTTAACAAATTTTTCAGTGTTTCATGTGCTTTACATGTTTTATGCTATAACAATCATGCTTTGTTTTTATAATTTGTTGTTTTAAGTTTTACTCTACATTATTTTATTTTATTTTGTTGCTGCTTGGTAGTCAACATGCAGCACTTCGGTAAACATTATTGTTTTGGCAATGCTCTGTAGAATTAAAGTTTTTTAGGGATCTCATTCTAAAAAAGTTCATCTCTGTTTCTAATCAACAGAGCTCATAGCAGCTGGTATTTGATCTAACCTCTTGCACCTTGAATGCAGTTTAAGCAGCTGGCTGTTCAGCATGTGTCTGATTCTGCTTGTAAGTTCATGACAGTTGAAAATGTTTTTCCAGTCATTATTTCCTTGACACTCAGAAATTCTTCCTTGAAAGATGCAGTAATGATTTAGCGATGTGTCCTTAAATAAGCTTTAAATAAACATTTGATTGTGTATTTTATGTGTGACAAAAGATAAATGCATTCAGGTCTAATAGATGTAAAATATTCTCCTCTAATGTTCTGTGGATGTGTGGAAAAAAGCCTTTTAATTTAAAGTTTTTAGGGGATCTCATTCTAAAAAGTTCTGCTTCTTGTCTGTCAAGGCATTATATTGTGTTTTTGGACGGTTTCTAATCAACAGAGCTCATAGCAGCTGGTATTTGATCTATGAGGTTGCAGCACTAATG
Organism: Scarus forsteni; assembly: GCA_036419115.1. NCBI lineage: Eukaryota > Metazoa > Chordata > Actinopteri > Labriformes > Labridae > Scarus > Scarus forsteni. Next base: position 1,516,164 of record JAZDUH010000137.1, on the reverse strand, counting down.
TCAGTGGAAGGAGCAGATTTCATATCACAAAAGCTGGCTCTGTAAATGGCATGGTGTCTGAATCATCCATAGAGCAGGAAACCAGACGGAGGGTTCATTCAGGATGATCAACACCTGTTTTAAAGTGGACTTGGTTATCACTGGAGTTGTGTTTTTGGTTAGATATTTTTATATTTTCAGTGACATATTTGCAATCATTCGGAGTTGTTTGTTGGCCTAATAATAAATGTTTGATGTATATTCTCAATTATTGATATGGCTGCAGAGTGATACAGTATGCATAGTGAGATAAGCATGTTAAGTACATTAGGACTGTAATTGTGATTGGTAATGTTCAAAGTCATGTTATGTAGCAATATCACTGATTAGAATACAACTTGTTAAATCATTGCATCATTTTTCTGAAGTAGCATGAGGCCCACATTTAAAACTCTTTAGCAACATATTACACAGGGTTGTAATGTTGTTTAGGCAGCACGTAGTCTGTTTTGCATCTTTCTGAAAATGTGTCAATTTAACTATCATTTCTGAACCTTTGCATCTAAAAACAGTTATAACTGAGGAGATGGACTTTTAATGCACTTAGGTATGCCAACAGTGCAACAGTTTCAGATGCATGTATTATCCGAGACGGCCTTTTCATTGTGGCCTGACAAAACAGTATAGACGGTTTATATACATTAACAGAATACTTCGTGACTACGTCATCTGGGCAAAGTGGGAAAGTGCTTTGGGAAAGAAGAGTCTTTCAAAAACATATCTGATTGTGATAGCATGATCGTTCTCTCAGTCACGTTCATTATGGATCAGTCGGCACAAACCTGATCCTAAAACAAACTCTTGCCAAAACCTGTCACAGTACGAGGCAGGGCATACCCTAACCTGGTCACCAGTACATGACAGGACTGACAACCATTCACACACACACACACACACATTCTCACTGAAGGGCATGTTTAAATCAGAGTACCGAGAGAAACCCACACATGCACATGACCTTTCCACACATAAAGGTTCTCGCCAGGGATGTAACAGTTATCGGTAAAATGATAAACTGCGGTAAAATTTCTGATGGTTAGTACTACCGTTTCTTGTTTAAAGGCACATGCACACGCTGCGTCGAGCAGAGGGTTTCCTTGGCATCCTATGTTCTGTGTTGTAAGCAGTCTTTTGAATGTGTCTTACACTTTTTTATTTTCATGGATTAGTGCTATTAGACATTTTCCCATTGATCATCAATAATGGAGCTGTTCATCTTAGTTGCATTATGGACTTGGGGGACTTTCAGCAATCTGTCACCGGCGTTTGGCGGGGTTGCACTTTCTTGTCTGAGGATTCAATATACTCGGGATGTTTTGCTGCAGTGGAACACACAGAGCCGTATCGCTGGGCTAACATCAAGTTTTCAACTGGCAGAGTTACCGATTGAGATCCAACAAGATGTCAGAGTGAACTCTGACAGTGATCATAAAAAGGGAATTGAAAGAAGGAAGAGGGTTAAAAGGGGAGGAGTCGGGCTGCACCTGAGGAAGCGTCAGCTGAATTGCCTCCCCTTGCCCTCCCTGATCCTCGGGGATGCACAGCAGCTGTGGAATAAAATGGACAAGCTGCAGGAAAGTTTGGTTCCTCCGCGATTACAAAGACTGTTGCATCATGGCCTTCACAGAGACCTGGTTTACAGAACTGGAGTCGGATACCGGTCTCTTCACTGATGGAGTTGGAGTCCCATTCCAGTAGGACAGGAATGCAGACTCGACAGGGAAATCTCGTGGAGGGAGCATGTGCATGTACGTCAACAAGCATTACAGCAGCTCTGTGACGGTGAGTGAAAGCCTTTGTTCAGCTGACGTGGAACTCCTGTCAGTGTTGCTTGCCCTGTGAGTTCCCTCAGATTTTCATCACATCCGTGCATATACCCCTCAAAGCAAACCTGTCTACTGCAAAAAGCACTGTTTTTGATGTAGTTCAAAAAATGCAGTTCTTGTCCCCAGAAGTACCCCATCTTGTACTGGGAGATTTTAATCATGTGTCACTGGATAAGTCCATAAAAACTTTTTATCAATATGTTATTGTACTGACAACTTCACTGAGAGTTTATTTCCCTGCTAGTTTGTCCTGGCCTGATAATTTAGTTAAATCTCAGGTTTTTCTCGATTCTGGTGCTGATGAGAATGGGGGTCAAGGAGCGTCACACGTCAATCAAATCACGACGTCGGGGGGCGGTCATCGCTGATTGGCTGGGCACACGAACTGGGCGCTTTAAAGTTCAATATTTTCAACTCGAGCGGCCGACGCCGACGCCCAAAGGCTGCCAAACGCAGTAACGCCCAGACGAGCCGCGCTAAACGCCCAACGCTCACACTTCAAGGCCAAGACGCCTGTTTGCATAGACTTTGTATGTAATCTCGACGCGCGTCCAGGCGAATTCGCGTCCGGTGTGGCCGTAGCATTAGGTCTCCCTTGGTTCAGGCTACACAGTCCCCACGTTAACTGGTCTAACTCCTCTATCCTTAGTTGGAGTATTAAGTGCCATGCTATCTGCCTTTTGTCTGCCATACCTGAGTCCAAGTCATCTAGTCTCCAACCCAGTCCTCCTGATTTATCTGAGGTTCCCAATGAGTATCATGACCTAGCTCAAGTCTTTAGCAAAGATTTAGCTCAGGTCCTTCCTCCCCATCGCCCCTATGACTGTGCTATTAACCTCCTACCCGGGGCTTCACTTCCCACAAGTCGACTTTACAACCTGTCACGTCCGGAGAAGGAAGCCATGGAGTGTTATATCAAGGAGTCATTATCAGCTGGTCTTATCCGCCCTTCCTCCTCTCCTCTCGGTGCTGGATTTTTCTTTGTTGGCAAGAAAGACTCCTCACTCCGTCCATGCATCGACTTCAGAGGTCTGAATGACATAACTATCAAGGACAAATCCCCCATACCTCTCATTGACCCTTCGTTTGAACCTTTATGCCATGCTAAAGTGTTCACCAAACTGGATCTGAGGAACGCTTACCACCTTATTCGGATCCGCGAGGGCGATGAATGGAAAACAGCATTCAACACACCCCTAGGACACTTCGAATACCTGGTCATGCCATTTGGACTCACCAACGCTCCTGCCGTTTTCCAGACCCTGATGAATGACCTGTTCCGGGACATGCTCAACAGGTTTGTGTTCATTTATTTAGACGATGTCCTCATCTTTTCCCCCTCTCTACATGAACACACACAGCATGTTCGTCTGGTTCTGCAGCGCCTCCTGGAAAACAGATTATTTGTTAAACCAGAGAAGTGTGACTTTCATGCAACCTCAGTCCACTTCCTAGATTACATTATAGAGGCTGGACAACTTCGACCTGACCCCGGAAAGATTCAAGCAGTGACCGAGTGGCCCACTCCTACCTCCCGCAAGGAGCTTCAGCGCTTCTTGGGCTTCGCGAATTTCTACCGCCGGCTTATCCGGAATTATAGCAAGGTAGCAGTCCCTTTAACCAGTCTCACTTCCATTAATGTCCTCTTTAAGTGGTCAGAGGAAGCGGACGGCGCCTTCAAACAACTTAAGGCCCTCTTCACCACAGCCCCTGTGCTCCTTCATCCCAATCCAGCACGTCAGTTCATCGTGGAGGTGGATGCTTCAGACTCGGGATTGGGAGCAATTCTCTCACAACGAGACCCGGAGACCCAAAAGCTGCACCCCTGCGCCTTCTTTTCTCGTCGCCTTTCTCCAGTGGAAAGAAACTACGACGTGGGCAATCGGGAGCTGCCAGCGGTGGTGGGAGCTCTGCAGGAGTGGAGGCACTGGCTCGAGGGGACTGAGGTACCTTTTCTCATCTGGACTGACCATAAAAACCTCTCTTACCTTCGCTCGGCTAAGAGGCTGAACCCTCGGCAGGCCAGATGGTCCCTCTTCCTTAGCCGTTTTAATTACACCATCTCATATCAGCCAGGATCTAGGAACACAAAGCCTGATGCCCTCTCTTGGATGTTTTCACCTCCGTCAGAGGAAACTGGACCAGCACCCATCGTCCCTCCCACCTGCATCGTTGGAGCCGCACGGTGGGAAGTGATGAGGCTCGTGAGAGAGGCACTAAGGGACCAGCCTGATCCTGGTTCAGGACCTCCCAATCGTTTGTTTGTTCCGGACTCTGTTCGTTCGGAGGTTCTGCAATGGGGGCATTCCTCTCGTCTCTCCTGTCATCCTGGTGCCAATCGTACCCTTCAATTCCTTCAACAAGCCTTTTGGTGGCCCAACATGGCTCTGGACATCAGGGAGTTTGTGGCAGCCTGCTCAGTCTATGCTCGAGGCAAATCCTCCCATAAACCCCCCTCTGGGCTGCTGCGCCCTCTCCCCATTCCAAACTGGCTCTGGTCTCACATTGCGGTGGACTTCGTCACAGGTTTACCTCCTTCTCAAGGTAACACAGTTATCCTTACCATTATTGACCGTTTTTCTAAGATGGTGCACTATGTCCCTTTGGTAAAGCTGCCCTCTGCCCTTGAGACGGCTAACCTATTGGTTTTACACGTGTTCAAACTCCATGGCATACCATCTGACATTGTCTCTGACAGGGGCCCCCAGTTCTCCTCCCAGGTTTGGAAGGAGTTTTGTAAGGCTCTGGGCGCAGCAGCCAGTTTGTCCTCTGGGTTTCATCCTCAGACCAATGGCCAGACTGAGCGGGCAAATCAAGACCTGGAGAGCGCCCTCCGCTGCATTGCAGCTCATCCTCCTGTCTCCTGGAGTGAACATCTTCCCTGGATTGAGTACGCTCATAGCTCCCTCTCCTGTTCGGCCACAGGTATGTCACCCTTCATGGCCTGTTATGGCTTCCAGCCCCCCCTTTTCCCTGAACAGGAGGTGGAGGTGACTGTGCCATCTGTCAGGGACCATCTACGCCGGGTAAAAGAGGTCTGGAGGAATGTGAAGTCTGCCCTTCTCAACTCCGTCAACCGCAACAAACGCTTCGCTGACCTCCATCGCTCTCCAGCTCCTGAATACAGGCCGGGTCAGATGGTGTGGTTGTCTTCCAAAGACCTCCCTCTGCAGGTGGAATCCCGTAAGCTGGCCCCTCGTTTCATTGGTCCTTTTTCTGTGGAGAAAGTCATTAACGACTCAGCGGTCAGACTGAAACTCCCTGCCTCCCTTAAGGTACATCCCACCTTCCATGTTTCCCTCCTGAAGCCTGTGGTCACAAGTGGGCTCAGCCCTCCGGCCGAGCCCCCTCCGCCCCCCTGCTTATTGATGACCATCCTGCCTTCAAGGTCTCCAAAATCCTGGACGTCAGACCCCGTGGTAGGGGGTTCCAATTCCTGGTGGATTGGGAGGGGTATGGTCTGGAGGAGCGCTCCTGGATTCCTCGGGTCCCTCCTCCAAGACTTCTATGCCCTGCATCCCGGGAAGCCAGGCAGGATGTCGGGAGACGTCCGTTGAGGGGGGGTACTGTGAGGAGCGCTCCTGCTCCGAGCAGTCTCCCCCCTCTCTGCTTTCACTCAGCTCAGGCGCACACCTGATTCACTCACCTCAGCCGCACACCTGCAGCTCATGGCCTCATCAAGCTCCTTTAAAGCCTGCTGGAGGACAGCGTGTGAGCGTCGGTGGATTTCCGCTTCTAGTGTGGTTTGTAGCCTCTCAACCGACTCTCTGTATTATTCACATTTTTGCTCATTGGCTCTCAGCCTTCCTAGTCTGCTCCTGAGAGTATTTTTGTGTGTGTTTTTCCTTGGATTTACCCTGGGACGTATACTTACCTTCTCCTCTGCTCTTTTCTCCGCAGTGCCTCCAGCGAGCTCCCACCAGCCTTTCCCCTTTAAACTCACTCACCGCCCAAACTGGACTGTCATTCCACCATCCTCTCTGTCTGCAATAAAATCCCTCAAAACTGTTTACCTGCCTCTGTCTTCAGCTTTTGGGTCCAACGTTAATTATTCCAGAGCAATCCGTGACAGTTATCTGTACAACTAGGAAGGACAAAACATTAGACCTCTGTTATGGTACAGTAAAGGGAGCTTACAAATCAGTTTGGCTGCCCTCACTTGGTTTTGCAGACCACAACTGTGTGCTCCTTCTTCCTGCTTACAAAACTGTGCTTAGAAGTGAAAATATACAGACCAAAGAGGTCCAAATCTCGTCTGAGGAATCAATAGCTTGTATTCAGGGGTGCTTTGACTTCCCAGACTGGGAATTGTTTAAAGACTCTTGCACAGACATTGAGGAACTCACTGATGTAATTTGTATGTGTCTTTTTGTGAGAATAGGATTATTCCTACTAAAATAATTAAGATATACTCCAATATCAAACCTTGGATGTCCAAGGAGGTCAGAGCCTACCTACAGCAGAAGAAAAGGTCATTTAAACATGGAGGACCTGCAGAACTACAAGTAGCTCAAAGAGAGCTGAGAAGGGAAATCTCATGTAATTTCAGTAATTTCTCCAGATTCTCTGAACCTTTTGATGATATTACGGACCATAGATGATGAAATCCCTAAATTCCTTGCAATAGCTCGTTGAGAAATGTGTTTCTTAAACTGTTCGACAATTTGCTCATGCATTTGTTCACAAAGTGGTGACCCTCGCCCCATACTCGTTTGTGAATGACTGAGCATTTCAGGTAAGCTGCTTTTATACCCAATCATGGCGCCCACCTGTTCCCAATTAGCCTGTTCACCTGTGGGATGTTCAATAAGTGTTTGATGAGCATTCCTCTACTTTCTCAGTCTTTTTTGCCACTTGTGCCAGCTTTTTTGAAACATGTTGCAGGCATCAAATTCCAAATGAGCTGATATTTGCAAAAAATAACAAAGTTTACCAGTTTGAACGTTCAGTATCTTGTCTTTGCTGTGTATTCAATTGAATATAAGTTGAAAGGGATTTTCAAATCATTGTATTCTGTTTTTATTTACGAGTTCCACAACGTGCCAACTTCACTGGTTTTGGGGTTGTATATTGTACACTGGGATTGCTGAGTTCCCCAATCTGTATTACAAATTAACCATCTGGTACAAATGAAGAAGCCTTGAACCTTGAACCCTGAAGTACCAGTAAACCGTGTTTGATTACCCCACTGTGTCACTCACAGTGACGCTTCTCATTGACTGGAAAAGCCAACTTTATGTGTCTGCTCCTCAACAAAGCAGCTGTGGTCCCTCACAGACAGAGGTGTGCATGTGCAGCAAGGGCGGACTGGCCATCGGGAGCACCGGGAGGTTTCCTGGTGGGCCGCTGCCTCAGTGGGCTGGTACGGCCAAGACTGAGGGAAAAAAAAAAGGACTCCACCGCTGGTTTACCGTTTCTCTAGTGTCTGGCCAAGGGCTGTGGGCCGCGGCCGCAACATGAGAGAGAGGGGGCGGGGCGGATTGGGCTGTGGCAGAGTCGCCTGTCAATCACGCTGCTCGAACGGGGGACAGTCATGGATGTATAACTGGGCTGCCAACTTTCACGCATTAGCCATGAGACTTGGTTGGTTTTCGCACGCACTCACGCCACACGTCCGATTTCTCACGCTCAAGTCAGAGGCACAAAAGCGCAGAGAGAACGTAGAGGTCGTGTGGTGTAATGTACAAGATATGCAGGTATGCACCCTGTACCCACTAGAAAATGCCAAGAAATACCATATAACCACTATAAAACATACTTATAGGATGGTTGTGTGACTTTAACTTTCACTTCCGTGTATGCGGGCTCCTCTTTGTGCCGGTGTGCGTAAAGGCGCAGAGAGACGCGCATCCCAGCAGACAGTGAGCGATCGTCAGTCACTATGTGTGATTTAATATTTCAAACTGTGTCTTGATAGCTCATGAGCACATTTTAAATGAACACAGAGACTTAAAAAAAAGACGAGTCAACCTTTTGATGAATCAAAAGTCAATATCTTCATCAGTCCATCTGAGCTGCTGTTTTCACTCACTCACTGTTTTCTAAATGATTAATTCATCCTGAGGTTCCCTGGATCACATATTCTTCATTATGTGAGCAATCTTTGAAGGATCAAGCTTCAATTACAATCTACTAGTGCAGTGGTTCTCAACCTGTGGCTGGAGGCCCATAAGTGGGTCTCAGGGCCATTATTAGTGGACAGTGCATAAATGAGGTAAAAATGTCTTTAGTGTGTGGGGGCCTAAAAGGACAAACATTCATCCGAGTATGTCAGAGTTTATCCACTAGACTAAAACAAAAATTAAACAACTAGTCGTGTCCCCGCCTTCTATAAAGTTGTCCCCCCAAAATCCCCACTGTAAACACAAATAAAGGTTTTCCAATTGTATGGTTGTGTTTTCTGACTGTACAATACAAGTCAAGTCTTATAAACATTTTAGTTGAAAATTTAAACTCTTGAAAGATTTTAACCCCAACTCCCACTTCCCTCTGCCTGGCTGTGACATCCTCATCCTCTCATTTATGACACAAATATTAGATGTTAACTTGAACAGATCAAGTTTCTAATTAAATTCTGACTCTTAATTTTCACTCCTTATTGTCCTCCAATTAAAATTACTACATATATTTTCAAAGTTTTATTTAATAGATAGTTCATAGTAATGTGGACTTATAGCCTACAAATTGATACCAAAACTTTGTTCATTTACTAAAGGAAAATTAAATCTAGGCTAATTGTATATTTAATTGTATTACATAATTTAACCCTTTAAAAATGAATGCACAAATAATAGCCAGAAAATTCTACTTTTTGGGAGCTGAAATGTTAATCCTACTTTCAACTAAAATAAAAAAAAAAAGAAAAAAAAGAATATAAAATTTAACACATACATTTTTGGTATCTCATTTGATAGAATTAGTTGTTGGCAACTGATAATCCATTTAAAGACACTTTTTTTACCATTTATCTGAATAAGATGTTTCTTTTGTATTTGTAGGTCATATTGATTTGATAAAGGTATCAAATACATATGTATCAAATAAGATACAACAGGCTTTAATTGGTTAATTATGTAAAGGTTTGTGTATTTTTAAGTTATGTGATACATTCAGATTTTGTTTTGTTGCTGCTTGTTGACAGTTTGATAAAAAAATAAAATCAAAGTGTAGTTTGATTTAGTTCAGCTTTTCATTAAAAATGTCATTTAGATTTATATATTGTTTTGAGCTTTTAATTCTTGTAAAGCTGCTGTAGTGGTGATCAGACCAGTGTTTTTGGTGAGTAAACCCTGGTCTTGGAACTACTGGTTGTGCATGAACACAAACCTGTAGACAGGTAGGACATAGACTTATGAGGAACAATGACATTATAGTTATGGTTTAAATATCACTATGTAGGTCTAAAGAGCTTGACGTATCAGACACAGCAGAATATAACATTTGTTTTTATTTTATTTTTTACCTTTAACCTAAGTTGATTGCACATGCACCTTTTTGTTACTTTTGAGTGCTATATAGTCTGATTAAACCTGCACAAAATTAGGTATTTTGTGTTAAATGTCGCCGTGTATGCGGGCAAAATTTTGATTGCCTTCACCAAATCTCACTCCAAGGTTTTCTGAAAAGTTGGCAGCCCTGCTATATTATTATGGTCCAAAACAATGTTAAATTAGTCTTTTTTCCCTCATGGTATGGGAAAATTGTGTCGCCGTTTGGTTGCTTCCCCCACCGCGTATGAAGTGGGCCTCTCTGTCAATGACTTCCCGGGCCACCCCTCCACCCCAGTCCGCCCCTGATGTGCAGTTTGCATTGTTTGGCTTCTGAGAGTGAAAGTTTGGGCATGGTTGGTGCCCACACAGATGCTATACCCGATATTTTTTCCCCACGTAACAAAGTCTGTAGTGTGGTCGAATCCTGGATATGACAAGGATGCCGCGGGGACACTGATAGAAGACTGGTCACTCTGTCTAAAACATGAAGCTGCAGCGGAAAAAGATGTGTGTGATTAAAACTGCTGTAACTCCTCAGGAAAGTGAGCTGGCTGAGCCAGAGAGAGTGAGAGTGTGAAGATTCATTGAGCCATACCTGAATGAAAAATAGATGATTTTTCAGTACTTTCGGTGTAAGTACTGTTTAAATGTAAATAATAGCATTAGCATAATTCTGGATTGTATTCTTGCTGTTCTTTTGCCATGAATTTGCAGTGTATTGGTGTATTTCATAATTGGTTGTCTTTTCCCCTGATACTTGGTGTTTTATGGATTTCAGCAATTGTAATTTGGAAATATTGGAGTAGGAAATGTAAAGGAGATCTGCCAGGGAGAGGGGAGACCAGAGGAGAGTCATGGAAGGGGGCTAACTGGACAAGAACTGCCTCAGGGACTATCGTCAGTAAAAAAACAAACAAAATCGCCTGGACATGATCTAATTTAACGAGCTGTAACATGGACACTTAATGCTGTCGACAAATAAAATGTGTGAGTGTATGTAAAATAGGTTAGGTTTAATTTTGATCATCTCAAAACTTTTACTTTTACAAAAGTTTACAAAGAAAAACCTGTTCAGAATTCAAATCTGTTTTTTCTTTTCTTGGAAGTACACATTGACAAAAAATGATAACATAATAATGACAAATGCTTGCGAGAATTGTTAATTTCATTTCTGGTGAAAAAAGGGTGAAAAAAAATGCTGAAAGGATATTTCTTGACACATTTTTTGACAAAAAAGACAAAAAGACATGTTATAATATATTATAATATTAAAGGGGTTTAATGATTCAAGTGTGTGTAAATGTACTTTTTAAATTTTTGAGCTCACTGCAACAATACTGCGCTAATAATAATGATAATTTGAACATTAAAACCATAATATGAAAATTTCATACCGTTACATCCCTAGTACTGTCCAACTTTTTTATTTACCTCCAACATTTGACCATGCTCTTGTAAACTAAAATGTGTTTTTTTTTATTATTGCCAAGCATTTTTCATGTTCTAAGTATAACTATTAACTTAACTGACTTAACATTGATGATTTTGTCAACATGTGATTTCTGGTGACAGCAGTTTGTATGTCACTGTGATTAGACTTTGTTTTACAGTTTAATGGTAAGTGTGGATGAAGAATTAGAATAAGCTCTTGTTTTCTTTTTGTACAATAAGTACGTTCATGATTCAGAAGGCTACAAAATAAAATGATGTGATAACTTACTTTACTGACAGGATAAGGCTCTCCCACCGTGAGTGTGAAGTATGCATCCTCATCTCGCTGCAGTCAGATCAATCAGATCTTTCCTGGATATAGCAGTGCTGAATATGATTGTCTGATGCACAGCGGTATGTTATTTTTTGGATTGGCTGATAGGTAGTTGATCTTATGGCTGTGTTGTGTTCATAGAAATATGTTCTATGAATGCATATGTAGCAGTGTTACTCAGTGGGCAGAGTATGTGAGAGTATGTGAAACCAATCAAATGTGTGAGTCTCACAGCCAATGCATGACATTTGGCAGCCCTGTAGTACTACCTGCACCACTGTGCAGCCCACAATACGACATATGCTTTTAAACTTAAATGATGTTCATGTAAGTATCTTTAAAATTGGTTTTTAAGTCTTTTGAGTTATTTCTGTGTCTGTTCCAGTGGCACTGCCTCTTTGCCAATATCAGCCATAAGCCACTTCATGTCCTTTCCTTCACTCGCTCCTCAGTTTCAGAAGATTTTTCCTTATGCCCCAGTCACACATTCCCGTTTCTCATGGCGATTGTGCACGATTGTCATAATCCTGATAAAGCGTGCTTTGGTCGTGGTGCATGCGCTACTTGGTCTGGATCACCGTTGTATAGTCGTGGATGAACGGAGGGGAACGTGGAAGCTCCACGACAGTTTTGAACTGTTCAAAACTGTCGTGGAGAATCGGTGCTCTCAGTGGAGCGGGATGGAAGCCTAATGCAGACCTAATGCGAGCGGTATTAGCGGGGTATGTACGGAGCTCAGTCGGGCTGAACATGGCCCAATCGTGGCTCAATCCTGAAAGCTTTATGAGGACGACTGACAAGGATGTATCCGTATGAGCCCCGACTGTGTCCCGTTCAAGACGGCGCAAGCGGCGGGGCTCAGTCGGGGCTTACGTCACGCGAACTGAGCTCGAGCGGAGCTGACGTCCTGTCAGCGGGATGGAATCCTCCTCATATCGCTGCATTAACCTAACTGGAGCGGGACAAACGCCCCCTGTAGCGCTGAAGCAGCGCCACTGACGGTGTATTTACGGGGTGTGTCCAGGGGTGAGACAGTAATTTCATCCCGTATCATAACGATCACACCAGCAGCCTCAATCGTGCACAGTCGCAGTGAGAAACGGGAATGTGTGACTTAGGCATTATGTTGACTTTTCCTCATCTACAAGGATCAAAACAATTCAGAGGAGCTGCAGATCGATTCACCTGTGATTAAAAGAAATGCACATGATCACCTTTGCCGACAGTTCAGCTGCCATATCTGATGGTTTATATCCACCATAAATCCCGAAGAGATCCAATTTGATTTATATATATGTAAAAAATAAGCTGAAGAGGAAACTAGCAGAAGAAAGAGTTAAAAGTACAAAGACTCCTGCCCAATTCTTTTTTTTTCTTGCAGATAGCTCTGGATCTGTTCATACCTAGGGTTAACATCATAATTTTTACCCCAATTATTTTCTTTCTTCTTTTCTTTTTACAAGTTCACACACTCACTTAAACCCACAAAACAAAAACTGAATAATGTTTGACCTCATCTAAAGCCTTTTACTGTAGGGTTATATTTGTTTATTTTGCATTTTTGCATAAAGCCTTAAAGCCCCTGACATCTGAATTCTTTCATGCACCTTCAATTAAAATGCTCATTAAGCTACTGCTAAAATATACGAAACTGGCTCACCACTGATTAGAGGAGCCAACTGCCTCTGTGAAAAAAGTGGCATGTTTTAAATCACTGTCACTATGTGCATCGTGACACTGGCCTTTCTTTGTTCTATGCTCTCGAGCCTTTCTGTAGATATCCAATTAGTCATTAGCATGGACCAGGTTGTGAAATGATTCTGATCCCTGCAGCATTGCCTCCACAAACATTTTTAGAAAAGAACTGACATCTCTCACCCACCTGTCCCCACCAACGTTACCTCCTGCCAGTACAAGCAACAGTACAAGCATCACTGACCCGCACACCAGCCATGCCAAAATTTTAGATTAGATGGAAAGAAACAACATCCTCAATTATTACGCAGCATGACTATGAAGAAACAGACAGTGCTACAGTTTTGTCCTGTGGTGCTGAGTGGAAACTTCACCAGCAGGGTCTTGTAATTATGAACAGTTACAACTTAAAAGGGGAAACAGGACATTTGTTGTTAATCCCCCTTATAAAATAGACATTTTTCATATAATATAAGACTAAATAGTTGAATTAGTTTGTACTTAATGTCTGCCTTGATGATGTGACTTTATCCTAGTTTATCCTCTCTGTTCTATTTGAATCTCCAGAGACAGAAGCCTCATCAGGCTGGGAGTCATGTTTTTGAGTAGTGGGGTATGATTTGACATATTGAACCCTGATGCTGTCTGTTTTGTAAACAAAAACTGCAGTGCCTGACAACTACAGACCTGTATCCAACCTGCCATTTTTAATCAACATGTTAGAAAGGAATGTTTTTAATCAATTAAATAATTTCATGACTTCCAAAATTTTGGTTACATATTTCAATCTGGTTTTAGAAGTATTCACAGTACAGAGACAGCACTACTCAAATTTATAAGTGACTTCAGGTCCAACATGGATAAGAAATGAATCTCTGTTTTCAGTTCTGTTGGACCTGAGTGCAGCCTTTGACACAGTTGATCATACAGCTCTTTTAAACAGACTCCACAACCTCATTGGCATCTCTGGTACTGATTTTAACCATAGACTGTAAAAAACATGGACGCCGTGATGCTGGGCTCAAATTGAAGCCTCCACAAAAACTGCTCCCCCTGGTGACTGGCTGCAGTATAGGTCAAATTTCCGTCTCCCCCATTCATCTGGACGGGCCGAAGTGGAACTTCAAAAAATTAATACACCTCGTAGAAATATTTCTCCCATCCGTATGCTGTGGTGACATTAAAGTATTATTGGGCTGCGTGTTCTCCAAGTCCTCTTTTGTCTGAAAAGTTTCTTTTTTATAAGTTATTAGACTTTAAAAATAACCGCGGTTTACGGCAGCTTCACAATGATTGTGTACGGTGTATGCTGAGGCGTGTTGCGACCGTTTACGACAGCTGCGTCCGGATTATGGCCCGAATTCTCTACTGGTTGCACAATGGCGGCGCCCTGACGAGGGATATTTTGGCTTCAAGTCCGTTACATGGTGGAAGGCGGAGCCACGCTATCCAGTTCTTATAATACATCCATGATTTTAACTGGTTCAAAACATATCTAGATGGCAGGAAATTTTATATAAGCATGGGGGAACGCTCATCAAGAACCAATGAAATCAATTGTGGCGTTCCCCAAGCCTCCATTTTATGTCCAACACTTTTTAATATTTACATGTTACCTTTATGAGACGTCATCAGGAGACACGGCATTAACTTTCACAGCTATGCTGATGACATGCAGTTTTACATCGCTGTGTCTCCTGATGACACAAGACCCATCAATGCCCTTCTTTAACTGTGTTTTAAATGTCCAGTCCTGGATGGCAGACAATTTTTTGCAGCTCAATTTTTTGCAGCTCAACCAGGACAAAACTTAGGTTTAAGTTATTGGTATCGGTCCAGAGAGAGAGAAACTGGAGAACAAACTCAAAACTCTGTCTTTTAATCCCTGCAAACAAGTTAAAAATTTGAGTGTAACATTTGATTTTAACCTCGTTTTTCAATCACACATACAAGATGTAAACAAAAAGGCTTTTTATCATCTAAAGAACATCTCCAGAGTGCACCAGTCTCTCTCTGCCAATGCAGAGACTCTTATTCAGGCTTTTATCACCTGCAGAATTGATTGCTGCAATGGTCTCCTCTCTGTTCTTCCTAAGAAGAACATTTCACATCTACAGCTACTTCAAAACTCAGCTGCTCGCATGCTGACGGAGACAAGAAGAAGAGCCCACATCACCCTGATTTTAAAGTCTCTGCATAGGCTTCCTGTATCTTAGAATAAGGTTCTGTTATTGGTTTTTAAATGTTTTAATGGTCTTGGTCCCTCTTATTCATCTGACTTGCTTTTACCATGTGAACCCAGTAGAGCCCTCAGGTCTTCAAGTAGTCGTCTTTTAACTGTTCCCAAAGTTAAAACCAAAACATACAGTGAAGCTTCCTTTCAATATAACGGCCCCCCTGTCTGTGGAACAGTCTACCTGAAGACCTGTGGGCAGCACCTACTGTTCATATGTTTACAAGCAAACTCAAGAACTGCCTCATTAGTCTGACTTTTAGCTGAATTTTGTTTTGCTCTCTTAATTTGCATTATATGTGTTTTATTTTAGGTTCAGAGTTACTATTTTATGTTTTACCACCTTTTACTCATTTCCTTTTAATGTTAAGTTTTAAACAGATTTATTTATTCATTTATATATCAACTTTTAGCACTTTAATATATCCTATTATGGTTTTATCTATTTACCCTTAGCTCCTTTGTTTCCTCATTTTAGTGTTTCCTCAGTCCTCTGTTGTTGAATAGTCCTGATGAGTGTCCCTGTGTGTGTGTGTGAGTGTATGCGCCTCCCAGCATGTTTGTGCTTGAATGCATGAGTGTGCATGTGAGTGGCTGTCTGTGTTAAATGTGGGCTGGGAGGGTGGGTGGGATTTCATTTTTTTTTTCAAATTATTATTTTATTTTATTTCATTGTAGTATTTTAAATATTTTTATCCCTGACTCTTATCTGCTTGTTTACTTGAATGTTCAGCACTTTGTGCTACATTTTATGTATGAAAAGTACTTTATAGATAAAGATTGATTGATGGATTGATTGATTATCTTTTCTAATTCAAGAAAGGACAGAGCATCTTTCAGCCACATTGACATGGATGGGGGCTTAGGAGATTTCCAAAGAAGTAAGCATCTTTCTAAAAGAGAGGTACATCCTAGTATTTCCAATTGCAAAGTGTTGATTTGAGGTTTTTCAAATGGAACTCCAAATAAAGCTATAAAGGGATACATCTTCATCTACACTTTCAGAACCTTTTCTAGAATCATAAAGAAGAAAATCCAGAATTTCTGAAGTCTCGGAAAGAAATAAAACATATGACTCAGGTGACAGGGGGAAGTATCGCATTTGTCACATCGATCTGGGATATGAGGGGATTTGCTAAAATTTACTCTGTGTAAGACCTTATATTGAATAAGCTGCAATCTAGCACAAGGAGCAACTGAACAAATATTCTGCAGAGTTTTATTCCATCATTCGTCTGCCAAAGAAACTCTGAATTCATGCTCCCAAGCACTTTTGGTTTTAACAACGATTATCAAGTGTCATAAGTTTGTTGTAAATGTTTGAAATCAGTGACTTTTGTTTGGGTTTCAAGGTCAAAAAACTTCCCATGGGTGAGGGTCAGGAGGAAGAGGATAACAAGGGAATACAGAAGATGTACAATGCCTTTCTTTAAAATAAAGAAGGACAAGAGACTTGGGTAAGTTAAACTTAGTTGACAAGTCTGATAAGGTAGAAACCATACCACCTTTATAGAGATCTCTGAAAACTTTAATGCTTTGGTTAAGCCATAAAGTAAAAGGGGCACTATTGGCAGGAGGGGAAAAGATGTGATTATGTATTAGGGACATCCGTGAAGATGGTGGTAAAAAAATTTAGTGACGCCTAAACTGGAACCAAATCTTGAGAGTGGAAAGTACCACAGGGTTCTTAGTAAAAGTAGAGCTGTTAACAGGTAATGAAGATATAAGCAAGGCAGCAGGTGAGGATGAAGTGTACGACTGAGTCTCAAGTTTGCACCTGTGTTTGTCCATATTTCTCTGTTTAAATATTTATTCTTAACGTCACCTAAAGAGATGGAGTAAATTATTGCAAGGAGGATGAGGAGGAGACACTGGGAGAGAATGTATTTGGCAATGACAGACCAGGAATGCAGGAGGATCACAAGCATGATGAATAGATTAGCCTGTTGCTGTGTTTAAATGTAACTTAGTCACTTAATTTTGTACTTCTATTTATGATGATTTATGATACAGAAACATCTGTCCTATGGTTTACATGGTGACGTGCATTGTGGTCCCCGAATGCGCACCCCAGTGACCGTCTCCGCCACCGGGTCTTTTTAGCACACTGTGGCCATGGTGGTAGGGATCAGTCAGACCAAAGGCAAGGAGAGGCGTTCAATTGATTGGTGAAGGTTACACTCGGCTGTGTTAAACCCACTCATCCTTGTCTCCTCCCTCTCTGGTACTTGCGTGGAGGGACAGGGACGGAGGCGTGGGTGCACCTCGCTGCGTCATGCAGGAAACTTGCTAAGTGCGCTGGACACACCCTGTCGGCACGGCACATGCGGGGTGCAGGGCAGGTGCGTCTCGCCTGCTCTTCGAAATTAGAGCCCAATATGTCAGTTTATGTATATGTACATGTGTACTGACCAGTAATATAAAATAAAATTCGGTAAAGTAAGACCTCCATCAGATGTAAATTTCTGTAACAATGACCATCTTATTCTGGGAACCTCGCCCTGTCAAAGAAAAGAACTAATTATTTGATCCAAAGATTTCACAAAATGTTTGGGTAAGAGCAGGGGGATGCAATGACAAAGGAAAAGAAATCTGGGCCAAATATTCATCTTCACTGTAGTAATGCTACCTATTAGTGATAGAGGAAGATAGTTCCATCTTTGAAGGTCTGCTTTAGCCTGAGTAATTAAAAAGGAAAATTGGTAGCATAAAGAGATGGTAAGGTGTGAGTAATATTAATACCAAAATATTTCAAACCTGTTGGGCTAAGCTTAAAAGAGATGCTAGTCTGTTTTAATGTCAAGGCTAAAGAATTAACAGAATAACATTCACTCTTATTAACATTAATTTTATAACCCGAAAAAGAATCATACCTCCCTAGATTTGATAAAATTGGGGGGATACCAGTGAAAGGATTTGATACATACAAAGGAGATCGTCTGCATAAAGTGATAATTTCAATTAAATACCAGAATGGGAAATTCCTCTGAACTGGGTAAGAGATGTTCAGGCAATTGAAAAGGGTTCTATTGACAAAGCAAAGAGAAGGGGGGAAAGGGGGCAGCCCTGTCTGGTGCCAAGCAATAAACTGAAATAGCTTGACTTAATATTATTTGTGCAGACACTGGCATGGGGAGAGGAACAGAAAAGGTGAATCCAAGAAATAAAGCTGTCTCTGAAGCCAAATTTGCACAGAACCTTAAAAGATAACGCCACTCTACACGGTCAAATGCCTTCTCAGCATCGATCGATATGACTACTTCAGAAGTAGATGAGGAGTGCCCTGAGAAAATAACATTTAATAGAGTACAAACATTGAAAAACAGTTGCCGCCCTTTAATAAAACTATTTTGTTCTTCCTAAATTATTGTGGGGAGAATAGTTTCTAGTCGATTTGCTTATACTTTAGCTAGGATTTTGCCGTATACATTAAGAAGTGACAGAGGCCTATAAGAGGCACATGAAGTGGGGTCCTTGCCCTTCTTCAGCAGAAGAGATATGGATGCTTGAGTAAGGGTTGGGGGCAATGAGCCATGCTCTAGGGACTCATCATAAACTGCAATAAGAAGTGGAGCTAGTTAGTGGTTTATCAAGTTCATTAGCAATGAGGGGATCAACAGAGGGTATATGAAGACTATGGAGAAAGGAGGTCTTTTCAGTTAGGTCTGATGGGGCTTCTGATTCATAAAGAGAAGAGTAGAAGCTCCTAAATACATTATTAATGACTGTAGGATGAGACAATAGGTTACCTGAAGAATCTTTCATTTGGGAAATATTTCTAGATGCTGCTTGTTGTTTCAACTGATGAGCCAAGAGCCTACTTGACTTATTGCCATGTTTGTAATTAGTGGTACGGGAATGTATAAAAAGTCGCTCTGCATCCTTCGTTATAAGGAGATTCAATTCCATTTGTAGTTCGTAACATTGTTTTGATAACTTGGGGGAGGGGTTGATGGCATTTTGACTGTCAATATCCTTGATTCTGGCTGAAAGTTCCACTTATTTTAAACTGTGATTTCTGTTAAAGTGCGCTGAGTACAAAATAATCTGCCCACGTATGCTTTCAGTGACTCCCAAAGTAATGAGTAGGAGACAGAGTGATTTTTGTTTAATCATCGATTGAAGATGAAATACAAGCAATAAATGCCTCATCAGATAGTAGTAGTAGTAGAGTATTGAACCTCCAGGGAGGAATGGAGCATACTTGATCAGTAAATGCTATATCAAGAGTGAGTGGAGCATGATTAAATTATGACAGAATGGTAATCCGAGGAGGCAACTTTGGGAATTAAAGACTGTCAATAAATAAGTAATCAATGCAGGAATATGATTGGTGCACCTGTGAGAAAAAATAATAGATTTTAGTTTGGGGATTGTAAAATCTCCAAGGATCTATAAATCCAATTTGAAGCATAAAATCGGAAACCAATTTAGACATGGAAAATTGGGAGAGGGAACGAGGATGAGAACGGTCTAAGATTGGGCCAATCACACAATTTAGGTTAGCAAAAATTAGACAGTGCGTATCAAGAAATGGTAGGGAGGAAAAAAATGTATTCACAAAGTCTGGATTATCAAAGCTTGGAGCATAAATATTGACCAGTAAAACAGGTTTGTGACATAAGTGACCTGCAACAATCAAATACAGTTGTGCCCAAAAGTTTACACCCCCCAGCAGAATTTCTGATTATTTGGCCTTTTCTCAGAAATTATGAATGATAACACAAAAACCTGTCTGTCACTCATGGTTAGTGGTTGGGTGAAGACATTTATTGAAAAAAAGATAAGTTTACTCTTTTTAAATCATAATGACAACAGAAACTTCAATATTGACCCTGTTCAAAAGTTTACACCCTCTGGCAGTTTTGGCCTGATAAAATGCACAAAATTTGACACAAATGGGTTTGAATGTCTACTAAAGGTAACCATCCTCACCTGTGATCTATTAGCTTGTATTCACAGTGTGTGTTTAAAAGCTCAGTTTCTGAGCTCCTGACAGACATGTGCATCTTTCACTCAGTGCTGCGTTGAAATTTCTGCGTCATGGGTAAAGCAAAAGAATTGTCAAAGGATCTGCGAGAAAAGGTAATCCAACTGTATAAAACAGGAAAAGAATTTAAAAAGATATCTAAGGAACTGAGGATACCAAGAAGCACTGTTAAAACTCTAATTAAGAAGTGGAGAGAGAGGGATTCTGTTGAAACCAAACCACGGTCAGGCAGACCAACAAAAATTTCAGCTCCAACTGCAAGCAAAATTGTTCGAGATGCAAAGAAAAAAACTCAAATAACTTCAGCTGAAATACAGGACTCTCTGAAAGAAATTGGGGTGGATGTTTCAAGATCCACAATAAGGAGACACTTGAAGAAACATGGGCTGCATGGTCGGGTCACCAGAAGAAAGCCATTTCTACGCAAATGCCACAAAATATCCCGCTTACAATACACCAAACAGCACAGAGACAAGCCTCAAAACTTCTGGAACAAAGATATTTGGAGTGATGAGACCAAAATTAAACTTTTTAGCCACAACCATAAACGTTACATTTGGAGAGGAGTCAACAAGGCCCATAATGAAAAGTACACCATTCCTATTGTGAAACACGGAGGTGGATCACTGATGTTTTGGGGGATGCGTGAGCTACAAAGGCACAGGCAAATTGGTCAAAATTGATGGAAGGATGAATGCAGCATGTTATCAGAAAATACTGGAGGAAAATTTACAGTCATCGGCCCAGAAGCTGCGCATGGGACGTTCTTGGACATTCCAACATGACAATGATCCAAAACACAAAGCCAAATCAACCTGCCATTGGCCACAGCAGAATAAAGTGAAGGTTTTAAAGTGGCCATCTCAGTCTCCTGACCTCAATATCATTGAGCCACTCTGGGGAGATCTCAAATGTGCAGTTCATGCAAGACAACCAAAGCATTTACAGGAGCTGGAGGCTTTTTGAGAAGAGGAATGGGAAGTTTTACCATCTGAGAAAATAAAGACCCTCATCCACAACTACCACAAAAGACTTCAAGCTGTTATTGATGTTAAAGGAGGAAATACAAAGTATTAAAAACTGGGGGGTGTAAACTTTTGAACAGGGTCAATATTGAAGTTTCTGTTGTCATTCTGATTTAAAAAGAGTAAACTAATCTTTTTTTGAATAAATGTCTTCACCCAACCACTAACCATGAGTGACAGAAAGGTTTTTGTGTTATCATTCATATTTTCTGAGAACAGGCCAAATAATCAGAAATTCTGCTGGGGGGTGTAAACTTTTGGGCACAACTGTATAAAGGTAAAATAAAATAATTAGGGCTGTCACTTTAGTGCATTAATTAGATTAATTACTTACACCGCAAATTAATGCGTTATAAAATGAATCGCAAGATAAATCATAGCACACAAACATTTTGATATTGGCCAGCTGGAGGACCCGTACATGGCAGTGGCACGTCACTTCACACACGCGTCTCTAATCAAACCAAACAAAGCCCAGGTGACAACAGGAATGGCCTATTTAAGACTTCGTCTTATTTTATTTTTGAATGTATTTATCTATATTTACTGAATTCTTTAATAATGCATCAGGCCTAATTGTTTTGCTGGATGTCCTCGATCTTTTTCTTATCTTAAATTTGATTTAAGAAACACACTTAAAGTGTAATTTGAGTTGCCTGATTGAGCTTAGAATTTTCTGGACAAGTTGCCCTGACTTTGGTTTTATTCTGTCACCAATATGAATGTGGATTTACAAATCTTCACTTCTTAGTGTATTCATTTGATTAGTCATGCACTATAATTTTATAATATCCTAGAATTCAAATTCTTTATTTGGGTACTTTAAGCAGATATGAGATTAAAATGCAATTAATTAGATTAATTAGTTATAAATCCGGTAATTATTAAGATTATTTTTTTTAATCGTCTGACAGCACTAAAAATAATACATATTAGCAATTTCTATCAACCATTTTCCTAAAGAGTGAACGATAGACCAAGAGGCTGCTCAAACAGTAATAGATTTAAACATGACAAAGCAGGTGTAAATAACCATATATAATAACAGAACTATGTCAGCGTCCTTCAATATTTCAAACTATTCAATTAAGTATTAAGTGATAACACAAGAGAAACTTCAATCAGAAGGAAGAAAAT
This sequence comes from Scarus forsteni, assembly GCA_036419115.1. Classification (NCBI taxonomy): domain Eukaryota; kingdom Metazoa; phylum Chordata; class Actinopteri; order Labriformes; family Labridae; genus Scarus; species Scarus forsteni. Next base: position 1,493,964 of record JAZDUH010000137.1, on the reverse strand, counting down.
AAACTGTCCTGATATTTGAAATTGAAGTGTACTTATAGGTAGACAACACAGCGAGTTTCCTTTGGATCTAAATTTACCAAGATAGCTGAAACACATTTATGTACCGTCAAATGATCGTAACAAAGAGTTACAAAGACTTGCCTGTTTATCTGATTAAGGTCTTTATGAATGTTTTGGCCTCCTCCAGTGAACTGAAGTAGCGCTGCACATCTCCGTAGGTAAAGCGCAGCAATGCTGGGTGAAACAGACCGAACCTGACCCCTCCATGTCCTGAAGGAAGCGGCGGACCTCGTTGAAAGCAGCGCGGGCCGGCACCATCTTGGGAGTATGAATGAGATGGCCATACCGCGTATCTTGATCCGTTGTAGCTCTCTTGTCTTATTGAGGATGTTGAAGCAGTCAGCGTAATAGTGGAGCCTGGCTACTATGGCACAGAGTCACCTGGTTTGGGCTTCGGGAGTAGGACTTTGTGGGCTCTGTCCACCAGCGGCTCCCTCCCAAGCTGGAATGCCTCTTTCAGCAGTTGGGTCTAGGGCTGCACGATATTGGAAGAAACTGACATTGCGATTTTTTGGGGGGGGTGCGTATTGGGATATATTGGGATATACATTGCGATATTAAAAAATAGAAGAATTTTCACCAGATGACTTGAATAGCTCTGTTTGGGAAGAATTTGGTTGACTCACAATGAGACCATTGAATTCATATAATACCGTTTAATCCAGGCTAAGGGGGTTCATCTGTGAATTATGAAGATTGCTGTATCTTAAAGGGATCCAGGAGGCCATGTCTCTGCACAAAATAGATGGGGGGGGGGGGGGGGGGGGGGGTGACTGCTTAGCAGGAGGGAGGTAGAGAGAGAGGCTTGCTGCTTTTATGAAGCAAAACAAATGTTTGCGTGTTCAAAAAAAGAAAAAAAAATAATGCACGTCCTGTGATGTGACTATTGCGAATGTGCACATCATGATGGCGATGTTCAAATGATACATTGTGCAGGCCTAGTTGGGACACATACGAAGTAGACTCCGAATTTAATTTTTTCCCCAGGATGCCGATGATTCTGATGTTCTGGTGATGTGACCTGGATTCCAAATCCTCACATTTGTTCTCCAGTTAAACCAATTCCTTCGTTAAAGGGGACATATCACGCTTGTTTCTCCTTTTCACTATGCCAGACTAGGATGCCTGTAAAGCATTTCTGCCCTCAGTACAAGTCATTTAGTTCCTTCATTGCCCCACAATAGCGTTCTCAAAATCCTCATTTTAAGCCACTATGAAGCTCTCGTTGAAACACGAGGATGTCAGGATGACCTACAGTTACCTCGCAACGTCACAGCCCTTTGTGCTCTGATTAGTCAGTTCTATTGGGGGTAGAGCCAGCCTGTCCTTCTTCTTCTACTGTATTTTTCGGCAGGCTCAAAGCAGCGACCGCGTATTGAGTCCCCCTACAGGCCAGAGCTGGTAATGAGTGAGTGTGAGCTAGGGATCTATATACTGCTGCTGGACGAATGTGTTCCTCGGTGACGGTTTTGTGGCTAACGGACATCACAGAGGAGGAAGTGTTTTATCAGATTACTCCAATAAAAAGAAAGGTACCTCGTGTCGTCACGACGATTTAAATCTCGCGGACATCTCGCAATGACCTATTTTCAGAGGCATCAAATCTCGTTCTAGGATATCAGAAAAAATACAATATCTCATTTTTTGAAAATTAAGGGGGTGTAAGGTCTTGTTTTCAAATTTATTATATTATATGTAAGTATTAAATCATGCATCAGCATGATATGTCTCCTTTAAGACGTCCACTTTAGCCTGCAGAGTCACAGCATCATCAGTGCAAGTAGGGAGAGACCTCTCCATCTTGTCAACGGTGCTCTTTAGCCCAGCAAAATTTTGCAGCATGGTTGAAATGAAAGAGGACAATTTATCTTTAAAGCTAGTATCTTCAAATTTGAGATCGGCAACATCTGCTGTACATGGCTGAGTGGCACTTGGGGCGAGGAGGTGTCTTGAGGAATAGGCCGCAGGTGAGGCTGTATCGTGTTTGCACTTTAATTTTCTTTGGGTGACATTTTTGGGGAAAAAGAACAAATCGACTGCTTTCACAAAACTTATAAGGTTACGTGGTCGTAGAAAGTAATGAAAAAGTGCCTTATAGAATTGTAAAGAGTTACTCTGCAGGAGCTCCCAGTAGTGCATCCTACGCCATGTTAGGTCAACCTGGAAGTGGAGATGTATTTCTGAGTCCCTAAAATAACAGAGTATAATTAACATGGAAACAGAAATGTCTCTGAGTCTGTTACATGAGTCTGGTTGCCTTAAGAAGACTCACAAACTGTAAAATGAGAGCAGATCAGACTGCTAAACTCTGCACAACAGTCAGACAGCATGTGGTTTGACTGCTTACAGTGAGGCTCAAAAGAGGAAAAACAACCACTGCCCAGCAAGATAACTTGCTGTTCTTCAAGAGATTAAGAAAGCTGTGTGTTTGGATACATGAGGATATCTGTATGAACTCTGTGTCCGCTTGTTGCTCACAGTACTTGTAGAGGAGAAGAGGATGTTGCTGTCAAAGCCATAACAAGCTCAGTGGCTTCTGCAGCTTGAGTGTTACACCATAATCCTCCATTGTTTCTGTTGTTATCAGGGTTCGTACATGTGGTTAAAGTAAAGATGGGGCTGTGATGTCATAGCTTCTGAAGCTTTCTGTCTTTGTTTTTCACACAGAAATACTCTGTGTTTTCAGATTGATATACTCAGGGGCCATTTTCTGGTAAATACTGCATTCATGTGGATGAAATGCCTATATGGCCAAAAACTTGTGCGGGTATGCATGAATTTGTCTTCAGGTGGATGGCCAGGAAATGTGGATCCAGGATTTTCTCCAGGATTTACCAACAGTTTAAGATAGGGCAGTTTTCCACATTTGGCGATAATTTACCTAGCACTGTTGGAAACGCAATGGCAGAAGTTTGAGCTCTCTAGCACTTTAAGTTTACATTTTTGTGGATAAAATTTCCACCATGGGAAAAAAGAGATTGAAGTTTTTTGCTTGGTTGTGCTGCAATATTTCTTCTCAAGTAGTCATGGCCTGAGAATTGTTCAAATGTACTCCTATCCAAACAAAATTACAGATTTTTTTTTAGGTAGATTCAAACTACTTGCTGTTGCTGGCCTGTTGTTACAGTTTATCCATTCCATGATAACATTTGGAAGCAACATGAGGAAAAAGTTAGATGATTGCCTTGTGTGTTTTTTCCTTAGCTTCATAATGCAGATGTTGTTGTGTCCACACAATATTGTTTTCAAGCAAACCAAAGGCCTGTAGATTGAAATTTGTGCTAGACCATGACCCAATAACCTAGTCAGCTATCATAATCAAGAACAACTCACTCATTGGCCTGTTTTTAAGGTAAATGTAACCAAAGCAAATGCAGTCTGATTAAACAGCCTTGTTGAAACTGTACTAGAGAGAGATATGCTGATTTAACTGCTGGAGCGCTCGTCATTTTGGAGGCTGTAATATGGACCATCATTGTATTGAATTACTTTATTCTCTGTGGTGTTTCATAAATTGTCTGAGCTGTTTGCACCAAAGAGGATGAATCCACTTTGTGATCAGTGCACTTCGAGTAAAACAGAAATGTGTGTTTGAAATTTGAGTGAACAAGGGCATTAATTTAGGCAAATTCATGCACAGTTGATATGGTCTGACACACATTCTGCTCCTCCTCCAGCCCACATGTGGCGACAGATACTAGTGAGAGTGGTGGCACAGATTGATGCTAGTCAAGCAGGAGGAGAAGAAGGCATGTGAGGGCCACAAGGCTGCTGATGATAGCTGTGCATTAGCACAGACAGGGCCCTGTCTGTGCTCAACTCAGAAAGAGAGAAGATGACAAGTGAACAAAAGCCAAATCAATACAGTCATTATCGGCTCTGTGTAAGACTGAATTAGATGTCATACTGCCTCGAGGTTAAAGAAGGGATTTGACATATTTGAACATTAGGAGTGCTGTGAGATGGATACAGCTTTAAAGTGTTCAGTTTGCTGTGAAAATATATGTGTATGTGTTTTACATGGGCCATATTGTTTTCTCCTTCCAACAAATTTTGAAAAGCCCCTCTGAGCATATCTTGATACATTTGCACGTTTCTGTGCTCAAACTTTCCTACCAAGTTAAGCACTTGCATGACTTCAATTTTTACCTTTCTCAATAAGAATTGATTTTGAATCGTTTTACACATCTGCAAAGGTTAACTTTATTAAGCATCTCTATATATCAGTTTCTTCAGTGCATTTAAAGTTCTCACATTCTTAATAAAAAAAGTTGCCCTTAAGTGTCCCAAGAGAGTGAAAATAGTTTTGTTGTTGTTTTTGCTGTTTTTGTTTACCCTAAATCAGTGGTTCTCAAATGTTGTGGCAGGGAACATTGTGTGTCTTGAGATGAGTCCAGATGTGACTTGGGAAATTACACAGCTCTGTGTTGATACTGTTTCAATCAGGAGAGACCAAACCTGAGCAAACAATTATTTATTTTTACAAGTTTGGATAAATAAGGAAATGAGGATGTATAAAACATGTATTACAAACATAAAAGGGATAAGCAGTATAGATAATGGATAGATGGATGGATCGATACATACACAATACAACACACTTAAAGTATGTTTCTGACTCAAAAAACCCTGGCCTTATTATGACTTATGATTGCTTTTATAAAGCATTACAATCACGATTGCTTCGAACTATGATGATAAAGCATTAGAAGCAAATCAAAGCAGATTCAAGAATAAATATAAAATAATAATACATTGTAATCATGCTTATAGAACATTTATAGTTCATTATATAAGGTGTTTTCATAGAAAGTGTTACTAAAATGTTCAATGCCATTATGAGTAGCATACACACACACAAACATGGACTCCATTGCGATGTCTCCATACACTTCAGGGGTATTGAAGCCCAATGGTGAGTTTTACCCTTCTTGGATTTCAGGCACTGGTGGTGGTGAGGGATGCATGATAAGATGAAGAGCAGTCTTCTGAGCAGCTGGAAGGAACCTGGATGTGATGGACTAAGGTACTGATGCAGGATGAGTTGAGGGGCCAGACTTCTGAGGAGTTTAACCTGGACACTGATGAAACAAGTGGAGGCACGTGGGTGAGAGGAGGTTTGCCAAGATCAACTCACGCCTACTGCGGAGAAGCAATGACACAATTTTAGAATATTATAGTTGCAGGATGATGGTCAGACAAGTCCTGGCAGAATCTGGTTGGCTGAATAACCCCTGAACAGTTAATGATTTGAATCACAATTGCAGGAGGCCATGCAGAGTGAGTGAGGGGTGACTTAAATTTAAGAAGCAGGGGGCCAGTTCAGATTATTCCTGATTATTTACTTTATTTTAATTTCCTGCACTTGTAAACCTTATGGGACCATACATTTGTCAAGTGATAGCTTTAAGTTTTGTCAGTTTCATCACATTTTTGGTGAGTTTGCTGGATCATGAATGCCCTTGTTTTCTTACAACATGACAATTTGATTTTAACCAAATTTAATTAAACTCCATCTGACTTGTTACTATTTTTATCCCACAACTTCAACCCCGTTGCCATTATTCTACTTTCGTCTCTTCTTTGAAATTAAACTGAAAGTTAAGGACATAAAGCGAAGACTTTCAATTTCTTCCAAGGAACATTTTTATTGCTGAGAAGAAGGAAAACAACTCAACACCTTATTTTGCCCATGAGGAGCTTCTTAAAGAACAGAGAAAAAGGTAAGCAAAATCCAGACCTGAAATCTCACCACTTTCAAGCAACACATCCTCTAAATCTGTTACAATAAAACTGATGTTTTCTGACTCGTCTTTAATATTTCAAGATGTCAGACATTGACAGGATACTGCTGGCTTGTTTAATTCTTTCTCCGAGGAAAAGAGCAGACGCTTCCTTTTCTGAGGGAGGAGATGAAGAGACTGAGGAGAGAACCTAGCATCCCCTTAACATACTGTAGCATGAAGCCCATGAGGCCAAATGTACCAACTGAATTCAGACGTGTTAACATTTGGTGGAATGTGAGAAAATTCTGTGTCTACTTTGAGAAAATGCCTGTAGGGAGCATGGACACATGGCACAGTCTGAGAAACACAGAAGATGGTGACACAGTGTTTATTATCCACTCTGTCTCTCGTACTTCTGTTTGTTTTAACTGTTCAGTGTTCTCTTTTCTTGTTTGGCTTTTTAAAATGAATCAAATGCACAAAACTTTTCTGTTTCGGGACAGCTGGTCTACCCAACATATGAATACACAATGGTCTTATTTTTTTTCTATCCCTGTAAATGTAATAAAAGTTTTTTCACGTGTTATTTTGGATCAGTGGGATTGACTTAACTGGCTGTGTCATCATGATGGGTCACCATGTGTGACTAATGTTTTATTTTCTTCTCATGTGCTATGTGCAGCAAGAAGATCAACATAGCAGATGGCACACTGACACACTCACTCACCAACAACCAGGGACTGGTGTAGTCCAACTTTAAATTTAGAGTTAACAAGCATGATGGACAACTGCAGAAGGAACTGAAGCTTAAAAAATCAATCTTTATTTGTTTAGTGCTAAATAATAAATATGTATGTCCATCCATCCATACACTATCTACACCGCTCCATCGTAGCTGACTATGGGTGAGAGGCAGAGTACATCCTGAACCGGTGCTAGCCAATCCCAGGGCAACATTAAGAGATGGACAACCATTTACACCCGCATTCATACCTATTAGCAATTTGGAGTCAGCAGTTAACCAAATGAGTATATTTTTGGTCCGTGAGTAGAAGCCAGAGTGCCCAGAGAGAGCCCATGCAGGACAACATGCAGACTCCACACAGAAAGGTCCTGGCCGTCACAGGATTTGAACCAGCACCCTTCTTTCTGTGAGGCACATATACTACCTGCTACACCACCATGCCACCTTAAATATTAATATGTAATGTATAAATATTTAATTGACTGTTTATATTTATAAATGTTGTTCCAAAGCCAACATGAATCCAGCATAAGTACAGCACTTTTCTACAACTGGCAACAGTCACAGGGGCTGAAAAAATCTGTGTAGCAGCAGGAAATCTTGAGCATATTCTGACTAATGATTATTTTTTTCATTCATTCACTTTCTATGCCCCTTTGTCCCTTTCGGGGGTTGGGGGCCTGGAGCCTATTCCAGCTGTCATTGGACGAGAGGCGGGGTACACCCTGAACCGGTCGCCAGTCAATCGCAGAGCCACATAGGCAGACAGACAACCATTCACGCTCACACTCATACCTAAGGGCAATTTAGAGTCACCATTTTACCTAATGAGCATGTTTTTGGTCTGTGGGAGGAAGCCGGAGTGCCTCGAGGGAACCCACGCATGCACGGGAAGAACATCCAAACTTCACACATAAAGGCCCCTGTCCAACCCGGGGATTGAACCGGATACCTTCTGAAGCACGTACACTACCTGCTGTGCCACCATGCTGCCCATGATTATTTTATGATCCATAAATACGTCACCACTTTGAATTGGTATCATTATGGACAGTGAATTGTTGTCTTTCTCAGTATACATTTTTTTTTTTTTTTTTTTTTTTGCGAAAATAGGCCACTTTTCATAAAAATGCATTTTCAGCAGTATTAGCATTAAAAACATAACATGTATAAAGTGTTTGCCAAAGTTGTCTCAAAATACCTCTAAATCACTCCTTAAAAACGTGGCAAAAATTGTTGGTACCCTTCTGTTAAACAAAAAAACCCTACAATGTCACCGACATAACTTCAACCTGACAAAAGAAAAGAACATTAACAGAAAATTAACAAATGAAAATTAGACATTGTTTTTGAATTATGGTTTAACAGAATTATTTTAAAAAACAAACTAATAAAACGGGCCTGGACAAAAATGATGGTACCCCTAAAAAAGATTGAAAATGCTTTGACCATAGGGACATGTTAAACTAAGTTGTGTCCTTTAATAGGTATCACAGTTGTCTTCAACCTTGCAGTCAGTCATTCTGCCTATTTAAAGGGTGAAAAGAGGTCACTGTGCTGTTTGGTATCATGGTGAGTACCACACAGAACATGGACCACAGAAAGCTAAGTGCAGACGTGTCACAGGAGATAAGAAAGAAGCATGTTGAAGGTTAAGCTATAAGACCATTTCCAAGCAGCTGGATGTTTCTGTGACTACAGCTGTACAGATAATTCAGAAGTTTAAGGTCCACAGGACTGTAGCCACCCTCCCTTGACGTGGCTGCAGGAGGAAAATTGATGACAAATTTAAGAGCCGGATAATACGAGTGGCAACCAAAAAGCCCAGAACAGCTACCAAAGAGGTTAGAGTTGAAATCCAAAGTCAAGGTACTTTTGTACATCAGTATCAGGTTGTACCATCCATCATAGTTTGAGCCAAAAATAACTTAATGGCAGACATCACTGATGAAAGCAAATCATAACAAAGCGAGACTGGTATTTGCCAAAATGAATACTGACAAGCCACAAAACTTCTGGGAGAAAGTCATTTGGACAGATGAGACAAAACTGGAGCTTTTTGTCAAGTCACATCAGCTCTATGTTCACAGACACAAAAACAAAGCATACAAAGAAAAGAACACTGTACCTACCGTGAAACATGGAAGAGGCTCAGTTTTGTTCTGGGGCTCCTTTGCTGCAACGTCACAGGGTGTCTTGAATCTGTGCAGGGTACAATGAAATCTCAAGACCATCAAGGCATTTTGGAGCAAAATGTGCTGTGCTTACATGATCCCTGATCTAAATCCTGCTGAACATTTGTGAAAAGAGCTAACACATGCAGTCTGGAGACACCTAGTAAGGTCATTTTGGAGCGAAACGTGACCGCGTTGAGCGAAGGTCCGTTTCTCAATGGATATGTCATCTAGGAGGGCTAAAAAATAAATTTAGCTGGGGTGTATTTTTTAAAATGGCAGGGAACATTTTTTAGAGGCCAAAATCCAAAGTGTCTGTCGTGGAAATGATCTTTTTAAGGCTTGACCTACAATGATGGACAATACATGTTTTCAGACCTTATTTTTGTTAAGAAAAACATATTTCTTAGTTACATGATGATTTGACCTTATTTTAACCTTCAAATTCAAGATGGCTGCCACTTTTGGTGTTCTTTGGGGGGAGTTTTTGCCATTTTTGGGGATTTTTTTTTTTTCAGTATTGTTCCAGAGTCTCTATAAGGTTATAATGGAAGCTCTGCTCATGATGAATTGAATAATATACAGTTAAAGTTCACAGAAATAACATCTGAAGTCAATAAAGTAGATGTTTATGTGTAAACAACACTTGTTGATTTCCCATTAAAATGGACTTTGCGGATATGGCTTTTCAGGTCTGTATCACAATTTTTTGGCCTTAGTAAATTCTTTTGCAGTTTCAGACCCATGGAAATAAATAGATTCCTTTATTTCGCTCCCATTTAAATGAATTGAGATTTACCATCACCATGGAAACCACTGGAACAAAGACATATGTGTGATGTCACAAGGAAAACGCAGACTGTTTTCGAATTCACCTACTACATACTGTTTATGAAAGTAGTATGTAGTAGGCACTGCATACTGCCTACTACATTTGAATGTAGTACGTAGTATGACTGTTCTGTTAGGTTTACTTTGTAGTATGCTACATGGTTTCCAGTTCAAGCAAAGCAGAAATAGGCTACAGCTGATTTTTTTCCCAAACTTAATTTTATTTGTACAAAACAAACCATGAGTAGCCTACATGTTGACATTTCAGTAACTAATCTGCAAAGATATTGCCCGAAGCAGCATTTTATCTGAAACAGTCAGTGTTGGAGAATACTTATTATTTCAGAGAGGAATAACTTATTATTTCATGACGGCATACAATGGCATATTAGAGCCACTTGAAAAAAAAAAAAAAACACATCAAGGATAAACATCACACACACACAATACAGTATTAAGAATGAGAAGCAGGAAAATTTAAGGTGGTGGACATACTGAGGAAAAATGCAGAACGTAAAGGTAAAATGTCATACTTTACTTGTCAGTGGTTTACACTAATAATGCTGCAGTCGGGCCATTATGAACTATCAGTGGAAAAACAACAACATACCTTTTTAAAAGTTATTACACACTATTGCGTGTTGAAAAGGTAAAGATAAGTATTGGCTCTTATATTTGTATTGCTGCTCTGGTTGTTGAAGCTTTGCTCTCAGTCATTTTCAGTTCAGGCACTTTGGGTATTGTGGGTAACAGTAGGCGAAGCAGACTGGTCCAATGCATACTGTGAATTTTTTCCTGAATCAGTAGTGACATGGGAAGTGCCGGCCAGTACAACATACCCTTTCCCCCTTGCCCCAGCAGCTCACATCTCATGAATGCTCTAATGAGAGTAGCAGTGATGATGAAGGGAGTCAGAGTGGAGAATCAACAGATTCTGATGAAGAATAGTGATTCTGTCTCTTGGGTTCTCAATATTAATCAAGTAAAAGTTTTGTTATATCATCCTGTTTACCTTACTTTATATCCATCCCTTCTCAATGTAACATGTTTTCTTCTCTCCGCCCTATTCAAACAATAACTTTTTCAGTTCGATATTACATGGTTCATTTGCGATGTCACCCAGAAGGAGAAGCTGTTGCCTCCAAATTGACTACTAATTAATTAGTTATTGTTTTAAAGTGCTATTTTTAAGCACGGTAGTTATACTGTACCAGTCGTGTTTTTTGTTTCCCTATTTATTTGTATTCATCACATTTATTATTTTTCGGTATTTCTGGAAAAAAACAAATAAATAAAACATAAAAAAAACACAAAAATAACCCTCCCTTTTGACCGTTCACCTTGTTGTGGTAAGGGAGCTTGAGTACCTCAGTAAACCTTAAAGCTGAAGTTGGTAATCTGATTTAGATACACTTTCTGTAATACTGGTTAAAATGGTCTGAAGACCCGATGGCAATCAATTCATAATGTGTTCTTAAAATAGAGCGAAAAATATCCACTATCTACAGCAGGAGTAAAACAGGGAAAACACCAACCAATAATCATGTCATGTCACCAATTTTTAAACCAATCAAATCCCATCACCATTCTGCCCGCCTGCTGCACGTACATGTTCCCGGCGTGCACAGACTCAGTGCGTGCGAGCTGAGAGGGATCAGAGTCTGCGGGACAATGCTTACCTGTCAAGTTTAGTCTTTGAAAATAAGCCGTCCCACAACCCCAACCAAGCTCCAGTATCCCTCACATTTTAAGACAGGTGTACAGAAATCTAAAATAAACACTTTGTTTTTCTTGGTTTGTTTTGTTGGCTCTAATCTGACAACAGCTGCCACCCAGGCTACTGCAGGTGGACATTCTCACCAGGCTTTTTCTTCTTCTTTGGTTTTACGGCAGTTGGCATCCATCATTTTGGAGCATTACTGCCCCATTCAGGCTAGAGACAGAGTTCAGTTTGGAGAGGCAGAGGAATGTTTTTATCATTATATCCTCACACGGGAGATTTACAGGAGAATACTGATACAGGAGGACGGCAGGAAAGAGGATAAAATACGTAAAATACAGGAGACTTGTCATGGAACTTGTCATTTTGGAGGAAGGGTAGGAGGAGCTACACAGAGTTCTGAGGAGATGCTATTTTTAAATTCATGCTAGTTTTCCAAAATTACCAACCACTGCTTTAGGAGCTATGCCAGTTGGAGAGTTTACCAAACTACTCATGGTTTGTTTTGTACAAATAAAATTAAGTTTGACACATATGTCTTTGTTCCAGTGGTTTCCATGGTGATGGTAAATCTCAATTCATTTAAATGGGAGCGAAATAAAGGAATCTATTTATTTCCATGGGTTTGAGACTGCAAAAGAATTTACTAAGGCCAAAAAATTGTGATACAGACCTGAAAAGCCATAGCCGCAAAGTCCATTTTAATGGAAAATCAACAAGTGTTGTTTACACATAAACATCTACTTTATTGACTTCAGATGTTATTTCTGTGAACTTTAACTGTATATTATTCAATTCATCATGAGCAGAGCTTCCATTATAACCTTATAGAGACTCTGGAACAATACTGAAAAAAAATCCCCAAAAATGGCAAAAACTCCCCCCAAAAAACACCAAAAGTGGCAGCCATCTTGAATTTGAAGGTTAAAATAAGGTAAACATCATGTAACTCAGAAATATGTTTTTCTTAACAAAAATAAGGTCTGAAAACATGTATTGTCCATCATTGTAGGTCAAGCCTTAAAAAAGATCATTTCCATGACAGCCATTTTGGATTTTGGCCTCTAAAAAATGTTCCCTGCCATTTTAAAAAAAATACACCCCAGCTAAATTTATTTTTTAGCCCTCCTAGACGACAAATCCATTGAGAAACGGACCTTTGCTCACCGCGGTCACGTTTCGCTCCACAATGACTACTCCACTAACCCTTCAAACCTAAGACAGCTATAGCAGTTTGCTCAAGAGGAGTGGGCCAAAATACCTGTCGACAGGTGAAGAAGTCTTATTGAGAGTTGCAAAAATTGCCTGATTACAGTGATTGGCTCAAAAAGCTGTGCAACAAAATATTAACTTAGGGGAACCATCATTTTGTTCGGGCCAGTTTCAGTATTTTGTTTTTTTTTTTTTATGATCCCGGTATTCTGTTGAACCCAATTCAAAGGCAATGTCTGATTTCATTAGTTAATTGACACATTACATTTTTATTTATTACCTTTTTAATCTCCTGTTAGTTCAGTGTCCATGTGGGTTTTTCTTTCTTTAACGAGAGGGTACCAACAATTTTGCCATGTCCATAGATGCTGTCTTATTAATCAACATCACTTCTTTCCACTTTATGACTATTATGCGGCATCTCAAGGAGATATCCCTTGATGAATTCAATTCTATAGTGGCAAATATTAGAAGGACAAATTTGTGGACCATAAACTCTAATTCTAAGTCATCCATCACTTCCAAGAATTTATTTTATTTGGTAAATGTTTTTAGAAGTCCTTGATGTGCATGGGCTGAGATTTTTATCATCTCCTCTCTGTCTTTACAAAAATCTACTGTCATTCAAACACATGTACAAAACATGCAGTGTTCCCCTCAGTTGATGTACAAAAAGATTGTGATGCTCTTTTGTTTAGTTTCACCAACAATTTCATGTTAATGTTAGTCAGACACCTTAGCAAAAACATGTGCATTTCAGTCACTGGTTTGCAGTGAACCAAGGCAACACATTGGAAATATACAGCAGTTGTGCATGAATACCCAACCTTTAATATATATAACACGCCGTGTGACTATGAACTATGTGGTCTTGTCCTCATTAAGCAGTCTCATTACTTAATAGCCACCTACATCCCTGAACTTACAAGAAAAGAGTAGAAAGACAAAGTTACTTTCTATCCCTGGGTGCCAGGAATACTGGCATCAAAGTAAGACAAGCAGTCTCAACAATGATGAGACAAATGAGTCAGAAGAGGATGGAACAATCCACAATGATGACTCATACCACTATTAAGTGTTGCAGTGGCCTGCATCAGGACATCATGTGGCAGAACTGCTGGGAAATGTTTCAGATTGATTGAATATAAACAGATAATGTCCAACTGTCATAAAAAAATGAACTTACTTGTGGAGAAATAGAGGGGTTTTTTTATCTCAAGAAACACTATGAATGCAATCACAGGCCATCAGTAACTCAAAAAGTCAGTGTTAGCTAAATGTTTTAACAGAGAGAAAGCTGGTGCAAAGCCATGAGGGAGTTTACCATGAGGCAGAAGCAGTCGTTTATGAGCAGAGTGATGGAGAGCAGGATCACAGTGTCCTGCCCTAGTGATGCATTGGCCAGACTAGCTATTGATTGGCTCTGCCCTTCTGCCTTGATACATCATGTCATCTGTGTTTAGAGAGTGGGATTCAGGACACAAGCACTTCCATTGAAAGCTTGCAAAATAAAAGCCCCCTCCACTGGTTGTAGCAGCAGTGTGTCTGTGCAGTGATGGATCAGGTCATCTGCCAGGTCCCAGGGCCTGACTGTGGAGCGTCATCTTCATCAGACACGGGCTGACAGCACGTCCATCATCACTCATGCCAATGGGCCTAGAATCGGATGGAGCAACACCTGCTTACATCAACACATAGGAGGCAACTTAATCATGTTAGGTCATTTAGAGCAAGTGTCAAATTGAACCTCAGCAGCTCAACAGAATCATCAGGGGTTCAGGCATGCAAGGTAGAAACTGCTGTGGTATTGACAGTATTCCTAAATATATCTGGATAGCACAAGATCTATAACCTTTAAAAATGTTAAGTTGCAGTTATGTTTGAAGGTATGTTCAAAACTAAATTATTTTGCAGTTTGAAAAACAATTATTAAGATTGTGAAATATTTTTTTTCCATATATGTGTTATATGTACTTGAATATCGGGTCTTTTTGGCTGGTTTCCCATCAAAGGGTCTGATTTAGTCTAGATCAGTGAGGTTTGGTAATTACTACTTCAAAATGTATGGAGTTAGATCAGTCTCATAATAAATAAATGCACACAGAAGAACTCACAAATGTATACTGGGATTAATACATACATGTCTCTCAACTCACAAATATTTTTCAGAGTTCACAAATGTATTTCTGATGCACACACAAATATTACTTGTTTTATATATTTATAATGGAAATACACAAATGTCTATATTTAAAATAATTCGCAATTTTTGTTTAAAACAAATATGTATATTGTGATATTTATTCACAAACTGCTGAATCTGCATTCACAAACTGCTCGGCATTTGTGAACATTGCTGCATTAGTGTGTGAATCTTTTTGAGACTCCCTTGATGTGTCTCGATCCACAAATGCGTTTTTTTTTCATCAGGGAAGTATCTGTAGCCAATCAGATGTCTCCCTCCTTTCATCCAATCACAAGAATGCACCCCACATGGGGTGTGAAATATAAGCACGCACACTTCTGCTCTCTGGCAGGCACGTAATGCCAGTGGCGGAGATGACAGCACCTGCTGTGGGCGGGATGGAGATGGTTGGCGGCAGGTACATAATGCCAGTGGCCGTGATGGCTGCACGGTCGGAGGGATGGAGATGGTTGGCAGTGGGTACATGACGCCGGTGGCCGTGATGGCTGCACGGTCGGTAGGATGGAGATGGATGGAGATGGTTGGCGGTGGGTACATAACGCCGGTGGCTGTGCTGGCGTACACTGTTGGCGGCAGGTACTAGCAGCACTAGCAGTGGTGGATACAGTGTTAGCCCTGATAGCACTGGCGACGTTAGAGACCGGGTTACCCCACTGGCACTGGCCACCGGTAGTTGCACATTTCATACAATTCTCCACCTATCTCAGCAAACCTCCCAACTTAAGAAAGTAAAGAAAACCCGGATAATGCTTTATTTACACTTTGCAGTTAACCAGGTGCAGACGCCATGTCCACTTGGATGACAACTTCGTTCTCTCAGTCCAATGTGTCGGTTAAGCTGTGCGGATGCGTTCATATGATTGGCTGAAAAGAACATCCCACCCCATGTGGGGCGCATTCTGAGTGTGGTGAGGTGTTGATGTAGCTGTTCTTCAAGCCGCTGGTCCACCCTTTGGCTGTGGTTTCCAGGATCTGGCTCACATCTGCATCTAACTGTGACCACGCCACCTGGCTGTTAGTAGAGGGCCACTTGATCCACTTCTGTTGGACTGTTCTGCTGGGGTCCAGGGGCTCTACTGCTTGGAGGGACTGGGCTTTGTGGGGTGATTCATGGCCTGGTGCCTCCTGCAATAGGATCAGATCCTGTGCGTTGCGATAGATTCTCCTGCTCCCTGCACTTCATCCTGTCCAGATGTATTTTTAGGCCACGCAGATTCTTTCAAGCTTTTCCGCAGATGCATCTTGGATTTGTGGTCAAATTTCCCTTTGCATAAATCAATACTGTTGGGTCCATCTGGTTGGGGCTCTCATTCTCCCCCCTCTCAGGATCCCCTGGGGGTATATCTCAGAAGACTTTTTTTGTAGCAATTTTTGGTTTTTCCCCCAAGGGAGTTACAGGTTGGGGTGCAAGCCCTTTCTGTCCCTGGTGCCGTCTTTCCGAGCCATCAACTGTCTTTCCAGTCATCACCAAACTGTCCCTGGTTGCCACCCAGTCTGTTCCTGTGCGTCACTGGCTCAGCCAGATTACAGGATAAGATAAGCCTGCTTGATTCCTTCCCATAATGCACAGCGTGACTCCTAGTCAAACAACGCTGATTGTGAAGTTATGACATGGCGATGACACAGCTCCAGGCTTTTGGGCCACTCAGAAGGCAAATTGGACAGGGTTTATTTTGGTTCTTGTACACTCAGAGCTACCACCACGTTTGCAGTTTACTCCTAATTCTTAGTAACAGTGAGAAAATCATTTGAAATTGCATTATGACATTTTTTCAACAGATGTAGCTTAGATAAATGTAAAAAATATCTATAACAAAACAGAATTTACTTGCATTAACCTTCAGATATATATTTAACATTACAGCATTTTTTTGCAGATTGTGTGTGTGTTAACAAAGCAAAGCATCCTTTCTGTTTGTGTTTAACTCAGGTTTGGTGTGCTTAAAGTTCTTAATCCAAGCATCTACATGTGTGCTGAGGTGTGCAGTATATTGCAATGGCTTCAATGATACTTCTCTCCAGTTGAAGTCTGTTTCTCTGTGTTGTCTTTATGTGTGTCAGAGCTAGGTGACCTCACACAAATATGTAAACGCAAATGGCTGTAACTGGTAGAGAGCCTCTTTTGCAAGCTCTGGGTACTCCTTTTCCACACAGTACCGAAACTGTCAGTGATGTCTCTGATACCTTCACTCTGAAGCCGCTGTCTGAAGACAGGTCAACGAGACTCTCATGGAGTTACTCTGGTGTTGTATCTGTGCTGCTGGGCATGAAAGGCATGCATATCCAGTCGTGTTTAGCACACGTCATCAATGTTTGGGAAGTAGGATTGGAACCCAGCTAACAGTTTGGTCAGATGCATTTTTAGTTTTCAAAATGTTCTGCGTCATGTTTTGCTTCATGTCAGCTATCCAATAGTTAAGCAAAGGGAAATTGCTAACATCCCCCTTTTCACACCTTCTCAACCAGAGGTTGAGATACTTTATCATACATCTGCAGAACAGTTTTATCACCACCTTGCAAGCTCATGTTCAAGTCATTCAGACAGCCAAAAACATCCGCAAGGTAAGCCAGGTGAGCCAACCAGGTCTGGTTTTCAATTTTAGCAGCCAGAGAATGTCCATGCTCTAAGAGGAAATCATGCACCTGTTGTCTCAGTTCGAACAGACTCTGTAGTGCTTTCCCCCTTGATAACCAACTTACATCAGTATGTAACAGCAGCTGATGATGGTCACCGCCCATTTCCTCACACAACCAGTGGAACAGTTGGTGGAAGTTGTGATTTAGTGACATTAATCACTTTCAAAGCAGCAGTCAAAACACCGTCCAGTTCTAGGCTCATGCGTTTTGAAGTCAATACTTCTCTGTGAATTATGCAGTGCATGCTTTGTGCATCAGGGTTTTACCTGCCTGATGCGAGAGACAAGTCTACGGTGCCGACCTGTCTTAGACGCAGCTGCATCTGTGCAATACGTGAAAGCAGCACTTCCAGTCCAACATGTGCTTGGTGAATAAAACAGTTAATCAAATTAAAAATGTCCTCAGCTGTGCTTTTCAAGTAGTGGCTTGCAGAAGATGATGTGTTCAACTACATCTTTGAATTGAGCAAACATGCTAACTGGGTTTGTCCATTCACATCAGTTGACTCGTCTAACTGTACTGCAAAAGAGCCTGCTCCTCTCAGTGTATCAGTGACCTGCTGAACTATGTCACCACCATTTGCTGGTGCAATTAGCTCATCTGCTATTGTACACTATATTGCCAAAAGTATTCACTCACCTGTCCAAATAATAATAATAATCAGGTGTTTCAATCACTTCCAGGGCCACAGGTGTATAAAATCAAGCACATAGACATGCAGACTGCCTTTACAAACATTTGTGAAAGAATGGGTCGCTCTCAGGAGCTCAGTGAATTCCAACATGGTACTGTGATAGGATGCCACCTGTGCAGCAAATTCAGTTGTGAAATATCCTCGCTCCTAAATATTCCACAGTCAACTGTCAGCTGTATTATAAGAACATGGAAGTGATTGGTAACAACAGCAGCTCAGCCACAAAGTGGTAGGCCACGTAAACTGACAGTCAGTGGATGCTGAGGCGTGTAGCGTTAGGAGGTCATCAACTTTCTGCAGAGTCAATTGCTACAGACCTCCAAACTTCCTGATTAGCACAAAAAAAGTGAGAGAGAGCTTCATGGAATGGGTTTCCATGGCCGTGCAGCTGCATCTGAGCCATACATCACCAAGTGAAATGTGAAGCGCCGATGCAGTGGTGTAAAACACTCCGCCTCTGGACCCTAGAGCAGTGGAGGAGCGTATTCTGGATAGATGAATCGGGCTTCTCCATCAGACAATCTGATGGACGAGTCTGGGCTGGGCAGTTGCCAGGAGAACGATACTTGTGGAACTGCATTGTGCCAAGTGTGAAATTTGGTGGAGGGGGGGATTATGGTGTGAGGGTGTTTTTCAGGCGCTGGGCTTGGCCCCTTAGTTCCAGTCAAAGGAACTCTGAATGCTTCAGCACACCAAGACATTTGGACAATTCCATGTTCCCAACTTTGTGGGAACAGTTTGGAGTTGGCCCCTTCCTCTTCCAACATGACTGTGCACCAGAGCACAAAGCAGGCCCATAAAGACATGGATGACAGAGTCTGTGCAGGCCAGTCAAGTTCATCCACACCAGAGTCCTGACCTCAACCCAATAGAACACCTTTGGGATGAGTTAGAGCGGAGACTGAGAGCCAGGCCTTCTTGTGTAACATCAGTGTGTGATCTCACAAATGCGCTTCTGGAAGAATGGTCAAAAATTCCCATTAACACTCTCCTTAACTGGTCACCATGTGACTACACTCCCCTGAACTCAGACAATTTCCATTTAAAGCTATGGTCTACGATTTGGAAGCTTTGTACCTCTTAATAACACCATTTATAGGGCTGTTATGGTCCTATGGTCCTATCTACACAGTATAAAGACCAAAAAGAACGAAAAAAATCCATTCAGTATATCCGCTGCAAAGCTGCATACTAGCTGGCCAATCAAGCCTTGAAGCCTGCAAGGTTCAATTGGTCCGTGAGTTGGTCCGTGAGTCCATCCAATCCCCTGTCTCCCTCACTACGCAGCGTCATGCCCATGGTCCCGCCTCCTCCCCTCTACCTCCGGTGAGCAGCTAGCAGCGTTAGCTACTGGACTATCATGGAGCCGGAAAAGCCTAGCGCCGAAACCGGGAAGCCGCTTCCCTCTCCCGCAGGGCCCAACGGAGCTCTGCCCGCGGGTTGAGGCCTGTTAGCGGGCTAACGGCTAACGAATGGCCTCAGTCGGCCGTCAGACCTTCAGCATCGGCCGTTTCGCCCCTGGTTGATCAGGTAATGGCTTTGTTTACTACAGTGGGAGATGTCTGCTGAATAACTCTGGTTAGTCTGTGCCTGTCCTGGCTAATAACTTGTAGCGGAGCGGGTTAGCCTGTTAGCCGCTAATCGTTAGCATTGTAAGCTGAGCTAGGGAGGACAGGCAGAGAAAGATAAATCCTCCCCCACAATCGGCTCCGCTCTGGCGGCGCCAGACCCGCATTGCCGCCGGTCCAATTGAAATGGCTACTGCTGTGTGTTACAAGGGGGATGTCTGTCGTGTTTGATACTTTCAGTTGAGCTGAGCTGTTTTTGATTGAGTTTGCTGCTATGTTATGCTAGTCGCTCGTAGCTCTGTCTGAGGGGCTTGTTATTATATGAGGCGACACGAGCTGGGGGCGGGATCTTGGAACACGGAGGGGAGAGGTGAGGGAAGGGGGGGCAGGCTGCGGTTTCAAATCGTAGACCACA
Source organism: Scarus forsteni (assembly GCA_036419115.1). Classification (NCBI taxonomy): domain Eukaryota; kingdom Metazoa; phylum Chordata; class Actinopteri; order Labriformes; family Labridae; genus Scarus; species Scarus forsteni. The sequence goes on along the minus strand of JAZDUH010000137.1, from coordinate 1,473,976 downwards.
GCTTTAAAGAAGTCAACAGTCTTGCCCACCGATGACTGGTGCTTAGAAGCCGCTGTCGTGTGAGGGTTTCATTGCATGGATTGACAGACCTCCAAAAATAATCCAAATATAAAGATGTTGGTGTGGTATTAACTAATTTGATCAGATATTTTAAGACAAACAGCATAAAGACGTGTGATTCATGTTTTTGGCACTTATCCTGCGTGCAATAGAGACACCAAATGTTGATCGCCCAGTGTGCTCTCTCACTCCCTCTTGTACTTTGGCCTATCTAATGCTTGTAGAGGCAAAATAAACTAAGTCTATTATAGGAAAATAATGGTAGAATTTCTTAAATTCATCTCTACATGCCCACTGGAAAAGTAGAGGACTCATACTTTGAAAAGGATTCAGATTGTGTTGCCCTCTGTAGTGTAGGTAGATAAAGGTCTCAGTCACATTTCAGTAAAATAATATTTTTTAAATGTCATAATCATAGTTTTCAAGGATCCCATGCAGTTACACTACAGACCCCTAGACCCCCTAGGTCCGCGGGCCCCGGTTGAGAAGCACTGCACTACACCATCAGATAACACTGATTTCATTAGTATATAGTCAAGTCAGTTAAGAAACTGCCTGACATCACATTGACAGCGCAACATTCTCAAGCAATAGGCAATTCAGCAATCGGAGATTAACACTGGGGAACATCAAGCATCATGTTATCATCTGCCAGGCATGTGACTGTTTATCACAATGACAAATTGAGTTTTGATTTAGAGAAGGTTGAAGGCTTCAAGGAAAACCTTTCCAAATATAAAAGAAAGCTTGTGAAATGATACTCAGACTCTCAGAAGACAACATGATGATTTTTTTAACAGAACAGTTGCCAAAAACCATAGGATACAGCCATTTACTGTAGCAAGAATTGGACAAATTTGAAGTGATGTCAGCTGTTCGATAATAAATGCAAGCTTTGGAACCTTATGGGATCCAACCTTCCCAATGTAACTAAGAGGCTAAGTTGAGGCATACCCCAGAAAAGAGCAGAACAGAACCAGAGCACAGATATAAGCAGCTTGTATGTGAAATTGTATGCTTGAATGTCGAGATTCTGGTTGTTAGTGTGCAATATGCTTGATCTTTATCTCGTTGCACACACTGCATATAATAACAGAACTGTTAAAACTGTCACCTTTGTTCTCTTGTTTTCGGTTTTGGTTTCAACTTCTATCAAAACTTTTGAATTCTTTAAGTATGTAATTTTTATGTATAGTATGTATGCCTATGACCCTATCCACTCTTCTTACCTCTTGATTCCTTTCAGGAGCCTGTATAATGCAAAATGGTGGGAGAGGTTTGTTCAAAGTGGCAATAATTAGAGAGGAGAAATGAAGCTTAGTTCAAAAAAACTGTAGCTTTTCAAAAGCTCTTGTGCTTGGTTGCAGAAAGCTGGGAAGCACACACACCATACAGCTTGGCACATATGATGTATTGTTTAATATACTGCATTTCACAAGACCATTTAGAAAAGAGCACATGAAAAGTTTAAGGGAGAGCAGAACCTTTCAGAAGCATTTCCCACAGGTGACTGATCATTCCATCAATCATATTCATTACAGGCCAATCAGATAATTCAGTCATTGGGTGCTACTACACTACAGAGCATGATCCACTTCATAAAACAAACTCTCATCAAAACATGTTGAAAGTGGAGCAAAAATATCCTTACCACAGAGAAGTTTGTAGTGTTAACATTTGTTTTTCATTAAATACACAAATAAAGTCTACATATGATTAAACTACTTCTGAAACTGTTGGCATCCGATTCTGTACAAACAGTCACCTCCTGCTGTCCTCACACTTGTTGCTCCCACTTTTTCCTGCTCTGATAGGGCCGTCCTGCTTTTGGCTGCCACATTTGTTGTAGAATGGAGTTTGGCAAAAGGATCAGCCAATTCACATTGAATCAGACAGATCCAGCTGCAACGCAAGGTTACACTCTACACCTTTTCTAAAAAGGTACAGCTGACTTAATCACAAATACAGACTGATTAAAAAAAATGTCTTTACAGCTGCACACAGTAATGGGGGAGGGGTGGTCTTTGATATGAACACGATACAGTTTTCTCATATTGCTGGCTCTGCGTCCAACCTCTATTTCAGTTGATCTGAAGTTACTTCGAGACCACCTTTTTCTACACCGCTGCTGCCGTGGATTGGACTTAAGCTGGGCATCCACTGTACGACTTTTTTGATTGAGGCATTCAGCTGCTGCTTATACTGTACGAGTGAGTCGCAGGGGTTAACAGTTCACAGCTCACGATTCTTCTTCTCACACTGTACGACCCGATGCTCGGATGCGATCTGACTGCTCACACTATTCGTCCATGTATGACACGCATGGATTATATTATAAGAACTTACGACACATCGGACTCTTGTATCCGGAAATGCAACGTTAAAAGTAGTCGTAGAAGAAGTGGAAAGTGGTCGGATGCTCACAGATGCGAATGAATAACAAACAAAAACGCATTGCCCAAATAGGCTCCGCTGTGCCTGCCACAGCTCAACAAGTCGACCCTCCATTGTTTGGGTCCAGGTCCACTGTGATGCCATGCTGCTCCACTTGGTGCATTTGTTTTCTCTTCTGTATCCAAGTTTGTGCATTTGTGGTGTGACATAGTCTCACGAGGGGTGACCAAGATTTCAAACAGGTTTGATTTTCATCTGATCGATCGGGAGGTGGTCATGAGGTGTTAATCGCTTCTCGTTACGTTGTGTATACTACACGATGTGAGACGCAAGATTGAGCCAAAACTCGGCCCGATCTCCATAATAGTCGCATGGGTGAAAAATCGTGTGAAAAAGGGCCAAAAATCGCACAGTGGATGCCCGGCTTTAGAGACCCCATTGAAAACCATTCAATGTAACAGCTGACTACACACAAACTCCTTCAGATGTTTTTCACAGACTGTGGTCACAGCTGATATCAGCCATCAGAGGCAGTTAATAGAGGTGTAACAAACAGCAGCCCGGGGTCATGTGAAACATCAGAGCCAGCAGGGTTGAACACTACTGTGCAACATGTAACAATATGAAGCTGATGTGAGATGCTGTGGTATAAAAGCATGGTGGGGGCAAAAAATTAAAAGCCCTGGTAAACCACACGTGTTCGTTGAAAAATAAAGAGTTGATAAGACTTGTTTTAAGGATTGTATAGCTGTGGTTTAATTTGACTGACAGCTCCCAAATCCTATAAACTTTGTAGATGTAGGACTAGTTTACTTGTTTTTATTTCAACTGGTCCCTAAAAATTACAACATCAAAATCCCTCACCATAGCCTCACCTGTTTCAACCTCTCCCGAGGCCTTATCAACCACAGTAATAACTAGGAAGAACTTGGAGAGTGCAAACCTCCATCAAGGTAGCTCACAAATTGCTGTTACATCTATAAGCAATAGTTCCATGACTAAGTCACCATCATAATATGATTCATTGACCCTGAAACCCACACTCAGAATCATGCCGAGTTGTCAAGCAAAACTGATTGTTCGCTAATGGCAAAGTTGGGCCATTCCCAACAGCTCCTGAAAATTTCAGCAAAATCCATCCAGTAGTTTTTGTGTAATCTTGCTAAAAATCCAATGAACAAACAAACATTCGCTGGCAACAACATAACCTCCATGGTGGAGGTAAACAAAAACTGCATTGTCAACCAGGGCCTTTAAAGGGTCTTTGGTGGGATCATAGGCTGTGTGTTGCCCATTAGCTGCTTCTGATGGGCAAAACAGAATAAAAGGAATCCCCATCTAGCCCCATTCATGCTGCTTCAAGGTGCAATATTTCTATCTCTGATGGTTCACCTCCCATTCCTCAAAAATCTCCAGGGGTAGTACTAGAGGTGTGATATTGGTGAAAGGTGGAGGCAAGCAATCTCAGACACAAGACTTGCATGTGATAAAGTGTCTGCCTTTGTGCATGCATCCAAGACATTTTGCACCCTGAATTGCCACTGGTATTATGTCCTCACAGAATAAGAGTGAATGTCTGCAGGTGTAAGGATAACGTTTGATGTGGCATTTTTGCTTAAATGCAGAGGAGTTTTGTTTTGAGCTGAATGACACAAAAACTTCCTAAATCTCCAAAACCATTACAAACATGCTCTCAAAATTACACAGGAACTGGGACAGAGAAAATACATAAAACGTCTAAATGAATTTCTCTATGACCTTTCTTAAATGGATTTTCAGGGAAGCAATGACCGATTATTTGAACAAAAAGTTCTGCTCGATCTTTGACCCCCATTAAAAGGCTTTGGCAAGGATGGTAAATAAATTTGCTATTATTTTCAGCCATGATGATATAAGGTTAGACTAAATGAATACTTAAATTGTTCTTTCAGTTATATTATGGCATTTGCTTCAAATCAAAGGCAGGAAAAGAAGACAGTTGCCAAAACTAGGTTTACATATATAAAATAAGGCAATTTTCCTAAAATATAAAAAGATGTTGATTTTGGAGAGCAATCCATTCATTTTTTGAGTGAGTCCGTGAGGAACCTTCACTCCTCCAGTTGGGAGGGAATTCCCAAAAAATAAGGGTGGGGAACCTCTTCTCTACAGTACCCCACCCTGCCAGTCTACTCCTCTACAATGGGTCTGTAATTGGCTTTCATTAACAATGCTATTGCTCAGCAGGTTTATTCTCACATTTGCTTCAAACTTGGCAACAGCGCAAAATTCAATAAGCTTGGAAATATGTCAACTGAAGTAATTTCTGTAATTGATAAAGGTGTAAGAGAAAGCAGATAGATCAGATAGACTGTTAGCAGACAGCACAGGCCCTAAGAGACTGATTAGAAAACAGGCAACTATCAGAGGAGAGAGGAGCAAGACATCAAAGATATAGATTGTGTCAGTTGGCAGGGTGGGAAGCACATCAACAAAATGCACTTCTGTCTTGTGAATTAATACCATCAAAGCGCTCAATCTGGCTTATTAACGCTTGTTTAAAGTAGCTCCAGAATGAATTTGGGCTTCCTTCCCACCCTGGGACTGACAATGGTTTCAGAAGTGAGCGAGCAGACAGAGCGGAGAAGAAGAGAGACAGAGGAAGTGATTGCAGAGCTACAGAATAGTTTTATTAGGCATGCTACAGACGTAATGCAGAATACACAAGAGAGACCATGAGAGGAAAAACTTAAAAAGCAGGAACCAAGTCGCACCTCTCCTTGTTAGAAAATAATTCATTCTTTAATTGTGCCTCTTCAAAACTATACCAAATCCTTACAGTTTGAAGTGTATAAAATTGGACTTGGAGAAAAAAATATACATAACTATTATTTCTGAGCACACACCTCCGGTCCAGAGGTTCTGTTGGGTATTAAAAAGCAGGATAAAGTGAAATCTAAATATTGTTGCATTTTTAAATCTGAAAAGAAACATTTCAGCCGTTTCAAATGCTTCTTGTTAAAATGAATTAAAAGGAACTCTAAAGGCACAGAAACTTTGGTCCAACTGAGCAGCCCTCTCAAGTCAACTGTCACATGACAATGAAATCACAGTGGATTCATATTCTAACTGCTTCCACAGCATGCAACACTGTCTGAAGTAGGATCCTATCATAACTATACATGCTTAGAAAACCATCATCACTGACAATTACACCTCCCTGCGATGGGAAAAAAAGCACTGAAGGCTCCAAAATCACAGAAAAAGAAATACTTAGCCACATTATCATATGTGACGCTATCTGACTTCAAAACTGGAGAACAATCTGGAACTTAAAACAGTAGTGGAATAATGAAATTCAAGTTAAACTGCCGAGACAGGCTGTTGTATAAAATCATGTTACCATAATATAATCATTTCCTGACACAAAACAAACAAAACTGAAACAGGAAATGTTGTGATTTTATAAACCTGGAATAAAACTTAGAAGATTTGCCTGGTCTGTGTCAGAGATTTAAAACTAAATCAAGTCTAGAAAATGTTAAAGAAAAAACAAACAAAAAATGTAAAATAGAAAGAATGCCTTACTATCCTTTAAAAATACCCAGTACCACTGTGCCTTAAAACAAAGGAGGATAGTTAACATGTCCAGCTGTGGAAATTGTTGACAGTGACAAGTAAGGCACATTACTGTATCTGTAGAACTAAATCAAGAACAAAACACTGATGAACATCAAATATTCATTGGGAGGACAATCAATCATATCGATATTTTGCTAGACATAAAAATATAGAGGTACAGTAGAGAGTTGCTGGGGGGATCCAGTATCTGCAATGTACTGAATTCTTTTTTAAAAAAGGATGCAAGTCAAAGGTTTCAGTCTCAAGGAATGACAGGACCAACAAAAACCCAACAACAAAACGGATCAATCAATGTGCCCCACAGAGTCCAGCCAAGTCTGAAAGGCTGCTGACAGCCGGCTCCGAAAAGTACAGCCTGATACTGTCAGGAGTTTGAGGATAAGATTCTTAGATGGTGGACTTGGAGAAGGAAACTCTCAGGTGCTGGTTGCCTCCCATGTTGTAGTTGTGAAGTTCAATTAGGGCCTGGATGGCTTCCTCCACTGTGGACATCTGTATCAGAGCCATTTTACGATCCCTGAAACATTTCACACTTTGGTTATATTCACGAACAGCAGCAAAAACACGACAGAATGAACTGATGAGTATGAATCGATCTCAGTGTGTGATAAGTCTACGTACTGGAAAAACTTGAATGCTTTCACACTTCCTCCCGTGTTGGAGAAGAGCAGCCGCAGGTCTTCTTCTGACATATCCTGTCTATAAAAGTGAAATTCACAGGTTTAAGTCAGACAGACATTTTTAGCTTTAGTTGGCAGACATTGAACTGAATGGGATGTTCTGTATGAGAACTGAATTGGAGAAAAGAAAGAAGAAAACAGTTTTACAATACAAATTTTACTGGGTACCTATTTGAGTACAATGGCAAAAACACAACTCAATCGAGTAGCTGATGCTCTAAGAAAGCACGACATTGGATTGCTCAAACTAAGTTGAGCAGATACCAAAACGTGTTTTTCCTTGTAAAGATCACAAAGCCTGTTGAAGAACTCAAAAAAAAAAAAAAAAAAAGTTACAAAAATTGTAACTGTATTTGATTCAACAAAGAGTGATAAATGTTATGTTTTCAAATACAGATATTAAACAGTGCCAAACTTAGGGTAATTTGGATAATGTGTTCTGAATATACAAGCTTCATCTACTTGTAATAGAGCAGCTAAGAGCAAATTAGAGGCCTGCAGACATTGAGCTGAGCTCAATGTCATTGTTTCCATCACAACTGCTTCTGTGTGCATGCAATACTACAGGACATGCATGTCAGTCGCACTATTTAAGGAACATCATTCTGCCATTTTGTGTGTTGTTTAATGGAAACCATAACTGTCATTTTGCTAATTTGTTTGACAACAATAAAGCCTGTTTGATATCACCATCAGTATACTTTCAGAGAATAGACCACAGGTCATGCCGCCTGCATCTCCAGCACTTTAAATGCTCATGCAGCAGACGAAGCTCAGTGGTGTGAGAAATTTCTTAGGATGCTTTCTACCCTCAAAAATGTGCTTCTCTGCTACTACAAACCCTTCATCAGCACAACATGGTGAGCTGTTAGAAATGACTGACATGGGGCTGCTCACTGGGAATTTACCTACAACATGGGTTTACCTACAAAACACTGATTTATATTGAATGGCTGAACACTTATCAAATCAGTTCGATTAAAAGTCAAAATATCCATTTTAACTGTCGTCTATATGACAGTGTTGCTTTGAAATTCCCATTGCATACAACGGGTCAGTTTCTGCTCAGCTGTATGACAGTTTGGACTTAAACCCCCCCAAGAGACTAATTATATCAATCACATTGTTTTTTTAAACTGTTAACAAGTGTTGTATTAGCATTTGATACAGGCTTTGTAGGTAATAGAAAGTGAAACTCCTAGTGTCAAGTGTCTGCTTGGATGCTTTAGTCAATATTTTTAGTGCATCAGGTATCAAAAATATGAGCTTTAAAGGAGGACAAAACCTCTTTCTACACACTACTCCCCTCCACTGACTGCAATTAAAACACTGCTCCAACCAGTGGCTGTAGAAAAGCATCTACTTTTGAAAAGAACAGCACAAAAGAATGAACTTCAATCTTTACTTCATCAAATAAGAAAAGGTTTCACAGCTTCACATAATTAAAACTCCAAGGTGACATAAATTACAAACTACAAACTGTATTTTTCAAAAACTAAATGGCCAGTTATATAAAATGTATTAATGTATTCAACAGAACTGTATTTTTGGAGATTGCTGGTACAAATAACTACTTAGAATTCAACAGAGTACAGAAAAAGATCGAGGCCTTAAAAAACAAGTTTGGTGCCATGCTTAGAGTGCTTGGAAATCACCATATCTAAACACAAATATTCATAATTGTTTCTGAAATGCAAATGTTTCCTCAGGGTCATTGATTCTGAATTACATTTTAGCATAACAAATTATCTTCCAACTGCAATGATGAGGCACTAGTATTCTATTTTTGTGCTGTTATGTTCAAAAGATTAATGATGTGTTTCTATTCACTTTAGTGATTAATTTGTCTGAACAGCTTATTTTTCATATTAAAAAAGTCATCATGTTGAATTTGCACATATTTTCCTCCAAAATCTAAAGTAAATGGACTTGAGCTTATAAAGCATTTTTCTAGTCTTTGACTACTCAAAGGTGCTTTACACCGCAGGTCACACCTACCCATTCACAACCATTCGCTTTCACATTGACTCACTGATGGTTCAGAGTTTCTATGTTAGTTATCCATCAGTATCTCTAACACATTCACGCCCTTTCATGCCCATTTACACACCACTGACGCAGCAGTGGGAGCAACTTGGGATTAAGTGTCTTGCCCAAGGACACGTCACCATTAGGGCTGTAGCGATACACTTATTTTCCGATACGATACACGATATTCAGCTCACGATACGATAATATCACGATATATCACGATATCACAATATTACGATATTCTACATTAAACTAGGAAAAACCTAGAGACAGTGAATATGTAACTTTTCTATTTTATTGTTATTGAAATATGTCAAATGCAGCGTTACATACATACACATAACACAGAGTGCATCAAGTCAATTAAACTAATGTTGCAAAGAAATTGTTCTTGTTTTCCCTTTAACAAAGTGTTGAAATCATCCTAACCTGTAGTCCAGTTCAAACTGTAATCAAACCCATGAGAAACAAAGAGCTTTGAGTTACTGACATAACAACAGTAAGTTAAAAGAAGTCACATATTTCTCTTGTCACTGTCTGAACTGAATAGTGCATGAAAAAAAAACACGTGCATACATCTTTATAAGTTGTATTTTATTCCCAACTCTGATAAAAATATGAGTTTTTATTTTTACAAAAAATATCGATACTAAGATTTGAGATATCGATATTATATCCGGAGTCAAAATATCAATATATATTGCGATATCGATATTTTTCTACACCTCTAGTCACCATGTGTCGCCCGCAACATCCCGATCACAAACCAAGCGCACTATCCAACTGCACCACTGATGCCCGAGTGACAGTAAAAGCCCATAGTGACAGGCTTTCAATACCAGCAAATATCGTAGTTTTGTGTAGAAATATCATCATTGTATCATATGATGAAACTGGTGATTTAAACCATTTTAACATAGTCCAAAATGGTTGAGAATTTAGAATACAAGTGAACGGACTGAAAGCTGCACATTTGGAGAGCTTATGAAGATACTGGTCCTTACACTTCACCTCCTGGGTGTGTGGACAGTTACTGGCAAACGGTTACAGCACAGGAACGATCGTCAAACCGATTTTATAGCCCCGTTTCCACCAGAGGGTTCAGTTCGGTTCATCCCGGCACGGCTAGCTTTTTGTGCCGTTTCCATAGCCTAAAACCAGGACAGGAACCCTTATAAGTGAACTGCACCGTCCTACTTTTTGGGACCCTTCTGTTGGGGTGCCAAGCATACCAATCCGACCCCAAAAGGTGGAGCTACAAACACTGCAGTCCGTTGATTGGTTGAAGGAGACGTCGCTTCTCGTGCGACAGCGCAACAACACATAACCCTGCCATGTTTAAATCTCCATTCGTCTTTGTGATTAAACTCTCGCGGCACACAGCCTTCTCCGACACAAAGCTTGATTTCGCTTCATAACAAAAAGCCACATGCTAAGCTCAAAAAAAGAATTGCTGGATGTCTTCCATCGTTGCTCTTTGTGTACTGTGTTGCGTTTTCTTTTTCACTGTATTTAGTAGCCGGGTACACGGTGTCGTGCTGCTTTGACATCATGCTATCGGCATCCGGTTTATACGCCTCCTACCAAGTAGGGTTCTGTTGGCTGTGTAAACACAAACAGGATCTGGCTTTACCGATACGGCCTGAGCCAAACCGTGCCGATCCAAACCGAACCACTTGGTGGAAAAGGGGGCTTAAGATCCAAGTATTTCCAGCAAAAAAATGCTAGGGCCCTATGAAATCTGGGTTATTTCCCCAAAATACAGTTTTAGTTTCCCCCCTTTTTTTTTTTTTGCTTTAATTTTTTGAAATTTTGGTTTTTAGTATTTTACGCAAAATTTCCTCAAGACACTGTATCAAGGAAATATAATCACACACTCTTCAGGCAGTCCTCACATGTATCTTAACGGGTTCAGTCAACAGTATGTTGACAAGCTTTGCAGAACACTTGGTTCACTGACACAAAGTCTTTGGGAAACTGCGCCGCCCTGTTCTTTGGATTTAGCCAGGAGTTTTGTAGCTTCTTCTCTTATTGATAAAGGCTTTAAACAAAAGAATCAGTTTCTCTGCAGAGAGCAGCACACACACATATTGACCCAGCAGCAACCCATGTGCAGTTTCTGTGTTGACGACATGTTCCTCCTCCATAAATTTGATAATTTGATATAGTGTATTTCCTCTGCAAATTGTCTTTAAGTCTTGATCCAGACTGTGCCGGATCAAACTACACAGATCAGCCTTATTCAGGGCTGCAGCCATTATATCTGCATTTGATCTGCTGTATTGACATCAGGATGTGAGTTAAATTCAATGTCTCTTTTGTTACAGTCTGCCATGATCCAAAAATATGCTTAAAACATTACATGTCCTCAAACATTTAGCAAAACTTCTGACTTTTCAAAATAAGTCCTTTTCTGTAACAACAAGAACATATTCCATCTGGAAGCATGAGAACAACTCAAGGTCAAAATTGTGCATTCACCAGCTTTTCTATACTCAGGAGATAAATAAACCACTGGATCAGATAAAAACTACAGAATAAAACTGAAGTAACACATTTATGAAATTGTGGGCTTGATTTCGGGGGTAAAAAGGGACTGTAGGTCTTAAAAATGCATTTTTACATAGATAATCTATGTAGCGACAACATTGCTGCGCTTGGAAGAAGCAAAATGTATGAAAAACTGCATTAATGAAAAATGCTCTATGCTATGACATTTAGGCCTTCATACTCCACACTATCATTTGGATATTTGATGTTTTCACCATTATTTTACCCTTATTTTTTTCTAGTACAGTAATGGTTGCAGGCAGTCCCTCCATCTCCCTATGCACCATATTAGGAGTATTTTGCCAAAACAGAGTCAAAGAACAAGGTTGTGGATTAAATCTACTTTTCTTTCAAATACTTCTACAACTATTACAACAATGTTGTAACTGTAATTTTTTTTCCACGGTTATCGTGAGGTAAAAAATTCAATGTTGTGACACAATGCCCTCATTACAAGTATAACACCCAATGTTCCTGACTGTGTTTCCAGTCCTCATGACGCACCTGGTCTTTCCAGCCTGCAAGAACTATGGCAGTCCCCTGACTGCCTGCATGGACAGCCCAGTTTCAAGTTATTTCAAGAGGCATTTTAAAGAGCCTTCACCTACAAAGTTTAGCAGCAGAAGTGACAGATCTTGGGCAGGCTACTACTAAGTACTTACTGGATGTTGGAGAGGTGCAGGGTAGCTGAAGGCGGGAAGATGTTCTGGAAGTTCTTGGAGCCGGGTTTCTTAAAGCGATGGAGTGGAGAGTTTGCGTAGTCTTTGGTGAGGCCCTGATCATCTAGGCCGTCACGAGGCAGTGCTACTGTCTGGTGCTTTGACAACGTCACCCGAATGATCTTCCCATACATCTTTTGGCCGTTTAAGTGGCTCATGGCTTTGGAAAGAGAAGAGAGCCAGATTTAAAAATGTTGTAGATGTGTGACTACATCCTTAGGACAAGTTAGTCAGTATAAAGAAACTGAATCAGTCATCCCAGGAGTGAGGAAATATGATAAGGTGAGACACACTTCATACATCAGGGAACATCAACTACATTTGTACAAGAGCTAGTTCCTTTTTTCCTCAGCATATGCTATTGGTCCAGGTGTAAGAAACTGTAATTATACTACAATAATAATAATAAAATACTATTATTATTATTATTATTATTATTATTACTATTGAATATATTGGTTCAACAATAATATTAGTTATCAGTCCCCATCACCCGCTCTGAAGCCTGCTTCAAGGGGTTTCATTAATAGTCATGGGTATTTAATGAAAAAAAAAAAATACTATCCCTAACAAACTTTTCCCTGCACGTTTTATTATTTTGGTAACACACATGTCCATAAGAGACAAAAAGAAAAAAACCCACAAGGACAGAAAATAAAATTTAGTGTTTAAAGAATGGGAGACTCTGAGGAGCTCAGTGAATTCCAGCGTGGAACTGTGATAGGATGCCACCTGAGCAACAAATCTAGTCGTGAAATTTCTTCACTCCTAAATATTTCACAGTCAACTGTCAGCTTTATTGTAAGAACATGGAAGTGTTTGCAAACGACAGCAACTCAGCCACCAAGTGGTAGGCCACGTAAACTGATAGAGTGGGGTCAGCGGATGCTGAGGCGCATAGTGTGAAGAGGTTGCCAACTTTCTGCAGAGTCAATTGCTACAGACCTCCAAACTTCATGTGGCCTTCAGATTAGCTCAAGAAGGTTTCCATGGCTGAGCAGCTTCATCCAAGCCTCACATCACCAAGTGCAGTGCAAAGCCTTCATGCAGTGGTATAAAGCACGCTGCCACTGGACTCTAGAGCAGTGGAGATGCGTTCTCTGGAGTGCTGAATAGGGCTTCTCCATCCGGCAATCTGATGGAGGAGTCTGGGCTTGGCGGTTGCCAGGAGAACGATACTTGTAGGACTGCGTTGTGCCAAGTGTTAAGTTTTGTGGAGGGGGGATTGTGGTGTGGGGGTGTTTTTCAGGAGCTGGGCTTGGCCCCTTAGTTCCAGTCAAAGGAACTCTGAATGCTTCAGCACACCAAGACATTTTGGACAATTCCATGCTCCAACTTTGTGGAAACAGTTTGGAGCTGGCCCTTTCCTCTTCCAACATGACTGTGCACCAGAGCACAAAGCAGGTCCATAAAGACATGGATGACAGAGTCTGGTGTGGATGAACTGGACTAGCCTGCACAGAGTCCTGACCTCAACCCAATAGAAAACCTTCAGGATGAATTAGAGCAGAGACTGAGAGCCAGGCCTTCTTGTGTAACATCAGTATGAAACCTCACAAATGCACTTCTGAAAGAATGGTAAAAAAATTCCCATAAACACTCCTAAACCTTGTGGACAGCTTTCCCAGAAGAGTTAAAGCTGTTATAGCTGCAAAGGGTGGACCGACATCATATTGAACCCTATGGATTAGGAATGGGATGTCACTTAAGTTCATATGTGGATCAAGGCAGGTGAGCCTTTTGACAATACTTTTGACAATATAGTGTATTTGCAGTGGCCCTAATCCCCTCCTGTATAAATAGTCAAGGAGCTGCATGGAAAGCTTTGAGGGGCCTAATGTGGCCTCAGGCTGCCAGTTGGGATCACAGTGATATTACCTTTACTGTTAAGGCAGAATGCTGAATGATTTTCTGATACATAGTCATTCATTTAAAAACAAAAAATTAATAAACGCTACAACTAAGGTTATTATTGAAGCATATAAGGAAAACAATATTTAAGATTGTAACGTTTTCAAGAAACTTGCTTCACTTCCTCGTTAATGCTTTTAATTAACATTTTGATGAAGACAATTAATGAAAAAAACTACAATACTTTGGCCCTTTTTTTTTAACATGACCCCCTTAAAGCATGATTGTATTTTGTTTGTTTTTCCAAAAGGTTCTGCATTCTGTCAGAAAATGTCCAAGTTAAAAGTGTACGTGGGTTCATTTAAATAACCAAAAGCAAACTTAAGAAGTCTGAAAATGTTGTTGACGCACATCTAACTTAAAGCAATGCAGCTGATCCATAAGTCTATTGATGCATGGCTATAAGCTGAGGGCGCATTCACATTGGTGCCACTGATCCGAGCCACAATTAAGCACAACTGCCTCTCCTAGTCATTGCCAGTGCCCCACAGGCCTTCCTTCATTAAATAAGAGCCTTTATAGCTATTATATTCAGTTGTCTTTGGCTGATGCTGTAGGTGTTGCTTCTCTCACTCGCGTTTGTTTTGCATTGCTGCGCTTTTACGCATCAAGAATAATCCTCATCCAAACATCTCAAAACCAGAGTTGTTAGGTTTTTGTGAGCTGAAAAATATAAAGCTAAAGAATATAAACAGACAATCAGGCTTCGGTAAACAGAAGCCTTGGAAGGCAGAGTGGAGAATGATGTAATATAATCTTAACATATAGAAATACAATGTAATTTGTAGACCAACATATCTTAACTGGAGAAAAATCAAATTTCAACTGCCTGCTTATGAAATCAGATTCATTTTCTTCACAAACTTAAATGCACCTACAGTATTACCTGGCAAAAAGTGAACAGACCATCAAAAAAAAAAAAAAAAATCACCATTCCCATGTACTGACATGCCCACACACTGAATTACTTTCATCAGCAGACCTCTGTGCAAGTTGAAAGAAATCAGTTTCCTTTGCTCTTATTTTTTCTCCAATAAATTTATTTCAGACATGTTTCAGTGACACAAGTTTAAAAACACAAACGACTGCTGGACAAATGATTATACAGAGCCCCTATAGGGACATCGGCAGAAAAAAAACAATTCATTATGACTATCTAAAGCGCACCAGATAGTTTCTGGTGCCTCTAAAGGGCATCTTCCAATGCCTTATTATCAGAGGTCCACTGAACTGTCACTGTGTGTGCTTGCTCTTGCATGAGCAAGTTTGCCATGTCGAAGCACAACTCCCCCAAGCCTGCTAGGGTCAGGAAAGTGAGATGCAGGACTCACACTACACAAACCATCCCAACTTTAGGGGAAAATTTTACTTTAGTACAGCAAAATATGGATAGTGTGAGTGCAAGCTGAGATGGTAGTGCTAATGTGCAAGAAGTCTCTGCTCACAGAAGAATTTTCCATTACCAGTGAACAGAAAACAGGACTTTTGGAAGGCTTTCCACTCTGCAACTTGCTTTCATATCTTTCCCTTCCAGGCACCCGAAATGCTGTTGTCCTGTTCACAAACACCCAATACAACCACAGGCAAAATGTTGTGTAAACAGGGCCTTTGTGAGGAAGTGAATAATAGAGGTAATGTCATCAGGTAAGGTCAGGTTGGCACAGGCTATATCTTTCGTTGTGTTTGGCATCAAGTCAACAACTCCTATGTACATTACAGTCCATCTTTTACATTTTGAATACTTTCTAAGAAGGGGAATTCATTTCAGAGAAACTTGAGAAACAGAGAAACATTTGTTCAGGAAATGCTAATCTCCACCTATTTGACATAAAATTTGATGGTCAAATGTAGGCATCTACTTACCTAACTGTGCCTGGTTGGCATCTGACATCTGAATGAGAGCGCTGTCTTTTTTATTGTACAGAATTTTCACCCTCTGGACATCACCGTAAACCCCTACATTAGAGCCAAAGGCAGGCAGGAGAAGAAGAGGTGAGGTGGAGAGAAAGCAGACAGTTAGAAACACACAAAGTTAGCATTGGAGACAAGGATTTATAAGGACAAGAAACAAAGGAGAGAAGCAGAGAACACACAAGAAATTTACAGCAGAATTTTAGAGTGAGAGGTGTGTAGAGAAAGAGAAGAAGGAAGAAACACCCTCCAAACAGACAAGTTATCAAGCTGTGTCGATGACTATACAAAAAAACAAAGCATGCAAAAGTAACTAAACATTTTATTAACAGAATAACATGTAAGAAGCTGAGGCTATTGAAATATTACACTAGACCAATAAAATGGGCCTAAGTGTGTGCAAAAATAATAATTATACAAATTTATAATAAACTGTCCTATAATAAAAAGCAAAAGCAAAGCTAAACCAAAAAAGAAGGTATCAGAAATTAAAGATTAAGATACAGAGAGAGAGAGAGAGAGCGAGAGAGAGAGAGAAAGTGAGAGAGAGATAGATAAGAGAGAGTGAGAGGGAGAGAGAGAGAGAGAGAGCTAACGATAACATACCGAAGAGGGTAAACAGACTTTGGGGCGTAACCATCTTTAGAGGGAGAGAAGAGCAACAAGCAGCGTGAGACAGGTAGAGAGGTAGAAGAGTCGAAGCGGAGCGGAGGTAGAGATGGACAGATCGATCCAGAGCGGAGGTAGGTAGGAGGAATGGTGGTTTTTGTTTTCCCCCCGGAGAGTGATGGAGGTGGTGGGTCATGGAGGAGGGGAGCAGGCGGTGGAGGAGGAGGAGTCATGGAGGGGATTTCAGAGGGTCGGTGGGTGGTTAATATGGGAGTAGAGGGTGAAGGAAGGAGGATGATTTGAGGAGTTAAAAGTCCCCAACCAGCACATGGAGTGGAGGGGAGAAAGGTATGAGGATTGGAGGGGAAAGGAGGGATGGGGATATAGAGAGGGGGAGAGGGAGAGAGGGGGAGAGAGAGAGAGAGAGGGAGAGAGAGAGAGAGAAAAAGAGAGAGAGAGAGAGGGGAGAGGGAGAGAGAGAGGAAGAGAGAGAGAGAGAGAGAGAAGGGGGCATGAAAAGGGAGGCAAATGCATATTGGGGAAAGATTAAAAATAAAAAGTGAGGAGGGGGAGGGACAAAAAATAAAATATAGGTCAGTACACTGGAATAATGCAGGTAGTTTGGTCAGAGATAATGGCTTGGATCAATGTTTTCTTTAGTCAAAATACAGCAAATAACTTGTGCTAAAATGTCTTTCACCCTGGACAAGCATGGGGTAAAAGTTACATTCAAAATCATAATAAAATCAGCAATATAAATTCATAACCATGGGATAAAAACAACATGCAGCATGTTGGAAATCTGAAGATCTACAATCTTTCAGTGAGGGAAAAATGATACTACAGATGTGAGCTGAGGGGGGAAAATTAGTTAAAAGACCATGCAGTAAAAAACTGTTAAGCAATAACATCAAGCATGCTGGAGTTGTTATGAAGGCCACTTTAGTAAGATGTGGCATTCACACAAGTCAAAAGAGGTAAAACAAAGCTGAAGCACAGTATCTTAACATCAGTGTTTTAGTTTGAATGGTAGAGATACTGTTAAAGGCTCTGCTATGGTACATTTATTTACAGCCAGATAACAGACTGATGAGAAGAGAGACAGAGACATTAGGTAAGACAAAATTTGATGTTTTTAAAGTCACAGTGCAAAAAAACATAGACAGGGAGAAAAGACAGCTAGCAAGCTTTTCAGAGAGGCAGGTGTTTGTTCCCAGGACTGAGAAACAGGTTAGGAGGACCACAGAATGATTTCATATGAGCTTTCATATGAGCTGAGGAGAGGTGAGGAGAGCTTAGAGAAAAACAGAAGAGAGACAGTTAGCTGAGTTAGATACAGTCTGACAAGAGAAGAGAAGGGCAGAACATTGCAGGAGGACAACAGGGGGGAGTTCTGGTGTGGTGACAGAAACAGCAAACCCCCTCTCTTTTAGGGGGACATAATGACTCTTGACCAAAAAGAGAAAAAAAACAGCAAAGCCCTGGGCATGTAAAGGACACCAGAAAAGGTTAGACACACCTTTCTACCCAAATCAGAACCAACTAGAATTTTAAGTGATCTGGTTTGTCAATCATAACAAGGTTTGAATCCCAGAGTGCAATGTCAAGTACGCCTTCGGGGAATTAATTAATGACTAATAAGGGAAATGCCAATTACAGTGCTGACATATGTGCTAAACCTGTAAGGTTAAATTTGTACTCAAGTTCCTCAAAGTCTCAGCACAGGCTTTCTGGCGAGCATATCAATTGGTGTTCTGGCTAATGCTAGAGTCAGACTACATGATTATTTGTTGCCATAGCCAAATCCAACAGTTGTAGATTCCCAGGATTCCTCTGCCTAAAAGAGGTCACAGAATGTCATAGTGACTGGGAGTCTAGTCCTCATCTGGGACGCCTCCCTACTTCCAAACAGAATGCCGAGCATGTTGGATTTTGGTCTTGTCTGTTAGGATTTGTCTCTGCACATTCGAGACATTGACTAAAACTGCATTTCCACAAAGTGGCCTGGTTTAGTTCAATACACTTCTGTGTGGATTTATTTGAAGCAGTAAGCCCTAAACTCATTTGTGTTTCCACTGTGAGCTTTATGTTCAGTTGGGGCAGGGATGTAAGCTGGATGGAGGGGGTACTCCATGGTGCATGTATCATTGTAATTTATTTAGGATAGCCCCTTGAGATGCAGCATCGCGTTTTCGTGGGTGTCCCAACAAAGATATAAAAATAACACAAAAACACACATAACATGGGGGACAGTCATTACATAAAAGGAGTACTCAAGTTCCTCTCTCTAAATTCATGACTGGTTGCAATATGGTGCAGTATGTCTTTACACTTACAATGTTGTTGTTGCCAGTAAAGCAAAGATTTGTGCAACCAATCAACAGACAGCAGCATTTTTAGTTCCCACTGCAGGAAGTTCAGACAGCAAAGATCAGAGGTTTGGGGACCTGTTTCCTTTTTCACAGCTGAAACAAGCAGCCAGGCTGAACTGAACCAGAGTACTAGGTGGAAATGCACCATACGGACACAGAGTTCTGAATTTTGCACTCGCCACAGATATAAACAAACTAATGACCAAAGCAAACAAAGAATGAAGTTGTTGCTTTAAGATGAAGTTATGAGACGGATGAAGTCTGCTGACACTTGAAAAAAACGCCATCATGATGCGTCAAGAGGGACAAGAAATAAAAAAAGATTTAAGATTGACAAGCAGCAGGAAGCCAGTGAGTAACTGCAGTTTGCATTCTGATCAGGTCTATGAACCACTCACTATAATGACCAATGTGGAAATGAACAACATACAGCACATTTGTTTGTGGTTTTTGGTGTCAACCATTCCTTCTCCCAACAGCAAATACACTGACTGTGATGTGTGAGAGGGAGCAACCATTTTGTCTGACATGCCTGTCTGTCCAGTCACTGCAAAATCTCAAGGCCCTCCTTCACCGACTGTCCCAGTGAGAACTGTAAAAGTCAAATAAACTGTGTAGTCTGACTTTAGCTTTAGATGCTTTATCCCCAAAATATCATTAAAAGAATCAAGTTCAAACAAATATCAAAGCACCCACCCATATCATCTCCAGCATCTAAATAAACTTAAAATAATCTGCCAAATAAACTGAATGTAAAGAGTCCCTAGCCTTAACCCTTTAATCAGTGAAAATGGAAGTCACAGTGTGAGGATAACTAGCACTAACCAGGAAAGAGAGAAAAAAAACAGAATGAAGGTGGTGGGTAAGAGAAGTAGATTTTAGATCTTAGATGGTCCACCTCACTGGTGGGTGTGCCTGGTTGCGTTACTGACCTCCTCATTAAGGTTGCTGACCAGCAGAACCCCACCAGACGCTGGACCTGCACCCAAGGCCACCCTCCCTGCAGCAGCAGCTGCTGCTGCTGCTGCACTCAGGGGGTTCAGGGCTCCTGGTAATGAGAGGGCAAAACAATCATGGCATGGAGAGCAGCACTTTGACTGTAGAGTATAGCAACACTTTACAACCACTGAACTACTGGTTTTTTATTACTTGCAAAAAAGGGTATTTTCAACTGCTCCAGCTCTGGAAAATGCACCCGTTTTGCATTGTAACTGATAAAAAAGCTGTTCACTAGTTGTCTTCACACTACATCTAATCAGAATACGCTGAATGTGGGGTAATTAAACAAATGACACATGGTTTTGTAAATAATAGCAGCAGTAAAAAACATTTAGCCAATGGATGCAAACAATGACAACAAAATGCATGGAAGTAAAAAAAATGTGATCTACCTGGGATCTTACCGAGGAGAGAGTTTGAGTCTTTGCTGAATGCAGCTGCCACGGATGGGTCAATGCTGGGCTGGCCATCACCAGCAGGTAGCTCAGGTCGAGTGTAGTCACGACTCTTATCGTTGTTGTACTTGACATTCAGGTTGACCAGTTTAGAAAAGTCAATGCGCAGTGTGCAACAGGAATTGTAGATGTTCTGGCCATCAAGTGCCTGGTAGAGGAAAATCATCATTAAAAATGTTTAGCAGAGCTGATATTTCAAAACACTAACAACCTAATGGAAGTGAATATTTCAGAAAGCTTTAAATCTGGGTTCATCTGGTGAACCACCTCTTACCAGTTTGGCCTGCTGTGCATTGACAGGATCACTGAACTGCAGAAGTGCCTGGAACTGATTGTTCTTTGTGAATGTGATTATCTTCATGACTGTGCCAAACTTGGAGAAAATCTGCCATCAAAACAAAATCAGTTCAGTGTTAACACACTAAGCTTTGTGGACACTGAACTACAAAGAAAATAATTCACTGCATACCTGTTGCAGTACATCCAGTGTCACAGGGTAGAACATGTTGTCAATGATGATTCTCAGGACTGGACTTGAGGCTGCAGCGAGGGCCTCCTGCACATCAGAGTTTGGTGACCCACCAGACTGTACTGCCGACACTGCCTGAAGCACTGCCTGCGTCCGCTACAACCAAACACAATTTCTGCTATAATCACAATGTTTACATAAGAGCTGAACAAAACAGCATACTGACTGAATAAATAAGCTACGAAAGAAAAATGCAAAGCACAAACTTCTCAAATAGTTTTATTAGTAGCCTTACTAGTTGTTGGGGTATTGGATATAAAAACTGAGCTCAAGTTGAATTTAATTTTAAAAGCAAAACAAACATCTCTGGAAATGAGAACTATCAGGGATTTAGAAATTAGTAGTTTAGCTCAAGAAGATTTTCTGCATTCTCATCTTAAATAACCAAATGAAAGGGTGCTGAATTATTTTAGGTAAATTATGCAGGCCCTTGGCAGAATTTCCTTAAACCATGGTCCATTAGTCTGGCTCCTCTTACCTGGTTGCCAGCATCAGTTTTCAGCTCCTTGTGATTAGAGTACTGAATAAAAACAGGGACATTGCGGACGTGAGGTGTTACTGTGGTGTAATAATTAACCATAGTGATGGCAGCCTCTTCTGTACCCATCTCCAAGAAAGCCTTGGCATAAAGACAAAGACAAAAACATGTTTAGGTTACCATTTTGATTTGTGTACTTTTTCAGTAACAGACAAACAGACCTAATAATGTAAACTTATATTTCATAGGGGGCTGCAGAGTAATTGCATTGATGTGGTAAAAACTAGGATTCATTGAATTAACACAGATGACATGTCGTCAATGAAATGAGTCTGTTGCCAATCGATAAAGATTCACTGACACTGACATTGGTTCTCTGGAGACAGCAAACCAAGTACTGAGTACTTCCCCAGACTCACACCAGCAGACTAACAAAGGCCTTTGTGTTGAGCTCTGGGCATGTTCCAGACACACAAAGGCTGCAACACAAAATGGGTCCAAAGCACTCATGATAAACTTGGCATTATTCAGATCAGGACACAACAATACATCCTTCTGACCACTGCCCTCCAGAAACAAATTTTTGGATTTAATCAACCTCACAAATTACATGTAACGCTCAATCCAAAAGAGAAACTCAGCATTTGTTTGGTGTTGTATACAGATGTTCATCTACTAACCTGGTTCTTCCCCTTCAGTGTGAGGATATTGGTGACTTTGCCAAAAGGCAAACCCAGGGCAATGACTTCCGTCTCTGAAGCCTCGTTTGGTAGTTTTCTAATGTGTAGCACACGGGATGGTGGGGCCTCCTCCACCCTCAATTTTTTGCTGTCACTGCCATTGGAGGTCCCATCTAAAACATTCACATTAATTAACTGTGCTGATCAAAATAATGATTGAAAAGGATATGATGAGCAATATTGTACAATATGAAATAAAAAATGTGAAGTAGTCCACATGATGTGATTTAGTGACAGTATGAGCAAACAGGACAAGTGACTATAAAGCTCTATTGTGTTGGGTAATTAAAGGTCATATCGCTCACTGCAACATTGGAGCTTAGTGTTCTTTAATAGACTGTAATTGAAAACTAAAGCACTAAGAAACAGGCATATTAGCAGGTTTACAGCTTTACCTGGTCACTAGACAAGTGTCAGACCTTCATAGCGTTGCACACTTGCGTTCAACCTTGCATTAATTAAATAATTTAATCACATTCCCTTTGAATTTTGTTTAACCTCGTAAAATACAAATCATGCATACAAAATACTTGAAAAACACTTGATCAAAAGTTTATGCCCAGGGCTGAAACTTTTTGTCCAAAAGGATGTCTTAATGCAAAAAAATATAGAAATGTAAGTATAGTCATGTACTTGCACTTCTGAACAGAAACATTCGTTATGCTTGATTAATTCCTAACTTTCTCAGAGAAGCAAAGTGAGCCAGGAAGTTGCTACATTAAGTTTTGATAATGACCTCTGCACTGATTGGCTGCCCAAACAATGTCTAACAGGAGGGGTGAGGGGGGGTTACAGGCTGATTTAAAAAGCTGTCATGGTGTCTGCCTGTGATGAGCAGAAAACTCATGCAGCGGTGGCGGCTGTAGAGATGTAACATAATAATAGGGGAATTTAAGGGGCATTTTCTTTTAAGACAGCACACTGCCATGTGAACTAGCATTTAGAAAAGGTTTAATATTTTTCAGCTCCCAGAGTCACTGCTAACTTTAAAGGAAAGAAAAGTGATTCTGAAGGATGTGGGACCTTTAAGGTTAAAGCATGCACCAGTTATACAATACGATATAACTTGTGATTTGACTTGTTTAACTATCCAAATGTTTACAAATCATCTGTTCCTGATCCTGATAAATTAAATTAAATCTTAAATTAAAATTAAATAGAAATCCACATTTAATTTCAGTGCACCTTCCTTGGCCTGGTTATCTGAAATTCATAACATTGAGTGCTGTGAATCTACTTAAAAAGGTGAATTAGTCTAATAATCTTGGTCTTAACTTAATGTGACAGGTCCCTTGGGTGATTATAGCTGTGATGGGCATGTAGTGTTTTACTGTAGATCTAAACCCCTGAGTGTGTCTTGTCATGTTTCTCTGTGTAAAAGTCTGTCATATCTTTGCAGCAACAATTCTGTCTACTAAATTCTGGAGATTTCTTTGAGATGAATCTGAGTTCATCTTAGAAGTGTGGAGGCATTCAAATGCAGTGTTACCCACTACGTCTGTTCTCGTCACATGCTGTGGTGTGTGGGTGCCCACCTACTGTGGAGCGTGATGTTATTCAGACACTACATAACTCCTCCAAGAAAACGATTCAACTTACGCAGCCCATTTCATTTATCATACACCTACTGATCCAATGGTTTGTTTTAAGGCTGATGATTCTTGCCTACCAAATGGCCTCATGCAAGCCCCTCCCTATTCATGGGTGGTCGGAACGAACTCACCACTGATACTGCTCATGCCAGAGTTGGGACTGTTGTACATACTCAGCTCATCTGATCCTCTCTGTGGTAAGACAAAAAGAAAAAAGTCAGGAGAGAGTCCGAATAGCTGTGAAATGCAAGGGAACGAATTTCCATTTTCAAGAAAGGCTCTAAAAGACAACAGACGAGACTCTTAAAAGAGTGTTCAAAGTAGCAAAGGAAGACAGGAGTTGGTGCAAAGGGACATAAAATGGAGAAGAAGAGGAAAGGGCTAGCTCCTCCTCTTTTGGTGTGGGATTAATCTAGCTGAATTTCAGATGTCAAGATTTGTCATTTTACCCTAAGCTGCACTAGTCCCAGGAGGCTTGCTGGGGCTGATGTGCGGCGTCTGCTCTTAAAGCTGACTGATGGGATGAAGGGGAACCTGGCTAGGGACCCATTACCCCACACAACTTTATAAGAGCTTCAATACACCCTTCTAGTTTCTGTCTCACTGAATTTAAACCAATTGTTCTTTTGTCACTGACATTCTTTATGGTCACCATAAACTAGATGTTGTGCACCCCTGCTACAGAAAGAGACATAAATAAATTTTAAGGGTAATAAAATTGTCTCAATAAGGCCAAAAATGTGAGCACACAGAGTAGAAGCTACAGCAATTCATGAAGAGTTTTTTTTCTCTCTCAACATCTGCCACCCGTTTGGTCTGTCACACTATAATATTGATGAAAAAAGCAAGATGGCAATGACAGACCCTATCAGAAAAAAAACAGTATTTCATGACCACACTGTTTCCCTTTGAGAAGACTTCAACTTAGTTTATTGCAGACATAAATGGTTCTCAAAAAATCAAGTTTTGTAGCAGAAAGCGCTTCCTAGAAAGGATGAGGAAACAGGTTTGTTTGGTGGTAATCAGGGAGAGAGGCCCTTCCCATATTCTTTCACAAAAACTGATAATAGGGTTTAAATACAAATCCACAAGTAAAGACATTTGTAAGGAAAATGATTTTACTGCAAGCCATAACTGTAAGAGCATGATCCTGATTTGTCTGTCCTTTTCCTGAAATCTTAATAAAGAATAGAATGGATAAGACATCAGAGAGAAAATTGTTCATTTTTTTTATGCAAAGGTGGCTGGTAATAGTGGACATTCTCAAAAGTCTTAATTAAAAGTACTTTAAGGGGATGAAATTTACTATTTCAAGAAGCCAATTATTTCTAATCTATGTTTGCTTTTAATTAACATCCTAATTAATTAGTTAACCCATAAATATTTACACCTGGGCTTTAGGAATCCAGAAACAATAATTCCTCTTCCCTGAATCAACAATCTAAATTTGCTTGCAGTTTTTCAACATTGCTCATCAGATTGTTGCCACTGTTTACCCAAGAGAGCAAACAGAATACATAGAATGACTTTTTAATTGAACAGATTTTGGGTTTATTTACGACCTGTTATTTATTGGTTATTGTGTTTATTCAAATTGTACTTTCTAGTTTTTATTTGCTGATGCTACTTTGTTTCAGATGTGTATCTACTCTGTTCCCTTGATTTTCTACCTGGCTGAAGTAACCTTGTGTGAACTAAATAAGAGGGTCACACCCAAAAGTGTCTGAAATGCTGATGAAAGCCTCAGGCAAAGATGTGTCTGTATTGTTTCTAAAAACTGAAATAAAAGCCAAGGACTTCAATGCAAGTGCTAGTACTTGTGCTGGAAGACATTCTGAGTCAGCACCAAGTGAACGATTACTTGAGTCAAACACATGACGACCTCTCAACTAATTTAGCTGCTAAAAATATCCTTCTCTACCAGCCACCTTGGCTGGTGATTTAAAGAGTTTTGTTTTCAATGGCACTGCATAAGAATAATGGTGTAACTGGTACTGTAACATTCTCATAGATATTGAGTCAATCATTTCAAGCCTGCAGTGAATAATAAGCCAAATAAAACCTGTAAACTCACCTTCACGCCAACTGCAACATCACTGATGCTGAAAAAAAGAAAGAAATGAATGATCAGAAAAGAATTGAAGAGAAGATAAGTGCATGCTGTCAAATACAGAAGAGTCTGATCTGGATAACACCCTCATTGGGTCCTAATGCATGAATTCTAATTACCTTTAAGTAACGAAAGTGCACAAACACAGCGGTTAAATACAGACTATGAGCCAACCTCAGTAAAGAAGAAGAGTTGAAGTCATATACAGGCAACAGACTGGATATCTATTGCCCAATTTCAGTTTCTATACATTATGTTGTTGTAAGCTGGATCAGTTCACAGCTGAGTGTGATGTGACTGGGATGAGAATTCACACCTCCAAATCTGAATACATGTTCCTCGCCCAGGGGAGGATGGAGAGGCCTCTTTAGGTCGGGCATGGTGTTCTACACCAAAGAAAGGAGTTCAACCTCAAGAAGTATCTTGAGGTTTTGTTCACAAGCAGGGAAGGTACTGGGAGATCGACAGGTGGATCGGTGAAACGTCAGCAGCGACGTGAACTCTGCACCTGTCTGTTGTGAAAAAAAAGGAACTGAGCCAAAAGGCAAAGCTCTCAATTTATCAACCAATCTTCATCCTATCCTTACATACGGTCACGAGCTGTGGGTACTGACCGATAAAACAAGATTGCAGGTTCAAGCGGCCAAAATGAGTTTCCTTCACAGGGTGGCTCCTGACCCTTAGAGACAGGGTCAGGAGCTCTATCAGGACTTAGCAGGAGGCATCTAATTAGGGTGCCTCCTGTTTGCCTCCCTGGTGAGGTGTTCTGGGCGGCCCCGTGGAAGACCCAGGACACGCTGGAGGGACTATGTCTCTCAGCTGGCCTGGGAACGCCTCGGGATCCCCCACAAAGAGCTGTACCAAGTGGCTCTAAAGAGAAGTCTGGTCTTCCCTGTTCAGGCAGCTGCCCCCACAACCCGACCACAGATAAGCATACGAAGATGGATGGATGGATCTGGCAAAAACACGTATACCAGGGTTCGCTGTACCACCACAATGATTGATTATAATGCAAGAATGCCAAAGACATTATCTTCGTCTTAAAAGCAGCCTTTCAGTTTGAAATTTTCACGAGGTTGTAATGCAATTTTGGTAATGGCCTGAACATACAGTATTTTATATGAATGGACATAAAAGTTTCATTGAAATTGCCAGTGCCTGAAGAGAGGGATCTCCAATAGAATTGGTTTAACATTGGTAGTGGATGAAATTGGCATTCTCAATATAAACACCAGCCTTTAGCAAATGAATATACTATGAACAGATGTTTGTTTAGCTGTTTAATATTGACACTGGGCACACTTTGTGGCTCAGAGATTTTTTTTCAAATTTAGTTGGAGAAATGACCTCAGAAACATTCAGTGAACATTTTTATTCATGAAGGCGCGGGAAGGCCTCTACATAATAGACTCTGAACCTCTGTTTAA
This sequence comes from Scarus forsteni, assembly GCA_036419115.1. Taxonomy (NCBI): domain Eukaryota; kingdom Metazoa; phylum Chordata; class Actinopteri; order Labriformes; family Labridae; genus Scarus; species Scarus forsteni. Next base: position 1,446,788 of record JAZDUH010000137.1, on the reverse strand, counting down.
TATGTGATTGGTTGGTAACAAATTGAAATTTACACACCAGATTAAGTAAGTGTTTAAACCCCATTCACACTTGCAAAAAAAAAAAAAAAAAAAATGAAATTTTCAGACATTACCAGGGCCAGCCATATTTTACCTGCATGAGGTCCCTTTAGGCTCATGTCTGAAAGCTGGAGCAAATTATCCGTCGCAATTCAATTCATTGAGGTGATTGGGGGGGGGGGACAGATGAATCATCGTGTTGGACCAGGAAAGAGAGTTAACAGGATGGATCAAAACAACCGCTGCGTAGGGAGACGTTTATTTGATTGTTAAGGGAATAACACAAAACTAAAATTTGCATCTGGACACTGAAAGTTTTGTTCCACAAAGCATCATCATCAAAGATCTGTCATACATCTGCTCTAAAACGATCACCTACAGGTCTCTGACACTTCCAAAGCGCCGCTGTTGGTTAAGATGAAACTCAGCAGCTTTTTTTCTTCAATGCAATCGTTGTGCACACAGTGATGCTGCTTCAAATTCACTTTTGTGTGCTTCAGGGCTGCTCTTAACTCTTTAATCAATGCTGATACACTTTGTAACAGGTAACACCAAAGTAAGAATATAATTTGTTATAAGAACTGTTTGTCCACTCTCATATTAAGAACACTGACTTCTGCCTCGTATATTTGCTGCTGTCAGAGGTTGTGACCCCCTACCCCCCCTCCACCTCTTCTCCCCTGTCCAGCACAGACCTACTGAGAAGAACAAGTATGAACGACCATGTCAGTGATCCTTATTATATCAGGGGTGCATGAGTGAAAAGCGCTTTACAGGCAGATACATCCCCATTTTTCTGTTGGTGTGGGAAAAAATTCTGGTATGTTTTGGTATTTTGTGTCACATCACTGTCTCAATACTTTCTAAGACAATATCAGTACTTCTCTTAAAAATGTCAAAGAAACTGAGGACATTTGTTTTGAGTTGTGATTTAGCCTATAACCACTTAACATTCAGCCATTTGATTCTGTTACTCTGTTTAGAGTTATTGCTGTCACTGGCACAGACATTTGAGGTTATCTATGCATACAGGGACTGAGCTCTATACAAAAACACTGCTTACAGACTAATTTTTTAATACAAGAAGTTAACTATTTGATATGAGAAAATATGTAATACACTGAACTGTCAATAAGATTCCAAGATTTCCCGAGATGCTGTTTTTGGCCCCAAGGATTATCCTTTAAAGCCCCAACCTGGTGTCAAAAATGGGCCTCACATTACTACACAGCAATGCAAACAAAGCATATTTATTTATTTTTTTCTACAGATTATCATACTCACTTTCAGAACTGGGAAACTGAGTTTCAATTTCAACCATAATTGCTGCCTCCCATAATAATGAAATAATGAATAATCAAGTCTAAAACATCGTCATACCACACGATATGCTGCACTTGCCTTTCTTCCATCTTCTATAGCTTTTTATTCTGTTATTTTTTTACATACTACTGGTTCTTTTATGTTAAAATATATTCATTTCAATTCAATGACAGCATGTGGTGCATGTTGTAAAACCAGTGAGAAATCATGTTTTAAAACTGTGATTTAAATCTTTCAAAACTATGAAAATTGCCAATTTTGCCAGAACAGGGCAATGCTTGTCACTTTGTGCCTTATCCAAGGTAGCATCTATATCTATCTAAGTTCTTCTTTGTGATTAAAGATTAGAAACACAAAAAAATCTAAAATAAGTCAGAAAAGTCCAAGAGGCCGTTGTGGTTGCAAGGGAACCTAGGTGTCATTTCCCAGGTACTAGTTAGTTTTCACTTTCAAAATTCTAGTGCTTCTTAACTCTGGTGTTGTATCAGCATGACCTGTCGTCTTGTACTGGACATCCTGAATACTGTATACACTCAGTATTTATTTATTTTATTTATTTATCCTTTATTTATACAGGTTAGTCTCTTGAGACTCGCGTCTCATTTGCATGGACTATATCCATACTTCTTCAACAGCCTTCCACCTACGAGCTTATTTAATGATTCGTCACATCCATTACAAATGCCAATGCCATCCTGGTTAAATGACACATGCGAGGACATTAGTTTAGTCTCGTGTCCTCCGGGGCACATATCCACGACGTATCTTTGCGTCGTAAACGAACGAAGAAAGTAGCTGACATTTTGCACATCCGAGCTTCGCGTAGTAATGACAGTGTATGTTACTGAGGCAGCAAAACATGCTGTTGATGGAATGTACTAATTTCTAAGCCTATACAAAGATTCAATGGGTTTGGAGGACATGCTTGATCTGTTATGTAGCCTGTTAGCCCGACACAAAGGACCCACCTTACTGTATCATTGCAATAGTTAGCATAGCGCCTTGCTAAACTTAACTAGCATTATCAATTGCACTCCTGCTGCAAAAATTCATCGCGCCGAGCAGTATATTATAGGGTACTCTCAGCATATCTGTACGGGGCGTCGTTCTGAGCCACGCATTTTAATATCATACGAGTTACGGTGCATCTACGTTGATAAATGCACACTGGCTAAGTTATGCTAACAAGCTAACGATGGGCACTTCCTCGATGAAAGGGAGCGCGTGGCTATGGAAACCCGTTAACAGAAGCACACAGCCCTGGCTACCTTTCCTAACAAAACGAGTCCTTCATGCTTCGTGTTCTACTACTCCCAAACAACAGACACGTGATGCACAACATTCATCGTCGATTAAAAAATTTACCCGTCCATTTCTGTAGGATTTTCTCAGTGTCTCCGCTCTCTGCCTTGTTGTCTCTCCAGTTTGAAACGACACTGCGCACGCACGTATACACATCAGAGCAAAATGGAGGCAATGTGAAGATCCAAGACGAAGCACTGACGGAAGAAGGCGGAAGATGCCGAAGCTTCTGTGACGACTGCCTGGGGAAAAAATGAATGGCATTACTTTGGCTACAATTGGTGAATTATGTCAGGGACAAGCTGTGCTGTCAAACACTTTCACGATACAGAACATTTTCCGACAAATGACAGCATTATTGTGAGTCTTTACATAGATCTTAATATTGGCTTTAAAATGATTTGGCATTAGAAATATGAACCGATGTCACAATTTGTGTGCCAGACTGGCAGTTCCAATCGGAGTGTCTTAACTAGGGCAAAGTCTGGTAGTTGATCATGGGGAAGAATTAGTGAAATGCTTCAATTCACCGTAAAGGTGCTATGAGGAGAATTTATCGCCGGCGTAATGCTGCGTTCCTGTAACCTCGGAAATGGGAGTGACATCATCTCCGACTTATCGGGTTCCAGTTGAAGTCAGAAAAAAAACATGCTGATCTACCAGGCTATTGTTAGCCGTTGTTAGCACGCCCTGCGTTGTTGTATGAAGAATGTATGGCAGCATTTTTGTAAATATAAGTCTAACAATACTATGTATACAGCTGAGCGACACACCCCAGTCAGAAGTGCAAATAAATTGATTGTTACAGGAGCTAAATAACTGTTCACACTGGGGGCATCCATCTTAGATTGACACCTCGGGGTGGCGAGGTTTCACGGAGTTCCCAGTAGGAAATTCAGACTTCGGGAGACGTTCCAGTTTTAGTTTCCCACTCGGAGCTCAAAATTCCTACTTCTGACTACAACTTGAACGCACCGGAGACGTGAAGCCAAATGTGTTTGTTGTGATGCTAATGAATGCACCATGGATCTTTGTCGGAACTCTGCATTGTTTTACAAGTTATTTTTCAACAACTTACAGGATGCAAAGCGACGAGGTAATGTATATCTTTCTAGTTACGTAGCGGTAGTTTTTGATGTGTGACGACAAGCAAGCAGGGGGAAAGTTATTATCGTAGTTGTAGCCGGCTATATATCGCTACTTACAGCCCAGCGCTCTCAGACGTGTAATATAAATAATAAAATAATATAAATTTGCTCTTGTTTTAATTGTCTGGTTTCCCGAAGTTGAGTATCCAGGCCAGTCCAGCCCTGACCGACCCGACCAGGAGGCTAAAGAATAGCATTTATAGATAACCTATTTTGATGCTATAAAACTCATCGATACTCATCGATAAGTGTGTATTTCGATCAGGCATACGTCTAAAAGTGAGACTTTTTTGTAATTACTTAAAAACTCCTCACAGTCTCTTTCAGTGACGTGTTTTCAGTAACTTTCAGAAAGCCTTATTATTGTTTCCAAGCGGTAAAATCCAGCTTGAACCATCTACAAAACTATCTAACTTATGACAACAAAGACAAAATAAAGTTTTAGAGCTATAAAGTTATGTTTATAGTGCAGCAATAATCAGCCTGAGTCATAGAAGACCTGTGACTTAAAATATTGTTTGTATTAAAAAGGGATTGATAGGCTATCCTTTCTCTGAGAATATGGCTTTAACATCTATTTAACTGTTGTTGCCTCCAGTTTATACTTAATGTGATTCCGGATTCATCAGTTTGAGGTAAAAACTGGTCTTAACTATGTTTAAATCATTTAAAATATTGATTATTATAATCAATAGGTGTATTACTTGTATATTTCATATTTCATGAAACAATATCCTAACAGTATCCTCAGTGCCTCAACATTTAAGACATTGATTTTTTATGTAAGAAAGTTCCTGAAATGTAATGCCTTTATATTTCTTTCAAGTAAAACAAGAGTAAAGTGTGTAGTTTATATTTATCATTAGATCAGTGAGTGTGTGCTTATGTTTCCTTTGCTGTAATATTGCAGCTTTGTCTTTATCATAAACCTGACATTATGGTCCTAATTTTTCTATAAACATCAGCTGAGGATATTTTATGCTTACTGTAAACATGATCAAATAACAAAATAAAAACCTTTAAACTTTTTTTAAGCTGAATTTCAGTGTTTTACTGCATGCTACCCAACAATTAAACCCAGCTTAAAAGTATCAAGTTCAATTGTTTTTTTTGTTTTTTTGCTCAAAGCATCTCAGACAGAAAGAGAATAGAGGTGGATCAGGGATACTTAGTCAGTAAAAACTTGAAGGCTTTTTTTTTTAACATTGCAGTCATGGACATATGCTTGTAGTCAAAGTCAAATAAATTAACCAGAGTTAAGGCAAAATATGAGGAGACAAAATAATATTTTTTTCATCACAAGGCCTAGACTTAAATCTAATAAAGAAATGATCAGCATAGGACATATTGATCTTAAGTTATTAAGGCAGGGACATATGTGCATGTCCACATTAATACGTAAATGTAGCCTATTATATGCCTGTCTGTCACAATTTTCTGATGAGGGATTGATAAAGTGCTTTCTTTCTTGTCTTTTATCTGTTTCAATATATGTCTTGTGTGTATGTGAAAGTCTCTATAATACCTTTGTTTTGATGTATGTATGTTAGGGCAAGTCAAAGGGGGTTGAGGAAGTTGAGTTTGTCAGATATTAAATAGTGAAGAACAATATTTTGAGAACTAAAACAGCTTTGGTATTGATATAAATACAAAAACCCAAAACCAGTGAAGTTTGCACGTTGTGTAAATCGTACATTAAAACAGAATACAATGATTTGCAAATCCCTTTCAACCTATATTCAATTGAATACACAGCAAAGACAAGATACTTAACGTTCAAACTGGTAAACTGTGTTATTTTTTGCAAATATTAGTTCATTTGGAATTTGATGCCTGCAACATGTTTCAAAAAAGCTGACACAAGTGGTAAAAAAGACTGAGAAAGTTGAGGAATGCTCATCAAACACTTAGTTGGAACATCCCACAGGTGAACAGGCTAATTGGGAACAGGTGGGTGCCATGATTAGGTATAAAAGCAGCTTCCTTGAAATGCTCAGTCATTCACAAACAAGGATGGGGTGAGGGTCACCACATTGTGAACAAATGCGTGAGCAAATTGTCCAACAGTTTAAGAACAACATTTCTCAACGAGCTATTGTAAGGAATTTAGGGATTTCATCATCTACGGTCCGTAATATCATCAAAAGGTTCAGAGAATCTGGAGAAATTACTGCACGTAAGCGGCAAGGCCAAAGACCAACATTGACTGCCGTGACCTTTGATCCCTCAGGCGGTACTGCATCAAAAACCGGCATCACTGTGTAAAGGATATCACCACATGGGCTCAGGAACACTTCAGAAAACCACTGTCAGTGACTACAGTTTGTCTACATCTGTAAATGCAAGTTAAAACTCTACTATGCAAAGCGAAAGCCATTTATCAACAACACCCAGAAACGCAGCCGGCTTCGCTGGGCCCGAGCTCATCTAAGATGGACTGATGCAAAGTGGAAAAGTGTTCTGTGGTCTGACGAGTCCACATTTACAATTGTTTTTGGAAACTGTGGTCGTCGTGTCCTCCGGACCAAAGAGGAAAAGAACCAGCCGGACTGTTACAGGTGCAAAGTTCAAAAGCCAGCATCTGTGATGGTATGGGGGTGTATTAGTGCCCAAGGCATGGGTAACTTACACATGTGTGAAGGCACCATTAATGCTGAAAGGTACATACAGGTTTTGGAGCAACATATGTTGCCATCCAAGCAACGTCTTTTTCATGGACCCCCCTGCTTATTTCAGCAAGACAATGCCAAGCCACATTCTGCACGTGTTACAACAGCGTGGCTTCGTAGTAAAAGAGTGCGGGTACTAGACTGGCCTGCCTGTTGTCGAGACCTGTCCCCCATTGAAAATGTGTGGCGTAAAATACAACAATGGAGACCCCGGACTGTTGAACAACTTAAGCTGTACATCAAGCAAGAATGGGAAAGAATTCCACCTGAAAATCTTCAAAAATTGGTCTCCTCAGTTCCCAAACGTTTACTGAGTGTTGTTAAAAGGAAAGGTGATGTAACACAGTGGTAAAAATGCCCCTGTGCCAACTTTTTTGCAATGTGTTGCTGCCATTAAATTCTAAGTTGATGGTTATTTGCAAAAGAAAATAAAGTTTCTCAGTTCGAACATTAAATATCTTGTCTTTGCAGTGTATTCAATTGAATATAAGCTGAAAAGGATTTGCAAATCATCATATTCTGTTTTTATTTACGATTTACACAACGGGCCAACTTCACTGGTTTCGGTTTTGTAGATGCCAGGCCTAATACTCCAAATATATACATGTATATATATATATATATATATATATATATATATATATATATATACACACACACACACACACACAGATATACATATATATATATATATATATATATATATATATATATATATATATGATTGCAAAAATACATTTGTAATGTCGAGCCTGGGGAATAACAGTAAAATGAATGTTATATTATTCAAGTAACATTCTGTTTCATATTTTACCATTTTTTGTATCCTATAACTTTTGGGCAGACAAAAGTATTTTACTGTTGTTACATGCTTGTTCAGTGTTTGCAGTGTCAGCACATTTCCAGCATCAAGTCAGTCAATATATGCAGTTCATTCTCATTGTGTATTCTGTCATGCTTGTTGAGCAAGCTGTAACATGATCTTATAGCTCTGTTGTAGCCTAATCTGGCATAAGGACTTTAATAATCAACGGAAACATTGTGTTGTCTGACCCCAGATTTAATGATAGTTATCACATCACATGTCTTTAAACATCACTGAAATAAAGACATTACAGTTGGGCAGGAGGGTCCTTTTCCCCGCTACAGTCCCTGTGGGCTATCAAGACACTTGGCAAAGAACAAACTCATGCCCTGGACTAAAACCAGCAGGGATGAGTATAGCCTTATCTTTTGTAATTTTTGACAAAATAAATAATCATCCATGCGTTAACTGAAGAACCCCTTTGGTACAGATTATAGTAATTATTTGATGTCTGAAACATCAATTCATGCAAATTATGTTTTGTGCTTCCTGAAAATATCTTATTGACATCATCATTCAAGAATTCCAAGAGAAACACACACAATTATATCTACTGACTTTGGTTCATTCAGGCAACTTATTTATGTAGTTATTATATATATTTTTAATCCAAGCTGCTCAGTATGGGATTCCTTTTGAGTCCTTATGGGGGTGCACAGGGCAGTTTTTGCATAATGATCAATCTTGACAGACATACGTCATGCTCCTAGGCTCCTGACAACGTCACGCCCTGGGTGAAATTAACGCCTAACTGCTTATCTTAAAGGACCTGGGATTTAATTAAAAATGACATTTCCCCAAAGACTTCAGCGTCTGAGGCTGCCATGTTGAAATTAGCTGATGAGGGGCCCTCTGAGCAAAAGGAAAATAAGCAAACTGTCAAATGCTCAGCAAACCACTGCTGTTTATCAGTCCTGCCTGCTGCTCAGGAAATAACAGTGAACTGACATCCTGTATGGCACCATGGATAGAACTCATATTGTTATTAACAAGAGAGAGGGAGGACAAAAAAAAACAAGCCTGTCAAATGTGATAGGGGCACAAACAATGTTGTCGAGCTCAGTAGGGGAATAGGTTGCTGGAATGAGTTCTTCAGTCACTACAGACTTATTTTTCAGACAAAGGCAGACTCTATGAGTTGATTTTTTGTTTATTGTAATGAGTGCCACTCAGACTGTGAGTTTTAAACAATGTTAAACAATATAGTGAATAACACTGAATACCTTCTGACAAAATCATCTATCTATGTCATCAGAACATGTCAATTGCATTTTATTTTTATTAAACAGTTTGCAGTATGCTTTGGATGGCCATATGGAACATTACTCTCTGCTTAACATTGACTGTAAATTTTATGTTTGCTTGATTACTGTTGTGATACTCATTAATATTTGAGACTGAGAACAGTGCTTTTTGGTTTGTTTCTGTTATTTGGTCCTATATAGGTTTTGATGACTTTCCAAATGTAACCATCTCTGGTTTGTTTGAAAGCAGACCAAGAGCCTCTGTGATCAGGTGGACAGCAGCTTGCTTCTTATGTCAGCCCCAGAGTTTGTGTGAGCCTTCATACCATCCCAAACCAATTGGACTTTCAAAAATTGTGAACCGGAGTTTGTTTGTTCTGGACTAAACATGACCAGGTGTGAAACAAAAGAGCTCATAAATGTAAGCTAAGCATATTTTGAATCTTAACATTTTGGCTCTATTTAACTATTTTTTATTGGTTGCTGTCTGTAAATTGTTATGCACATTTTTGCTGTCTGGTGTTTACTGCCAGGTGATTGGCCATATTACAGCTCATATGAGTCTTCCATTGTTCATCATGTCCGATTAGCCTGCCATACAGAATACTTGGTCATTACAAAAGCTTGAAACTGAAAATTCTGAGCCAGCTTCTTTTTCTCTCTGGTTAATATTCTATTCACCGTCCTTGCTCACTGACTCAGTTATAAGCAACTTTGTTTCCCAAGAGGAGACAAATAGACATTCTCATGGCAGAGGGGCCAGCGATTTCTGCATTTAAAGGGTACAAAAAGAGACAGATGTATCCTGAATATCCTAAACTCAGATGCTTTAAGAATGCAATTAACAAGTATTAAATAGCCATCTAGTGTATTTTCTGCCTATTTCAGCCTATGGAAAGTGGTGGGCAGAACGTTTTACAGGAATATCTGGCAGGTGATTGGTTTTTGTCAATCCCATGCATGGTAATATAGTAGACGGGCACAAATGCAGAGGTGTAAAATACAAAAAGTAAACCACCTTTGCTGAAACACATCAAAACTGGAGCAAAAATCCGAAAGTACTTTCACTGTTGTTTGTTTTTTTATTTCTTAAAAAATTACGGCCAGTGTCTAATAAAACTGCTACTGAGGCTGTTAGCATCCATACTGATCTCTGCATGAGCAGTCACTTCTTACTGTTGTCTCACTCATAGCTCTTACCTCTTCCTGCTGCATAGGACACTGATTGGGCAGTGTTGTTTTGGGCCGTTCACAATTGTAGATTGGGGCTTGGCAAGTTGGATCTGTCTGATTACAGACATTGGGCCTCATGCAAGAACCGTTCGTACGAACAAATATGTTCGTAAGTGTTGCGTATGAATGATTTAGGAGAATTTGTCGCATTCAGCATTTTTTTCGTAATTAGAATTTTCTTTCAAGTACGAACACAAATCACGAGTGGTCCAGACTTGTCTTAAAAATCACAACAATTTAGTCTTCTCTTTTCAAATCAAGTGCCTTACATACTGATTATACATTTAAACAATTTCAAGCGTTTTTAACAAAATATAGCATCAGACGATTTAAATCTGAGGACCTCAAACCAGAGAATACATTAAAATCTGTGAATTGAAGGTTTATTAGACTGGCCAATATAAAACGTTAAATGAGAGAGTAACCAGCTGCTTCATGGCTGAGCTTCTTCTTTTGGATGCCCTGGCACACCAGGCACTTGGAAGAGAGCGTGTGTTTGGCGCCATCTTTATGAATGAACACTCCTGTTTTATGGTGTGGGAAACATATCCTTATATGGTATTCTTGGGGTGTTACTTATGCAAATATGCTATCCTCGTGCATGCAGCAAAACATTCATCATGTTTCCGCAGGTCATTTACACACTTTTCTAAAGATAGAAGTGTTTGTTGAATCTGACGGAGCATGTTTGTACGAACGCAACATCAGAAAAAAGGTAAGAAAAATTCAGGATGAGAATACGAAAATGTTCTTGCATGAGGCCCAATGAATCAAGCAGACCCAATTGCACTGCACGGTTAATGCAACACCTCTCCAACACAATTACAAATCTCATCTCTTGTTTATAACAGTGCCACAGAAAAAGTCTAACCAGGAGAAACACTGTGGCAGGCCCAGTCAGAGGTGATGTCATCACAGCACAGTCTGTGAGGGTCAGGACGCTTTGAAAAGGTTGGGCTGTTTGTGATGGTGCAGGGCTAAGGGACTAGATGTGATACAGGAGGTGTGAGGTGGGTGTCAGATGGTGACTTCACCAATATCCCCTGCCAACTTTAATCAGCCATATTTTATCTGAGCTGGAGCTGATATGCTGATGATGCCTCAAAAAGACTGGATGGAACAAGGACAGAATCACAGAGGGAAAGCAGAGTAAAGCAGAGCTACCAGAGTAAGCCATCATTGCTGATGCACATGGTATTAAGGTTGGTAATTTAACCCTGCACGTTTGAAATTGAAACATTTAAATAGAGAACAGTAATGTCATCAAATGTCATTTGTGTCGCTGCAACCGGCAGGGAGATAAAATGTCAACTTGTCTGAGAATGAATATTTCTGCAGGGTTGAAGAACCCATTTATTAAAATCGCCGCATTGCTACCCCTCTGTGCTAAAGAGACAGTATTCCCTGTCATGTTTCACTGTGACCCTCCAGCTTGACATTTTGATTCTCTCATTTTGTCCTTTCCAGTTTTCTCTCAGAGTGACAGCATACATGCCCCCATGTTTGTGTGTATGTGTGTGTGTTTAAGTGCATAACACTGGAAGCCGCTCATCCTAAAAGGCAACACAAAGGGGATGTCAGAAATGTCAGGATGCCAACATGGCCCCTGGTGATTGGGGGATTGGCAGTTGTATCAGACATCCTTGAAGACATGTCTCCAGTAGTATTTCAGGCTTCACTCACATGATGTTTGATCTTCTTTCTCACTGCTGCTCAATGGACATCCTGCAGCTGAGACATTTTAAAGATGGCACCAAAGAGATGCTGAAAATATTGACTCAAGAGAGTTCCTTTCTACAAGTATTTCTCTGTGTCGACATGCATTTGAACAATCCATCATTTGTTGACAACAGCTGTAGGAAGAATGTCATTGTTATATTATGCAAATGTATTCAGTTGAATATTACAAACATTCATGAATTGCAGGGCGTTGCAGAATGTGAATTTTATGTGCTTTGACACCAAGCTAAATAACTAATGATGTGGGACTGACCTGTTTGCTTGAATGCCTGCCACAAAACACTATATGCTGCAGGATATGGGGAGTGAGTGGCAGCAGACTTTCCCACTTTATTTGATCAAATCCGCGTGTTCCTGTCAAAGCATACTTATTGGCTTTGACAGAACTGACTTTCAGACACATTCTTACTGACAAGGACTTTGACTGACTCTGCCACACATTTACTTGGAGCTCAAAGCTGCTGATGCATCATAAATGTGTGCTGATATTAAAAATAAGATATTTTATTCAAGTTGAGAGAAATTATATAGAATGTCTGAGCTGAAGAAGGGCTGGGTGTTTTTTGTGGTAGAGTGATTCATAAAAATGCAACAAGGGTTGAACATAAGACTCTGTGATCATTAACTCTGTCCAAAGTCTGTTCCTCTGTCAGTGCGAGAGGACCAAGGTTGAGTGAAATTCATAAATGCTTCTGCATTCAAAAATAAAGGATACCTCAGAAACTTTAAGACCTTGAACTTTGGCATATAACCCCCAAAATCTGACATGTTCACCATTGTATCATGATGGACATTTGTGCAAAGTTTAATGAGCATTTCCTGCGTAATTATTGTGATGTAACATTTGCAAGATTGCTTCACAAACAAAGGATGACCATGAAACTTCAAGACCTGACTCCTGCCATGATCTTCAACTTGTAATCAGGTTGTGGCCTAGGCTCTGTCCAGACTCTGTCATCACGTTGATGACACCAGCAGTGTGACCAAACATGGCCATGTAAACAATGGAAGGGAGCATGAAAACCATGGATACGGTGGTCAATTGTTTTCCATAGTGCTTTTATCCCTCTTTAAAAATGTCCAAATGTCAGCGCAGACTGAACAACATTTGAGCGATGATGATACAAGGGTGGATTTAATTTGTTGCAGAGATGGCAAAGAGTCACAGAGAGTACATTAGGAGACAGGCACGCTACTATTCAGTAGGCACATTATTATTAATTAGTGGGTTCACCCAGGTGTGACATTCCCACAGGAGCCGATCGGAGGAAAGCCAATAAAAACTTGTCACTTTCCGGGGCAGTAGAGTCTATATGCAGTTTAGAGCCTTTCCCACTGCCAGCAGGAGCCAATTGTTACCATGTTTAAACACTTTTTTGACCAGTGGGAAAGGGATATTAGTGAACATCTAGGAAATGTTTTTTTGAAATCCCTATTATGTGTCATGAGATTTCCATGAACAAAGAATGACCATTATGGTTCATGACATTGACTTTTGACCTTTACCTTTTATATCTTACCAGTGCATCCTCCATGCAAGTAAACTTGTGCAAAATTCAATGAAACTCCCTTCAAGAATTGATCAGCTATCGTTGTCAAGCAAAACATAACTATATCACTGGCTAACCTTGACCTGGTTCATCAATGAGTCAGATTGGAGATTGATGCACTCAATGAATTGACCAAAATCAACTCCAAAATTTGAGATAAAAAGACCAATAGCTGGGGTGCTGGTTTGGCAGAGTGGTTAGCAACCAGGCACCCCATGTACTTGCTTCTGCCGGTCCAGGTTCGAATCCCACCTGTGACCAGTTTGCAGAGTGTCTTCCCCTACTCTCTCACCCCCTTTCACAAGCCTATCCACTGTCTCTCTCCTATCAATAAAGGCACAAAATGCCCAAAAACATACATTTAAAAAAAAAAAAAGACCAATAGCAGCATCATGAACTGACCTAGCTCAACAACAGAATTCTGAGTTAACAAGCTCACTTGCAGCATTGTTAGATCACTAATCCCACATGTAAGTAAAATGAGATGAGTAAAATCAAAAGCAACATTGAGCTAACAAAGATCTTTAGGTGGTCAGATAAATCTATTACGCACTGTATGTATATATTTATTTTAACACATGTATAAAAATTAGGGCTGCCACGATTAGTCAACTAGTCATGACTAAGTCGACTATCAAAATAGTCGACAACTAATTTAATAGTCGACTAGTCGTTCTGTTTTTTAGGTGTGTTTTCTCACAAAACTGCCGCTGTACCTCTGCTGTCTTGTCTGCCTATCTGTCCTGTTTTCTGGTTATCAAACCTGCAGTAATCAAACCAACACACCCCGAAACACACTCATTCATGTGGCGCATGCACAACTACGCAGGCACCAAAGTTGCCAGGTCTGCTCATAATAAGCTGCATGCTGGTGCAGTCCGCTGCAGTTCATGCATGAAGTGACTAGTCGACTAATCGCAAAAGTAGTCGTTGACTAGTCGACTATCAAAATAGTCATTTGTGGCAGCCCTAATAAAAATATAAATGAATGTGCATATTTATAAAATGAGGTAAACCTTCTTGAGATAAAATTTGTTATGATTTGATGCTTTACAAATAACATTAATTTAAATATCTATTGACTGATATCAACAACACCTGCTCCCATTATAAATCAACACTCAAACAATCAGAGCATTACATTTCATGTTACAAAATGTGTGTTTAGAGATGTTTTGTGTTTACTGGCCAAGATAACATCCTCTTTATATTATGATCTCAATAATAGCCACTTCAGACAGCTGAAAAGCTTTTGATAGCTTTGTACAACAACATTATGTGGACTCAATACAGAATTAAATACATTGTGTCCCCACAGCCCCCATCCAGATTCCAATATTAAAACAGTCTTACATTCCACATGTGATAATAAACACATATTGATTTCCAATGGGACAGCACAGACGTTCCCCCTTCTCTCTGTGGGGACAGAGACTCAGAGAGAGCTGTCTCTTTTGCCTCCACACTGTACTGAATCAATGTGTCACCATCCAGGCAATGGCTTCAATATTCTCTCCCATTCTGTTTCCAATTTGGTGCTCGATTGGAGACATCATTCTTCAGTTGTCTTCACAGAGAGCGGCTGTCAGTGGGGACATTAGACTATCCACTGGCCACTGGACTGTGCAACTATAGCTCTGTGACTGTTTGTGACTATGCAGGGCCTTGGGACAGCACACTGAAGAGTTACATGCTTCAGTGTAGTTGTTTCACAGGGTACCCTATATAATCCATTCATTTTATTAGCTATAGCATCAGTACATTAGAGTACACCAGGGCTAAAAAATGTTTTTGGGTCTTGTATTTAAACTGTATACTGTTCAAGAGCACAGAATGTAAATCATGCTGTCAGGGATATTTCAATCAAAGTGAGAAATGACACAGGAAGGATTGTAGAGTGACTTCCCACTCCCACTTCAGACAACATGACCATCTCTCTGTACATGATATTTCATGTTGTAGTTCACCAGATGCTGTAATGACTTCCTATTAAAATCAGTTAATAGTTGATGTGTGCCTGCAGTAGATATGCTTGCAAAAGACTCGGTGTGAAGCTGCTGCAGAGAAGTGGAATAAGGATAGAGATAGAAAACCTGCACCTTCAAAACCTGAAAATTAGTCATCACTTACCATTACTGCACTGGACTCTCATGGGTCCTGTGACATAGTATAACATGTTAATGTCACAGGTGCACTGCACAAACATTTGTGAGTTTTGATAGAAATATTGATAAGCTCAGAGCTCTGAGCCTTGAAAAGTGCTCCCATAATTTGTAGTAAGTTTCGTTAAGGAATGGAGATCTAAGCTTGGGTTGGTTCAAACTGGGCGCTGCAATTTAAAAGCCTGAAAACCAGTTATGTTTGACCTTATCAATACCACTTTTGTGTCTTCCATGTTCTAACATACATTGTCATTGTATCAAAGGTCTACTGCAGGTTCCCTTTTTTGTAAGTGGGAAAAACAGACAATTTCAGTGTGCAAGACATAAACTAAAAGGTTATGACCTAACTTTCAATCAGCTTCTTAAGAAGGAAAAACTCCACTGTTTTGGCAGGTAGCATGTGTGCACACAACACTGGCTACTGCAGTACAGACACCTTCCTCTTCTGCTCAAAATTCGAAGAAAAGCACTCCCAAATGTTGCAATAAGACAAGCAATTATTATATTGATCTGCCATTGATTTGAAAATGGTGAAAAAGGTGTGTTCAATGTCTGCCTGTATAAATGTCTTCCAGGGAAATTAAGTCATCATAATGTGTTAGAATATTGGTGCCGGAGAGGGAGGTGAAAAGGCGTGAGTGGGTTTAACACAGCCAAGTGTTACCTTCACCAATCAAATGAACTCCTCTCCTTGCCTTTAAATGCTCTGTCGGCGAGGCGCAGCTACTGATTGGTCTGACTGATCCCCGCCACCGCTCAGTGTGCTCAAAAGATCCGGTAGCGGAGACAGTCAGAGCAGCTGTCACTGTTACAACAAGTTAAACAGTGGAAGGACCATCGCGACGCGCATGGGAGGCCACTGAGCACGTCACCGTGTGGGCCAGCTCCCGGGACAGATGTAATCTGTTCCTTTGTTATTAAAAGGAGGAGTATAAAATTAAGAGACAATTAAATTTAACGCAGCAGCAGGCAAATCCATTCATCATGCCTGTGATCCACCTGCATTCCTGGTTTGTCATCTCCAAATAGAAGAGCCTTTGGTGATATACTGTATACTCCCCCGGTATCTCCTCCTCATCCTCCTTGCAATAATGTACTCAATCTTTTTAGATCACGTTCAGAATAATCACAGGTAAATCCTTAAGACACATAGTGGCATACATTTATTTTCTCTATTTTTTTCTCCATCTTTTTCTCCCTCTCTTATTCTGAATTTAATGAAATGAGAGAAGCCAGATATGCACTCCATATTGGATGATGGATTGGATGATGTTTGTTGTTGGCTTGTGAGGTGTGCATCAAACTTGAACCTGTCAGCACCTCCCTCTGGTGCGCCGTCACACCCATCTCAGCGCAGCCTGTCTAACAAATTGTCAATTGGCTGTGCAAGGTGGTGCGCCAGGCTCGCTCACCCTGCGTCACCCTGCGCTGCGCCACGAAATTAGGGCCCCAAATGTTCTGTGCCTGTTCAGCATCAAAAACGGACCAGATGACCATTGTGGAGCATTAAGCAGTTAATGAGACAGATTTTTTTTATTTCTTTACAAAACAAGGCTAAGACCAAGCTCAGACTTCAAGTCTGGTTTATTCAATATTCAGCACTCCCACAAATGTTCAGAGAAACAAAAGTGAGGGCCAGATTTTCAGGGAAATTCCAAATTCATTACAAAATAGCCCTTAGCCTATAGGTTCACTTAGTATAAGGTACTTTAGGATCAAAATAGCCAATGAGGATGTCATCTCCAAGGAAACAGAGCCAAACTCATCCCCTGAGTGAGTGAAACACACTGACTGCATGAAAAATGATAAGCATGCAAGCCCTGGTCTAAGACAGCACGGTTAAAAGACCAGGCACAAGTCTAATTATTATTCCAAAGTAAAATAACAAGAATGTATTTGAAAATGTATTTGAATTTGCAAGATTGTCACCATAACACATGAATTAACTCATTAGATGATGGAGGTCAAAGGTCAAAATTCAGGAGGCTAATTTGAATCATGGGTCAATGTATTACATTTTGAGAGTCAAAGGTCAAGATGAAACAGATTTGTGGTCATATTTTTCAGATGAAATGCTTTCGAGAACACAACAAAATGTTTTCATCCAACTTGGCTCAAATATTTACTCGAGTGCAAGAATGGGAAAAGATAAAGATCAAGACCATGGAGTCAAATGGTCGCCTTTAACTTGTTAATTGGATTTCTGCACTAGTGTCTGCTTTTGCTTAAGGATGACCTAATTAGATTTCCCAGGTCATTGGTCATAGGTCAAATTCAGAACGATAAATGATCATAATCTGCTTGGGATTGCCAACTTGTGCAGCTCAATATCACAAAAATGCTTTGATGGATTGCTTCACAGCTTTGCACAAACATCTGGCAAGAGAAAAGAAGCAAGTTGAATTTGAGGGTCAAAGGTCAAAATCACGAAAGTTTTGGACATCCTTCTTGTGAATGCAGTTCCTCAAAAAAAGAAAAAAATTAGTACCTGTCAAACTTTGCAACTTTGTCATCTTTACTGGAAGATAAGCCTATAAAGTGTTGATCATGGGTAAAAGGACATCAGGCATCATGCTCACCACCTGATTGTGAGCACATTATTAGAAAAAAACCTATGTAGGTATGTTCTCTGAATGTTGCACAACTGTGGACTTAAAATCAAAGCAAACATTTTTGGAGGAACAAGGTCAAATGCCCTTTGGCCTCATGATATTGCCGTACTTGCACACCTTGTAAGTCAAGAAGTCTCAGAGGGATTTAGAAGTAACTGTTGTCTTCTCTGAAGATCTGAATTAAGGTATGAAGCGAGGACTGTACTCAGTCTCCAGCAATGTACAGTGTAAATGGCAGAGCCATCAAACCACAATGCAATTGTTTTAGTTTTTTTTGTTTGTTTGTTTTTACTTCTGTCTTATTTTGCCTTCTGAAAGTGTCTCTAAAACAATCCGACTGGTCACTTAAAGAAAAACATTAGGGAAGAGTCAAACAATCGCACAACTGTCCAGATTTTGTTATGAATGATCTTACTTACAGTCTGGTATGAGAAGTGTTGTGCAGCTTCATATGATTGTGAAACTGATTTGACAACCATAAGGTTAGTGGAAAGTCATCAAACTGAAATACTGATAATTCTGTGCTTAACGTGCTGCTCAAATAGGATAGTAAGCTCGTAAAGATAATTATTACACTAAAGAATAATAAACACAATGAGTATGAACTGTGAGAGGCTGAATGGTTTATGTGAGGCTGTTTAGCTAATGACACAATATCAAGCTGAATGTGATTCTCTGATGATGATGCTGACTCTCTCCCTGATGTGTGATGAACATTGATATCCACTTCTAATGCTTTTATAATCTACTGGTAAGGCATCACAGTGCACTTTTAGTAAAATTCTTATTGTAACACTATGTAAAAGAAATGAAACAACCAACTTTTTCTTATGAACTGGTGTGAAGTGTTTTTTTATTTATACTTTTAATATTTATGTATAACAACAATACACACAGATTCACACATTGAAAAATGCAAACAGACAAAACATTGTAGACAACATGTACACAACAACATAATATAGAAGGGTAATCAGTGCATGCTTATACTTTAATAAATACTCAGGTCATTATGAAAAGGTTTAAAGTTGTCTTAAGTCCGGTTTGAGAGAAAAAAAAGGGCAGAAACAGAAATAACATTTCTGAAATTGATCAGATTAAACAATCAATCAAATCAGATCTAATCAAATTGTTGACGATGATGTGCCCCCACACCTGCTTCCAAATGGTTTCAGGCCTAAACTTAGTGTCATTTAATGTATCTGTTATTCGCTCCTAGAATATTAAGAAATTCAGACATCCATGTTTCTACAGAGACACATTTTGGTTTGTGAATTTTCCAGTTTGATAAAATCTTCTTTTGGCAGACAAAAAGGCTAACAACTGTCTTTCTCTCTTGTCTTGTTTTTAATTGTACAGCCCTGTGACCCAGCAGACATTCTAAAGGACATGGAGCAATGTTTAAGTTAATGATCTCTTAAGTTAACTTACAGACTTCTCTCCACATTAATTGGACTGCAGGACAATGCCATAACACATGAAAAAGATTTCCCACTTGTCCACATTTATGCCAACAAAGGTCTGAAGCACTTGGATCATTTTTTTTAAGTCTAGAGGGAGTAACATAGGCTCTGTGAAGGACTTTTAGTTGTATTACTCTACCTCCGACTGATTTTGAGGTTGTTTGAATGTCATGCCAAATGTTTTCCCACTCTGCAGAAGTAAATTTGACGCCTAAATTAAGTTCCCCTTGGGACTCTGTTTAGAAATTTGGGTTTGGGGCAGCATGAAGCAGTAACTTATATAAACCTGAGACTGCTCCTCTGTGTGATGAAAGGAATTTTTTGTCAATCGCATAATTAAAATCAAAATATTCTTTGGAATAATTGGAAATAATAGATTTTAATTGGGAAGACTGTAAAAAAAAAAAACTATTCATACTCAAGTCATGTCTTCTTCCTCAAAGGATTTCTCTACAATATGAGAAATCTCTGCATATTGTGATTGCACCATACCTTATTTGCCAGTGGAATCCCTGCTGTTTTAAAAGCATTGTTATACCACACTGGGAAGGATGGAAGGATTGAACTTGTAATGTCCACCCTTAAATGAATTTCTCTACTTATATCACGTGAAAACTTAATAATACAGCTGTCCAACTTTTTAGGTGGAACAGGGGATGTACCAACGTGAAGATAATGATAGCAATTTGTTCTTATCCTTTACAAGAAGTTCTTAAAGCCAGTCCCAACTTCCTTTATCTATACTTTGTTTTATAGCCCCAAATAAGTGAATACCTGGCATTAAATGCAAGATTGTATAAATAAATATCAGGGATTCCAAGACCCCCTTTATCTTTTGATAGGGATATATTTTTTTAGTGCTGTCAGGCGATTAAAAAAATTATTCTAATTAATTACAGGATTTGCAATTAATTAATCTAATTAATCGCATTTTAATCTCATATTTGCTCAAAGTCCCCACCTAAAGAATTTGAATTCTAGGATATTATAAAATTGTAGTGCAGGACTAATCAAATGAATACACCAAAAAGAGAAGATTTTAAATCTACATTTTTATTGGTAATTGAATAAAACCTAAGTCAGGGCAACTTGTCCAGAAAATTCTAAGCTCAATCAGGCAACTCAAATTACATTTTAAGTGTGTTTCATAAATCAAATTCAAAATAAGCAAAAGGTCGAGGACATCCAGCAAACCAATTAGGCCTGGTGCATTATTAAAGAATGCAGTACAAATATAGATAAATTAATTCAAAAATAAAATAAAGTGGAGTTTCAAATAGGCTATTCCTGTTGTCATCTGGGCTTTGTTTGGTTTGACTAGAGATGCATGTGTGAAGTGATGTGCCACTGCCATGTACAGGTCCTCCAGCTGGCCAATATCAAAATGTTTGTGTGCTATGATTAATCGCGATTAATTTTTTTCGTGCATTAATTTGCGTTGTAATTAATTAATCTAATTAAGGCACTAAAGTGACAGCCCTATATTTTTTATTAATTCGAGGCTTCTTGTTGTTCCATAGAAAAGAGGAGAACAATCTGCTAACATTCTCAAACCAAGATTTTGGTGTAAACAAAGGAATAGAGGACACTAAAAAATTCAGTCTTGGAAGGACACTCATCTTAAGCATTTCTGCCCTACCCATCAAGATAGAGGCAGAGCTGACCATCTTTTAAGGTCCTCCTTTATGTTATTCAATATTCAGGTTTGGCATTCAAGTCCAATATTTTGTTGATAGGTGATCTAATTTTATTCCCAAATATTTCATGCTTTCTGATCTGCAGACAAAAGGACCAGGTTCAAGATCAGTAAAATGTGTTAGCATATTCAAACGTATGGCTTCACTTTGGTCCAGTTTATTTTGTAACCTGAAAGGCTGCCAAATGAATTTCTAAAACTCTTGGTATAGAGTGTAAGGGTTTGGATACAGTCAGCAAAAGGTCATCTGCATACATATTTAATTTGAAATCATGATCACCAATTAAAATGCCTCTAATTTCATTGTCTTGTCGAATAGCACATGCCAACGGTTCTATGGCTAAAATGAAAAGTAAAGGGGATAGGGGACAACCTTGTCCAGTAGACTGTTCAAGTTGAAAGGGAGCTGAAATGGTAAATGGTATGTGGACTTGAGCTTTTCTAGTCTTTGACCACTCAAAGCTGCCTAACACCGCAGGTCACATCTACCCATTCACACCCATTCGCTCTGACATTCACTTCACTGATGGTTCAGAGTTTCTATGTTAGATATCCATCAGTATCTCTTACACAATTTCGCCCTTTCATGCCCATTTACACTCCACTGACGCAGCAGTGGGAGCAACTTGGGGTTAAGTGCCTTGCTCAAAGACACATCGCCATGTGTCACTCAGATCTGGGCTTCAACCTGCAACCTGCGCCACCGATGCACCCATTCCATTGCTCTTTATTGCTGAGACATGTTCCTGATATAGTGCTCTGATCCACTTTAAGCACCTTGGACCAAACCATATTTGGAAAGAGTCTGAAACAGGTGACTCTGTGCAATCAAAAGCTTTCTCAGCATCCAGTGATATTGCTACCGCTGGATCCTGAAGAGAGCTAGCCATCTGCATGGTTTGCAGGAGTCTTCTTATATTAGCAGATAGAAAATGTCCACGGATAATGCCAACTTGATTTACATAAATTAAATTTCGGGAGAGAGGCGGGAGCTGCAGAAGTGGATGTGACAACAACCGGAAGTTGAGAACGGATATGCCGATTTGTCCCCAGGGCTACTGGGTGAAACTAGGCGAAATCTGCCCTCCTCAGAAGTTTACTTGTAGGGATTGTCTTTGACGAGGTTCATGTCACATATAAGTGTTAAATGAATCATCTGTGTGGACGATGATATAAGGCCGTTAGCTGTTAGCAGCTAAGTTAGCGACTATGGCTAATATCCATGAACTGTTGTGGACTGTTGTTAGCCATTAGCAGCTACATTAGCCGCTATGTATGCTACATTATAGGAGGCAACCCTGCTTGATGTGGATTGGTCTGTGATGAATGTGACGAGCCAAACAATTGTCCAATCACGATCCTGTGGTTGTTTTTTTTTTGGACGTTCTGCTCCTGAAAACAAATTCAAGGGCTCCTACCCAGATGAAATATTTCTGTGGCAGATATATTGAGCTGTCCCTGTCCATGTTCAGGTTAGTCTTTTCCTGGTTTTGGTATAAATGATAAAAATGCTTTCCGCATTGTTGGTGGCATAACCTGTTCCTCCGCAATTCTATTATACAAGTAAGAAAGCATGAGCTCTCTTGAGAAACATCTATAAAATTCTGCGGTGTAACCATCACTACCAGGTGCTTTACTGCTTGATACTAATTTAATTGTGTTTTGAATTTTTTCTTCTGAAGTATGCACCTCCGATTTCCTTTTATTTTCTTCTCTCAGCTTTGGCAAAATTAAGTTATTGTAAAAATTGCTAACATTTTGATGATTGACCTTGAATTCAGATTGATACAAGGATGAAAAATAACTTCTAAAGGTATCATTAATAGCCTTCTAATCTCTGACAACCATACCATTAATATCTCTTAAAGAACTAAGAGTGTTTTTGCTCAAGTTTTTTTAACTGGTAAGCAAGCATCTTCCGAGCCTTTCATCGTCTTCATAATGTGACCTTCTCAATTTATATAATGAAAAGCAGACTTCTTATGTAACACTACATGTGCCTCGGCCTTTGCCAGGAGTAATTCCTGTTGAAGTGTTTAATGGGTCTCTCATTTGTTTCAACTCAAGATCTGTAAGCTTAGATAACAATTCAGTTTTTCTCCTCAGTTTATCCTTCTTTTGATATGATGCATAACTGATAATCCAGCCCTGACAGGTTGTTGTAAACATCCAGACTGTTGGGATTGGAGTTACAGGATTCATATTAATTTCAATAAATTCTTTGTAATAAATGTGACAAATGAATCATCTTTTAACAGTGAACTGTTAAAACCCCATTGTATAGGCTTGGGTTTCCTTTCACTCATGGGAAAAAAAGTTATTGAGACTGGGGCATGATCTGAAATGAGGAGACTATGAATAGTAGAGTCTGAAACATTTACCATTAATGAGTTTGATAAAAGGACATAGTCAGTTCAGGAGTAGGAATTATGAGCCTTGGAATAAAATGTATAGTCTCTTGATTTCATGTTAAAGAAGTGCCATACATCAATTATTGACTGTGATTGGTATGAAGTGTTGAATTTATATTTAAAATGAAATTGAACAACCTCTTGAATGAGTTTGACACAAAGCAAAAATAATGGTTGACATTTATTTTTTGATATCTGCCTCAGAAATACAATAATGCACTTGTTGATGTAATGCTCACCTCTGCTTCATAATAAAACAGTAATATAATAAAACACAACAGTGTTTGTTGGCAAAGCAACTTGAGTATCAGGTTTGGCAACAGAGTTTGGCTGTTAAGCTGTGAGGAAGCTAAAAATAGATTTGGGAATGAAATAGTATTAGGACAGCACTCTCTACCAATTTGACTGCATCCACACAGATTGACAGGGAAAAATGCTAAGTAGGTTTAAATTGTCATCCACAACCTAATAAATAACACTATTATTTAAATGAAACCTGAAAACCACCCTACATTGTTATGAGCAACTGTTTGCTAAATTGTGCACCAATACAGTCGCCGAAAAAAACAGACTCTCTCTGTCCCAGAGAGCTCCTCTGTTATCCATTGAGTGACTTCCTTGTCCTGTCATTTACATCAGCTTTAGACTGTGGTTTGTCTTAGCTCAATGCCCCAAATGCCCCTGCTATCCTGTCTAAATGCTCAAAAAGAGGAGTTTCAAAAGCAGGGCTGAGGCAAAATCACATTATTTGTAGAATGGCCTTTGTCACTTGGAAGAGTTTACACACAAACACACACACACACACATATATATCTATATATATGCCCTTCGCACCCACCCCATCTCCCCTGGTGGGGTGGGTGGCTGTTCATCCTCTTCAACTTGGGGCCTCTACCAGAGTCCTGGGGAGCTTGAGGGTCCTGTGCAGGATCTTAGCTGTTCCTAGAACTGCACTCTTCTGGGGTGAGATGTCTGATGTTTCTGTTAGATCCACTTCTCCAGTGTGGGGGTCACTGCCCCAAGTGCCCCGAGGACCACAGGCACTACTGTTGCCTTCACCTTCCAGGCTTTCTCCAGCTCCTCTTTGAGCCCTTGGTATTTCTCAAGTTTCTCGGTTGACTACATCTATCACAACAGCTTTCCTCTGCAGCTTGTCTATGATCACAATGTCCGGTTGGTTGGCCATTACCATTTTGTCGGTCTGTATCTGGAAGTCCCACAGGATCTTGGCTCGGTCATTCTCCATCACCTTGGGAGGTGTTTCCCATTTAGACCGTGGGTTCTCCGGTTTATACTTTGCACAGATGTTCCTGTACACTATACCGGCTACTTGGTTATGGCGTTCAATGTATGCTTTTCTTGCCAGCATCTTACACCCTGCTATTAGGTGCTGGACTGTTTCAGGGTCCTCTTTGCATAGTCAGCACCTGGGATCTTGTCTAGTGTGGTAGATCTGGGCTTCTATTGCTCTGGTGCTCAAGGCCTGTTCCTGTGCTGCCATGATTAGTGCCTCTGTGCTGTCCTTTAGTCCAGCCCTCTCCAGCCATTGGTAGGATTTTTTCATATCAGCCACTTCAGCTGTCTGTCGGTGGTACCTCCCATGCAGGGGTTTGTCCTCCTATGTTAGTTTCTCTGGTTCCTTGCCTGGTATGGTAGATCTGGGCCTCTATTGCTCTGGTGCTCAAGGCCTGTTCCTGTGCCGCCTTCAGTCCAGCCCTCTCCAGCCATTGGTAGGACTTTTTCATATCAGCCACTTCAGCTATCTGTCGGTGGTACCTCCCATGCAGGGGTTTGTCCTCACATGTTGGTTCCTCTGGTTCCTCCTTTCCCGTCAGTTTCCACTGTCTGAGACACTCACTGAGCGCTTCATCTCCTGGGGCCATCTTCCTGACATAGTAATGGAGCTTGAATGTTTCATCTTGGATAGTGGCTCTGATGCTCACTATCCCTCTGCCTCCATCTCTGCGCTTAGTGTATAGCCTCTGAATATTGGACCTGTGTATGGTGAGCAACTTTCGAGTTAGTTGGTGTCGGGGTTTGGTACCCAATCTCAGGGGAGTCAATGTTAACCCCCCCATCCAACCCATTGTCCTGGCTCCCCCTTGCTGTCGCATTAACATGTTGTATCTCCTCAATCTCCAGTTGTAATAGCAGCTGCAGTTTGTGGATGTTGGAACACTGTGCTACAAGCTGTTTCGGTGTTAGCATTGACTGTGGGTATCGAGGTAACCATATTTCCTGCCGTCTGCTAATGTAACCCCACTGGTTAGGGTTACTGGAGAAGTAGCATTCCAACAGTGCCTTGTTTTCATCTTGTGTCCATTGCCTTCTATGTCTTGTTCCAGTAGCCCATTGTTCGTCACAACGCCCTGGTCCCTCAGTATTTGACACAGACCTTGTTAACCCGGTCGACGTCTGAGCCGGTGTGACTTTCTGTGGTAGCACACTCATGTAATGAGGTAGGCCATAGCGCAAAGGGTCTTGCCCAGGGACCCAGATTGGTAGATGTAATTCGCTCCATATGTTTTCATGTGTGATTCGTACCTGACCCCCCGTCAGTAAATCGATGCCACCACATGTATATATATATATGTATATATATATATATATATATATATATATATATATATATATATATATATATATATATATATATATATATATATATATATATATATATATATATATATATATATATATATATATATATATATATATATATATATATATATATATATATATATATATATATATATATATATATATATATATATATATATATATATATTGATATATATATTGATATATATATATATACATATATATTGATATATATATATATATATTGATATATACATACATTTATATATATATATATACATATACATATACATATATATACATACATATATATAGATAGATAGATAGATAGATAGATAGATAGATAGATAGATGGATGGATGGATGGATGGATGGATAGGATAGATAGATAGATAGATAGATAGATAGATAGATAGATAGATAGATAGATAGATAGATAGATAGATAGATAGATAGATAGATAGATACATACATACATACATACATACATACATACATACATACATACATACATTTATATATATCATCCTACCAAGCTTTAGTCATCATGACAGATGGACAAATTCCCTAGTTAGTAATGTTTCCTGCAGGATGACATGTTTTTGGTCTGAGGGTGGAAACTGGAGAGGCTGGAGAAAACCTATGTCTGTACATGTGGTGCTTTCCATTTTGGTATCTGCTCAACTCACCTTGACTCTGAATGCTTTGGATAGACACTGCTTGCTTACTTTTCAGTTACAGTATAGACTTTAACTGTACCTCGTAGGTCATAGCATGGCTGAACAAAAAACACTGTGGGCCCTGATTTCCAATTCCAGTGCAGGGTGGTGGAGCCTGGTGCACCCCACGCAGCGGTAATTTTGTTTGGTGCACCACTATGAGCAGCCAATTTGGCAATTTTGTAGACTGGATGCAGGCGAGAGGCAGGGGGAGGTGCCGACAAGTTGGCTCAGTGATAATTTAGTGCCAAAATACAGCGCGAAAGATGCACTGAAAGCTTTCCTGCTCCAACCTCTATTTTTGGCGCAGGCGAAGCGCATCCAGTGCAGTGGTAATTTGGCTGACAGGCGCACAGTGCGCACACATCATGCACACATCACCAAACCCTCAGAGGCAGGTATTGAGAGTGTTGGTGGATTCTATGATGCATGTTGCATGCCACACAACATAACCTTACACTATTTTACTTAAGATGGGGAGAGGCTGAACTGCATGTGCCGAATCTGCGCAGGGTAGGTGCGCAAAAGCTATCTCGTTATAATGAGAAACTTTAAAATATGACCAACAATTCAAGATATGATTGAAATTTACTTGATTTAATAATTACTTACAATTATACGCTTCTTCGGTCTCTGCTCTCCCTTTTTGTCAGCAGACATGGTGTATTACAGGAAATTCTCACCTTAGACCCACGGAGAATAGGGACACCCCTTTAGTAGACGTGAACATGCAAACCAAGGGTTAAGAAGTAAACAAGGGCAAAGGGGTAGAATTGGGATGGACCCTTGGTCTTGGCTACATTTGGTCACATCACCTTAAAAGTCTCATCTCGTAACCTTCTTGCTGTAAGGCAACTCCACTGTCTGCTGCACTTCCATGTGGCCTATTATGTAAGTAGGCTTCCATTAATAATCAAACATTCATATAAATTTAGTATTACCTACTGTATGGGTCACATTTGAAACCAAAATGTTTAAGCCTTTAACTACCAGCTGACTGATTGGCGGAGGTCATTAATAAACTCAGGGATATTTAATGTTTTAAAGAACAAATCAGATGATTGATATGATTCTGTCAATATTTAAGGGAACAGGGAAAACTACAAACAAACCAAACACAAACTATTTTGGTGTGGGATTTAAAGGTTAAAACAGTTATTATTTGACAATGTGATGACATAAAAATGCATAAATAATTGGGACAAAATCCATCAGAAAAGGCAAAAATGTTTGTAAATTAAGTAGCTATCAGAATAACATAAAATAGATGATAATGTTTTTAACAAACACACAATAATGTTTTTGATGAATAACAGATTTCACACATACAAATCATATCAGTAAGTTAAGTATTTAAAATATTACTTATGGTATTAAGAATAACAGTTTGTAACTTTTTGAACCTTTAAATCATACACAAAGAGAATATCAGGTTTTTTTTTGTTTGCAGTTTTTTTTCTGTATCCTAAAAGAATGACAAAAACAAGGACCAGTTATTTTTTTAATATAATAAATGTCCATGAGTTTATTGACCTCTGCCAACCCTTAAGCTGGGAGTTAAAGGGTTAAAGCAGGGTCGACACTTAAGATTTTCTAACTGTTTTCGTCTTTCTCCCTTCCAGATCAAGGACAGCAAGCACCAGATAGGACCCTAATTTCGTGGTCCAGCGCAGGGTGCGCAGAGCCTGACGCACCCCACGCAGTGTTAATATCTCCGGTGCACCACTGTGCACAGCCAACAGTGCACCAAGGGTAGGTGCCGACAGATTCAGGTTTACGCAATGACAATTTTGTGCCAAAAAACTGCGCATAAGGTGCGCTGAAAGCTCGCCAGCTCCAACCTGGTCAAAGCGCACTCTACAAAGCTCCAATTTGGTGACAGGCGCACGTGTGCACACACTTCACTAAACCCTCAGAGGCAGGTTTCCAGAGAGTCAGACACATTTCAATGCTATAAACAATCATAGCAATCATTATTTTATATAGTCGTCTGAACCAGCATATACGTTTGTATCTACATTAATTGTCCCGTCACATCTGATTTCGAATCAAAGATGTTTGTCATAATGGAAACCTAACCTGATGACAGCTTGAAGTGTGAGGCACATCTCAAAAGCAAACAACAAACAGCCTCATCTTCCGATATGGAGTATATATCTGACTTCTCTCATTTCATGAGAAATTGTCTATGAAATTAAAGCCCATTATCTCATGTCTTATAAGATTATCCAGTAAGATTATCATGTGGTCTGAGGTGTTAGGAGTGAATTTGTTCCAATAACCAGCTCAGAAACAGGCTGAGGCCAACAATTGTAAATTTTAAACTTGTTTAATATTTATGACCAAAAATCTTTATGTGTGTGCTTTTCCCACACACATGAAGAAAGCCGAATCATGATTGTGACATGGACTGAAATGTTTCAGATCAAGAAGTTGTCTGACTGAGGAACAAGGAAGCAGTTGTAAATAAAAACAACCATGGCCGACCTGAAACATGATGTTCAGTAGACCTCAGAAATGGTGGACCGGCTCATGTGTTCATGATGTCTCAGGGTTCTTTCTACAATATTTTCATCACTTTAGTTCTGTCCTGTTTTTCATCAAAAACAGACCCCCATCATTCCCTCTGCCAGTATATCCTCTTCCATATTTGGATGTTGTCTTTTCCGATTGTTGCTGTTTCTTCTTCCTCATTTTGTTGGATCAGGTTTGATCAAATGAGATTTCTGGCTTTGAGGACTAGATTTTAGATCTGTAGTAGGACAGAATGGTTATGATTGTGGTGTGATGTGTTGAATTTAAAGAAAAACAGCCATCCAAACTAAAAACAGCGGTTGTTTTTTGAGAAGGACGTCATTGTTAGTAAAATATTTCTTTGGGAAAAAACCCAAAGAAATTTGAATCCAGAGCCACAGACAGATTCAGAAGTCAGATGGAAATGAGAAGCATTTTTTTTTCCTTTTTTGTATAGGATATAGAAAGTGCATAAAACATGTTGCCAAAAAATAATTTAAAAAAAATAATGGACTTTTTCTTCGATGGTTTGAATAGTGACCTTTTATATTCTGATGTTTATATCAATGTAAAATTATGGATGCACTGAAGGTTTAGTTAGATACAGTATTTTAAGTGAGGCAGTTATGAATTTAAAATGACTTGATGTTTAAGGTACGTAATGTCCATCCTGCAGTTCCATCTGTTATTTTCAGAGCGTAAAAATATTTTTTTGATATGGTATCTGTATCAGTGTGTGAACATGTGCTTGCAACTGTTTGTGCAGAGGGCAGCTGCATTTCATATTCCTCCTGTCTCTCTTTTTTTTATTAGGTTGTTTACCAGTGGAGCTGAATACCGAGCGGTCGGGGGCCACAGAATGAAAAACGGGGGAGGGTGAGTTGGGGTTGTGGGATGTTTGAATTCAGAGCCATTTTTCAAAATTTGATCCAATTTCTGTATTTCTCAAGGCTCCTGTTTGCAAAGGTCCCTCCACTCTTCTTTCCAGACTGTGACAGGAAGCTCGAGCACAGATGCTTATCGAGTAATATAATCAACAAACCACCCACCTACCTCCTGTCCCAACCGACCGCTACCTCACACACTGATGTGGGGCCTATTTGCACAATATTGCCACAGCTGCAGCACCACACCTAGGATGCCATATGATTATGAAGATGAGGGGATTCAGAGAGCTGCAAACTACTAGCTGCTAGGGCTAATCTTTCATCGATCGTTCAAGTACAATAGAGCCATAAGGGGTGAAATCCAAGGTATCTTGTAATCCAAAGACATGTGGGAAAGACAAAAAACAAAGCCAAAATTTGAGATCTGTACATTTGCCTCATAACATTTCTCTTTTTTTAAAACCTTTTGTCATTAACACAGAGGACACCAAGCATACAGGGAGATAGTATAGCATTAGTTTTGTGCCACATTCCTCACAGTTGATGGGAGGTTTTGAGCACAAAGAACTCCAAATTATATGTAGTGTAACAGTTACAATCAAGCAAAAAGCAAAGTGACCAATAATCAATAATGTGCTCCAGTAAGTGTTTTTAATGCTTGCATAATACACAGAAGTGTGCGTTTACAACATTTTTTTCCTCCGTTTTCTACATACTCCTTTAAAATGTGTTTCTTCGTAGAGCTGGTCAGGCCAGCTGACAGTCTTGACTGGGCACAGGACAGAATTTCCTTTTGAGGCCCCCCTCCCTATCAAGTTGATGGAAAGCCTGCTATCAACCTGGCCCAAAGTACTATCACTTACTGGTCAATTATTAGCCACTCCTTTTTCAACAGAGATTAAGGTATATGCAGTTAAAGGATAAGTTCGGTTCCTGCAGCTTTTACATTGTTTATAGAATGAAGAACAACAGTATACTCACCAGAAGGTTTTCCTGATCCAAACGGTGCTTCGGGAGATATTTAGATCCAAAATCGAGCAGCGGACACCGATATAATGGTAGCCCGTAGGGCATAGATCGCCGCTCCTAAAAACTGCATTAATCGTCCAAAAACTCATTTATTTCACCAATATTCCATCATGATCCGTTCCGGATGGTCCTCCATTGCAGTCTGTGGCTGTGTCCGAAATGGCATACTAACGTACTTCTCATACTAAGTGTGACGTCAAAATGAGTATATAGTGTGTTCACACTGGATAGTACGAAAAGATATATCGGAAAAAATTTTAAGTATGCGAGGTGGGCATACTACTCACACTCAACCGCCCCATAATGCATTGCGAGCCCCATAATGCATTGCGCCATACACGACCGACTGGCATTCAGCTAAAAATCGGCCACTAGCCAACTTCCCATTTTCAAAATCATCTTTTATGATCTCCTTTTAGTTCTTTAACGCTTTTGTAAATGGGCTCTTGTTGTGGAGCCAACCGGAAGTTTCTTCGATAGCATAATGGGGCGCATAGCGGAATGTCCGAAATGTCGAAATAAAATTTTTATCCGTGCGTTTTTTGGCTCAAATGACCACATTTTGGTATTCTACGTGGTGACTTTCTCGCCTAAAATGCTCCCTGAACTTTCAAATGTGGTGAATCAACAGAGATATTTGATAACCTGGTGTGCTTCTGATTTTTTTCGTCAGAGGTTTGAAATGCATCATGGGAAACTTAGTAGTATACTACAGTGTGAACGGTTGGCATCCTAATCATACTTATAGTATGTAGTATACAGTATATAGCCTACACAATGGGTTTGTAGTATGTAGTATGTTAGTATTCCATTTCGGACACAGTCTGTGTCTCTCCACACAGCGCTGTGTGGCTGTGCTAACCTCTGAACTGACGAGTTTGTTTACGTGCCCTTCGCGCATGCGCAGTACTCTCTGGAGCGTTGCCTTCGCTTCCTCCTTTCTATGAGCTCCTTATCTGTATACTCTGGCTCGGAACTGTGAGGACGTCCATCATATTCAAAGTTCTCCTCCACAACATCTTCATCCGATAGATATTCGTCCATTTTGCACAAAACTGGAAGAAGAAAGTCGATTTGTAGCTGCCGGTCTTCCCCTGAAACAATGAGCCGCACTGCGCATGCGCGAAGGGCACGTAAACATGGTGCGTTCCAGTTGTACTCGGAGGTCGGAATTTCCTACTTCTGAGTAGGAAATTTTATCTGGAACGCCCCCCGAGGTCGGAATATCCTACTCGGAACTCGGGGAGACCTCGCCACCCCCGAGTTGACAAACAAAGATGGCAGCCCCCAGTGTGAACAGTTATTTAGCTCCTGTAATAATCAATTTATTTGCACTTCTGACTGGGGTGTGTTGCTCTAGATCAGCTGTATACATAGTATTGTTAGACTTATACTTACAAAAATGCTGCCATAGTGATAATCACATTCTTCATGTGAAATTTGTGAACAACAACGCCGGGCGTGCTAACAACGGCTGACAAGGGCTAACTAACCTGGTCGATCGACTTGTTTTTTTTCCGACTTCAACTGGAATGCAGATAAGTCGGAGATGACGTCACGCCCATTTCTCAGCTCCCAGTTCCAAAGTTAATGGAACGCAGCAACAAACTCGTCAGTTCAGAGGTTAGTACAGTCACACAGCGCTGTGTGGAGTGACACAGACTGCAATGGCGGACCATTCGGAACAGATCATGATGGAATATTAGTGAAAAACATGAGTTTTTGGATGATTAATGCAGTTTTAGGAGCGGCGATCTATGCCCTACGGGCTACCATTATATCGGTGTCCGCTGCTTGATTTTGGATCTAAATATCTCCCGAAGCACTGTTTGGATCAGAAAAGCCTTCTGGGTGATTATATTGTTCTTCTTCATTCTATAAACAATGTAAAAGCTGCAGGAACCGAACTTATCCTTTAACTATACATTAAAAAGTAATAATAATCAGGCCTTAGGAAATTTTACTGTCTAAAGATTGCAGGCTAGCAGCTGGGATGTTTATGCCACAAAGTTTTTCTTTTTTATTTCAACAACATACATACCCACCTTCCAGTGAAGCAGTCTGGTATTCTGGTGGGTAACTGACATGCTCTGATGGGTGTCCTCTTAGGGCCTCCATACACTGGAGATATTTTTGCCACATTTTCCCCTGATTTATGCACTGACCACTGAAAACAGCTCTGAGACCCACTTATGGACCTTCACCCACAGGCTGAGACCCTCTGCACTCGTACATTGTATTTGATCCTTCAAAGT
This sequence comes from Scarus forsteni, assembly GCA_036419115.1. Lineage (NCBI taxonomy): Eukaryota > Metazoa > Chordata > Actinopteri > Labriformes > Labridae > Scarus > Scarus forsteni. The sequence goes on along the minus strand of JAZDUH010000137.1, from coordinate 1,413,326 downwards.
TTGTTTTTATATCATGGACAATAGTGATGCAGGATACCTCAGCATGAATTTATCATTTAGAAAAAAAATGAGTTAGGGAAACAGCAGCAAAAAGTTGGACTGATGAAGAACGTAAAGTTTAGATTCATCAAGAGGTTGACTCATCTTATGTGCACTTACATCATGCACATGAGCTATCAAGACACCGTTTGAATTCTAATACCACACAAAGTGACTGATGATCTCTCCCTGTCCCTGAGATGCATGTCTGTCAGCGTCTTTAGGCTCACAGGCACACAGAAGTGCGCGTGCCCAAAGACAATGAGCGATTCGGGAGGCATTTAGATCAAATGTTCATGTGCAAATTAGCAGCACAGCAAAATGAAAGACAACAACAGTAACAGCCAAACTTTGAATGGAAATATCAGGCCTGTAGTCCACAGATCAGATCGTGGCTGCATCGGACAGTGGAAAATGTGTCCTCTTGTGCAACGTGGATCATGGATCGTGGGACCCTATGCATAGCAATTGTTCTGCGTATAGGGAGGGGTGACACTTCTATAATGAAGGATCGCTAAAATCAGGGCCCCCTCTCGCTTTACCGTGACTCTCTCTCTCTCTCCTCTCTCATTGGTAGCCTGGCTCTGACTCTGACCCTTCTCTCTGGAGCAGCGGGCCCCTCCCGCATCACTGCCCAGTTCTGGGTCCCCCCTACCCTGGGCCAGGGACAACATACCCATTTGTCCCCCTCTATTGGTGGGCATGGAGCTGGTTAACAGTCACTGCTTGCTCATACCTTCTCTCTCTCTCTCTCTCTGTCTTTCTCTCTCTCTCGCTCTCTCTCTCTCTTAAGTGGTGGGTGTGCTGAGTGAGTGTGCTGAAAGTGTTTGTAGGTTTTTTCACAATTTTCTTTAAAAGAAAGAAAGTCTTGATTATTTTTAATATTGTTTAGGTTTTTGGTAACAGTTTAGTGGTAGGCCGTTGTAGGGGGACAACTGGGCACTATGCCTTTTGTCAGTGGGCAGGCTGAGCTCGAGAGGGTAAGACGCCGGCACGTGGTGAGAGTATTTCCTGGAGCCAGCGCGTTGGTGGAGGAGGTGAGCTATGCTGTGGGTGAGGTGGTGGGTTTTGAGAGTGTGAAGTCAGCTTCAAGAATGAACAGTGCTGTAGTAATTTCTTGGATGAGGTGTGTGAGGTGGAGAGGGTGGTGGAGTCAAGTGTTGTCCTCAGGGACATGTTCACCCAGGTGTATCCCCTGGTGAACGTAGCCAAAAAGGTCACCCTGTCAAACGCACCACCATTTATCAAAAATGATGATTTAAATAAAGCTTCGTCCAGACACGGTCAGATCGTCTCACCGATCTTTATGGTACTGCTGGGCTGTAAATCGCTGAGGGTTAAACATGTTGTTTGTCACCGGAGGCAGCTATAGGCTACACGATCTTGAAAGACGCTGACAGTCATCTTAACCTGTTACTAAATTTCAAGATCGACGGCTTTAATTATGTTGTTTTTGTTACTTCTGACACTATGAAGGGCTTTGGATGTGGGGCAGAGGGACATCTCAACCGAGCTTGTCCTGAAGCCAGGAGGGAGAACGCCGGGGCTCTGGGCTCAGAGCCACCGACGAGTGGTGCCAGAGCTTCGAGCACGGAGCCACCGGCGAGTTGGGCCGGGGCTCTGGGCTCAGAGCCGCGGACAAGTGGAACCAGGGCTTCAGGCGTGGATCTGCCGGCGGTTGGTGCTGGGGCTTCAGGCATGGAGCCTCTGGAGAGTGAAGCAGAGGTGGGCACTTCAGGTTCGTCGTCAATCCTGGAGGGGTCCGGGGAGAGCCTAATGCAGGTGCTCAGTAATGGTCAGCAGAGTGGAAAAAACATTAACTGAGTTATGAGATCAACCAGTACAATATTTTGGATATGGGGGAGGGGAGCAGAGAAAAGGCAGCAGTATTGACACCAAAATAAATGAAATCATAATGGAAGACGTGTGTGATGAGCAAAAACAGAAGTATTAATGCAAGTAAGAGAAAAAAATCAGTTGAGAAATGGCAGGGGGAGGGAAGGCCTGGAAGGTTCTGCAGGACCTCTCTTAAGAGGCAGAGGAGGAGGGGATCGAGCTGACTCCTTCTCATAGAGATAAAGTCCCTTCTTACTCTGCAGTGAAGATAAAAAAATTTTTAGCAGATACCAAAGGCCAACGGCTATTGAACGTGGAGACCTTCTTCCCAGACTTAAATGGTTTTATCAACTCTGTAAATCGTTTGAAAAAAGATGTTTTTACTGATCAGGAGGTCTACAGACTCAAAAACGTAATCACAATGGTCAAAGAAGCTCTCATTCAGGGTGACGAATTGCTTTTATTATGATGTGCATTTTATCCCCTGTTTTTATTTGTCTTAGCTTTTTATGGCTCATCATGAACATCTCCATTGGAACTCATTAATGGAGCTCGCTCTAACCCTAAAAGAGCCTCCCTGTTCCAGTTGTGCCAGCTCAAAAAGCTGGATGTCATCTTTGTACAAGAGACTCAGTGACCAGAAAAATGAGGGGGATTGGAGGGGGGAGTGGCCAGGCCAGGTCTTTCTCAGCCACAAACTGTCTAACAGTGCTGGGGTGGAGATCTTATTCTCCATTTGTTTTAACCACCAGTTGGTGGAGCTGCATCAGGTCATGGAGGGACCCATTTTAATGATTAAGGCTAAATATGAAAATGTAAAGCTTTTCTTTGTGTGTGTTTATGCTCCTGTGCTTGACAGGGACAGTATGGTGTTTTTAAATACTCTGTGTGATGTGGTGGGTGGTGGAGGAGGGTTTTTTAATCCTAGGGGGTGATTTTAACTGTACTGCTGATGCAGGTGTAGACAGGAATCATTCGGAGCCTCATCCTGCCTCGTCTGCCCGTCTGAAAAGACTGATAGAGACTCATGATCTGGAGAAAGTGTGGAGAAGTCTGAACGGCTCCACCAGGCAGTACATCTGGTCTCACTGCAGAGACAATAGCTTGTCATTGGTCAGACTGGACAGGTTTTATTGCTTCTAAAGATGCTTTCAGTTTTTTATGGGCTTCACATAGGGACAAGAAATCAGTGTCTTTATCAGTGCAGAGGTGGTGGGATTATGGGAAGGTTTTAATTCATCAATTCTGTCAACAGTACACTTGCAACGTCACCAAGCACATCATGAGATCCCTCCAGGTCATGGAGACTGAGGTACAGACCCTGCTGGGCTGTACAGGAGAAAGAGGGCACGTTGAAGCCCTCCAAAGGTAGAAGGCTGCTATAGCTAACCTGCTGGGCACCACAGCACAGGGGGCGCTGGTCCGCTCCGCTACATGAATGCCTCCATAATGGACGCTCCATCCAAGTTTTTTTTCAACCTGGAAAGCAAGAATGGACAAAAGAAAGTCATCCACAACCTGTGCTCCTCAGACCGGTCTGCCATCACTGAGGCCTCCAGGATCTGTCGGCATACCATCGATTTTTTCATAGACCTTTTTAAAAAAGAAGTGGTGGAGGATTCAGAGCTGGAGGCAGAGTTCCTGTCCGACCTTCCTCTGGTGGGAGAGCTAGGGAACTCCCTCCTGTCTGCAGACCAGACTGTGGAAGAACTTCATGTGGCCCTCAAGAGCCATGGCCAATGGCAAGGCTCCAGGCATCAGTGGCATCCTGGTGTATTTTTTTAGCACTTTCTGGCCCATGGTGGGCGAGGACTTGTTGGAGGTGTTCCAGGAGAGCCTGAGAACTTGACTGTTACCGTAGAGCTGAAAGAGAGCTGTCATCACCCTGCTCCCAAAGAAATGAGACCTCCAGGGCCTGAAAAACTGGAGGCCAGTTTCCCTGTTCTGTGGGAACTACAAGATCCTCTCCAAGGCCCTGGCTCTCCGACTCAGGGAGGTGATGGCGGAGGTGGTTCATAAAGACCAGACAAACTATATGCCTGGCAGACTGGTAAGTGATAACATTGCTTTGATTCTGGATGTTTTGGACGTCTCCAGGGCATTGACACTGGTCTTAATTTCTATAGACCAGGAAAAGGCTTTTGATCGTGTTGAACACCAGTACCTGTGGAGGATGCCTGCGCCTTCAGGTTCAGCCCAGATTTAATAGCCAGGGTTCGAGTTATGTAACGTGACGTTGCGAGCATACTGAAGATTAATGGTGGTCTGGCTGCTCCCTTTTCTGTCCAGAGAGGGGTGCTACAGGGGTGCTCTCTCTCTGGGATGCTTAACTCCCTGGCCATTGAGCCACTGTTGCAAAGACTCAGAAAGACTCTAAAGGGTGTGGTCTTCCCAGGATGTCCTCCAGCAGTGAAACTCACAGCATACGCCGACAATGTCATCGTGGTTTTAAACACACAGGGGAACATTGAGGTTTCAGAGACAACTATTGAGCTTTTTAAAAAAATTGTCATCAGCCATGGTCAAGTGGGCCAAGAGTGTAGCCTTTGCTACCAGTAGGGACTCTCTGGGTGGACTGGTGCTTCCCCTCCAACCTGCTCTCCCAGGCCCAGACTGTTTTAATTGTCTTCTTCTGGGACAGACTCTGCTGGCTCCCACAGGCGGTGCTGTTCCTGCTTTTAGGGGGAAGGGAGGACAGGGACTGGGGCACCTGGCCAGCAGTTGTGCTGCAAGCAGGCTGCAGTTTGTACAAGCCCCCGCTCTCCAAGAGGGTGGCGGATCTCCAGTGGAGATTGGAGGATTTTAGCTGGAAACGCTTTTATATCAGTCCTGAACTCTGGGGTCCAGAGCAGCTGCCTGTTCTGTGGGGCCATGGAGACCATCGTCCACTGCTTCTCTGAGTGTCCTCACCTGGTTCCCCTGTTCTCCCTGCTGGAATGTCTGTTCAGAAGAGCTGATGAAACCTTCTCGTTAAAGACTTTTATTATTGTTTTTAAATATAAAAACGCTCATAAAGAAAAATTCCAAATGTTGAACTTTATTCTGGGCCAATCAAAAATGGCCGTGTATGTGAGCCGGAGGAGGAAGGTGGAAGAAGGTGGAGGAAGGTGTGGACTGAGATGTGGTTCTGCTGCTAAACAGGACCATCAGGGCAAGAATCATAATAGACTTTAATTATTACAGAGGGATGTGGGATCTGGACTGCTTCATTAAAAAATGGACCTGTGGTGGAGTCCTGTGCTCTGTCAAAGAAAATAGACTCATCTTTTCAGATCAGCTGGTCTGATCTAATAATTTGAATTGTTTAACATATATTTCTATTTATTCTACTGAAATGAACTGATTTAAAAATTATTTAACAATGATGTATTGAAAAAGAAAAGAAATCTTTCTCTCTCTCTCTCTCTCTGTCTGTCTGTCTCGCTCTCCCTCTCTCAGCCATGCACTCCCTGTGGGCTCAAATATGCCTTTACATACTGTTCAGTGCTGTTTCAGCCCTGGTTACTTCTGCTCCATACTAACTACAACAATTAAGTTAGTTAGCAGCTAACTGGTTGTATACCAAGAGACAAAAGCAGAACTAAATTCCCACCTCTGTCATTTTCTTTCATGCTCTAAGCTTCACTGGTATTAATATTATTCTCGCCATTCTTCTGGCTCAGAGGGAAATCCAAACCTGACTTGACCCAAAGCCAGACGAAAACACTCAACATTTATGCTGTTCAGTGTATGGGTCAAGACATGACTGCATGTACACCATTTTAAAATCTTATGTTCTACTAACATCAGAACATCTCAGCACAAAAAACAAGTCTTTCTTGCTGTTTTCGGTGTTTTCAGGAAACCCCCTCCTCCAACACAGACCTTCATGCAGCCTTGGATCACTTCAACCAACAAATGTACGCTGAATATTCTCTTTGTATTTCTCAGTATGAACTTTTGCTCACTCCCTTGGAGACATCACTCTTGTACAAAATGTTCAGCTCTTTCATAACATCTCAAAAATAGATGTTATACATATTTTAGGACAATCCTTTTTCCTCTATGGTTAACTTTATTTAATTCACATGCCTCAACTTTGGGAGTACTGCTGTTTAAATCTGTTTGTTTTTTATTATATACTGCAACAAACAGAATACATTTTGCCTCCGTTTGTTAACCTACTTAGCTACAATTTAGATTCTGAGCTTTATTCTGTGATTCTGTACAGCCTTCAAATTACTCATGGTCAGACTTTTGTCTTGTGCTTTAAAGGTTAATGCATCTTCCTCGTCTAGTGTTTTACTTTATACACTGTTTACAGTGTTCCAAGATCTTTGGCTTTTACTGATGCTGCTCTGAAAACCTATCAAACATTTCTATTTTAACAGGTGAAAGTCTGGGGCTGCAACCATGAGAAATTGGTCTGTAAATGTTTTGTACACTGCTAAATAAAAAGAGGTATAGAATATGTAACTGCAAGAACTGAGTTGATCGACCAGCATTTTTGTCTAAATAGATCAGCGGAAAGGGTCCCAAATACAATTTTATATCATTTTTTAATTGTCATGTGAAGTGGAATGCTGAATCATTCAGTCTTATCATTAAACAGGGCAGCTAATCAACATAATATCCAGGGTGGAGTTCAGTTGAAAAATATCAGCTTTGGTCAATCACTACGACCTGGGTTGAGCTCAGGGCACCTCTAATTAACCCCTCCGGTACACCTTAAGGGGTCAGTCATCTTACAGGCTACATTTGTAGGAATGCCCTTATTCTGTTTTTTTTTTTTCTTTTTTTTTTTTGCTGCCAACCTATTTTGGTTGAACTATAGCTCTGTTGTAGTTACTCACAGCAGCTTTACACCACAGGTCACATCTACCCATTCATGCCCACTTACTCTCACATTCAGTCACTGATGGTTAGAGTTTCTATCTCAGTTGTCAAACAGTATCTACTAACACATTATTGCCCGTTAATGCCCATTTGCACATGGACTCCAAAGTCCATGACAAGATAGACACCATTCTTTCAACTGTGCATGCAGTAGCAAGAAAGAGAATGGCAGAGCTTTCCCACCGCTAGTTAGCTTACCTCAAACACTGAGAGTCAAAGGGTTTAGGTAGCCCACCTCTACCTTCAGTCATCAGATAAACTCTTTTGCATCTCTAAACAGTTCAACTGGACCTCTGTGACTTTTAATTGAATACCCCTGCTCTACGGTAATCTTGTAAAGTATGACTTCCATCTATCATATTTGAAATCAAGGTAAAACATGGAACTTTTAAACTGCAGCAGTCTCCACTTATTTGGTCATGTTACAGCTATTTAACACAGATAAGGACATTTTGAAAAGTAACCATAAACCATATTTAACCAACCTAAACTTTAGGTAATTATTTTTCCCGTAAAAACCCTGAGGAAATATTAATTATGCAATTTTAGTGTGTATCAAAGCCCGTTTTGCCCACTCAGTTAGAGCGAATAGAACAGAATATGGCACAACCACATTCACTCAAACACAGATAAAGGCACACAGACACAGATCTATGCGCCAGGTGAGCTCCAGGTGAGCTGATCATTGAGCTTGCAGTATCCTGCTGAGACTCCCTGGGTTTCCTGTGATAGTGGACCTCCTGGGGCAGAGCGGGCCTCGGCAGTCTTTATAAGCCAATGATGTGCAGGCTGGCTTTGCAGTAGTTATGCTACTGCAGCCAGAGTAAATTAAAGGTGCCTTACCTCTGCACAATCCATGATGCAATGCTGTGCCCTGGGGTTTGGCAGATTTTCACAGTAAATACAAAAGTCTTGTGTAAGGTAATTGCAACAGGATCCCAAAGACAGTATCTGACCTCAGACTGTATACTGCATCTCTGTTACACTTTATATAATCTGTGTTGATAGGAACCAGTCTGTTTCTCTCCTTCCTTTGGTATAAATTTGACCAGAGAACTTTCAAGCAAAGTCTGTAGCATCGAGATCATTTGAGTGTCAACGGAGTTAGTGACCTAAAATGACCTAAAAATCTATCCATTTTCAAAGGCTATGATGGGGTAACAAGCAGACTGGTCAATGTTAGGAAGTGTAAAATAACGCTGCTACAATATCTCTAGGGCCATAATACTGACTAATGCCCACATGACATCATTAAATATGACTAATCTTTTTGTGCCACTTTCCTGTTTTTGCTTTTAAACTGTTTTAGGATCCACCTTCCCATCCAGATTCTTTAGTCACATGGAAGTTGATTTTTGGGGGTCATTGAAATTCAGTTAGAACAATGAATAACTGCATCACACTGCCAAAGTAAATCTGTAGAAACACTTGTATCCTCATTCCTATCACAAAGAACAAGATCAATGTTTTTTATCTATCTATCTATCTATCTATTTATCTATCTATCTATCTATCGATCTATCTATACCTATATCGATCTCTCTCCATCTCTCTCTGTCTTTGCCCACCTTCCTTTCTTCAGCATAGTGTGGATGGCTGTTCGTCATTAGACTGGGATTCATATTCAAGATTATATTCAGAAGTTTTTATTGATGCCGTGATGAGGGATTCCTGATTGGCTATATGGATTCATGTTGGTATATAAATATGTATGTGTATTTTATATTTATATATGCATGTATGTGTATCCATAAAATTAATAGTTTGTATATTATGGTGTTATACAAATAAAGTTTAATTGATTGACCAATTGATTTGGTATGCATTCAGGATGTTGTTCCTCCTATTACATAGTTCTACATTTGTTGGCTGTTGCCTATTCTTTTAAATTCCAGTTTATAGTTATTGATTTTAATGTTAAATGTGTCACCTAAAAGAGTTAGACTAGTTTATTTTGGAATTGGTGTACCTGTGATATTTTCAAGGACTCAGAGTAAAGAGCAACAGAATGCAAAATACTTTGTTTGCTATATAGCTTTAATTTAAAATCAACATTTATACTGATCACTAAATGTTATAATAATTTTGATCTCAAAACAATCCTCAATCAAATGGCAGTATTTTAATAAAGACAATGTGCACAGGTGCCATCTAACCCCTTGCTATTCTGGTAAATTATTCATAAAAATATGAAAATGGCAATCACATATCGTGAACTGAATGCTGTAAGACTCATTGGAAAAACAGATGACAAAAGCACAAAGTATTAAATAACCCATATTTTGCATCAACTCTGGTTAATATATTAATTTTTGAAGATTGATGGGGTATGCTCATGATTGCTAGTGTTAAAAAACCAGAGTATCCTCAATCAACTTGTATTCTCCAACTATCTGAGAATTCAGAGCTTCTGAATTCAAAATATTGTGGAAATGGTGAAAAAATATCAACACAGATAGCAAATCCACTTCAGGCTGGCATGTCAGTCTTCCTGTTGTCTCTTGATATCCCAGTTACCTCATAAATTTGTAGTTCTCTAATAATATTGTGATCTTGTTTTTGAAGTTTAATATAGTCTTCCAGTAAAGCGAGGATATGCACAGTCAGTTGTGGTTGCAGCATGGATTGGATGCCACACATATAGTCTAGAAATAAGATAAAAGACTATGGCGTCAGAAAAGTGCCAATTTCCCCTTCAGCTCACATCAGGGGTTAAATAAAGTTTGATTTGATGGAGTAGCCTACAGAGAGGGCCGGTGCTGGTCACTGTAGCAGTGAATCATACTCACATATCTCCAACTGCTAGAAAAACAATGCATTGGTCTTTCTAACGCTATCATCAGACACAGTGCCCAGCTGAAAAGACAATGCGCAAACAAGGGGGGAAAAAAAAGTGCCAATTTAAGTGTGCATGAAGATCAATCTCTGTGCACTCGCAGCCCGTTTGCGCTCTCGCTGTCACTCTCAGCCTTCTACGCACTCGTCTTTGCTGAGTTTTTGCACTCTGGGGTGGGCATTTAAGGACAGCCCCTCTCCTCCTTCTTCTTTCTGATTGGTCTCAACCTTCCTCTTTCTGATTGGTCACCTTACATGCTTACTGTTTCTGGGTCAGAGGCAATCTGGTTGCCTTGCTGGTAGTTTAATGACAAAAAATAAAAAACATACATTTTGTCATATAATAAGACATCTTATTCATAATTCATTGTATAATAATGTACATACTTATGTATTTGTATCTGTCTGAGCATTAGCAGCCACACCGCTGTGGGAAAACAGCTGCTGGTTTGGGATACACAATAGAAGAAGATCAATCTGCATTGCTGTCAACAGATTTCAACAAGTAATCAAATATAGCCCAAATAAAAAAGGAAGCAAATGGAAGATCACCATCGCTGTCGGCATCATTTATGTTGCCGCTGGAGAGGAGGCTGCAGGGCTGAGCATGCAGAACCGTAAGAGGAGGGCCATGATGCTGTGGAGGGCGGAGAGCTGGACATTTTTGCTGCCTTTGCATGTTCATTTAATCTCATTCAGATTTGGGTCCAATTATTACTTTTACAGTTTTATGTGACATAACTAATTTCAATTCCAGTGACAAAAATCCCACCAAAAACAGTATAAGAGTGACATCAACTCATCACTACATTATTTATTTATCAGTCAAAAATGGCCATTGTATATTTAACCTGTCGCAGTAAACATATAAGACAGTTACGTTTATGCCCAGGAAAAAGACAGGCAGGAGCACCAGCTAACTTTCCAGGGAGACATTAAATGCACAGCAAGAAGCATCTGACAGATGAAGGCACTTCTGTTTTTCTTCAGAAGGCTCAAATTATCTATAAATATATTAATTACACAAAACAGCCATTGAGTACTAAGTTTTATCAATACAAATTGCTTAAATACATACAAAAGTAAACTGTAAGGAAAACACAGAGTAAGTTAAAAAAATATGTTAATAAATAAGAATAAACAAGTTAAAATTCATCAACATCAATTTAGAAAAAAGGCCATTTCTTGATTTCCACAAAAGAAAAGCATAATCAATTGAAAGCTTTTCTTTTCCATTATTTTGCAGTGATTCCAGTGTCATTTCACTGACATGTACATCTGACACGCAGGATCTGTTCTTGATGCCTTGGTCCTGAGAAGATCCCCTCTATTCACAAGCTCGGTATTTCCTCTTGGCTGATGGAGAATACCTGTGCCTGCACTATCCTGTGGCATTTGTTACTCCACATCAGCAGCCTGATGAAAGTCAGAACATGGTCATGCCAATGAAAAAAATGAAAGCTGGGAGTCATATTCAGGCAACAGAGAGTAAATAGGTTTTTGTGTAATTCTTATTAATCAGCTTTGATAAGTTTCTTAGAGTTAAATATTATAGCAGAGTTAAATGTTGCTTACATAAATGTTATCGCAGAACTATATTTGCCTTAATACACATACTTTAATCAGTTGTTGATATTAATAGCATAAGCAATCATTTGTTTATTATTTCTCAATTTGAAACATTGTGTTTTCTAATGAGTAATGTACAAAGTACCAAAATAAAGCTGTTCAACAGTGATATAGTATTAATAGACCGCTGTGTCGTCACTGCAGCAGAAGAAACGATCTTAATGTCCTGTCGTTACCTGAAACGACCCACATCGTTCATTTAGAATTAATCAACAATGAGTTTGATTCAATGTTCAGGTTTCAGACACAACTCTATCATAAATAAGTATCCTATTCATAATTTCTTGTGACAAATACTTACAACTGTACGTCTTTCCTCTGCCATTTCTTAAGTTTCTCCGTCTTCTTTTGCCTCTGACCCGGAAGCAGTAGGCATGTAAGATGACCAATCAGAAAGAAGGAGGTTGAGACCAATCAGAAAGAAGGAGGTTGATGGGGGGGCTCGTCTGTTTAAGTCCCACCCCCAAGTGCCAAAACTCGACAAAGTTGATGAGCGCAGAGAGTGACAGCGAGAGCGCAAACAGAGACCGCAAGCGTCCGGAGAGTGACAGCAGCAAGATCGCAAACAGGGACCGCGAGCGCACAGAGAGTAACAGTGAAAGAGCAAACAAAGGCCGTGAGCGTGCAGAAGTGACAGCAAGTGCGCAAACAGGGACCGTGAGTGCGCAGCGATTGGTCTTTATGCTCACTCAAATTGGCCCTTTTTTTCTTATGCCATAAAAAACTGCCACACCAGAATGAATACAGTATTTACCTAAGGCTCTATTGAAACTGATAGATGGAGGAAGGGTAGATGGGCTCCACCATCATAATAAAAGCCTTTGATACGTCCTCTGGCCATGATACAACATGCTGTTTAGCCCACTTCTGTCTCTTATTTGAGCAGTCTTTTCAAACAAAAACTGCAAGACAATATTTTTAGTCACTTAGTGAGCCAACTTTATTGTGAAATGGATAATGTTGACACAGAAAGAGACAAACGCTGTTTGAAATTGAAATTGGCAGTTGCCTCCAGATTTGTGGTGCAAGTCACTTACATATTCCTTCGAAGAGATGCATAGCCTTTAAAACAGAAATTATTCTAATTATGTAAAATTCAACCATTGAACAAGGTAAATGGTTAATTGATTGTTTGGAACATCCTCTTTATTTAAAATTAGCAGCAGAAGTTCATGATCTGTACAAATTGTTTCTGCTTGTGAAAATTAGTTTTGAAAAATGGCACTCAATAGTGGGTGTAAAACAGAGAGCAATGTCAAGTGCAAATATGAAAGACACCTGGGCTGCATGCCATACACTTTGCACCAAGTGTAAGACAGGACCATATGTCTCTGTTTTCTCACGCTCCACATGGAGAAGGTAGTGATGGGGCAGTTACAAAGTCATCCATACTGATTTGAAGGAAAATATGAATTAAAGACTGAATCCTCATTACAGCATCAGAACAGTGTATGTCACTCAAACTTTGTTCAGTATTTCTGACACCTTATGTTTAATACATCATTGCCAAGAAATGTTCAAGCTGTTACTGTTGTCTTCAAGGGCACAAACACAAAAAGCAAAATAAATAAAGTTTTAGCATTTTTTCTATTAAATACATGATGATTTTCCTATTTCATGTTTTTTTTTTTTTAAGCGCTTTGCGTCACCATTGATAGTGTTACCCCATCTGCTGAATTTTGAAACCTCTGACCCACTATTTCTCAAACAGCCAGCAGCCAGGCTTTTTCTGCTGATGAAAGCAGAGTGATACAGTGTGAAGCTCTTGTTTGAGCCAGAGGCAGAGCAGCAGGGCCTACAGAGAAGCCATTAGGCAGGGACGGAGGCTAGATGGGGCCACTGACCTTCATAAGCTTCACTCAACACTGCAATCACAGCAAGTCCTGCACTAAAATAACCAGTCCTCTCTGTGACCTGATGCTCATTGTACACCAATAAAATGTTTTTTACATGGAGATGATCAGTATTCATGTCTGTAAGCAAGTACTTAACATAATGAATGCCTACATGACTGCGTGTACAACCAGTTAGCAACTAAACTGTGTGGGAAATAAACACAGATCAGCATCAATTAGGAGATTTGTAGCAATGGAGCCTCGGTGCAACCAACAGCAATGCTGTCCTGGTTAATATTGAACCAACACACAGTAATAACCATTAAACCTAAAATAAACATGTACGTATTTCTCTGATGAACAGGAGGTCTGCAAAAATAATTAGAAAAAATACCCCACAACAATAACTTTAAATTCTCTCTTTTGAAGAGCCCCACACTGACTTAATATGCAGGACTGAGTTGAATGTAGTACACCAGTCATTAGTCCAAGTACAGGTAAATATAAAATTCAAGGCATCTAATTGCTGAGGGTGCATCCCTGTAGATTAAATCCCCTTACTCTGGGCCAGAAATGACTACAGCCTCCACACTACCACAGTACTGCCAACATTCCCAATTAGAGCAGGAGTTGTCCATTTTTAACCCGTATTGTCTCTCTTTTCACACTGACACTAATCAAGTAGGTGTATTCCATTTTTGAGATAGGCATGAGTGAGATATGAGTCATGAGACCTGGAAACTCAGGCAGTGGGGAGCATGCACAAACAATCCTACTCTTCATGCATCGCGCCTCTCTGCAGCTACTAAACCCACTGCTCATGTTGTTTTTTTCTTTAATTAACATCTTCCTCAGTTAGCTCTTTATTCAGATGACAGTGTATATTGTGAGACAATAAGTACAAAGATAGTAGGCACTGACACAAGAGAAAGGAACCACAGGCTGAACTTTTGCTGGCCAGAGAACAGCAACCATGACTTCCATACATGGGATGAATGGCCATGTCGACCAGTCTCTGAGCACCCCCACATCTATTTGTTTAATTTAATGTTGGGTCACTGTTTGATATTCCCCAAATTGCCTATTTTCTCAAGCAAGTGTGCAACCCTCTTCAAACAGAGCATATATTATCAGGTCTCTGTAGAATAATTGTATGAGGAAGTTATTATGTAATTATTAAGTGATTATGGCCTTGTCTTTTTGGTCAGATGATAAATATCAGGTGTAAATGCTATCAGTTTGAACCATTGATGCCCCTGTAGCAAGCATTAATGGTTGATCCCACTGCAGAAGAAACAACTAAAAGAAAAGTAAAAAACAAAACCCTGATGAATCAATGAAAAATCCTCAAAATCTAAGTAATGTATAAGACTGTACAGACACAAACATGGCCATGCAACCAGATGATGATGAAACATTCTTTCTTTGAAGTCAAGAAACAAGGAAATAATTTTGTTGTCCGAATCTGGCTGGTGACCCTGTATATAGGTATACATTTGCAGTGTGAGTGAGTCATTCGTCCACCCAAAAATCACTGATTTTTAGCTTGAAGAGAGAAACCTTATCTCCCCACACATACAACACACGTACACTGTCTTTTTTTTTTTTTTTTTTTTTTGTTAATGTTATTTTTATTAGCAGATTATTGGTAACAGAAAAGAAAACATTCATAACCCTAACCCCATTCTCAACCCTCCCCCTTAACCCCTACAACACGTATATATATATATATATATATATATATATATATATATATATATATATACGTATATATATATATATATATATATATATATATATATATATATATATATATATATATATATATATATATATATATATATATGTGTGTGTGTGTGTGTGTGTGTGTGTATATATATATATACATATATATATATACATGTATATATATATACATATATATATATATATATACTGTATATATATACATACACATATACATATACATACACACATACATACGTATACACACATTTATATATATATACACATATACATATACACATACACACATATAAAATGAAAATCCCCAAACAAACCCCCCCCCCAAAAAAAAAATTCAATAACCCAACAGTCACCAATACACACACACACACACACACACATCTATTTGATGAGGAGGGACACAGAATAAAAATAAGTAGAATTCATAACGTCTCTTGACAAGGGGCACCGAAAATACACATTAAGCCTTCAATGGGAATCCTTAAACATCTTTGTATAAAGAATTACAGCAAGCAAAAACAAAAACAAAAACAAAAAAAACCTCAATGTACACAAATGTGATCAGGAAGATTCCAAATGTTGCAGAAGAGGACCCCATGTTTTCTCCAATTTGAGTTGGGATTTAAATTTACTGTTTCTCAATATATCGAGATGAATGACTGAAACTAGTTCATGCAGCCTGTTTTATAGCATGGTGGAGTTGGTGTTTTCCAGTTTTGTAGGATAATTTTTTTTGCTAACACCATGCCCATTAGGAGAGCAGCTTGTATGTGTTCAGGGAGCAATGATGAATCCTCTGAGGCTCCAAAAAGAGCAAATTCCCTATCAGGAGGGAGATTCCTCTTATAAACCTCAGAGAAAAAATCAAAAATTCTGACCCAAAACTGGTAAATTAACGGACAGTCCCAAAATAAATGCAGCATTGTACCATCACTGACTTTACATTTGTCACATTTAATAGAAACAGAGGGGTTAGACTTATGAAGCTTGTCTTTAGAATAATAAAAACGATGAATTACTTTAAACTGTATCAACCTATGTCTACTATTTATTGAACAAGTATGGATACGGGAAAAAGCAGTCTTCCATAGTTGGTCAGAAAGCACAACAGTTTCTTTTCCCAAGCTTTCTTAATACTGTCAGCAGACAGCGAGTCTTCCGAAAAATATCTTACAGATCTGGTAATGAGCTTCTTACTACTAGGCAAAAGAGAAAACAGTTCAAAAAGTGCATGTCTCTCACAGTTTGACTCAAAATGAGGGATGGTTTGTAACAAACAAAGTGCCTTAGTTGCAGATAACGAAAACTGGGTATATATATATCATATTTGGAGCTTAACTGCTGAAATGATATATATATATATATATATATATATATATATATATATATATATACCCTTTTGTACACCATAAAGAAAATGTATTGTCTAGTAAAGCTGGAAAAAAAGCATGATTATGGCAGACAGGAGTATAGGCTGATATACTGGGAGTTTTAAAAACATTTCTAATTTGATTGAGAATTTTACGAGAATTTCTCACAACAAAGCTATGGCTAACTGATTTGATAGTAGAAAAAAAGTTGGTAAAAAGTAAGGAAGAAAGGGAAGAGTATGGTTTTTTCAAAGAAGCAAGCTCCAATTTTAGCCAGAGGGGGGCAGAATTGAGTGACTGGTGGTCTGGACAACCCGACTGCCAATATGCCATTGCTCTAGCATTTGCTGCCCAATAGTACTCTCTAAATACAGGAAGACCAAGACCACCATCCTGAGTTGGCCTGTATAAATGTTTTTTGGAGAGTCTATGTTTTTTGTAGCCCCAAACAAAATCCAAAACAACTGTCTCAAGCTTCTTAAAAAAATCAGATGTGACCCAAATTGGCAAGTTTTGAAAAAGATACAAGAATTTGGTAGTGCGCCCATTTTTATAGCATTAACTCTACCAATCATAGATATAGAGTCCTCCAATATTCTATGCTACGTTTTAATTTATCTATACATTCTAGTAGACTTAATTTTAACAACTTTTTTGGACTTTTGGAGATTTTAACTCCTAAATAAGCTATATAGTCGTGGACTATCTTGAAGGGACAATTTTTTACAATCCTGCTTTCAATAATGACCATAAGTTCACTTTTATCCCAATTTATTGTGTAGCCAGAAATTTTACCAAACATTTTATATATTGTAAAAGATGGGGGATGCTTTCTTCAGGATTCAATAAAGTGATAAGTAAATCGTCTGCGTAAAGTGTCACAAGACATTCTGATCCACCAGCTGCTATACCCTTTATGTGCAGGTGGTCTCTTATCCCAATTGCCCGAGGCTCCAACGCTATATTAAATAGCAAGGGGGACAGACAATCCCCCTGTCTTACACCCCGATACAAGCTGAACGGCTCTGATAAGACACTATTAGTTAAAACAGAGGATTCAGGAGAACAGTTAATCATTTTAATCCAATCTACGAAGGTCTTTCCAAAACCAAACCTCTGCAAAGTTTCAAATAAATACGGCCATTCAATGGAATCAAATGCTTTCTGGGCATCCAGTGTCATAACAGCACCTTTGGTATTCACACATGTGTCAGAGTAAAGAATATTCATCACCTGCTGCACATTAAAAAAGGAAAGCCTACCTGGGATAAAGCCTACTTGATCTGGATGAATAATAGTTTCAATTACTTTATTTAATCTGGTAGCAAGCACTTTAGTTAGAATTTTATGGTCTAAATTAAGCAGAGAGACAGGCCTGTAATTAGCAGGGTCTATGGGATCTTTTCCACTTTTTGTTAACAAACATATGTTTGCTTTGTACAGAGATTGCGGAAGTTTGTTCTTAGTTACTGAGTCATTTATCATCCTGAGTAAGTAGGGAGTTAGAATGCTTGGTAAAACTCTGCTCCAAACCCATCTGGACTGGGACATTTACCAGTAGGGAATGCCTCAATTGCCTGATTAAGCTCTGCAACAGAAAAATCCCTTTCCAGATTTTTTTTATTTCTATCATTTAACTGTGGCACATTTAGTGAATCAAAAAATTGAAAGTAATCTCTGTTTGTTGCTGTGGAATTAGAAGTATAAAGATCAGAATAATATTCTCTAAAACGATGATTAATATCTTTTGGGTCTGTAAGATTTTAATCTCAGAATCTTACTATAATCAGTCTGTAGTAAAGAAGTTTTATGTATATGTTCAATGTCAGTAATTTCTTGTTCTATTTCTTTACGTCTTTTAATTTTCTCCCTTTTTCTATAAGTTTCAAAAGAAATAATAGATCCCCTCATAGTAGCTTTATGTTCTTCCCAAAGCATAGAGTCTGACACTTCTTTATTATCATTAATCTCAAGAAAATCAGTAAACTTTTTAGTCATGTACTCCTTAAACCCAGGTTCTGTCAAAAGCAGAGGATTAAATTTCCAGCTGTATTTTGGTCTAGAGAGAAGTAGCTGCAGCTGCAGTGTAACAGGACTATAATCTGAAATTAAAATATTATGATACGATGCATTTCTGATGGTTGAAATCAAACTGGCATCAACAATAAAATAATCAATTCTAGTATAGATCTGGTGGACATTTGAATAAAAAGAATATTCTCCAACATCAGGGTGTTGTATTCTCCAGATATCTACCAAATTTCTTGATTTAATTAAATGATTGAGGGTCTGAACAGCATTAATGGTTGGAGGAGTTTTAGTGAATGAACGATCAAAAGATACATCCAAATAGCAATTAAAGTCCCCTCCAATTACGATATTAGACGATCCATCTTCTGGAACTAAATCAAAAACTTTACGAAAGAAGTTAGGGTCTTCAGAATTAGGTCCGTAAATATTCAACAGGGTAATGGGAAATGAATTAATACATCCAGAGATCAAAATAAATCTCCCATTTGGATCAATAATTTTAGATTTCAGTTCAAAAGGGATGCTATTTCGAAAGAGGATTGCAACACCCCTTGCTTGAGATGTAAAAGGAGCATGATAAACCTGTGAAATCCAGTTTGGTTTTAGTTTGTTTTCAGTAGCTTTGACAGTATGAGTCTCTTGAAGAAACAAAATATCCCCCTTCAATGAATTCAAATGAGAAAAAACCTTCCCGCATTTTAAGTCATTGCCAAGGCCCCTTACATTCCATGATACAAACGAAATTATTCCATTTGGATTCATTTATTTTACGTTAACTAATGAAATAATCAGAAATGGTAAACCTAAAGAATTTTATATATGGCGTCGACATAACAGATAATAAAAACAGAGTGATCCCTCTCAGAGACCAAACTAAATTCATATCTCTCCCTACACATCCTCGTCACTCGCACACACACACATACGCACACCACCACCCCCCACCCCTCAAAAAAGAAAAATGAAAAATCCCCATTCATAATAGGAGAGCGCATGGCTAGTGGCCAGCAGTCCAGAATCCCTCTGTGAAAACGTCCTCAAACACAAGTGGTAGAAAAAAGGTCACAGGCACTCCGCGGTGGAGGTAAAACAAAAAAATTGTAAAGAATTCATGACTTTTAATCCGCCGTCTCTTCTTGGAGGAGGTAAATGTAAGCAGGGGCAAGTTAATATTGTCAAAGTTCTCAGTTCAAAAGCTTGCATCAAGAAATTATCTTTTTATGTCATGTTCTATAAACTTCATAGCTTCTCCTGGGCTGGTGAAGATTTTTACACAATCATTGATGTGGACATGAAGCTTTGCTGGGAAGCGTAAAGTGAATTTCACCTCCCTCTCCCTGAGTGCCTGGGTTACCTGCCGAAATCCCCGTCATTGTGCCATCACCTCCGCTGTGTAGTCCGGGTAAATGAACACCCGTTGGCCGTTGTAGGTCATCTGTTGTTGCCGACTCAGCCGAAGGATCAGCTCTCTTTCCTGATAGAAGTGAATTCTTGCGATGATGCTCCTTGGTTTTTTAGGATCTGTAGGTTTTGGCACAGGTATGCGGTGCGCTCTGTCCACAGTCACAGGCTTCGCAAAGTTGTTCATCCCAAGTAACCTCGGTATCAGCTCCGTGATAAAGTCTGTGGGCTTGCCCTTCTCCTCACTCTCCGGTATTCCCACAATCTTAACATTATTCTGCCTAGATCGTCCCTCCAGGTCATCAATTTTTGTTAACAGTTTTTCATTGCTTTTTTTCATATCAGAAATGCACAGCTCCAAAGTCTGAATGCGTCGCTCGTGGTCAGTGCCTTGCTCCTCTGTGGCAGCAATTCTCTCAGTCAGTGCCAACTGAGTGCTCATGAGATCTTCAAGTTTATGCTCAAAATGGTCAAAATGTTTGTTGATTGATTCTAGAATTTTGTCCAAAATCTTCTCCCACAAGGGCAACGACTCCTCACCTGCATCAGGCTCATTGTCCGCAGCCTTGTCTGATTGTTTGGCGTGCTTTGTTTGACGCGTGTCGGGCATCTCCGTGGCTTTTAAAGCTTAAAATAATACACAAAAATCCCACAGTGCTTAGTATAGTTGTTAGGCGTGTTGAAACAACTGTTAGCTCTAATGAGAATTATTTTGAGACGGATTAAAAGAGAAAAAAACTTGATTTCCACCTGGAGCTCTGAGAGACCTGACTACTCTATGTACGTCTTCGCCCCCCTACCACACGTACACTGTCTTTACTAAAGTTAGCTTTGCTAGCTTCATATTGACCACAGGTCGGGCTAACATTCCCTGCCACATTGACCTATGGCAGGAACGTTAGCTACCTGGCTAACGTTTGCAGGTTTCACTTACTTGGCCTCATGTGTCCTCAGGTGTCAGATAAAGTTTGCTGTGATGCCCTCTTTGTCACTTACTGAGTGTTGCAGGTTGTGCAGTTGGCGTGTCTTCGTTTTCCATCTGATTGAAATTCTTTATATGCAAAGAAAATTACTTAGGCCACAAAAGACATATCAGTTGCCAATTTGATATCCACGTCCCACGCACCCTGCCCACTGATCATCACTGTAGCAGAAGTAGGAACTTTTGTGTGTAGTACTGTGTCGTGTGTGGGACAATAATAGGTGACGGACAAGTGTGCAGTGAATGGAGCATCAATAAAGTGAACCTAAAAAGAAAGAGCGGCATATACCTCCTGTCTGGCTCTTCATATAAAGCCTGATTGGGTGCAATTTTCTGAATCATGTTGTCTCAAGTCAGATCAAGTCTAGAGACATTTTCCCCAGAGTCCGAGTTGAGTCTCGAGTTTTTACTTGCAACCCGACTCGGACTTGGGAGGTAATCTCATTAGCAGCTCAAGGCGACTTGAGTCCGAGTCCCTATGACTCGAGTCCAATTGTCTGTCTGTTTGTAAGTAGAAGAATATGATAGGATGACAGTAAAAGATAAAGTAACATAATGCTAGTAAAAATCTGTCACAACAAGTACACAGCACCTTTTAGAGTTGCTGAGGAGTTTATCTGATGACTATAGGCAAATGCAGGCTAACACTACCCTGACTCCCAGTGTTTGAGCTAAGCTCATTAGCGGTGGGCGAGGCTTGTGTATCTCTTTCTTTTTATTGCATGCACAGTTGAAAGAATGGTGTCTATCTACTTGTCATGGTCTCTGGAGAGAGGCAAGACACAAACAGAACAAAAACAGCGTATAACTAAATACTGTTATGGAGTGTGTTTATGTTTTTAAGCAAATTCAGTCACCAAAAGCAAATTTGTCCAACACTGGACAGGTGTAATTCACTCAAGTACACTAGAGTCAGGAGAAATTGAATAAAGTGGGCCAGTCAAGTAAGTCCCTCAGAGTGAAAAGTCTGGAGATCTCTGTTTTTGATGAAGAGTTCTGCATGCTGAGATACACTCTCCTCACACCATGCTGCATGTTCAGGACCATAAAGTGATCATCCTCATGCGTCATCCCTGGACAACATGATTTCATTGTGGTCAGAGTGACCCTAGTTTATTATGTTTTTTGTGTCTTAGCCTACAGGCTTAATCATTTTGGGCATGTATTTTTCTGTGCATTTCTATCAATGAATCCAGGCTGTTTGCTGTTCCTCTTCTATCCATTTATCCATGTCATTCTCAAAGGGAACAGTCCTGCTTTTGGCCTTGCTAACCTCTCATGGTGGTGAATTGACATGGTCCACACTCCAACAGCAATATCTTGACCTTCACAATGAAGTAATTATGAAAAAAACATACCCTGATTGGCCCCCAGCAACTAACATTCTCCCGTTAGTGCAGGAAGCCCGTTGCTGTGCATGTGAGCTGTCAGGGGCTTTAAGGCAGACCACGACTGGCATCCGCCTCGGCGACAGCAGCCTGTGCTCCCACAGCCGACCTGGAGTCAGGGGATCTAAGGGGCTGCCTGGACATGTCAGGAGCAGGACTAAGAGGGGAAGACGAGGCAATGATGGCCAGGGGCCACCCCAGTCCTCACCTTGGTCCTGACATGATGCAACCCCAAGCCAGACCCTGTAGGGGGAATCGTTCTGCATGGAAAATCCTGGGGGCAGACCCCTGGGTTGCCCCACAATGACCCAGGGGTACTGCCTACAATTCTTGCATGCCCCTCCAGTGCCTCTGTCAGTGAAGGTATCAATTACCACAGACCACCAGCACAGAGGGGTTCTGCTTTCAGAGATCTCTACTCTCTTGGAGAAGATAACCATCAGGGAGGTGGGGAAGGGGGACCAGACGGCAGGGTTTTATTCCCGCTACTTCCCTGAAATGGGTTCCTCTGCCCTCTGAAGTGCAAAATGTTGACCGTACCAAGGGTGAAGCAGGCTGTTTTGGTCTGCGACTCGTTTGCAACAGTTGACCTTAAGGATGCTTATTACCATATACCCATATGGGAAGGGCACAGATGCTTCCTCAGGTTCACCTTGGAAGGCAGAACCCTCAATTTTGTGTCTTCCCCTTCGACATCTCACCAGCTCCCTGCACCTTCACCAGGTGTATGGATGTGGTCTCAGGGCCTCTATGGTGTCAGGGTCTCAGGATAATTATTTACCTTGACGACTGATTGTTGTGCGCTCAGACAGAGGAGCTATGATGCCTCCATTTATCAATGTTACTGGCACACGGAGTCTGGGGCTGTGCATCAGAGACAAAAACTGCAGACTACAGCCCGCAAAGACCAACCAGTTCTTAGGGATGTGGCTGGATGCCAGGGCTAGGTTTGTGTCACTGACACAGGAGAGGCAAGAATCCCTTGGGGTCTGCCTCTCCCATTTTCAGCTGGGAGCCAGGTATGCTTGGAGGCTCTGCCTTTGCCTGTTGGGCCTCATGGCAGCAATGGTGCAGTTGGTGCCTCTGACTCTCTGACTCTGCACATGTGCCCAGTGCAGAGGTGTCTCTTCTCTTGGGGGCTATGCCCACAGAGGCACCTACGAGACATGGTGGGCATCATCAGGAGGCTGGTCTTGGCCCATGAGTGGTGGGAAACCCCAGCCTACATCACGAGGGGCAGTCGGCTTGGTCCAGTGCTCCGTCACCAGGTTGCCTCCACCGACACATTGGGCAGGATGGGGTGCAATCCATGAGGGCGAAAGCACCAGCGGGAGCTGGAGTGGGGCCTGAGTGGAACAGTATATCAATGTCCCGGAGCTAAGGTTCATTTACCTGGCTCTTTGGCACTGCACTCCAGCCTCCAGGGTCAACGTACTTGTTCGAACAGACAGCACGGTGGCAGCAGCATATGTCAACAGTCAGGGGGGCATGTGGGTAGCACAGTCAGCATATTCATGTTGCTGGGGCTTCTTTGTGTCATGTTGTGAGCCAAACCATGCAGACACACTGGCCTGTATGGCTCCAGAGATGCTCCGATACCTGCAGGAGCTGCTTGAGGCAGGAAAATCACCATCAGCCCTTAAGGTCATGGTGGCAGCTATCAAAGCTGCTTGTGTCAGGGATAACAGGCTGGGAGAGAGAGTGACTGCAGCCTCATTTCCTGGTTCCTGAAAGGAGTGGTGAGACTTGCCCCAGGCAGCAGGAGGCCTGCTGTCCCAGTATGGGATCTAAACCTGATGCTGGCTACCTTACTGCTGGAACCTTTCAAGCGTCAGGCATCAGTGGACATGAAGTGGATGTCTCTCAAGGTTGCATTCCCTGTAACAGTGGCATCAGCTAGGAGAGTAGAGGAGTTACAGGTCCTGTCAATACACAAGAGCTGCTGTAGATTCCTGCCTGAGAACAAAGGTGTGCTCCAACGCCCAAACCCTACATTCCTCCCTAAGGTACTGTCAGATTTTCACATGCACCAAACCAGTGGTGATAAAATCTCTCAGATCCGTTCAGGGAGGGGACAGAGAGACTCAAGACAGGGCATGGCTATGCCCAGTCAGAGCCCTGAAAACATAATTCAGGGACTAGGGGCATTCAGAAAGACAGATCAGCTGTTGATTTACTTCCAATCCCGGTGCCTTGGTCAGCCAGTGTCAGAATCCACAGGCATATGCAGACTCTGGTGCTCCAGCTCCCAGGAGACTCAGGACACAGTCCACACAGGGCACAGCAACCACTTGAGCCTTGTGCCCGGGAGCCAGCCTCTCTGGGTTTGTGCAGCCACTATCTTGCCGAGTCTGTCTACCTTTGCTAGATTCTTTAACTTGAATATAGCTGCTGGCGCCTCCTTTGGGGAATGGGTGCTGGGCGCCAGCATGCACTGATGATTCATTTTTCTTTTACTATGCCTCTGAGCCAGGGGGGTCTATCTCAGCACAGCCAGGGAGATGTCTTAATTTATTGTCAGTTGGCCTAGCAGAGGGCAGGCCATTCTTGGGGTTCTGTCTGGCACCTCAGCATGAGGCAGTGACACGCAGCGTCTGATGGTGTCTCTAGCTTGGGCATGTGTACTATGTGCATTTGTTTATAGTTCTTCACTGGGTGTTTTTGTATTCCCACACACTGTTTTAGTGAACTCTGGTGGTAGTGATGTCTCATTGGACTAACAGTGCCAGGGAGTCTGAGGTGAATCTGAGGGGGCTGCATTGGCTCTGTCTCCTCAGTCTCCTCACAGTGTGTCTTACAGGGTTCCATATGGAACATGTAGCTGTGTGAAGAAATAGTCTTGATAGGATAAAGAACTAAGCTTACACTATAGCTGAATGTCCTTGGTGCGGGGAAATTTTCTCGGCACACTTAAGTTGTGAATTTTGTAAGAGGCAGAAATGAAGGTAATAACTTTTAGAATTCTGATATTTCAGTCAAATTTATGAGATAAAATAAGAACTTAGAAAAGTTCCAAAATAGAAAATATCACATTCCCAAGATAAACTCAGATTTCTGGGATTAAAATCAGGATTCTTGGAAAAAAGATGACATACATGTGACATCAGTGTCAAAAATTTGAGAAAAAAATGCATTTCTAATAAAAAGGCAGATTTCTTAAAGGTTTCTCAAGTCCAACTTAGTTCCCAGAATTGTGCCTTTCAGAATTCTGACTTTATTTTCCCAAACACACACAAAAGAAAGTTTTTCCAGTGGCCTCAATCTTCTCCTGTAGAAAACTATTTTGAGCCCGGCATTGTGTCAACCTGTTTTATTTTCTACTTTTTTTCCATTCCTCTTGTTGGTTTTTTAAACTCAGTGCCTGTCTACTTTGCTGTGGACGGGCAGGTTCCTGCCTTTTTTCATATCAATGACTTTTTAACAATACATAAATCATTGTCTAAGCAGGTAAATCCACTCATTCCTATTTTTCATTGTTCCTATTGACAAGGTTTAAACCTTACTTCAGGTCAAATGTGTCTCACATTTCTGCAGTATGACCAAACAACTTAATTTCTCCCTGTGCCATCTCATTTAAATTGCCCTTGACACTTGAAAATATTAAACTAACAATATATGAGATATTGCAGCCTTCACCACATCATTTGTAATTTATTCAGTTCATTATTGGATCCCTTTCAAGAGTTACAGCTCTGCAGTGTTTGTGAATCCTAAAGTAAATATACAATATTATTAAGCAAAGGTCATCATTTCTATCATATTAAAGGTGAATGTCACTTACTCCCTCATATATGACTTTTATTACCAGCCAGGCTTGTTGACAATCCAATATTTAATCTACCTCTCACTGACTTAGCGTCAAACTCTCACTCAGAGTGTCTCTTATGTTTGAGTTGCTGTGTTGGCAGATTCTTCCAGGAAAGGATCTGTAATGACATTTTCTGTGTGTTTTAGCTCATGATCTCCTTTGAGTGGGTTTTCATCCTGAGCAGTCTGTTGGAGTGTCAGTAGACTTTTTACCTACGCACATTCTTCATTATTTGATTAGTTGTAAGAGTGATAAAAGGGGGACTTGCCTGTACAGCGAGATAGCCAATATATTCTCATAATTAGGGTCCTCGCCCAAGGGGAAGGACCTCTTCTCTCTCTAGAGAAGAGGTCCTTGCCCGAAGGGCAAGGACCCTATTGTTTTTGCTTCGTTTCTTTCTTCTTTTTATTAGGGTCCTCGCCCAAAGGGAAGGACCTCTCTTGCTAGAGCAAGAGAGGTCCTTGCCCGAAGGGCAAGGACCCTATTGTTTTTGCTTCGTTTCTTTTTTCTTATTATTTTACTGGGGGGGGCAAATAAACCTTAATTTGACCCCCTAAACATGCTCAAAAACTCACCAAATTTGGCAATCACCTCAGAATCAGCAAAAAATTTTATAAAATGGAAAAATTAACCCCCAACATGCCAAAATGTGCTCTCTAGCGCCACCTGGAAAAACTAAAATGGACCTCACGGCCACTAGAAATGTGATAGAGAGATGAAACCAACATCAAAATGTTCGTCTCATCAAGACCCACAAATCTCGCACTGACACCCCTGACCTATCTCAAACAGGAAGTCGGCAATTTGCCCTTCAAAGTAAAATTTCAGGTGAAAAATAGGTCCCACGGAAAAATTATCTTCTCCGACACCGTAAATGGTATCAGCTTGAAATGCGGGGAGATGAGAGAGGAGACATTGATCTACAAAAGTTATAGAGGGATTTGTTGTTTCTCAAACGGGTTCCGAATTACGAGCCCTCAAAGTTTGTGAACCCCAGAGAAGCCCTCCCTGCCTCCCCTATCAAATGAATAGGAGAGGAAATCTCAGAATCGGACATCCTGTGACAGTTGGGCCTGTACAGAGAAAACAATAACTCGTATGGACTTAAAAATGACATGGTTGGATTCCTGACAAAATTTCACACAAAAAGGTCATATTTTTAGAGAGACTAGGTCAAAAATGTGGCAACTATGAGGAGTTGTTTAAAAAAATTTCCACTTGGAGCGCAGCTCCTCAGAGTGATGGAATTCGAATCTGCCCTTGATGTTCACAGCTGATGATGTCACTCACTGATTGACAGGTTCACTGCAGCTGTTCTCTGACACAGAAAAACTAAAGCAGGGTCTATCTGTGATCAAACTGAACCCCAAAAATACCAAAATGACAAGAGGTCCTTGCCCGAAGGGCAAGGACACTTCAAGACAGACAAATCACGCGCTGACATGACTGATACTTCAAACAGGAAGTCAGCAATATGCCCTTCAAAATAAAAGCTCACTCGATAATCCCCACTTTGCACAATGATTTGACCCCCCAAACAATCTCACAGCCAGACCAAAACAGACACACATGCCAAATGATGTAAAAGAACTGATACAATGATAAAAATAACCCCAACATGCCAAAATGTGCTGTCTAGCGCCACCTATGGTCAAAAAACACTAAAATGGCTGTAACTTCCTCTGGGAATGTAGTAGAGAGATGAATCCAACATCAAAATGTTTGTCTCGTCAAGAACCACAAATCTCAGGCTGAGACCCATGACCACAGAGCTGATGAAACCATGAAAATGGAGGTCAACGGGGCATGAGGGACCTGCGAGACAGCGAGGACCCGTCCAATGCTGCTTGCAGCTTTAATTCGTTATTATTATTATTACCCGGGGGCAAATAAACCTTAATTTGACCCCCTAAACATGCTCCAAAACTCACCAAAACGGGCACGCACCTCCAGTATGCCAAAAAATTTAATAAAATGAAAAAATTAACCCAAAACATGCTAAAATGTGCTCTCTAGCGCCACCTATAGGCAAAAAACACTAAAATGGCTGTAACTTCCTCTAGGAATGTAGTAGAGAGATGAAACCAACATCAAAATGTTCGTCTCATCCAGACGCACAAATCTTGTGCTGATACACATGACCTATCCCAAACAGGAAATTGGCAATTTGCCCTTCAAAGTAAAATTTCAGAGGAAAAAGTAAGTCGGACGCAAAAATTATCTCCTCCTACACCGTAAATGGTATCAGCTTGAAACGCGGAGAGATGATAATGAAGACATTGATGAACAAAACTTGTAAAGGGATTTGTTGTTTCTCAAACGGTTTCCGAATGACGAGCCCTCAAAGTTAGTCATGCTGAAACAGGCCTTGCAGCTCTTTTCCATTGACTTCAATTGAGGACTGACAGAACAGTAAAGGACTTCCTGTGACAGTTGGGCCAAAACAGAAAAAACAAAGCAAAATTCAGCTTTAAAAGTTACATTACTGGATTCCTGAAAAAATTTCACATAAAAAGGTCATATTTGTAGAGACATTGAGTCAAAATTGTGGCATCTATGAGAAGTTGTTTTACAACAGAGACCAGATCTCACAGAGCAGCCAAAAGTGATGGAATTCAAATCTGCCCTTGATGTTCACAGCTGATGATGTCACTCACTGATTGACAGGTTCACTGCAGCTGTTCTCTGACACAGAAAAACTAAAGCAGGGTCTATCTGTGATCAAACTGAACCCCAAAAATACCAACATGAGAAGAGGTCCTTGCCCGAAGGGCAAGGACACTTCAAGAAAAAAACAACAACAGATAAACATGTCCAACTGAGATCTGTATGTAAATGTCCTCTCGAAGAGAGGACCAACTTTGAGGAGTGATAAAAGAAACAGCACCCAGAGGTCCTTGCCCGAAGGGCAAGGACACTTCAAGACCCACCAATCATGCACTGACATTACTGACCTATCTCAAACAGGAAGTCGGCAATATGCCCTTCAAAATAAAAGCTCACTCGATAATCCCAGCTTCGTACAATGTTATGACCCCCCAAACAAGCTCACAGCCAGACCAAAACAGACACACATGCCAAATGATGTAAAAGAATTCATAAATAGATTAAAATAATCCCCAACATGCCAAAATGTGCTCTCTAGCGCCCCCTATGGACAAGTACTAAAATGGCTGTAACTTCCACTCGGAATGTACTAGAGAGATCAAACCAACACTAAAATGTTTCTCTCATCAAGACCCACAAATCATGCACTGACGTCCATGACGTATCTCAAGCAGGTAGTCTGCAATTTGCCCTTCAAAGTAAAATTTAGAGTAAAAATAGGCCTGACGGGAAAATTATCTTGTCCGATACAGTAAATGATATCAGGTTGAAATGCGCAGAGATGAGAGAGGAGACATTGATGTACAAAAGCTATAAAGGGATTTGTTGTTTCTCAAACGGTTTCCGAATGACGAGCCCTCAAAGTTTGTGAACCCCAGAGACGGTCTTCCTGCCTCCCCTATCAAATGAATAGGAGAGGAAATCTCAGAATCGGACATCCTGTGACAGTTGGGCCTGTACAGAGAAAACAATAACTTGTATGGATGTAAAAATGACACGGTTGGATTCCTGACAAAATTTCACATAACATGGTCATATTTTTAGAGAGATTGCGTCAAAATTGTGGCCGCTATGAGGAGTTGTTTTACAACAGAGTGCAGGTCTCTCACTGAGCAGGCAAAAGTGACTCTGCCTTGATCTTCACAGCTGATGATGTCACTCACTGATTAACAGGTTCACCTCAGCTGGACTGTGACACAGAAAATCTAAGGGTAAAAGGATGTCGGACGCAAAAATTATCTCCTCCTACACCGTAAATGGTATCAGCTTGAAATGCGGAGAGATGACAGAGGAGACATTGATGAACAAAAGTTATGAAGGGATTTGTTGTTTCTCAAACGGTTTCCGAATGACGAGCCCTCAAAGTTAGCATTGCTGAAACAGGCCCCGCAGCTCTTTTCCATTGACTTCAATGTAGGACTGACAGAACAGTAAGGGACATCCTGTGACAGTTGGGCTAAAACAGAAAAAGCGAAACAAAATTCAGCTTTAAAAGTAACGTTACTGGATTCCTGACAAAATTTCACATAAAAAAGATCATATTTTTAGAGACATTGAGTCAAAATTGTGGCCGCTATGAGGAGTTGTTTAAAAAAGTTTCCACTTGGGCGCAGCTCCTCAGAGTGATGGAACTCTGCTCTGCCCTTGATGTTCACAGCTGATGATGTCACTCACTGATTGACAGGTTCAGTGAGACTATAATCAGACACAGAAAAACTAAAGCAGGGTCTATCTGTGATCAAACTGAACCCCAAAAATACCAAAATGAGAGGTTCTTGCCCTTTGGGCAAGGACACTTCAAGACCCACAAATCACGCACTGACATTCCTGGCCTATCTCAAGCATGAAGTCGGCAATATGCCCTTCAAAATAAAAGCTCACTCCCCACTTCGCACAATGATATGACCCCCCAAACAAGCTCACAGCCAGACCAAAACATACACACATGCCAAATGATGTAAAAGGAATTCCTTAATAGATAAAAATAACCCCAACATGCCAAAATGTGCTCTCTAGCACCCCCTATGGACAAACACTATTAAAATGGCTGGTTTCTCAAACGGTTTCCGAATGAGCCATCAAACTTTGTGAATCCCAGAGAAGTCCTCGCTTATATAATAAACAAAATTCAGCTCTAAAACTTGCATGACTACATTCTTGACATGTGCTGTTTAAATACTCATTTTTAGAGAGATTGAGTCACAATTGTGGCGTCAATGAGGATTTGTTTCACATGTTAAAACTCAGCATGGAGGTCCCGGAGAGCAGTTTGGCTGAAGACCAAAAGTGATTGAGCTCTCCTCTGTATTTCATCTTTAAAGCTGATGTCACTCAATAATAATCCCGTGTCACTTTGGCCTCTACAGAAAAAAGAAATACAGATAAACATGTCCATCTGAGATCTGTATGTAAATGTCCTCCAAAACCTTGAGTGGTAAAAAAAAAGAAACATTAAAAACTTGCAGATGATGTCACTCACTGATTGACAGGTTCAGTTCATGTGACTCAGTGGAGGAGGGAGAGTGGACTGGTATACTAATCCATTATAAAGAGGAAGAGCAAGAAACACATTGAACCAGGAGGACTGCAACTTTAATATAAATCAGACAAACTAAAGCAAAGTCTTTCTGTGATCAAACTGAACCCCCAAAATACCAAAATGTGCTTTCTGTCATCACACACTGTGATATCTCCAAAACAGTAACACTTATGTAACATGTACAATTCAGAGGACTAAAAGTTTGTGATACACAGAAAGCTGGCAAACAAACTGAGACACCTCCAAAACATAATATTGACATCTGAATGTCCATGTATTCCCAAAGGGAAAACAAACTAGGAGGAAAACAGAAAAGATGAATAAAATCATAACCTGAGGTACCTCCAAAGCAATAACACTAAAATTGACATCTGTATGTCCATCTATCTAAAACAAGAATGCCACAATATGACTTTTCAAACAGTTGCTCAGCTGTACTGATGTCAGAGATCGACAGCTCAGAGCAGCTGGTCCTGTGACTCGCTGAAGAACGGAAAATTATAGACTGTGGATGAGCAAAAAACCCTTCAAAACTTAAACTGCCTAACATGAAAAAAGAAACTGAGGTGTCCCTCAGATTAAGATAACATGTACATTTGAGAATCCTCTGTCCACGTCATGCTGAATCCTCACAGAGATGCAGGTACACACATCAATGAGACTCTGAGCAGGTCAAAGGAGGAGGATTTCATACAAACAGTAGAAACTGCATCTTAAATGGCATTAGGGCATTAATTCAGTATCTGAGGCAAAAACAAGAGATCTCAACAGATGTAACTTTCTCATCAAAAACTTGAACAATCATTTACATGAATGACTGTGGCATCTCAGGTGCAGCATTTCTGCAGACAGCTGACATCTCCCCCTCATTCAGCCACTCAGGAACACGTCTGCAGGAACCTTCACTGTGAATTATTTGTCTGTTTTCTTAATACAGAGCTGTTAAAAGACGCCTCATTAATTTCCCTCAAGGTCATATCAGCCTTAATTCACAAAAACTTGATTTTACTCATCCTGAAAACTGTTATTTCCATCTGATAAATCCCATTAAAGCTGTTGGAGTACAGTTAAAAAATAATTTCATCAGATATCTTTGTGCAAAAGCGTAAATTCATGTTTGTGTTACTTACCCTGTGAATAATAGAGAAACCAAGTGTTGGTTGTCACAGCGCTTTCTCTCTCTCTCAAACTTTATATGTGATACTTATGGAAGCAAATTAACTAAAACTCCTTACCGTCACAAAAATAGACCCACTGGAACAGTAGGGGATAATCATTTGAAAAGGATTCTGATTGTGTTCAGTTTCTAATAACAGCCCAATGAAGTAATTTTAAACAGTGTAAAAAAACAGTGAGATTTCTTATCAAAATGCACTTGTGAAACATGTAATTTTTGAAAGAAGTCATGTAGTATTGAGACGAAGATCTTAGTCACATCTGAGTAAAATTATCTTATTTTTATGAATGTATTCATCATCATCACTGTCATTGCAAAGACCCCCTTGCAATTGCACCACGGACCACTAGGGTTCTCGGGCCCCCGGTTGAGAAACACTGCCCTAGGATATGAGTAGGGACAAAAATCAAAATATCTTGCTCTAATACTTTTTTATGGTAGCGGCAACAAATGTTGTCATGCATTTATTTACTCTTTACGATAAAAATGCATAAATGCACATAGTTGTCATTATAAATCAGTTGGAGACCCTTAAAAATGTGCATGTTGAAAATATTTTAGATAGATCTACTCATTGAGATAAAATAGGTTGATAGTCAGTCTACCCATTTACATGAACATTTGACTGTCTGCCTGCAGTTATTTCTCATATCCACAAGACTGTAAGTACAAATGTGAAACAAACTTTTGTTTGTCTGATGGGGTGAAATTAGCACAGCTCATTAATTTAAAATGAAGGGCATTTATCTGCCTGGCTACAGATGCATTTCTTATTTTGATTATGACCACTTTTAAAATTGAAATCCTAACTCATAAAAATTCACTTGACAGCAAGGAACATCATTTCTTCTACATCCAACTTCATCATGGGGTTTGACATTTTCCACTACCCAAACTTAAAGTGAATTAGCATAAATGAACACACATCTGGGTGACTGTCATGAGAGGAAGACCAACAAATATCACCCCACAGAAACTTCTCATCCTGACTCAGCTGACACCTCAATCAAAGTTTGAACACCTTATGTGGGTTATTTTTGCAACTTTTCAATGAAAAAGCCCATAAAACTTAAAAAAAAAAAATAGGAAGTTCAGTTCACAGTAAGGTAAATCATTTCTTCTATACACCCAACTTCATTGAGAGGTTTTAATTGGCTTCTTTGAACACACATCACACCTCCATCAAAGTTTGACCTGGCTGTATTTCAATATAAACCATGAAAATGTTACCATTGACCTTTTTTTTATCACATTACATGGGAAACACTTTCACTTTTAAAAGAATGACAGACAACATTTATATTTAACACTAAGTAATTTATTTTTCAAAACAGTTAATTACATTTAAATGTATATGATTTCTTGATTACATCTATTTCCGTTATTTTAATTATCATTACATTAAATTATATAATATACACATTATATTGTATTATATTATAATAATTTATTTATCTGTACATTTTTCTTGTGAATTTTCTCTAAAAATATAGACAATTAAGTATAGAAATATAGAAACATTAAGAAAATTGATAATTTAATAGAACAATTCATGTAACACTACATTAGAAATCTAAAGACTATGATTTTTTTTCTCTGCTGTCAAACTACATATAAGACATCTTACATTTTTTTATTTAAAGTCCTGGACATTAATTCTTTGACTACAGTTTATCTAAATTACTTTGGCACAAAGACTAAAAACATGTGTTGCTTTCTTTCCAAAATTCTCTCGTTGCTCATCCGCATATGAATCTCACTGGGGATGGGGAGGTTATCACGTCAGCACCTTCGACCAGACACTTTCACCTCAGAGGAAACAAAGAATATTTTTAGAACAAAATCATTTGTACATGAACACTGTCAACAAAAGTAACTATATACACAGATCTTCAACAATCTACCTAACATTGATTAACAAGACCTCTGCTCTAAAAAGTTTCAGAGGGATAGGGAGAGAGATAAAAGGCTGGAGGACATGACGTGGAGAAGAAAACATGGAAAATAAGAACAATATCAACAACAACAATTATAACTTCTTTTAGAAACTGTCCTGTCCTGGCAGTCAGGCATACAGAATAAGAAGTCTGTGTGCCTTGTGGTGCCAGAACAGATTTACTTTGACTTCATGGTCACACATGTCAACAATTTTCATCTAAACTGTTGAAAGTGAACCTGATTTTTGAGAACTACACTGAACTATTAACTACATAATTCACACATATGTGCATTTAAAACACACAGAAACCAACAGTTAATGTGCAGCAAGCAAAGACTAACATCTAAAAACACTAACAGCTATGACAACATGATTATCTAAATTTCCTGCCGTCATGATGAACATTTTAAACCCTGATTTTGTCTGTCACACTTGATTAGTTTAATAAACAATCACATCATGATAACAATCTCATCATTAAAACTACACAAAATTCACACACAATAAATACATTAAACTTAACAATCTCACCATCAATAGATAAAATAAATACAAGTAAATATATAAATACGATAAATATACAATTTAAAACCCATCAAACAACTACTAAAATGTCAACACGATCTTCACTATGTGAGTGGGCAGACAACACACTAAAATACTAAACTACAACCATAGTGGTAGCCAAAATACACACCATGAACAACGCAACAGGCTACAGATCAGTTTCCTCTTTAAACCCCAAAGATAAACACAACTAACACAACAACCTATATTTGCACCATGACACGGCGATGTAGCTGTTTGACTCATCAGACAAAGAACTCACACTGCCACTGTGAATTTTTGTCTGCCTCCTTTGCCAAACCAACAACACTAAATCTAATCTGAACCAAAGTCAGCATCTAACAACTCCTCTAAATCATCAGCATCAAAATATTCCTCTACCTGCCCCTGATCATCTTTAACTCTAAAACTACACAGAATTCCTTCATGATCACTGAAGTAAGTGGGAATCACTGCACAGTCTACATCATACAGTGCTGTTTTAACATAAACATGATCAATTAATGTCCCCTTCTCTGTGGTTGCTTCTGTTACACGCTGCCTAAATCCTTTTGACTCCATGAATTTACAAATTGATGATTTTTTGTAAAATGTTCTCATTAAAATCTCCCATTATTACAATTGTGTTACTGATTGGATATAAGCAATCAAGTAACTCCCCCAGGTTGTCTTAGAATACTGAATTTGGATAACATGGTGGACGATAAATCACTGCCAATAGGATGTTCAGTTTGACACACAGGCACACCAAACACTCCAGATTTAAATCAGGTACCTGCAGAATCTCACAGTCCAAATTATCTTCACTGTATAATCCAACTCCACCATGTTCTAGCTCCTTAAGCTCTAACAATTTGGCATGACTGCTGCTGCTGTAACACACACCACGAGGACGGCTGTGGAAAGTGTAACCATCAATTTGGACACTGTGCAGTGAGGACTGTGCAGTGAGCCACGTTTCTGTGACAGCAACACAGGTAGGCTGTAAATGCTGTGTGCAAGACACCAGATCCACCACATGGCGGCCTAAACTTTGAACGTTCATTAGATACACAGAGAAACTGTGTGCATCTAATGAAGGTTTCTATCCAATTAAAAATGGAGGCATGGCTGCTAAAGCCTCCTTTATGGTAGCCTTGCAGTAAATGGCCTTCTCTTCAAAATCCTGATGATCAGTCCAGACAAAGCTCTAACACGACTCAGTGCTACATCGCCTGCCCAGGTGCAAACACCTTCTCAAAGGAAACTACAGCCTGGTCTACAGTTAAACCCTGTACTTTGTGTACAGTAGGCATACGCTAACCTGAGAGGAAACTGAACACGCAGACCCCCCCACTTGGTGGCCCTCTCCTGCTCTGGATCAATAGCAGTAGAATCCCTGCATTCTACTGCTGCATGTGCACGCTGTCTCCTCCTCTGTGAGCCAATCTTAGGGTCGTCAAATTTAACATAAACTGTTTGAGGAAACGTGTCGTCATCATTATCAAAATCGATCTGAGTGACTGTGCCACATGCTCCATTGACCAGACCATCCCCGACATCCACGTTCTTACACAACATGACACGCGCGTTCCTCGCCAAACTCAAACGCTCTTGCAAACATGTGTCTGATGCTGCACTATGATGCCCAGACATCTTCTCCAATTTTCCTGTTTTGCTACTGTTTTTGTAGTCCTGAGCATCAATGGTAACATAATCAGGACACATGGCAAGAGCTGCTCGAGGTTGTGCTCAGACACTTGCCTATTCTGGGAGAATATGCAAGGCTGAGCTCTGCTCCCGGTCTCCATGACTTTAAAATTTCAACATCACTGTCTAACAGGGGTGTGTCCTTGGAGCGCACTCTCAACCTATTCAACAACCCAGCAAACACACTGTCCTTCTGCCTGACTACTGTGGTCAACTCCACGATGCTAAAGTTGCACCACAGATCAACACCAATGGGACAACTATACAGAGGCTTCCCTTTAACAGGAGGCAACTGATAGAAGTCTCCAACAGCTATCACACTAACACCACCAAAAGGGGAAAAGTCGCCTGTCTGCCTAATCTGCCTCAACCTGCCATGAACATAAGCCAGCAGACTGTGATCAACCATGCTGATCTCATCGATGATTAGAATTTGGAGGTGACCCAATTCAGCTCTTAGAGAGTTTAGTTTCTCCTCACCTAAAGGGGTGTAGGGTAAACTAGCCTGTTTGCCAATGCCGAATGTGTGATGAATTGTTGCTGCATTTAAATTGTATGCAGCGATGCCCGTAGGAGCAGCTAACAAAACACAGACATCATCTGGTT
Source organism: Scarus forsteni (assembly GCA_036419115.1). Taxonomy (NCBI): domain Eukaryota; kingdom Metazoa; phylum Chordata; class Actinopteri; order Labriformes; family Labridae; genus Scarus; species Scarus forsteni. The sequence continues at coordinate 1,376,427 of JAZDUH010000137.1, read as the reverse complement.
GATCACAGAGTGCTGACAGCAGCCTCCCTGCCTCGTACTGAATAGCCCTGATTAAATGACTTTTCCCCGTACCTGCTCCACCTGTGATAAACACCTGCAGAGGCTCTGGGTTTTTGCCCATCACCTTCTGCAAACACCAATGTCTCACCTGATAGAAAACAGCTAACTGTGTCTCATTCAGAGACCTGACCAAACACAGACCCTCACTACGAGACATGATGTTCCTCTTCTCTAACTTCACCACCTGTTTAGCACTAACAACCAAATCTGGAATGTTCTCTAACCCTTCCACTAGCTGCTCTCCCTCTATCTCTGCTGCCTGCTGCAGCCTCTTCTCCTCTAAACACTCAAGGCGCTCCACTTCCTGCTCGGGACAGAGCTCACCCCACGCATCATCGTCCACCCCATTGAGCAGCTCAGCAATCTCCTGAGCTCGCTCAAAATCCTCCTGATCAAATTCAAATTTGGCCCTATTCTCATCGACCACGGCCTGCACGGATGCAGAGCCGTCACTAGCGTCACCTCCCGTCCTTATAGAACTGACTGAACAGCTCAAAGCCCTCAGGTTTGAGGTCTGAGTCAACTCTATAAGGAAGGAACAATTTCTTCACAACAGACTCTGGGAATGAGCCTCCTCCTGCTTCTCTAGGTTAAAACGCATGTACCTCACCACCGCAAACTGAGATCGTGTTCTCCTCAGGATGAAGCCCAGGTCATTTTTCAATTTGACTGCATTTTTGGGTTTTCATTCTTGGGAAGAACACGATACTCCGGCGCAAGCGTAGTCATACACATGTCACTAAACACCTGATCGTCGGGCCTGTTCCTGAACCTGTCCACTATGCTCGTCATCCACATATCCTCTGACCGAAGATCATGTGATGACGCCCTGTGCTGCAAAACACTGAGAGGTAAACTCATCTTAACTACATTGCTCCCTGTTGGCACAAACACAACCTTTCTGGAACACTCCTTCAGATGCATGGACGTTAGCCTGTACACTGCCTCCTGTGCGCAGACGTCTCTGTGGTGTAAATATACACTGCCAAGCTTCTTCAAGCTTTCCCTAGCAGAGAGATTTCCCTGTTTTGAGGCTTCTTTTTGGGCATTGCTCAATAAAAGTCCAATTTCTCTCTCTGATTTCGTAATGTACGAGATGATGTAGATCACGACTGCGTAGGCGTCAGTGACAAAGCTAAGGTCCATGTTGGCGTTCCAGCACTTCAACAACTTCCTGCTATACTGATTAACCCAAACACTGTTTACCTCTCTTCGATACACTACCTTAGTCTTTTTCTCTAAACGCCTGTACGCCAGCTCAAAGATCTCCTGATTGATGCTCAGGCTAGCAAACAACTCCTCTACACAAGCAGCAGGCACCTCCTTTTCCACTGCTTCCTTTAAAGCTGTTAAAATCGCCTGTGCTACATCTTTTGGAATTTTAACGTCGTCTTCAAAACACTTACAGACTGGCTTGTTTTTTGAATCAGAACCCTTCTCTGTGCCACGTGCCTTTTTCCGATCACACGTGCACTCTTTCATGTGACAGATAAAGCGTCCGCTGAAACTGGTTTTGGGAAATTGAAGCGACATTAGTTTTCTTGATCCTGCATGTTTTTGCATGTCGCTTTGGAGTGTGTTTGAACCGATGTCACAATGTCCAATAATGTGTCATCGTCAGAGGGCAACTCACACGTGACATATTTATCTATGAAAGCAACGACCTCCTCATCTGTGTTCTTACCAATTTTGGGGGCGCCCTCAATCCAAAACAAACAGTGAACATGAGGAGAGCCGCGCTGCTGAAACTCAACCCTATGAAAATGATCGACGATTTTGCCAATTGGTTCAGCAGGAGACATGAGAACTGCTTTCAGAAAACAGTGCCATCTGTAATCGAACATCCTCGCAGCCGTCACCGGATTACGACGCAACAACTGACATCTGTCTGCCCACTCCAAATCCTCCACTGTCTGCATCCTGCCCTCCTGTTTAAGGATGCTGGTCAGCAGGTTCTGCCAGCGCATATCAGCAGACGAAAACGAGCAAAACCACGTCGGGATCCCTAACTGACGAACACAAGCCATCACTTCCTTCTGAACTGACTGCCAAAACGCCGGAGTCCCTCTAATTGGTCTCAGGAACTTAAAACCATCATCAAACTCTAACAACTTCTTTAAAGCCTCCTCATCCTTCAACATACTCTGTGTGATCCTCTGAGACCTCTGACCTACTTTGCCCTTACGCAACGCCACAGAAACACTCGACACCACCGATCTAGCTCTGACATATACTGAGCAAAAAGATATACTCCACATTACGCGCCAAAAGCGACCATCTGCATGCATAACCCTGTTGTTAAAATGTAGCGTCAAGGTCAAATAAGAAGGCCGATTGTCATGAAAGGTCTTATCACCACGCGGAAACAACACCGGGAAACACTTAGCCTCATTCGTCCGGTCAGAAAGCATCTTTACTGGACAATTTCCCTCTGCAGGCGCAATATTTACAATATCCTCAAAATACTGATCTAATGCTTCCTGCCCAATATCAACAGGCATAAGACAAGTGTCCTGAAACATGCAGTGCTGCTGCCTGTCATGTAACATTTCATCTTGTATTATTTCTGATGATTCCTCAACATTCTCAGCTAATTTAGCCTTTACCTTCAGCTGACTAGCTCCCTGACCATCAACCTCACCCTGTCCAACAATCTGATCTACAACACCACCAACCTCAACCTGTCCAACAACTTGATCTTCCACAGAACCAACCTCACCCTGTCCAACAATCTGATCTACAACACCACCAACCTCTACCTGTCCAACACCCTGCTCTACCACAGCTTCATCCTCCAGACTCTGCCTCTTCCTTTTCTTCATCCTCAATCCTACAAAACTCATTAACCCAATCCTCATTAAACTCTATATCAGCATAAAGGGCATTTGTCCTCTTTAAATACTCTAGCGCCTGTCTTACACGTAAAGTATCAACAAACTGATACTCGTAATGCCCTTTATATGTAAGTTTACGCTTCAGCTTGACCTGTACCAACGACCCCTCCATACTGGACCGGGGTAACACACGAGTAGACTGCACGATGTCGGCTGGAACACATGTCACAGGCCCATGCACTCCGTTCTGCCCACCTTTTGGCAGTGCCAACATTTTCATAAACGGAATATGCAAGGCTATCAAATGCTGCTCTAAGCTGTTCAAACATCCCAGTTCAGGTGGAATGGGATCCAACTCCAGGTTATTGATCCAGCACTCAGCTGGCATCTCACCTTTTCTAATCTTAGCATCACACGTGTAGCAAATCCAAAGGTCACCTCTAGATACAACCAACTGACAGGGTACAGCACATTCATTATTACAATGATGCAAATAACACTCACTAATGCACCTCTGTGCAAGATCAGCTCTTTCTACACTTGTGCTGTAAGCTTCCCTCTCACAACCAACCACCTGATGTCTAAAAAACGACCTATGACAAACACAGCAGACAAAATCTGGACCATCTCTGACCTTTTCTAAAAACTCATTCATAACAACATCAAAATCTTTTGCCTGCTCTACCCTCTGTTCCCTACTCAACCTTACACGACCAATAACTTGCTGCTTATGCTCTAAACTATTATACTTAGTCTTACTTCCTTTTCTACTCCTCTCTTTAACTTTCTCCCTATGCTGGACACTGTCCCTATATTTTACCATACTTTTGGCTTTTTTTTCCTCCCTGTGCTTGGTGTTTTGTTTGTACTTAGTATCATTAAATGCTTTAACTCTATCCCTGTGTTCTGTGCTCTCTCTATATTTACCTACACCAGTTGCTTTAACCCTCTCTCTGTGCTCTGCATTATCTCTATATTTACCTACCCTAGTTGCTTTAACCCTCTCTTTGTAATCTGCATTATCTCTATATTTAGTTGCACTCAGTGCTTTAACCCTCTCTCTGTGCTCTACACTATCTCTATATTTACCAACACTCAACGCTTTAGCCCTTTCTCTGTGCTCTGCATCATCTCTATATTTACCTACACTCATTGCTTTAACCCTCTCTCTGTGCTCTGCATCATCTCTATATTTAGTTACACTCATAGCTTTAACCCTCTCCTGTGCTCTGCACTTTCTCTATAGTTACACTCATGGCTTTAACCCTCTCCCTGCGTGGCATATTTTTACGATACCTTTCTCTGTTTCTTAATTTTTCCTTCACCCTAAACAACTCATTTCCCAACATAGTCATTTTCTCCTGTGCCCTCCATTTACGCCTAATAAACTTTGATTGTACAGACTGTCCACCTGACTCTACCTTTCTATCACATTCTACAATATCTGCATCTACACCTGTATCTGTAACTGTAACACCTGTAACTGCTGTTTCCTCACTATCTACAACCACAACATCCAGACACCGAGCCCTAAAGCTGTAACCTGACACATCCCTCACTTTACAATAACCATAACAGCTCTGCAGTCCAGGCTCATAAACACAAACAACATTCTCAAAATGCTTTCCTAAGATATTCTCTAAATAAATACACTCTGCAGAAAAACGCTTGCTGCTACAGCTGTACTTCAGCCAACGACCATCAAAAAATGTACACGCACTAACACCTAACAAATCCGCTGTTACCTGAATTTCCACCTCCGTGGCCCAAGTGTTCACATTCCTCATCCTGGACTGCTGAATGTACTCTAACACCGACGAGTACTCACTCCTAATGATGCTGCGATACCTATCTGCATTCCTCTCTAGCTCCTTACAAACTGCCAGCCTGATCTTACGATGGTGCTTCTGTGAACCACTCACAGCCTGAGAGATGGCTCTGAAGAAGCAGTTACCATCGGCTACAATCCTCTCATTTCTACAAGGAACCCCTAACAATCCAACACGTGTGGACACCGGTCCACCAACCTTAACAAACTCCACATCAAAACTGCTGCACAAAGCCTTACAGACATCTACACTGAGAGGGTGGAAGACCAGCTCTGCATTTCTGACTTCATGAACAAACTCTACATCTAAATTTACCTCACTAACATCAAACCGCTTTGACTTTTTTGACATGCTGCTGCTCACATCACTGTCCAAAGACGACACTGAAACACCCGACAGTGCTGGACTCACATCTACTCTAACAAAATGCTCAGGCACACAACTGCCTGCAGGAACCACATTACTTGACTCACTGACAACACTAGACTCTGGTGCTGGAGCAGTAGTCACCTCTGTGACGCTACTCTCCACAGAAACACCAGACAACACTGGACTCACATCTACACTAAGAAGAGAGGAGTCCTCTTCATTTCTAACGGCTTTATCAATCCCTACATCTGAGTTTGCCTTTCTAACCTTTGACTTCTTTGATTTCTTTGACATATGTGACAAAGTTGGACTGGCCTCTACACTAACATTAACACTGAGAGGAGGGAAGTCCTCATCATATGTCAAAGGATTAACAACCTGTACATCTGAATCTACCTTTCTAACACCGAATCGCCTCGATTTCTTCGACATATAAGTTCCAGAAGAAATGCTATGTTTTTTGCCAGCAGCAACACTTGGTCCCACCTCTGAGCCACTGCTCACAACACTGGCATAAGACCCCACAGACATACATGACAATGCTGGACTGGCATCTACACTAACATTTACACTGAGAGGAGGGAAGTCGTCATCATATGTCAAAGGATTAACGACCACTACATCTGAATCTGCCCTTTGAACACCGAATCGCCTTGATTTCTTCGACATATAAGTTCCAGAAGAAATGCTACGCTTCTTGCCATCAGTAACACTCGGTCCTGCCTCTGAGCCACTGCTCACGACACTGGCATAAGACCCCACAGAAATGCCTGACAGTGCTGGACTGGCTTCTAAACTAACACAATGCTCAGGCACAACACTAGACTCAGGTGCTGGAGCAGTAGTCACCTCTGTGACGCTACCCTCCACAGAAACACCAGGCAGCACTGGACTTGCACCCACACTGACAGAGATGCCACACAGTTCAAAGAGCCTCTCCCCTGAACTGAGACTGTCGGCCAAACGACAGATGTAGTGGTGCAGGTCATCCAGGCACGCAAAATGCAAAACCACGCTTGTACCGTTAAAGTGTGACAAGCCAACGTTACTGCGTGAGTGACTGTCGACCACAGCGAACCGTCCATCCTCACAGATGATGGCAGAAGTGTTTCCACACATTGTCAGTAGACATGTGCTGTACTGACTGAAGATCCTCTCCAGTCCGTTACGCAAACTGATGAACACACCGCTGTCGATGTGTTCACCCTCAGTCACGCCTACATCCCCCAACACAGTGTCACCAAAATCAAACCGAACAACCTCATCATCTACCACCAACTGCTGTGGCAAATCTGGCACAGACAGCAGATTTGTCACATGGTTAAACACACCAAGGTCACGCAAACTCGTGTACAACTCATCGCCTAAAACCAACACGCGATCCAGCTCACCCCTCCCCCAGGAAAAAACACTGCTAAACGTGTGTTTGGCTAAGCTGACCAACGCTATAGCCATACACTGCAATCCCCCGTACACAAAGCGCCTGCTCCCCTGGTGAAACGACCCGCGCACAACCTTTGCTAGCCTAACGCCTCTCCTACCCTCAACCTTTGCTGCTACATCATTACTGTCAGAATCTAAACCAACATCAGCAATGCAAACATTAGGAAAAAAAACGTCCTTAGCTTTGCTGATCTTCTGTGGCCTCTGGGTTCCCTCGGGCACGGCAGGGCACGACGCAGCGACCTCCTCCACAGCGACCTCCTCCTTGGCTTGACCTCCTGGGCGGCTTGACCTCCTCCTTGGCTGACCTCCTGGGCGACGACCTCCTCCGCGACGACCTCCTCCACGACGACCTCCGGGACCTCCTGGGCTGCTGCCTCCGCCTGACACAAATCAAAACCAAAGTTTAACTGCTTAACAAACCAGGAGAACAAATGCAATTTTCACCATAAGTCACATATTATGTTAAACAAATACATGCCTGCTGCTGGACTGGACTGGGACCGGAGGCAGACTCCGTCACCTGGGCAGGTGAAGGTGTTGCCACCACCTATAAAGAACAGAAAAAGAAAAAAAACATTAAAATAATGCAACTCTAATCAAAACATGTACCACACCTCATCAGTCTCTCTCCACAAAACAATAAAAAAAGAAAAAACACACCTGCCGCTTCCCTCCTCTGCGCTTCGTGGCAACACCTCGTGGCCGACGCTTCACAGGGGAAGCCTAGAGGAAGAAAAACAAACCTTTGTAACAGCTGTCTACCACTTCTGTTCTCAACTTTTTCAGACATGTGACTTGTGTGCACTTTACCTGGCCAGCTGGTGGCTCAGCGGTGCAGCCAGAGCCAGAAGAAGGACTAACCTTCTCCATAGCATCCAACATGTCACCGCTGAACCACACAGGGTTGGGCGGGATGACAGATCGAACCACAGCAGGTGCAGTCTTGAAAACAAAGACAAACAGAATTGTGTTAATAACATTTTACATGCAGGCTCAGCACAAAACTATTAAACAATTACTCAAAAAAAACACATTACCTTGCCCTCCCTTCCAACCACAGTCCACTCCCAGGGAGTCGCTGTGGCGTGGCAGGGGCGTGTCCCGTCTACAACTAGCCTGGGAGACACCGTGGCACGCGGGCGATGTCGGGGACACTGTGGGCGTGGGCGGAGGTGGTGCCAGCTGCTGCAGGGCGGCGTCCCACAGCAGCACCACCAGGATGGGGGTGCCATCGGTGTCGCTGAGGTGCACCTGAAAAAAGTCCAACACAGAAGACATTTCACTTCATTAGTGTATCTGACACTAAAGAAAACATCCAACTCCAACTGTCACGACAAAAAAAGTAAAATGTACTCACGCCCGTCGAGGCACCACAGCTCCAACCGATGGAGAGGAGGTGCTCTGCCACAGACACGTAAGGGAGACCTGACACAAATGCCACAAAGCACAAAAAAACCTTTAAATACTCTAAGTCTGATTTTACATAAGTGTTAAATTACATATGGGCATGCATTTACATGTAAATGATCATTAATTAATGCATACGGTCACATTTAAAAAAATCTCATTTCTCAAACACTGCAGCAGATATGAAACAAGCTCAACTTAAACATACCCATGCGTGCTGCGACACGGTGAAACTCCTGGCCTTAGCGCCAGCTGCAGGCTGCTCGATGTTCAGGCGTGGAGGGAAGTCCAGCACGAACACCTTACAGAAAAACTTTGGTCATCAGATCACATTCATGTCTCCAAAATAAGTGCATGACAAAAACAACAGCTGCTCACAACAGTTTTGCTGACACGGAACCAAACAATCAACAACAACAATAAATTGAAACCTGAACACACACCTTGGGCCAGCGGCTGCAGATCGAGGTCAGGAGAGCACCGAAGTCCAACGCTGCCTCACCAACTGTCCGGCTAGCTGTGAGGTTGTTGCTCGGGGCAACCACGCAGACGGCGTCCGGGGTCCACGGGAGATCCGCATGCATGGCCTCTGTCCTCAGCTCGGCGGCCGACGCACCTGGAACAGACAGAAAAGCAAAGGACACAGGACCTACCGGCATGGGCACAAAGTCGTCCACAATGGCCCGGAGGTGGGAGTCTCCAACGACGAACACCAGCTGCAAAAACAGAGACACTGCTTTACAACAGAGGAACCAACCGTGACACCGTACGAGCTGCAGTTTCTATGTGAAACAGAAAAACTAATACCTTCTGGTCCGGACGATGCGCTGGAGAGACAAACTTCCGAGTCCGATGGGTCAGCTCAGAAGTTTGCCATCTCCGCGTACGATGGCGGTACCCCGTACCGCGCCCTGTTTCGTTGAGGTTAAAGTCAAACAAAACATCATTAGAGGATAATTGACCTAAACAATATCAGTGAAAGATCTGAAATGCGAGCTTGACACATACGGGCGACGAACTCCGGGACAGGCGCCAGGGCGGTCCAGGGGTGCCCCTCTGCCCTCCTCCTCTTCAGGGCTTGAGCTCGGCGGTGGCCCTTCGCACGCGGCATCTAAACGTGAAACAAAAAACATTATTAGTCAACGCTCAGAGAAAAAACAGAACAATTGGAATCTAAATCTATGTTAATCATACTCACAAGCCTTTACATAGAAAAGCTAATCTAACCTAACATTGAAAGATAGAAACGTTGGAACTCACCTTGGTTGAGGGAGAGTGTTTGTGTGTGTGTGTGTGTGTGTGTCTGTTTGTGTGTCTGTGTGTCTGTGTGCTGGAGTGTGGATGTGAATAGAATCAGTTAAAATGTGTGCAGAATATTTGTCTATGTGTTTGTTTATTGAATAGATGTATCTGTGTGTAAAGATGTGTGAGTGTGTTCTGGATCAGAAGATCACAGATGTAGAGCAAACAACCGCAGTCAAAAGCCAAAGCAGGAGAGGACCAGATCGCGCAGCCACAAGAGTTGGGAATCTACAAATCAATAAGATCAATTAAAATTAGTTACATGGAAACATCTGATCAATAATTTATCTCATTTAAGAAACAAATGAAAGCCTAAACATGTGCCTATGCAAAACCTGAAAAGGTCTACCATGATAAAAAGATTTACATTTTCAGTCATTATATTTTCAAACATCGCAATAATAACTGATTGGAGTAAGTTGAGAGAAAAACTCAACTTTTAATAATAAAATACATTTTAACTAATCAACTTAACTGACTTGTAGTCCTGCCTGAGCTGTACGAAATTTTAACTTAAATTTATGACAAAACTTCTTGACAGAATCAACTATATTAATCTTAGCATAGTGGTTAAGAAACAAACTAACATCAGTATCACACATTTACTCTCTTAAAAAGATATGATGGCTGACAAAACATTGCTCAACTATGATAGAGAAACAAAAATGAGCCTATGTCAGGAGCTAAACTTTACCAGCACAGAAAATGCAGCACAGATGCACAGAGGGCCACAAACAGACACACATTCACACCCAATGCAGAGAGTAAAGTGATGTTTGCATATGTTCAGCATGAAAGCAAGTCATGCTGATTAATCCAAATCCATCACATAAACGCTTGACTACGTTAATATACACTTCTCTCTCACAACAGATGGTAAACACACATCTTGATCATACAATTTATACTGCCATAACAACACCATACCATTAATAATGTCTATTTCTCTAAACTTTATCTGCATCAAATACTTCATTACATGCACTGCAAAAACAAATCATGCACACAGACACCTGCACACACATGCACAGAGATCTACAAGAAGACATGTCTTCACATTAAGTGCTTTTCAGCCATAATGACAAGGACAAATCATCTCACAAACATGACGACTAAGAAAAAAATATATTTAAAAAAAACATTTGCTTTCTCAAAATACAGAACATCAACATGATACCTGAAGTAAGCCGAATTGCTCTAAACAAAGACAACAACTCTACATCACAAACTAGGGCTGGAGTATATTAGTAATAAAAAAGCCCAAGACTTTTTTGGTCACATCACTCAAATTAAATTAATTAAATTGATTAATTTTTCCCTCTGAAAAAAAGAATAATAAGATAAAAATGATCAGTGACACAAAATGACATGCATCAAGTCTTGGGACATGTTGTTAAAATATATTTCTCAAACTTAACAGTATTTTCCTCTAAAAGTTAAAATATTCGTCAAAAAATGCTGATAATGCAGTTCAAACATAGACAGGATGTCTATGTACATACTGAAAGCTCAGAAATTTTCACAGTATATTAATATCAAAGTCTGTTAAAAAGTAATCTCATTAAAAAAAATTACAAGACATATTTATTTATTTTCTTATTTAGTGAGTGCCTTGCCATAATAATTGTTGTGATTTGCTATTTACTGCCTTAAACTTTATCATGAACTTGTATAATTATGACGTGTGCTGCTGACCTCTTGGCCAGGTCACCCTTGTAAAAGAGATCCTGATCTCAATGGGTTTTATTTGGTTAAATAAAGGTTTCATAAAATAAATACATAAAAAATAGAAATTATTGACAGGCCTACACTCTTGAAAACTAACTTTTCATTATTTACATTTTCATACATTGCACCAACTTACAGGTATTAACATAATGAGATTTTTTTAGTTTTTAAATCTCCTGCAAAAAATTATTCTAACTATTCAATTTTATCAATATATTTCCCAACCCTAATACAAACTAATCCAAATAATATATACACAGAGATACGTATTAACACTGACTGAACATCACACACAGAAACACACACAGCACTCATCACGTCATATGCTTTCAACTTTCACGCATAACAACAAATAATGTTTTTTAAAGAAGAATATTTAAAGACCTCATCAATAGTTTGACCTGCCCTAACGTAAAAAAATAAATGTACTGCCTTGAATTGAAGGTTATGGGTGTTTAGAAGTGTGGTTGTGTTAATTACAGAATATGGCACCATGTACATCAATGTATAGCATTAGTGTCTAAGCTTTGTTTGACTGTGCCACACAGTTCAGAAAACACAACACAAACATTACAACAACTTATAACTGCTAGGTTGTACCAAGTTAATCAAAAGAAATCTAGAGTTTTAGTTTATCAATCATCTGCTGACAATAATTCAAATTAATTAATTTAACTGACATATTCGTTAGCCTTAGCTGTAGAAAATATTTGTCTTAAATTTTTGACTTAACTTCTACACAGAATATTTTATCTTGACACTATGGTTAACAAACTAGCTAGCACAAGAATCACACATTGGTTCTCTGAAAAAATGTGATAGATGATACGATATCATTTAACTACGATGGAGACACAAAACTGAGTCTCACAGACACACAAAGATCTTCCAAAATGTTTTCACAAAAAGTGCTGGAAAGTTTTCTCCCAAAATTGCAAGGAATACTAATCTTACAAACATGACTACACAGCACACAAGTTTTGTAAAACAACTGCTCTCAAAAAACACAGACAACAGTAACACAGCCCCCGATGTCTGCTACACTTCTTAAGACACAGACACAACAACTCTACACTACAAGCTGAGCCAAATAATACACACAGAGATAAAACACACTCATGCAATAGAGTCCCTCTAACTCAGATCATCACTAAAAAACTCCAAAAAATACATAATGGACAGAAAATTAAAACAATTACGACTTCACACTATCAGACACACACATCAGTCATCACGTCATATGCTTTCAGCTTTTACTCATAACAAAATATTTTTCTTCAATGAAGAATAGTTAAAGACCTCATCAATACTTTGACTGTACTTAATGTAAAAAATAAAGTAAGAAATATAAATCTGGATTTTTAGTTTAAAATCTTATGCAGAAAGTAATTTAAAATTAATTTATTTAACTCTTGTTGTATTTAGCTGTATCCATAGCCCTAGCTATAGAAACAATAAATATCCAAGAATAATAATTAAGGAGCTAATGAAAACTTTGCACTGTTTGTAAAAAGTTAACAATTACTCCTATCACACATATTTTGTGTGAATAATTAACAATAAAGTAACTTTAACGTATAACCAAATATAATGTTCTTCAAATAAGAAAAGTTAAATACCATGTCCGTACTTTGACCTGAGTCAATGTAAAAAATGAATTTACTGCCTTAAATTGATAGTTTGTGGTGTTCAGAAGTGTGGTTATGTTCATTAGAGAATCAGGCACCATTTACATCAATGCACAGCATTTGTGTTTGTCTAAGTTAACACCACCACACAAACTTTATAATAAATTACAAACATTAGTTGGTACCAAGTTAAGAAAAATAAATCTAGATTTTAGTTTTTCAATCATCTGCAGAAAATAATTCAAATTAATTGATTTAACTGATATATTACCCAGCCCTAGCTGTAAAACCCCATAATGTTCCTCCAAGGATAATAGTTAAGGATCTAAAAATCACTTTGCACTGTTTTAAAAATGTTATCATTACTTTGATCACTCATATTTTGTGTTAATAATTAACAGTGATATCATAATCTTTGTAAAATGGCTGCTCATATCAGCTTTGTCCAATAGTAAACATTATGCTGCATGATGATGTCATGTCTCTTTGTCACTTCCATCACACACAAAAAAAAATCCCGCCTTTGGTAGCCTCTGTCAAAACTCAACCAATCACTGGAAGCTCCTCTAAAAACTGGGCGGGGCTTAATGGATGTAAACTGCCCCACTAAATGGCTGACATACTGTCTAAACTGCATAGCAACAGCTCTCTGCTTGAAGCCAAAATACACAACCACTGGATCCACAGAATTAAATTCACTTCATAAACAGACAAAAGTAAACTCTGAGCAACACAGCATTTAAAAAATAACATATGATTTCAGCCACACAGCTTAGACACAGACATAACAACTCTACACTAAAAAAAGAAGCCAAATATCATCCACAGAGATATGGATAAACACACACTCATCAATAAAGTCCATCTAACTCAGATCATTACTGAAAAACTACAGAATAAAGAAATAAGGGAGATAAAATTAAACCTATTACTTCAGCATCACACACAGACACACACATATCAGTCATCACGTCATATACTTTCAGCTTTTCCTCGTAATAACATTTTTCTTTAATGAAAAATAGTTGAAGACCTCATCAATACTTTTACTGTATTCAATGTAAAAAATTAAGGTAAGAAATATAAATCTGGATTTTTAGTTTTAAAATCTTATGCAGAAAATAATTAAATTAATTTATTTAACTTTTGTTCCACAGCCCTAGCTATAAAAACAACTAATATTCCTCCAACAATAATAATTAAGGAGCTAATGAACTTTAGCATCATGCTCTATTAAAAAGTTCCTATCAGCTCTGTCTAATAATTAATAATATGGCTGCATTAATTATGGCATGCTCCCTTTGTCTCCTCAAAGCTACACAGAATTTAGAAAAATAAAATAAAGACATGATCTGTGTCACCCACACTGCTGAAGACTCAGAGAAACCAAATGATGTCCACACACACCATCACAGACAGATGCTCTGACTTCAGTGTGTCTCAGTGCTTAAACAATGGCTAACACAACATCTCATTAGCTCAGGCCTGCTCATCAGGACACAGACACACAACTGAACCACAGCACAAACTAAGCTCAACAACACAGGCAGACAAACCTCACACACTCTCTCATTCAATAAACTCATCCATCTTAATATGACACAAAGGCTAGTGTGCTAACACGAAGCTAACACAGAACAAAGACCGAGCTCTACATAACATTAGCATATGATTAGCATGGGAGAACAAATCATGAAAATCAGCCAAAAATCCATCAAAACGTTTTAAAATCCACCTAATACGTATCATACTACCTTAAATATCTGTGTTTTATTTATTTTAAGGGTAATCAATGCCCATGAAGTGAAGTTTATCAAACAATTGTCTCAACATGACACAAGAACTAACAGCTAATGCGGCTAACCCGAAGCTAACAAAGGCCGAGTGCTTCATAACATTAGCATATGATTAGCATGGGAGAAAATATCAAGCTAATTGACTAAAAACCAAACAAAAACGTTTTTAACATCCACCAACATTAAATCTTACTATCCTAAATATGAAAATATTGATTTAGCTGTTTTTACAGGGCATTCATTGTCTCAGGATTAAAGTTAATCACAAATACACACTTCACAGAAAGTTCTAGAAAGTTTAAAATTTCAGCACAGAGCAGCAAAAACAGAAATACAAGTTAACTGTTCTTACATTTTAAACTAAACATTGTTTAATCTTAATCAACCAAAGTTATGTTCTTCAAATAACAAAAGTTAAGGACCTCATCAATACTCTGACTCTACTCAATGTAAAAAATGAATTTACTGCCTTAAATTGATAGTTTGGGGTGTTCAGAAGTGTGGTTGTGTTCATTAGAGAATCTGGCACCATTTACATCAATGTACAGCATTTGTGTTTGTCTAAGTTAACACCACCACACAAACTTCATAATAAATTACAAACACTAGTTGGTACCAAGTTAAGAAAAATAAATCTAGATTTTAGTTTTTCAATCATCTGCAGAAAATAATTCAAATTAATTGATTTCACACATATATGACCCAGCCCTAGCTGTAAACCCACATAATGTTCCTCCAAGGATAATATTTAGGGAGCTAAAAATCACTTTGCACTGTTTTAAAAATGTTAATTACTTTGATCAAACATATTTTGTGTTAATAATTAACAGTGATATCATAATCTTTGAAAAATGGCTGCTCATATCAGCTTTGTCTAATAGTAAACATTATGCTGCATGATGATGTCATGTCTCTTTGTCACTTCCATCACACACAAAAAAATTCCCGCCTTTGGTAGCCTCTGTCAAAACTCAACCAATCACTGGAAGCTCCTCTAAAAACTGGGCGGGGCTTACTGGATGTAAACTGCCCCACTAAATGGCTGACATACTGTCTAAACTGCATAGCAACAGCTCTCTGCTTGAAGCCAAAATACACAACCACTGGATCCACAGAATTAAATTCACTTCATTAACAGACAAAAGTAAACTCTGAGCAACACAGCATTTAAAAAATAACATATGATTTCAGCCACACAGACATAACAACTCTACACTAAAAAATGAAGCCAAATATCATCCACAGAGATATGGATAAACACACACTCATCAATAAAGTCCATCTAACTCAGATCATAACAGGAAAAACTCCAGAATAAAGAAATAAGGGAGATAAAATTAAACCTATTACTTCAGCATCACACACAGACACACACATATCAGTCAGCACGTCATATACTTTCAGCTTTTCCTCGTAATAACATTTTTCTTTAATGAAAAATAGTTGAAGACCTCATCAATACTTTTACTGTATTCAATGTAAAAAATTAAGGTAAGAAATATAAATCTGGATTTTTAGTTTTAAAATCTTATGCAGAAAATAATTTCATTCATTTATTTAACTTTTGTTCCACAGCCCTAGCTATAAAAACAACTAATATTCCTCCAACAATAATAATTAAGGAGCTAATGAACTTTAGCATCATGCTCTATTAAAAAGTTCCTATCAGCTCTGTCTAATAATTAATAATATGGTTACATTAATCATGGCATGCTCCCTTTGTCTCCTCAAAGCTACACAGAATTTAGAAAAATAAAATAAAGACATGATCTGTGTCACCCACACTGCTGAAGACTCAGAGAAACCAAATGATGTCCACACACACCATCACAGACAGATGCTCTGACTTCAGTGTGTCTCAGTGCTTAAACAATGGCTAACACAACATCTCATTAGCTCAGGCCTGCTCATCAGGACACAGACACACAACTGAACCACAGCACAAACTAAGCTCAACAACACAGGCAGACAAACCTCACACACTCTCTCATTCAATAAACTCATCCATCTTAATATGACACAAAGGCTAGTGTGCTAACACGAAGCTAACACAGAACAAAGACCGAGTGCTACATAACATTAGCATATGATTAGCATGGGGGAACAAATCATGAAAATCAGCCAAAAATCCATCAAAAAACGTTTTAAAATCCACCAAATATGTATCATACTACCATAAATATATATATTTTATTTATCTGAAGGGTAATCAATGCCCATGGAGTGAAGTTTATCAAACAATTGTCTCAACATGACACAAGAACGAACAGCTAATGTGGCTAACCCGAAGCTAACAAAGGCCGAGTGCTCCATAACATTACCATATGATTAGCATGGGAGAACAGATCATGAAAATCAGCCAAAAATCCACAAAAACGTTTTAAAATCCACCAAATACGTATCATACTACCATAAATATATGTATTTTATTTATCTGAAGGGTAATCAATGCCCATGGAGTGAAGTTTATCAAACAATTGTCTCAACATGACACAAGAACTAACAGCTAATGTGGCTAACCCGAAGCTAACAAAGAACAAAGGCCGAGTGCTTCATAACATTAGCATATGATTAGCATGGGAGAAAATATCAAGCTAATAGACTAAAAACCCAACAAAAACGTTTTTAACATCCACCAACATTAAATCTTCCTATCCTAAATATGAATTTATTGATTTAGATGTCTTTACAGGGCATTCATTGTCTCAGGATTAAAGTTAATCACAAATACACACTTCACAGAAAGTTCTAGAAAGTTTAAAATTTCAGCACAGAGCAGCAAAAACAGAAATACAAGTTAACTGTTCTTACATTTTAAACTAAACATTGTTTAATCTTGATCACTTCAGACTAGCACTGCTTTATCACATGATATGCTAACATTAAGCTGGAAAGAAAAATAGGCCTCTTACCTCTCTGGAGTCTGCACAAAATGGAGGACTGTTGACATCCAGACAATTGGCTTTAAAGACTTCATGACAGGTCATCAGGACGACCAATCAGAGCACACTGCTGTGGTGATGTCAGTCTGAGTGCAGGCACCATTTTGACTTCAATACATGTTAGACTGAGATAAACCCTGTAATATCTCTAAAACAGGATCAGATGGTAAGAGCATGTAAATGGAACATTTGTAGGTCGAAGTCTTGTGATAGTTTTAAGCTATAAATCAAGTTTGTACGTACATGTATGTTGTAAAAATTTCATATCAAACAGACTAAGGCAAACAAGCACATCAGACTGAGATATGAGCAGGTCACAGGAGGTCGAGTGAAGCCTTCACAACTGACTTTGTGTGTGCATGTTAATTTGTTATGTCATATAAATACATATATGTATATATATATATATATATATATATATATATATATATATATATATATATATATATATACATATGTACGTGAATTAATTAATTTATATATATATAATTATAATATATAATATATTATTAATAAAAATATATACATAAAGATTGAGATAGATAGATTTAGATAGATATATATAGATATAGATATTCATATATATTCATATATATGTGTGATTAATTTATTTATCTATACATATTTATAAATAATTGATATATCTATATCTATATATATATATATATATATATATATATATACACACACACATATATATGTATTTATATATATATAAATATATATTTACATATATATGTATGTGTATATATATATATATATATATATATATATATATATATACATATATATATATATATAAATATAGATATAGATATAGATATATAGATGTATAGATATAGATTTACATATATATTCATATAAAGTCTACATTGGACCTAACCAGATTTGTGAATAAAATATTTACATTTTATTTTAAAAAAATTAACCTCCAATAAGCAGAAGTGACCTCTCTAGCACCCACTGGGCACACTACCAGTAGGAATGTAATAGAGTGATGATACTAATGCTGTAACTAACATTTGTGTCATAGAGACCCACAAATCATGCGCTGACACCCTAACCCATCTCTAACAGGATGCTAGCAGATTGTCTTGAAAAAAATATATTTAAAAATAGTCTATAAAAAATGTATTTCCTCCTCGACTGAACATGGTTTCACCTTGAAATGTGGACAGATCACAGAGGAGGCCATGCTGATCTAAACCTTCACAAGGAAAATGTTATTTCTCCAAAGATTTTCTGAATCTGCCCCAAACCGACCTGTTTTTGTGTATAAATACTAACCAATATACTTTCATTATTAGGGTTGGGGTCAGTTCATTATTTGATAGTTTTGAAAATAGTTTGCACCTTGCCAATGCAATTTTCAGTAAAAGTATATAATTACAAATGAATCACTTGGTATCAGTTCCTGTGCTCCTACATCTAACATAAGACCAACCTGTCTTCTTCCCCTGTCTCTCCTGATTCATTCTGTATTTCTCTCTTTTTTCCCCCCATCCTCAAACCTGAATGACATGAACTTTGTATTAAGAAGGTTTGAAAGATATACCAGTTTAATTACATGTAATGAATCTGAAATCTTAATTCAAAGGTATATCCTTACTGGATATCAGTTACTGATTGATATTTCATCCAATCAGACTTATCAGATACATCCCCACATCACTGTAGTATTATATCTGAGTGAAGACAATTACACTTCAGTGTTTCACTGAATGATCTCTTTTATTGTTCAACATCTAGTTAAAGAAATTATTACTGTATGAGAATCAAAATCACCACAAACACATTTTTGTTATTCTTTTCATAATCTGTTATATTGTAAATACGAATCAGTAGACAGGAAGGCTGCAGTAATTGTGTGGCTTTGTAATAGTTCTCTATCAAATCTTCTGATTATCGATTGAATACTCTTAATAACAAATATTGCATTCTGTGATCTCTCAGGAAGTTCTACCTGCTTATTCTTTTTTTTTACATTGCAGTTAATATTTATTTGTATGTTCTCTTTATCATTAGGTAATAAGACACAACTCTTATAATGGCCTCAACTTTAATTATTAGTGCAATATTTACCCCTGTATAATTCTTTATTATCCACACAATGGCATGATGATTTATGAAAGCTGGGCTATTACATCCTAGAAATGCGATCTATTTCTCAAAAGGTGTTCACTTTCAGTTTCTGCCACTCCCATATCTGAGTCTAGGAACAGGTTTTAGGGTAAAGCTGGCCTGTGATCTGTTGAATCCTGGCTGTATGTTGACCTCTGACCTATTTACTCTCTGTCCCAGTCACTGTTGGCAGCAATAGTGTTTCTATTAAAGTATTTATCTAATCACAAATATGTACTTTTATGACTTTTTTTTAATTTATTTTCATTAAAGTGATTACACATTCAAAATAATTTCCTCCCCATCACTACATACTGTATAGTGAATATTCACTTTTTGTGCCACGAGTTCCAGAGATTTGGTCAAAATTGTGTCATCAGTGAGGCTGTGAGTGAGAGTGAAATTTAATAAAAACTTGACTCTAACTCAGGAGCTGTTACAATGATGTCACTCACTGAAATAACAGTCAAGTGCAGCTGGTCATGTGACCAAAGGAGGAACAAGAGAATGTCTCAAACACAGCCATTATAAAAACTGAGGCTCTAGAGAGAGCTGCAGAAACACATACCAACCAAACTTAGAGTAGTATAAAGGGATAAATAAAAAAGGATGAAACCCTAAAAATGGAGGTCAACGGGCATGAGGGACCTGCGAGACAGCGAGGACCCGTCCAACGCTGCTTGCAGCTTTAATTCAATTTGATCACGCTCAACTTTCCTCCTCTGAATCCTCTGAGAGCCTCAGCCTCTCCTATTCTTACTCAGCTGTCCAATCCTTAATGGTATCAGTGCAGGGATGGATGACACTCCCCCACATTCACACATACACACACCACATTAATAATCATTAAGCCCATTACCATGTGTTTTCTATGCAGGTGCATCCGAATGTCAATTGAGAAATCATCAGTGCAACTGCAAATTAGCGGTTTGAATTCCTCAATGTACAGGGTTCCATACGTTAATGAGAGGTGAAGGGTAAAATTAAATAATGCCAAAAAGAATTCCCCAGGTATCAGGCACAGAGAGTGGAGGGAGGAGAGGAAATGGTCATGAATAAACATTTTCCTCAGTGCTGAAAATCATCCTGAGCACCCTCAGTGCTATTGGCTCTTCTTTGAATGTGATACATTCTAATAGAGTACACACTGTAAGGACAGCGGCTCTACGAGCAACTAAAGTCATATGTGTGTGTCTTTTTGCACTGCTTGCTATTTACAAAAAAAAAAAAATAAGGCAATCTGTTCTATCGCAAATGAGTCTACACAATGTTAGTGCTCTAAAGTGCAATTTGTGTTTCTGCCCAAGGGTGATGCTTTTAAAATATTTATTTATTTTCATTGTGTCTGGTGCTGTTTGGGAGGCTTCATCTGAATTTGGAAGGCAGTATGTACAAATCCCTGCACAACAATATGAAGCAGCCTTGTGGCAAGGTGCCACTTGTACTTTTTGTTCCTGTAGCTGCCGCTGCTGCCATTAAGCACTCAGTAAAACAAATCTGTTCTTGTAAAGCAAACACACACTTCTTTTTTACCATCCCCAAGGCCAACTCTTCACACCTGCATACCATTACATTAGTCAGGGGTATAAATTTGACACTAAATGCTGCCCTGAAACAAGTTTTTAGGACACTAATGGGTGTATTTTTAATTGGTCCATGACCAGTGCACATACCATACCAAAAGAATACATTGAAATTCAACATCAAAATAGAGTTTTTCTTTGAAATGGTTTTCATTTTTAATCTAAATTTATCCAGTGAGCCTCTTTGAGATAGTGGCTGCTTTCATGGAAAATAGACTCTAATTTGCTAGTTTCAATCATTTTACTTCAATTTAATGTATCTGATACAGCACGGTTATGTGAGGGATGTTACATCGGAGAATTTAATGTGTATGATGTTAAAGTGTAAAAATTAAAGAAAACTTGTTTTATTTACTCAATTCATTTATTATTTAATTACTTTTATGGTATATAACTTAATAAATTAAACCAGATTTAAAAAGTACCAGTACTCAAAATTAGACAACAAAAGAAATTCTGAACTCAAGCTGTTATTGGTCTCATCTTGTTGGACCAAAAATGAACATCAAACACTTGAAGTTCAACAGTTATTTATATATATATATATATGTGTATATATATATATATATATATATATATATATATATATATATATATATATATATATACACATATATATATATATATATATATATATATATATATATATATATATATATATATATATATATATATATATATATATATATATATATATATATATATATATATATATATATATATATATATATATATATATATATATATATATATATATATATATATATATATATATATATATATATGAATATATAAATATATATGTGTGTGTGTGTATATATATCTATATATATATATATATATGTATGTATATATATGTGAATGTGGTATGAGTTTATACTTCTTTAAACAAAGTCACAAGACCTTTTTTAATAATAATAATGATAATAATAATCATAATTAATTATGATTATTATTATTATTATTACCATTATTATTATAATACACTACCAAATAAGAATGTTGTTATTTCAGCCAGATGTAAATGCATGTTTATTAGCAAAATGAGAACAGTTTAAATAAAAATGAAGAATGGGTTGCCATGTTTGAACAACATCCCCCTTCTAAATCAGCCATGAATTTAATCAACACACAAGAAAAGGGATCACATCACCACTCTGCTCACATTGCTTCACAAGCTGCCTTTTCCCAGAGGACTGACTTTAATATTATTTTAATTGTCAATAAAGCCATACGTGATTTAGCTGCCCCCTTACATAACTGACTGCCCTTGGTTTTATATAAGCTTTGGTAGGGACAATGGACTCATTGCAATTTTCAAAAAGACATTTCAACCATGCCTTCTTAATTTGGATTTTAATTGGGATCTTGATTCTGTTCTATATTTATTTAATTGTTTTTATTGTTGTTTTTATTGATCTAATTCACATCCACTAAGTAGTTTATGTTTTGTTGCTTTGTTCATGTTTTCTTATTTTGATTTCCCTTTTATACTGTAAAGGTGCCTTCACACCAAATGCTCAGAGAGTGACAGTCTATGTCTGTGTGGGAAACATTCGTGAGTACATAAGTTCAACATTTGGGGTACTGCAGAAAACTCACTGAAGATGCTGCTGCAGGGCCAGCTGCCCTGTTTAGTGGTTGGTGGCTAGGTGAGTGAAAAGGATACAGTTGGAATAATGCCAGCTAATACGTTCTATTATATTATATGATATAATAGAACTTGAAACTTGAGAGGCCGTGCATTTACTGAGCAAACATCGACATCAAAAACTGAGCTATTTGTACAGGCGACAGGACTTGGGTTTGCACGCTGATCTTGGTTGCAAAGTTGCATTATGTGTGAGAACAGTTTAACAAACATGTTTCCTTAAGTACTTTAGCCTGCTCTTTACATAAAAAATACTCTATAAATAAAATTAGGAAGGTACTTTTTGATTTCTTATTTATTGTTGTTATGTCAAGCTGATGGACAAAGCACAAATTACAGATGATGAAACCCACAATGTAGTTTTCAAAACTGAGATCAGAGTTAAAAGAGTCACATTTAACTGGACATGTTCAGAGATGGAAACTGTCGATCAATGGATAAAACGTCAACATCAGCACCTTGTATGCTGTTTTTATTGCATTTTCCTCTGTGTTCAGAAAATGTAGCTGTTTGATGAATTACTGATGACTTTTAGCTGACTGTGCTCCCAAATGTCAATGTTAACAAGCTGATGAAAACAAACTGAGTCCTTGTGAATGTATCTTTAAATGGTTCAGAGCTGTAACATGTTTACTGCGTAACACACAAAACACTTCATTGACTCACATAAAGCTGGGCCATGTTGCAAAACTGTAGGACACTCCTGAGTTCTAGCCTTGCAGAGTCAGTCTTAGACAAAACATTCAGCTGTTTCTTTTCTCAGGAATGGTTTGTCCCTTTTAACAACTGCCATCAATCAAAGTACCACTGATCGTTGTGTGGCATAATTTGCCAGTCAGCATCAAGCAATGTTCAGAGAAAGATGAAACCATCCCTAAAGTGTGGCCCTTTTACGATGTTTAATTGAAATTAGATGTCCCTGGGGCTTACACCTTTAAGTTAAACATTGATGGTCAAACCTACAACTGTGTCTTTTTTCAAACAAAAGGTTGGATGTTCAGTTACAGCCTCAAAAGTCCATTTATTTACAAGAAGTGTGTTTGTGATGTATGTGTAAAATCCCAGTGAGCAGTTGAAAGATTACAAAGGACTAAATGAGAAGAGGCTATCTACCCTTTAGCTGAGTGTTAAGGCAATCTCAGTGTATTAGTCTGACATAAATGTCCTCAAATAATCCTCCGTAGAATTTCTCTGTCGGACATGTTTATGAATCCAGGCAGAGAGATGTTAAAAACATCCACTAAATTGTTATGCAGAGCTTTGGTTCATGTGAGTTGATCGATCGACTCTGCTCTTATCCAAGTGAACTCTGTGCACTTTTACCCGCATGCAACCTGAAAAATGATTATTTCATTGCAGCCAGGGTGAGGCAGGCTGCAGTGAGATAAAACAATCTCAGTGCTGAGTTCCTTTAAGGTTCTCATTTGTTACCCCGATCCACACATATCAGCACTCTGGTCCCAACCTACAACAATATATAGACCTAAGAGTGATGTGGATCACCCCATTTAACTTTTGGATGAATAGGAAAGGTTTCAGATATAGTTTTTCTTTTAATATATATGTCATTCATTCTGATGAAAGTGCTTATTAGTGTAACAGCAGCAGAAAATAAGTGGAATGGAAAAAAGCAATAGTTCCACTTACTGATGTGCACTCCCAAAAGGAGTGCTATGCATAACATTTCTACCTGTATCAAACATGCTATGTTGATATCAGAATAAAAAAACTGACATGACATATTGATATTAATTTTATACTGGACTAAAGGTGTACATTAATTATTCTTTTTTTGATGACACGGGCATGGTTTCTAAATAAGAATGGATATGTCTGCTTAGAGGTCCCATGTCCTGGTGTTTGATGGTTTACATCATGTCTTGGGTGTCTAACAGGTAAGTATTTGAGTTAGGTTTAAAAAAGGGGAACTACTTCCTCTGCAGAGGATCAGATGGAGCTCTTTTTTCCTCCCCTTTGAAATGCATGGATCTGAGGAAGTGGAGAAGCCAAGGTCAGACAACATGATTTTTTCATCAGTCATGCAGGTTGGTCTGTCGTGCTCATCAGACGACCTCAGGGCCATTAATTCATGCAGTGACTCATCTGATGAGCATAACTGACTACATGGCTAAAACTGACTGCATGTAATAACTGATGTGATGACGGAGGAAGGAGGAGGGGCACCACTGAAGACCAAAAAATATGAATTTGGAGAATTGTACTCGTATCTAAAAATATTATGTTGAATGAGATGTTAGTTTGCTGAGATGTGAATATTGAATCTGCTGTTTCTCTCCAACATTTTTCTGTTTACAGTCTGTGGTAGCTCCTGTACAACACATCATAAGGGCAGCAATGTTGTTTCAGAGCTTTGCAAACTTGTCCTTTGTCTCAAGGCATCAACCTTGGTTTGTTTTACATCTGTGATTGTCGCACATGCAGAACACTCTGTGCTTTCATTGGTCAATGTCTCTGACGTGGAGGAACAGACTGTAGGAGGCAGGACAAAAATCAGAAATATTCAGACTTTAGTTGAGGAGTCATGAGGCATATCAGACTGATCTGTTGTTGGTCTTTATAAAACACTATGACCAATTTTCAGGGCTGAAACCCTCAAACCTCGACAACTAACGGGTTGGGAAATGATCGAGAATAAATTGTGTAATCTGACCTTATCATAAGGAAGACTTTGATAATAAGCTGTTTGTGATTGGCTACCTAAATGGTGTCTGATTTGAGAGGGAAAGAGAGTAACAAGCAGGCTTTTAGAACAGGTATGATGTCCAGGACAAGCAGAAAACACACGTTGAAAACACACACAATGAATGAACACACAGTTTTGTAGCCATTAAATCGTTGTTTTATGGGGCAATTTCTTTGAAGAAGTATAGCGCAATTCTCTGTGAACTGAAAGTTTAGTAAGAGATGTCATGTTCCTGTGGCCCCTAACAATATTAAAAGCAAAGAAAATAAATTTGCACTACATTGGACATTTAGGGGCCTATGGAAAATTACCTTACTCAGGTTCATAACGATTTTTGCAGCTCTATATCCTAGAAATTAGGATTTTTAGCCAATAGAAATAAGTCAGAGTATGACGGAAATCTTTTAAACTCTTCAAACTCTTCTGACTATCAAACTTTTCTGAAAGCTGATTAAACAAAATCCAGCATTTTCAAGATCAAGCCTTTAAACAAAGGCAAGCTTTTCCATGCAGTAAATTTCGTTTATGATTTCCAGCCACTGGACTGTAGTTGAAGGATCACTGTGCAACCATTTGAGGTTGTGGCTTTCTTACTGCAAGCTAAAAGTATCTTAGATAAGTACTTATCTACATGTGGAACAGCACCAGACACTTACCTACATATGATGTGGCAAACAAGTCATCTAACTTAACCTTAGTTATCTCATGAAGCTTGGTTTTGATCTCACTCTTAATTTGTTCAGAGAGGTTCCACATTGTCTTCAACAATAGTCCGGGCTCTGAAGGCCTGTTTGTGTTGCTGTCAGCTTGAAGGTGATAAAAAAAAAAGAAATGTACACAATTCTACCAGCCAAGCTTTCTGAAAGACCTTAGGTCTCACACATCTTTTTGTAGTCCTCTGTCAGTTGGGTGACAAACTCTTTCTAACATTTTTGTTTGATATAATCTGCTGAATATTTCTTTGAAATTTATTACATATAAATCGCCATTTTACTGTTTAGTCAGGCTTTTGTATAAGAATTAAAGAAATGAAATAAGGTCATGGTCATCCAATGTATTTTGGATATTTTCTCATAAAGTCCTGAACCTGCAGATATTAATACAAATCTGGCTTCTCTAATCCAAAGTGTATTATTCACTTAAATGTTTAGATGTTAAAGGTGCTATGAGGAGAATCTATTACCGGCGAAAAAAGGACTCTGCTACCCATGAGCACACGCGGCGACTGTCGTAATGCTGCATTCCAGTAACCTCGGAAAATGGGAGTGACATCATCTCCGACTCATTGGTGTTCAAGTTGAAGCCGGAAAAAAACATGCCGATCTACCAGGCTATTGTTAGCTGTTGTTAGCACGCCCTGTGTTGTCGTTCACAAATATCACATGAAGAATGTGATTATCACTATGGCAGCAATTTTGTAAATATAAGTCTCATAATACTATGTATACAGCTGATCTAGAGCGACACACCCCGGTCAGAAGTGCAAATAAATTGATTATTACAGGACCTAAATAACTGTCCACACTGGGGGCATCCATCTTCAATTGTCAACTCGGGGGTGGCGAGGTTTTACCGAGTTCCCAGTAGGAAATTTAGACTTCGGGGACGTTCCAGCTGCAGTTTCCTTCTCGGAACTCGGAAATTCCTACTTCTGACTTCAACTGGAACGCACCACAACACGTTACTGAAGCCAAAGCGTGTGTTTGTTGTGTTGTAGCCCGGACCTTCATCAGAAGTCTGCATTGCTTTACAACTTCTTTTTTCAACAACTTACAGGATGCAAAGCGACGAGGTAATGGATCTCTTTCTAGTTATGTAGCGGTAGTTATTGATGTGTGACGACGAGTAATTTTTGGAAAAATTATCGTAGTTGTAGCCAGCTACATATCGCTACTTGCAGCCCGGTGCTCTAAGACGTGTAATATAAATAATAAAATAATCTAAATTTGCTCTAGTTTTTATTGTCTTGTTCCCGAAGTTGAGTATCCAGTCCAGCCCTGTCCTGTCCGACCCAACCAGAAGGCTAAGGAATAGCATTTATAGATAACCTATTTTGATGCTACAAAACTTATCTTAAAGTGTGTATTTCGATCAGGCATATCTCTAAAAGTGAGACTTTTTTGTAATTACTTAGAAACTCCTCACAGTCTCTTTAAGGTCTAGGTTCATAATTCACACTTAAGTGGGTGATGTATCAGTTTAGGTATCAGCCCAAGGTTGCTCAGCTTTTACAGCTATTTTGATTGGCATTCAATTATTTTTTGATGACCAAGATGATTAATGTAGAGTAAGATAAATCAAAATAAGTTTTAAAGTATTGGATGCAGTGTTCCCTGTAGGTCTTTTATGTAAAGGTGTCCATTTATTTTGATCCTCTCTGTGTGTTCACATATTATGCTGCCCCCAATCACAATGTTAGGATTTGCCCCTGATCAGAAGAGGGTAATCAGAACAAAAACCCATCCAGTTTAAATAATATGACACATTTTACCCATTGGAAACTCATAAAGTACTTGTTACAAACTGATCAGCAAAGTCTTCAGGCTCAGACCCAGAAAGAAAAGAAACTTTGTGATAAAAGAGCTGGAACTGAAAGTTCATGAAAACACCAGATTTTCTTATATTTGTTGTTAAAAACTAGTGTAAAGTACCAGGTCTGTTCCAGATACCTGATTTGTGACGGCTGGTGTAGTTGAAATATTTCATTAATTTTCACAAGCAGCAATGATGCATGGATTATTTATGACTTAGGGAGTGTTTATCCAATAGGACACACTGATGGGTTAACCAGACACCATTTCTCTTACTGTCCTGTGACATTTCATTTATTGATAATTTATGTGGAAAAAGCTTTGTGCACAGATTAGCAGTGCGAAGAGTAATCACAATTTATAGCTTTAAAAGGGCAGGCCATTGAGACACCCACGGTACAGGATCATGAAAAATACTCAACACCTACACAACCATGAGGGCTGGTATTTCTCAAATATACAAATAGCACAGTCTTTATTTATTTATGTGGCTTCTTGAGCATATTAGGGTAATATGTTTCAATCATGTAAGACATAGTATGAATTTAGCCTACAAAGGCCATTGTCTGCATTTCTGGGTACTAATTTATAAAGCTTGCTTACAAAAAAAGGTGTTCACTACCTGTAAGCAAAGTTTGGGATTATAAAAACCATACTTAGTGGGAGACTGCGTGCACCTCCATGGTAGCTCTGCCGAACAAATGGCAAACTGTTACCCCAACGATAGGAGGATGAAAAAAAAAGACAGCTCTGGAAAATTGATACATATATATCAAATAATTAAATATTACACATTTCGCAACACATATCATATATGAAGGATATACAAATAAAGAGGACACATTTTTATTAATGCCCCAGGGAGGGCTTGAAGTTATGAATGCGCGTGCCCACACATTTAGCCGATACAATTGAATCAATTTTGTCATTGTGAAACAAACTTTACATACTTTTATGAAACCCATTAACAAACAATAGGGAGGACACTACCCATGTTCTCAAATTTTCCATAAAATTAAAGTATTATATTAATGATAATTATTATTGAAACGACATGATACTTGCTTAAAACTGCTGATCAGGCTACAACACCTGTAACCTTTCATGAAATTAAGTAATGGTTTGATATAAAAAGGCATGAACTCACACTGCATAAAGATGCACAATGGCTTATCAATGGCACTGCTGGAGGACATGGTGCACGGGAGAGTCCGATGCATTTGGTGAATCTGTGTAACCTTCCTCCATAACCACACCACTCAGGAGGGATGTTGCTGATCCCCAGCAGCTTTTTGTCTGTGGGATGAGCTTTTCCCCTACCTGTTGCACAGATACTATTTCTATGGAGCGCTATGCCTTTTCGCCTCCACTTTAATGTCAGATTATTTCTTCGACCATCTGAGGCAGCCTTATTTACAGCATCAGCCACATGCTTCCATTGAGTAGAATTAAGAGTTGATGTGATTATTAAATGGAAACAGCCGTAGAACATGCACGCTCACGCTTTTATAAATTTGAAAAACTTTTTCTATGCATGTACTTTTTGTTTCTACCTATAGTGATCTTTCCTAAGCACAGTTTTATAAATGAGGGCCCTTGTCTCACTGATTTAGAGTATTTACATCCTCAAGTACAGCTCCCACTGTGATAAGTTCATTGTGTCATATGTCAAACTTGTAACTCATACCAAAGTTAAGCACTGTTTTGATGACTTATGTCATGAATTGAATAATAATAATTTCAGAAGGAAAGGCTGGACCCAAATACAAGTCTATAATGCAGTTCACTCAGTAGAATGATGAACAAGGCTTCTGTGGGTGACATAGATGAGATGAAATGTCCCTGACCTCACATTCTTTTTACCAATACATTTTTACTTTTCAAAAGCATCAACAAGAAGTACCTTGTAAGAGCATGTATATTCAATTTCATCTGGACTGTATTGTGGTGAATACTGGTGGATGCCACATACAGTATCTTATTCAAAGTCACTGAGTTCATGTGTGTTTATTAAGTTTTGTTTTTTTTTACTTTGACACCACTGTATGCTCTTAGACGCTACACCTGATTGGCTCATGGTTGTACCTGTTTTATATTAAAATGTACTCTACATAATTGTAGAGTACATGGAATCAAAATAAAACCAAAAACTTTAAGATCAGCATCAATCATTACATATGAAAATTTAAATTCTCCTTTATTATTTGCATATCTGAAGTTTAATTAAGATGCACATACATATAAAAGAAGTCAGATTGACAATGTAAGGCTACTCTAATTAGTGTCTTGATTTGTGTATCAAATTTGATAAAAGACATATTTCATGACCTTCATGTTTAATTTGATAAAGTCAGTCAATCAAACAATATATATGTGTATTTTGCCAAATCAAAACAAATGTTACCTTGTCTTCTGAAATATGTGTAATTATGTCGAAATGCTGAGTCAGCATTTCAACATATTGTTCTCCCTAACCTCCATTTTGTTCTTTTTCTTTTTCTTATTCCTCAGGTTTGCCCCCTTTCACAGGCTTCAAATTTGCACAGATTTTCACAGAAAAAAATTGACATATGCAGCATGTTCAGGAGAAGTGTGCTTGTATTTTTCACAGCTTTAACAATTATACTTTTTACAGTAAAAAATCATTTCTGCATATATTTTTATATTGAAATCAATGGGACATTTCCGCAGCTCTGCAGAAAACTTCACCAACTTTGAAGCTCCACAGATTGGGCATGCTTCCACCTACAGACTTCATTCATGCTTTAAAAGCTGCACTGACTTCTCAGCCATTTTTACATATCTTCAGCTTTTTGCTGGCTTATACAGTTTTTTAAATATTAATTTTTAAGCAACACTAAGTTTTGAGGAAATCAATGGCCTTAGAGCGAGTGTGACGTCATCTCAGAGCGGACAGAAACAGAAGAATTATCGCGGACTCAGCAGAATTATCCTGTTATAACTTCGTCAAACTGTCCTCCACATACATGATTTATGCATCAAAACGTCGCTACCCTTCTCCTCTTATACGTGAAATCCGCTTCAAAGTTTAATCGGACATCGTTTTGTCTCGGTGAGCTTAAGCTTTTGCAGTATGACTCAAAATCTTCCATTTGCACTAATGCAAAAATTCACCTCCGGAAAGCTGGGCGCTCAACTTTGAAGCCTGTTTTTAACTCGCCACTATGTCAACATTGTTTACTTTATGGACATAAAAATTACACCCATAGCTTCAGCATGTTCTTGGGATGCTCACAGTGCAATCCCTTTTCTGATATCTATCACGGTTTTGGCACAGCGAGCCTTCGTTTACCCGGAAGTACCCAGCTTTTTTCCCTCAGCTCCTCCATACATTGGCTGTGAAAGGTGGAGCTTAGCTTAGCTTGGCGCTAGCGGCTTTGGCTCAGCACTGAGGAACAGACCCGCAGCTGATGTACAAAGCCTCCGTGAAACCGAGACATTCAGCGGAGGTTTTGGTGAGACACGAAGTGGGCATGGTAACAGCTCCGTGCCCGCTACATGCGTGTAAAGGTCTGTTTACAGCGCGGCCGCTTCCAACCATCGGAAATTCACTGTTGTTAAGAAAGTACCAGACAGGAAGTCACCATGTGGAATGACCGGAAGTTTCAAAATAAAACACAATGCACGGACTCTTGCACTCAATGTTCAGAAAAAAAAAAATTGCGCAAATCAGAATGTTGAACAAAAGTCTTTTGTTTTTTCTCAAATTCTTAACTGTGATAGTTTTAAAAGACAAAAACACTTTGATTTTTTTCACATTGAAATGAATTGGACATTTATGCAGTTCTGCTGAACCTGCTTCATCTTTCAAGCTTTACAGATTTGGTATACTAACGCCTACAGACTCCATTCTTGCTTTAACAAATGCATTTATCTCTCACTCATTTTACAGATTCATAATACATACATACATATATATGCATCATTTTATACAGACATACACAGATCAACAGAAATATACCCATAATGAAATCTTCCTTTCCATTTATGCACATACTCTGATAAATACATAAATAAATAACATCACACAAACATACATGCACAAATGCATATATAGAATAATGAACATAATTATTTATCCACACATATGCAAACATATGTCCACAGAAATGTATCAATTCTCACTGTCTTTCTTTATAATGCTTATTTTTCAACATTTTTAACTCTTCTGCTGATGTTTTCATTGACATAAATGGGAGATTTATACAGTCCTGCTAAAACTGCTTCAACTTCTGAGCTCTACACATTTGGCACAGTTTCGCCTACATACTGCATTTTTGCTTTAACACATTAATGTCACTCTCAGTCATTTTACAGATGCATACATATATACATATGCATCATTTTATTCAGACATATACACATAAACCGAAATATACCCATAATGAAAGATACCTTTTCATTTACACATGCACATACTCTGATACAGTATATGCATAGATCCATTATGCAAACATACATGCACAAATGCATATATAGACTAATGACCATAATGACTTATTCACACATATGCACACATACATCAACAGAAATGTATCCATACTCTATTTCTTTCTTTAGGATGCTTATTTCAGAACTTATTTAAAACTTCTGCTACTGATTACAGTCTTTGTCATTTTAGGTCTCATCCAGTTACCTCTTTTAACAATTGTAACTCCTTCAGGGTGGGCAAACATATCAGCAGCTTTATACAATTTTGTTTCACCTTAATTCAGTTTTTAGCTGACTATCACAACTTTTAACATTTTTATTTAGCATAGCCAGTTGTAAGCTTTGTTTTACTGTTTCCAACTGCTTATGTCACATTTTCAGCTTTATTTGCACTGGCTTTAGAAATTTAATTTCACAGCTCCAGCATTCAGAATCAGCATTTCAACGCATTTGCTGCAAGGAAATGCAAATTCTCTAGTTAAACAAACAATGTCTCCTTTTGTGTTTGCCATAAGACCTCAACTTATAGAGCAGTACGTCTACATAAAATAAATGAATACACACTCAAAGCATTACAGTTGGCATGTTTCAAATGGTTATCCCTGTCAATGTATTTTTACTATTTATCTTGGCTATTCCCTAATAAGATAATATTATGCAAATTATGATATTCTTAGTTGTGATTAGCAACTGAACATTGACATGAACCATATTATGAAGTAGGCCAAACTGCATGGTTTACATTAAATAGTTTTATGATTGACCTGTTTTTGGTCACTTATCTAAATAAAAAATAATCTCACCACTGTCAAAAGAGGATATGAAGTCTTTTCAAAAGTCACGAAGTTCAAGCACTATGTTGTCACGGAAACAACTGTAAATTGCACTTTAATGTCTTAACCTGACACACCAGATAGAACATTCAGTGTATTTCATGAGTCCATCTGGGCAACAGCCCATAGAAAGTGTTTGGAATTGGGCAGAAGAGCATGGTAATTGGATGATTCTTTATCATCAATTTCATTATGGGCCAATCAGATAACATCCCAGACCGCACTGCTGTGGTGGTTTAAAATGCAAAATGTAATTATGTAGAGCAAAAGAATAGCCCAAACATGTCAGAAGTTGAGTGAAAACATAAATTCTTTTGAGAAGTGCTTCCTGCCTGCATGTCTGATTACAGACATTAAATTAGGCAGAGCCAATGGTTATTAAGACCTTTTTTATGTTCAACAATGTGTCTGTGATCTATACAGTATGTATAAAGCATGGAATAATGTACTGTTTAGTCACATACTAACACTTTTTTCTGACAGAGATGGTGAATATAAGTTAACGGGTCAGTTAAATTTTAGCATAAGAACAACGATAAGGAGTTTTTGTAGAACAATACAAGGTGTCAAAATATGGAACAGTCTAGATGATGATCTGAAGTAGAGAAGAAACTTAATCCAGTTTAAAAAGAAAATTAAATCAGTCATATTGAAAGAATACAGGAATCTAAAGGGGGAACAACAAGTCTTATGAGTGTATTAAACAAAGTGCCTTAATATTTAAAAAAAGAAAAAAAAACAAAAAGTGCGTGTGTAGTGTGTATACAGACGTGTACACATACACAATGCATGGATATGTAAATTTATGTATGAATTTGTGGATATCTGCTTGTGTATAGGTGTGGTGTTAAAGTATATATGGATATGAGTAATCAGATAGGTGAGGAGGTATTTATATGTGTACAAAAATAGGTAGGTGAAGGTTTAAATTTATTTCAGAAGTCCATATAATTTGCTTTCATGATAAGTCAATTGGAGTCCGTAGGTGGAAAATAAGTCAAATATGTAACAGAGAATAAGAGGCAGGACCAGATAAGTTTAACTTCTTCCTACTCCTTTTCAAGCATGTACATTGTAATTTCCGATTAATATTATAAATTAGTTATCTGCTTTCTTATTATTTCCTCTTATTTTTTGTTTTGTATATAGTTGTTATTGTTAATATGTTCAAAATTAATAAATAAAATGTGAAATGTTTAATTGTAGCACAGTATTTAACCAAGAGGAAGCTGCAATTACCTACCAAAGACTTCTTGTTGGGGCAGGCTATAAAGTCGTGACAGTTTTGTTGGCTGACTTGAGAGCATCTTTTTGGAGACCCAGGGCAGCCAACACATGGGTGGGTGGCTTGTGTCATGCTTGACCTGACATGTAGCACCTTGCAGACAGCTATTATTGCAATAATGAAGCAGCAAGACACTATATGGTTAATTGCATCCTGTATCCTACTTCTATCCAACAGATAAGCAACAGATTGCTAAAAAGAAATATAAAACCACATAAAAACAGATGTTATAAATAAAACACGTTTAGATTAATTAATTAACATTATCAGACCACCCTTGTTTTAGATGGTGACTTGAAAGTTGATAAAGTTTTTACACAATAACTGTATCAAACCATCCTCTCCTGACAAGGCAAGTGAATCATAAATCAAGACCAGATTGTGGATGTTATATGTGCTCACAGTCACTGTCTCTCTTCAGCTGTTCACCCATATTTTGAAGTTCAGCTTGTTCTTGACATACAGTATTTATGTCATGTAATGTTTGATTTTTAACCCACTCTTCCCATCTCTTGTCTACGGTTTTACTTTCTTCCACAGTGTGTTTCCCAACCCTGATTATCCTCACCTGTGCCTGATTAGCTGTCCCTGTGCCTGATTAGTTTCACCTGCATATAATTACTCTCACCTTCCCACAGTATTGAGTTTTTGTGCTCCACAGTCTTCGGTCTATTTCATCTTTGCACCAAATGCCAAACAATTAAGCTTCTACAAATTATTTCCCCAGTGTTTTCCAGCCTATGTTCTCCAAGATTTAGAGGCATAGTGAGGGGTAAATGCAGGTATATACCCTCCCACCTTTAACCATAGTGTATAGCCTCTAATTTTTGTGATCCACATTATTCAGTGACATATAGACCTTGTTGTCCCTTGACTGGCAATTGCATGACCTGCTTTTTATGTGATTGATTGGGTAAGAATGTTAAAGTACTGCCAGTAAGAGGCAGAGATGGGATGGTCCCACTTTGTGGCTCCCTGGGATATTGGACAAATGCAACAAAGCTGGTAATGTGTTACCTTCTATGTAGCCTTTATCAGCTTGCTTCAGTATTATTTATGATGATCCTAAGGCCTTTTTGTCACTTTTTATTTATCAGAATCAGAATCAGAATCAGAAATACTTTATTAATCCTCAAAGGGAAATTCGGTAGTTTCAGTTGCCCTTTACACAGTAAAGCAGTCAGAAATAACAGTTAAAGACATCACGATTGACAGTTGCATTAATTTCACGAAAATTAAAGTAAAATTAGAATTAAATCAAATAAATAAATTAGGATAAATCAAAACAACTAAAATAAACAAAGAGCATGAAGATAAATTAAGCAGATTGCAACATGCAGAGCCCTTAAGCAATGTCAGTTGCACTGTCTTACAGTGCAATATGAGATGTGAAATTAGAGGAAGGAGTCATAAAGTTTGATGGCCACAGGCAGGAACGATTTCCTGTGGCGCTCTGTGATGCATCGCGGGGGGATGAGTCTGTCACTGAATGTGCTCCTGTGATTGTCCAGCACGCTGTGGAGGGGGTGGAAGGTATTGTCCATGATGTCCTGCAGCCTGGACAGCATCCTCCTCTCCATCACCTCAGTCAGAGAGTCAAGCTGCACCCCCACAACATCACTGGCC
Organism: Scarus forsteni; assembly: GCA_036419115.1. Classification (NCBI taxonomy): domain Eukaryota; kingdom Metazoa; phylum Chordata; class Actinopteri; order Labriformes; family Labridae; genus Scarus; species Scarus forsteni. The sequence goes on along the minus strand of JAZDUH010000137.1, from coordinate 1,340,300 downwards.
TTACAGATCAGTTTTTTGAGCCTGTTAGTGTCCGCCACCTTGAGCCGGCTGCCCCAGCACACAACAGCGTACAGGATAGCACTGGCCACCACAGACTCATAGAACATCCTCAGCATCGTCCTGCAGATGTTAAAGGACCTCAGCCTTCTCAGGAAGTAGAGCCGGCTCAGGCCCTTCTTGTAGACGGCCTCAGTGTTCCTGGTCCAGTCCAGTTTGTAATCCAAATACACTCCCAAGTACTTGTACTCCTCCACGATGCCCACCTGGACCCCATGGATGGAAACAGGGGCCACGGGAGCCTTTGCCCTCCTCAGATCCACCACCAGCTCCTTGGTCTTTGTCACATTGAGCTGTAGGTGGTTCTGCTCACACCATGTGACAAAGTTCCCCACCACCGCCCTGTACTCCTCCTCATCACCCTTGCTGATACACCCCACAACAGCCGAGTCATCAGAAAATTTCTGAAGGTGGCAGGACTCGGTGTTGTGGCTGAAATCAGTGGTGTACAGGGTGAAGAGGAAGGGGGACAGGACTGTCCCCTGGGGGGCTCCTGTATTGCTGACCACCCTGTCAGACACACAGTGCTGCAGACGAACATACTGCGGTCTGCCAGTCAGGTAGTCAACAATCCAGGACACCAGAGGAGCCTACATCCCCATCACTGTCAGTTTCCCCCCCAGTAAGGACGGCCTGATGGTGTCAAAGGCACTGGAGAAATCAAAAAACATGACTCTCACAGTGCTGTCAGGCCTGTCCAGATGGGCGTAGACTCTGTTCAGCATGAAGATGAGGGCATCCTCAACTCCAAGTCTGGGCTGGTAGGCGAACTGCAGTGGATCCAAGTGGCGCCTGACCTTAGGCTGGAGCTGCTCCAGGACGAGTCTCTCCAGGGTCTTCATGATGTGGGACATCAGTGCCACTGGTCTGTAGTCCTTGACGTCGATGGGACACGGCGTCTTTGGTACAGGGACGATGCAGGACGTCTTCCACAGCACAGGGACCCTCTGGAGACTCAGGCTCATGCTGAAGACGTGGTGAAGTACTCCACAGAGCTGGGGTGCACAGGCTTTCAAGACCTTTGGGCTCACCCCGTCTGGGCCTTCAGCCTTGCCTGCGTGGAGTCTCGTCAGCTGTCTTCGTACGTGTTCAGGGGTGAAGGACACCGAGGCGGTGAGTGTAGATTGAGACGCTGGAAGAGGTCCTTCAGTCAGGAGATCAGAGGAGGAGGAGGAGGAGGAGGGAGGTGAGGTTTCCTCATCAGAAGGCAGGGGGCTCCCAGGAGGGGGAGGTGTCGCTGTAGTGGCTGTAGTGGCTGCTGGCTATAAGGAGGGTCAACAATTTTTGCATACAACAAGTAAAGAGATAGGAAAAGATGAATTTTAAGGACATTATTCAAATTATGCATATTTGACATGCCATTTTAAGAAATTTTATAATACCTCCCTAAATGTTTTTTTTTAAGTTGGACACAAAACAAAATCTGTTCGATTTAAGTTGCATATTTCCTTTCAATAGCTTTTCTTGTCTGATGTACAAAACCAGAGCCTCAACTAAATTTGTGCTGAATTAATTGGTAACACACCAGAAATCACTCTACGGCATGCTCCATTGTCTTAAAAAAGAATTAATGCCGTAGACTATTTTAATGCAACTGAAAGCCCCCAGTTTAGATACAAAACTGAAATCCTCTGTTCATTAAATCAAAATACAGAAGTAAATTCTTTGAGTCTCATAATTTGACAGTCAGGGGCAATGGTTCATAATAACCGTTTGTAACACAAAAGTTTTATGTACAGTATAACAGCATAGCAGCCATCAAGGGGAGATGGGAAGGTTGCTTACTCCAACACACGTCACAGGCTTGTTTCTAAACCTCGGTAAAGTGACACTCTCAATCTTGGTGTCCATCAGCTAATTACTAACATTTACAAACACAGTATGCTGAAAGTCATTAGTAGACATGTAAAATAATCAAATCGCGACACTTTCAAAGCTCTGAAGGAAAATGCTGTAACGGCAGAAGATGTATAAAATCCACTGTATGATAACCATGGTTATCTTCTTGTGCATGACAGTTATCTTAAAAAATATATATATATATATATCGGTAATAGGTACCTATTATGGGGACCAGCACAAAGCATACTCCATGTCTGATTTTCAACAATAGCATTCAAAATTGGCAAATGCTAAAATTAAAAAGTTGCTGTTGCTATTTAAACCAGTGGCCTCCCCAACCTTGTTTGTACCATGGCCTGGTTATATGTAAAACAGTATGTTGGGGGGATGACAACAACCATCAAACATATGTTATACAGAGTACAACTCAGTATTACTCATGTATTACAGAGAGACATGACCTTGGGCTCTAATTTCGTAGACCAGGCGCAAGCGCAGGCGCAAGCGCAGGCGCACCTGCCTGCGCCGGCCTTCGCCGCGCGGACTGGGTGTGACCTGCGCACTTTGCAAGTTTCCTGCAGTGCCAAGAGAGGCGCACTCAAGGCGCAGACCATCGCAGACCATCGCATCCACGCCTCCTCAGCGCATATCGAGAGAGGAGGAGACGGAGGCGTGAATGGGTTTGACACAGCCGACCGCTGTCTTCACCAATCAAATGACTGCCTCTCCTCGCCTTTAAATGCGCTGCGGCCGAGGCACAGCATCTGATTGGTCTGAATGATCCCCGCCACAGCAGGCATAGTGTGCTGGAACGACCCAGCAGCAGAGACGGTCAGAGCCGCTGTCCCTTCAGCAGGAGAATGTACAGCGGGGCGCGCATCGGAGGCCAGGATGCGCGTCACCGCGTGGGCCAGCTGCCGGGACAGATGTAATCTGTTCCTTTGTCATTAATAGTAAAAAAAAAAAGAGACAGTTTCACACCCGCTGTCTTATCCATTCATGCTTGTGATCCACCAAATAGCAGAGCCTTTAGTGATATACTGTTTACTCTCCCTGTGTCTCCTCCTCATCCTCCTTGCAATAATGTTCTCCATCTTTTTAGATCACGTTAAAAATAAAGACTAAAATGGAGGAATATGGGAAATAACAGTTAAATCCAGATTAACAAACATTTATTTTCTCTCTTTTTTCTCCATCTTTTTTCTCCTTTTTTTCTTTGAATTTAATGAAATGAGAGAAGCCAGATATATACTCAGTATCAGATGTAAAGGGTGTTAATTGTTGACTTGTGAGATGTAGATCAAACTTCCAGCTGCCGTCAGGTTAAGTTTCTTTATGACAAACTGTTTTAATCCGACATCAGATGTGACGCGACAGTTAATATAGATACAAATGTATATGCTGGTTCAGACGGTTACATTAAATAGTGATTGCTGTGATTGTTTATTGCATTAAAATGTGCCTGACACTTTGGAAACCTGCCTCTGAGGCGTGCGCACATGTGCGCTTGTCACCAAATTACAGCTGCGGAGGGTGCGCTTCGCCCTGCGCCGAGGTTAGACCAGGTTGAAGCTGGCAAGCTTTCAGCGCAGTTTCTGCACTGTTTTTGGCACGAAATTGTCACTGCGCCAACATGAATCTGCTGATACCTCCCCCTGGTGCGCCGTCACACCCATCTCTGCACAGATGGTCTACCAAATTGTCAAACTGGCAGCGCACGGCAGTGCGCCAGACGAAATTAACACTGCGCGGGGTGCGCCAGGCTTGCGCCCCCTGCGCTGCGCCACGAAATTAGAGCCCCTTGTTTCCAAATGCCAATAAAAACATAGCCATCAGGACGTTTGGAAATGCAGTCGGCTAAAAGTGACACAGTGTTTGTTTTACTGGTTGAACATCAGTTTGAGCTGATCTGATGTATCTATTGGTTATGTACTGTTTTTTTTGTTAGGTCTTACCTCTGAACTGGATCCTTCCACATCAAGAAGTTAAAGTAAGTGCTCTCTTTAGCCTTGACCAGGGGGGTGATGAAAGGAGTAAAATCTAGGCAGATTTATATTGGCCAATGACTGACAGGGGCCCCTAATAAAATGATCTCATTGAAACATTTTGCCATAAGTGTCTGAAGATGTCATTGCTGCTCACTCACAAAATACATCATGTTTATTAGTGGACATTAGTTTAATTTATGCATGTTAAATGTATGAAAACATGTCTCGATGGCATGTTTCAGTATTTGGGTCTTTAATGTAATGTGTAGATAATATGGATACATGTTTTATCTGCAAGTGCTTCAAATCTTTGGCATAGTTAAAGGATGAGAAATCAATGAAGTCTGATTATATCATTGAATAAAATTATAGATAAAAACATGCTGAGTACTTAAAAAATTGTCAAAATGCCAGAAAGTTTATTATACTACATAATTTAGTTTACCATGAAATTCACTCTAGTTGCACAGTGTGATCTCTTATAGCTTAATTATGTCCTTAAACAAAACACTTTGGTTGTAATAATTAAGAGCAATTTCTTTGACATCTTATTTATTTTATTTAGTTTGGAAACTTTGCAGAGCTGCTTTGTGATAGGGCCCATTGTTTTATTGTTTCATTGTATCCCGAATATCTGGCAGCGATTCTGGCCTGGACTGCTGTCTGGTTACACACACTGTGCATGGGAACAGGTTTTTCTTTTTGTTTATCACAGCTGGGACAGAGTCAGAGAGCCTGAGTCAAGATATGCAGATAAATCTGGGAGGATCTGGCCATCTTTTCAAATTTAACACTCTTCGGTGTCAGTTCTTTTAAATAGGGTAATACAATGTATTATTTTTATTTCCCTAGCCAGGTTCCAAATGATCTACTAAATACCAAGTAGACTGGGACTTGTGATTTTAAATGTTGTAGCTTTCAACCAAATAATCTGTGTAATAAAAAGGAGAGAACTCTGAATGTTTCTCTATGAAGTTTGTGAGTACAACAATGATGATCAGAGACTCAAAAAGAGCAAACAGAACCTGCCTTCTTTTGTTACAGCTCAAGGCCATGCGATTTGAATCTGTATTTTCTTAAACATACCATGGGTTTATGAATGATGATTCTCCATATTTCCATCTTCATATTGAGAAACTTATAACAAAGCTAAGGGTGCTGCTGGGCTTTTACGTTGGGTGTAATTTTTCTTTAGCTGCAATATAGGGTTTCTCAGGCCCTCTGTACACTGAATCAATGGCACATCCTGATTGACAAGGTTACACTTGGCCTCATCCATCAAACCTGAGTTACTGTGCTCACTGATCTGCAGACATTTGTGTTTAGCGGACACATTTTACGAGGTTAAACCCTTCTTTCAGGGCTCAAATACATATGCTTATAACGGTGTAGCGAATGAAAGCATGCATGCGCCTGCAAGTGGTGGAAATCTACTTCTGTAGGTACCAGGGAACTACTGGTCAAACTTTTTGTCTAATGACCATCACATTGACTTGTTTGCCTGTTTGCCTTATGTTCTCCAAGAACTTTTGTCCTTTTACAGACACCTCCTAAGACAGAGCTCTGAGGATAGAGTGAAGAGCAGAGGAGTGACATGAATGTTATTAAAATCCCAACAGTGCTCACAAACAGTCAGTGCCTGTCCATACAACTGTCCTCCTACTGTACTATGATTTCATTGCTGAAGTCTAAGAGCAACCAGGCAACACAAAGTATTCAGTCCATTTTACATTTCAGTCTGCTGCTGTGTGGAGGGTAATAAATCATGTCTCCATCTTCTCTTAGAAGGCTGCAGACACTTTAATCATTCTGTATTCTTGTGTGTTTAGCCATAATAATTTGGTTCTATCATGCAGGGACAGTCCTGCCTGTGATTTATGTGTGAGTGTGAGAGAGAGAGGGAGAGAGATAGAGAGCAAGAAGGCGAGCCGGAACACAGCCATGCCTCCGCTGCTGTTTTGGGCTTGTTTTTCCACTTCCTTCAATCTTTCATCCTGGTGTCTGTTTTATATCAGTTCATTTCCTCATTCTGTTTTCTTCTCTGTCGGAGCCAAAGCAGACATCCATGTGGTTTTCTTTATTAGGGCTTGGAGGAGCTGAGGAAGACAAAGGCTGAACAAGTCAGTCTTTTGGTCAGTTTTCTTATCACAAAAAAACAGTACACCTCACTGTTTTAGATGTGGATATTCGTCAAGGAACAGTTCGATTAATGGTATTTCCTTATTTTGTTTTTAAATGAGATGGTCCAGTCCAGGGACAAGTAACCAACTAGGATTTCACAATGTAAATAAAAACACTTTTTTATTTCCTTGGAACAGCCGTCTCACACAGAGCCTCCTCTTGGGCTGTGGTGTCAGAATGACATCCCATGAATTAGAATTTCCCATTTTCTTTAAAGGCACACACCTGTAAAATAATGATTATTACATACTATTAAGTTGCTTTTATTAGAGGCACCTTGCTAGCACTGGGTCGGACCCCCTTCTACCTTCAGAACCACCTTAATTTGTTGTTGTACAGTACAGTGACGTTGTCATGTCCAAGAAACAGCTGAAGACAATTTGAGCTAAGAAAGAAACCCAACACCATCACCGCCTAATACAAGACATGAATCCTTGCTTTTGTGTTGTTTATGTAAAACTGTGACTCCACTATCTGAATGTTGCAGTGGAAATCACGTCTCATCTGACCAGGAAACATCATTCCATTCTTCTGTTATTCAACTTTGGTGAGCCTGTGGAAGCAAAGCTTCAGTTTCTTGTTCTTAGCTGATAGAAGTGGTGTGGGCTTCTGATGGCACAGCCAACATTGTTGCAAGATTTGACAATTGTGCTTTCAGTCTTATGCATGTTGGTTGTACTCAGTGACATTTTTAATTACTGATGCCTTTCCAGATGCATCTTCTTCCATTTTTCACTCTCCCAGCCAATAATAAACTTTTATAATATCATAATAATTTAAAAGTAAAACCATAAAAAGTTATAATAAAGGATGAAATATTAAGAAAAATGAATGCCTAAATGCATTGAATTGAGTTAAATTATAGCCTGTCATTGCAAAACTTCCCACTGGTTTCTGATCATCAGTCTGTGTTCTTTTTGCCACAGTGGGATAGTTTGGGATTGTCAGGTCTTGCCTCATTCTGTGTGATCAGTTCATAATTCTGCAAGGGACAACCAGAACTGGTGCCAATGAAAGGTATGCAAAAATACAGTAATCAAGTAAAGCACATCCGAATATCCTCAACTTATCATTATATTTATAGTAGGTGGTAAGAATGGTAAGCATTACAATACGACAGTACCTGTTGTGGGCCACATTGTATGATTTACAATGTAAGTATAATATGTCTGTAATTTCTACAAGATATAGGGCTTTATCACAAACTGTTTATCACATTTCAAGCAAAAACCATTTATTTACTTAGCAATTTCTACTGACAGTACATTAAAGTTACATCAACATTGATCTTTTCTGTGTAGTAAGCAACTTAAAATTAGGTTAGAATTAGTTAAAGCCATATTACTGTCTGCAAAAATTAACAGTGTATCTTTGAAAATGGACACCAGAAAAAAAGTTGACAATAAATTTCTTTTCAGTTGTACCAAACAGATGGTGCAATCTGCTGTAATGTTTTGTGAACAGATGATGTCTCACCTCTCACAGGTTGACAGAGGAAGAGAAAGAGAAAGCTGGAGGGAGGGAGAGCAGGGACTGAAGAGCAATCACAGAAGAGAAATGTCATATTTGCATATCTCAAAAATACATCACAGGACAGCTATAAAGGGGCCTGCGAACACAGTTTTGCATACTGAGAGAAATTTCCACTGCTTTTCAGAGAGCACTGTTTATGTGCAATTTTAGGAGGAAGATAAAGGTTGTATGGGAAGAGTGGGAAACATATCATCCCCACTAGAGAAAATGAAAGCTAGCATCTAAAAGAAGACAGATTTTTTTTCATAAAATAACACTATGTGACATCCACTCGCACACAGTGCCCTGTGAGAGCGAACTGTAGTTTGTCAGCAGTGATGTTCTCCGATATTGGACTCCAGATGGGTTTCAGACACTTGGTGTATTTTGGGAGCTGCCAAGTCATTCTTTACAGGATGAACTTAAAATATGAAAAACGCTGAGATTAAACGTCCCATTTTACCCACAAAAAAATGAGTGAGTTGAACAAGTAAGGGCTAATTCACAGAGACCAGGTTGTTATTACAGAATGAAACAGCAATAACATGATCGAGCAGGGAACCTTGTCTCACCCTAAGGTGGTTCATCCAACACAGACCTGCACATTATACTTTCTTCTGCTTGTTAGCCCTATGCCCTTGTGTGGTACTTATGATTTGTTTTCAGCTGAGATTCCTGAATTTGGTGGACCCACAGCACATTTAAGCTTAATGCTACAGCCACCATTAAGAGAGTATTCTTTCATCTTATTTGCAAACAAGAAAAACACTTTGCAAGTTTCCCGCATGGCGCACCGAGGCACATTCATGCCTCCGTCCCTGCCCCTCCGCATAAATGCCAGAGAAGGTGGAGAGAAGGCTTGAGTGAGTTTCAGTGCAATCAAATGAAAGACTCTCCTTGCCTTTAAATGCACTGTGAATGCGGGACAGCGACTGATAGGTCTGACTGATCCCCCCCACCGTGGCCACAGTGTTCTGGAAAGACCCAGTAGCAGAGATGGTCAGAGCTGCTGTCACTGTTACAGCAACTGAGAGAGCGGAGGGGCCATCAGGGCGCGCATCAGAGACCATGATGTACGTCACCGTGTGGGCCAGCTCACGGGATGGATGTGATTTTCCTGTGTCATGAATAGGAGTACAAAATTAAGTGACAGTTACATTTAAACACAGCAACAGGCCAATCCATTCACCATGCTTGTGATCCACCTGCATTCCTGCATGGCATAGCCAAATAGCAGAACCTTTGGTGATACATTCTCTGTCTTTGTCTCAGGTGATATCTCCTTCTCTTCCTTCTTGCAATAATGTACTCCATCTTTTTAGATAACGTAAAGAATAAAGACCAAAACAGAGACATAAGGGCAATCACAGGTAAATCCTTAAGGTACCGAGTGACATACATTTTTTTCTCTCTTTTTTCTCCATCTTTTTCGACTGCAAAGTCGATCATCGAACTGCGGCCTAGGGTGTCCTGGTGCCAAGTGCACATATGGGCACCTGTATGCTTGAACATTGTTTTTGTTATGGACAACCTGTGACGAGCTCAGAAGTCCAATAACAGAACAGCACTTGGGCTCAGATCAGGGGGGCTTCCTCCCAATCACACACCTCCAGGTCTCACTGTCATTGCTGATGTGAGCGTTGAAGTCCCCCAGTAGAACAAGGGAATCCCCAGAAGGGGCGCCCTCCAGCAGCCCCTCCAGGGAATCCAAAAAGGGTGGATCCTCTGAACTGCTGTTTGGTGTATCAGCACAAACAACAGTCAGGTTCTGTCCCCCCACCTAAAGGTGGAGGGAGGCTACCCTACGTCCAACGGGGTTAACCCCAAAGTACAGGTCTCAAGCCTAGGAGAGACAAGTACTGTGCCCAGCGCCTCTCACCAACTGCAACTCCAGAGTGAAAGTCCAACCCCTCTCAAGAGGACTGATTCCAGAGCTCAAGCTCTAGGTGAGTCCGACTATCTAGCCAAAACAGCTCAAACTCGCGCGCCAGCTCCGACTCCTTCCCCATCAGAGAGGTGATGTTCCACTTCCCTAGAGCTTGACATTGAAGCCAAGGATCAGACCGCCAAGGTCCCCGCCTTTGGCCATCACCCAGCTCGCAAGCACCCAACCACTATGGCCCCTCCCATGGGTAGTGAGGCCATTTGAGGTTGGGCCCATGTCTCCTCTTTGGGCTTGGCCCGGCCGGGACCCCTGGCCATAGGTCCGGCCACCAGATGCTCAACTGCGAGCCCCACCCCTAGTCCTGGCTCCAGGGGGTGGGCTCTGTGCCCTATGTCCAGGCAAGGGAGACCTGGATCCATTTATGTTTTTCTTAAGTAGTGGTCTTTTGAGACACGCTTTGTCTGGACCCTCCCCCAGGACCTGTTTGCCTTGGGAGACCCTACCAGGGGCATAAAGCCCCTGACAACATAGCTCCTGGGGTCATTGGAACACGCAAACCCTCCCACCATGATAAGGTGGTGGCTCAGGGAGGTGGTGGTGTCTCATATTGTTCTTGTGCCCAGTTTAAAGAAGACGTCAATCTCCTTGAGGTTTGCAGGGACAAGCCACCTACATGCCAAGGGAATTATTGCAGTCAGAGGCGCAAAGTGAAGCTCAGATGCCAAAATGTGTGGGCGTGTTTGTGCCAGCATATAATAAGTAGATTCTTTTGAGGATAGGACGCAAAAACAGGACAGACTGTATGAGCTAATTCTGCGCAAATGATGGCGCTATTAGCAGGAACAATCCATTCTTTGTGGATCTGACTCAGAGTGACACGCATTTGTTTTCTCTCTTTTTTCTCCATCTTTTTCTCCCTCTTTCTTTTGAATTTCACGGGATAAGAGAAGCCAGATATCTACGCCGTATCGAATGATGAGGCTGTTGACTGTTGGCTTGTGAGATGTGCATCACACTTACAGCTCCCGTCAGGTTATTTGTCACTGGACCAACCTGAATCTGTTGACACCTCCCCCTGGTCGCCACACCAACCTTGGTGCAGCCCGTCTACCAAATTGGCTGCGCACGGCAGTGTGCTGGACGTATTTACCACTGCGCTGGATGCGCCAGGCTTCGCCACCTTGCGCTGCGTCACGAAATTAGGACCCATTGTCTCTTGTAAACTTTTTTGTTGGTATTGAAGGATTCCCTCTGGTTCTGGTAACTTGAGAATAAGAACCAAGGGTGGTTTGTAAATGGAGTTTTCCTTCTAATCTAACCTCTCTTTCTCAACACATTGTCCCCAAAATGACCTGTAGGACAACTTTACATGTAGAATGAAATGTCTTTATAAATCAGTTTTATTTTGCTTTACCTAAGCAAAAATGATTGTTGTTCTAAATATCAGTAACAAAAGTGAAGGCCTTGGTTTCATTTCTATTGTTTTAGCAGCAATGGCTCCTCCTTTAGACAAAATATCATGTTTTACTGCCTAAAAGCTCATTTTGCAGCTTCAAAATTAAAAATTTCATTTCTGTAATCAAGTATTTTATCTGGAAATATTCCCTTCTTTTATTTTACCCTGCTCCACAGATTCTAGAAAGCTGGGACAGGGGCATGTTTAGCACTGTGTTACATCACCATTCTTTTTAACAACACTCAAGGCAGATGTCCCTTAAAAACATTATTTGTATTGCTGCATATGTTGCTCCAAAACCTGAATACCTTTCGGGATTAGGGGTGCCTTAACAGAAGTGTAAATGGCCCAAGCCATGGGCACCAACTTAAGCCTCTACCATCACAACCCTTTTATTTGCTCCTGTACTCATCTCTGCCCCTGATCTTGTAGGTGGCCCGGATCCTTGGTGTAGACTGCCTGCTGCTTTTGAGTCACGAAGCCTCAGTAACTACAATTACAGACATAACACATATTTGGCCATTTCATTTCCATTATCATTATCGCTGTTAATGTAGATATTAGCATGGTCTCTCTGTCCATGATTGATACAACTATATAGCAACTATTTTTAGCACCACATAAGCATAAGGTCCCTCTTGAAAATGGGATGTCACATCTCAAGAGGTCTACCTTTAATACATTTATACTTAACGGAGACAAATATGGTAAGTATATATGGCATATTCAGGAAGAATATCATTGATAATACTGCTATAAAATTATCACCACAACCATTCAGACACGAGGACCCTCCTGAAAACGAGATGGAGCATTTCTAGATAAAACAAATAAATTTGTTTTCAGCAGAAACATGGATGATGATGACGACAGGTCTATTGTTCATGGATCTGTCACTAACTTTAGTTCTTACTTTAGTCCACTTGTCTCCTCTTACCTCCCTTTCTTCACCCTCACACCCAACACAGCATCGTGTGGATTTGCTGTTCATCATGAGACTGGGATCCACATTCAAGATTTCCTGCTGCTTAACAGAAGGTTTTTTCTTGCCGCCATGATGGAGGGATTCATGATTAGCTGTATAGATTCATGTTGGGTGTTGGATGTATATATCTTTATATATATATGTTTATGTGTATTTTTACATGTATATTTTTGTCTATGCATATATGTGTATCCATAAAATGAAGAGTTTTATGCTCTATTGTAAAGTGTCTTGAGATAACACTTGTTATGAATTGGCGCTATACAAATAAAGATTAGTTGATTGATTGATTGCCAAATGCGGCTTTTGAACTTTGAACTGGCAACAGCCTGGATGGTGCTTTTCCTCTTTTGACTCGAGGACACATCATCCATGATTTCCTAAAACAACTGGAAATGTTGACTTGCCAGACCCTGGCATTTTTCCACCTTGCGTCAGGCCATCAGCTCAGAGAGAATGTGGTGCGTCTCTGGGTGAAAATATATGACTCTGGCTTTGCCCGGTGGAGATTTAACTTGCACTTACACAGCTGTAGATGGATATTTATAGTTTAGAATGTATAAAGAACAGTTTTCAGTGTTTTGCACTAATGTGGTAATATCCATTGCAGAATTATATTACTTTTAATGAAGTGCTGCCTGAGGGGTTGAAATCTAACTTCTCTTGTTGGTGGCAGTGTTCATTAAGAAAGTGCTCTGTATAATGTTCCATACTTTTTTCAACCCATTTGGTTTGGTAGGATCTCCCCAATGTGTCAATTAGAGTTTTCAAAGACAGGTCTCACAATAAAGCTTTGTAATTTCTCCCATCATCAGTAGGCACACTCCTCTGTAACAATAGGACCATCTTGTTCTGATTTGATTAAAATAGATTAATTACTTACAAAGCAGCAAAGCTGTTGTTTGTGATTAATGAGGTGGGAACACCTAATCAGCCGGCAGACAGAGGGGCCTGATTGGCTAGTCTCCCTGTCTTACCTGACTGTTTAATACTCCACTGAACCAAACCTCATAGGACAAAATAGGGGCAGTGTTAACTGGTTTCATATTCGGTTATGTCTGCACGTTGAAGCAGTGAAGAAAATAGCGACAGTTTGGACCTCTTGGTGATATGTAACCAGAGTGTGTAATGACATGTAAACCAAGTGGAGAGTGTGTACATGGTGGACATCTAAATTAACATACCATATCTGTATATGTTGTCAAATGTTTCAAATTCTACAGATACAAAATGGCAGATCCTGCAGATGTAAATCATTATGTTATCTAAAGAAGTAGTGCTTTGCTCAGCTTCACTGTTCAAGCTTTTAATTGCATACATTCATTGATTCCCACCCTATTAGTGGAAGCTCAGGTGCCAATCAGCATTAAATTGTCATTTGTACACAGTCATACAGGACTGGCTCACCCTGTTGGGAGGATGTTGTGGTTTGTACAAGGATACTTTAATGTGTTGGCTAAACCAACACCCTTTTGTTAGAGAGATAAGTGAGACTCCAACTGATCTGAGCTGCCATTGATGTGTTTTCTACCAAATACTGCTAGAAAGAATAAAATAAATTAAATGAACTGAAAAAACAAACATATCCCTGAGGGGATTGATCAAAAATTAAATCAATCAAGTAAAATCAGACATTAAGAAAACACCGTGCTGCCATCGATGTGTAGGCCTTTTGTTACTTTTGAAATCCTTAAAAAAGTGATGTTATGATTTTACTCACTAACATTTGTATGAATATATATCTATATATATCTATATATATCTATATATTTATATATATCTATATATATCTATCTATATATATATATATATATATATATATATATATATATATATATATATATATATATATATATATATATATATATATGTATATATGTGTGTATACATATATGTATGTATGTATTTTACATTTAAATTGATATGGAATTGACATGTTAAAAGTAATCTTACACAATGAGATGTATATTAATAAGTAACTGGCATACATGGAAATTTGATTGCAGCATTGTATGTAGTTCATTTTGATGTTTACACAGCCTTTCTTCATATTATGCAGAATGTGGACTTTCTTTCTGCTTTTGCTGCAGTTTATAAAAATGAGCGTCCCTCAAAACATATTCAAAATTAATTTTCAGTGTATGAATAAATTTTTTGCATTTTTTTCTTTCAAAATTTAAGGGATAAAACGATAACATTTTTCTATTGAGGAAATGATGTGTTAAAAGTTTCACCCTTTGTTTTTTTTATTAGCAATTTATATAGGGAGCATGGACTTAATACATACATTTCAATACAAATTGGGATTTAAAGGTTGTATTGATGTATAGCAATACAAAATGCAAATTAAAATGGCATAACAGCATGTGAAATTGTAAAGATATGTTATGGCGGATCAGTCCAATTGAAAGTTATAAAGGGTTGAGGAGTAACTGTTCAGCTTTTTCAGCAGAAAAAATCTTCAGCTACCTGATTTCTGCCTCCCTTTGGCTGCTTCCATTGGAGTAAGACTTATACGATTGGCAGAAACCCTGTCCCTTTCCTACCTCTCCCCACTTACTAGGTAGGGAAGGAAGGGAAACGCCTCTCCTCTGGATATCAAGTGAGCACAAAAAAGTTTAAAATTTCACAAAAGTTAAAATCACTTAAAGGTACAGTGTGTATTATTAAATGCTATCTAAAATAACAGACTTAGTAAAAAATGGAATAAATTACTTAAAATTATATTTAAATTAGTTTCTAATCAGCCTTAAATACTTAATGTTTTGTTTTCGTTACCTTAGAATAAGTCATTTATATCTACATAGGAGCGGGTCCTCTCTTATGGGGGCTTCCATCTTGCGTCGCCATCTTTTCTACCGTAACTCAGAACGGACAAACTAAACGCTTTTGCGTTTTTTTGTTGACGCCTACCAGAAATGCACAGTTGTGAAATAGACGAAGAAGAAGAGAGTGATTACCAAGCAGCTGTGCTAATACAAACAAACATGGAGAACCACACATACAATTTGCCATCAGTGGAGCGTGAATCTTTGTCAAAGAAACGAAAACGCGACGAAGCCAAACGCAATCGGGACAGGCTACGACAAAAAAACAGGGTCAACATCAGCGCTGCCTTTCCCAGATGGAAGTCCCTGAAGGCAAGGATAAGTTTGCAGACAGACGCCGAAGTTGCCTGTTTTTGCTGGACAGGTAAGACTAAATGTCGAATTGTACTCTTACGTATATGGAGCTGAATTTATTTGTTTACTTTCGGGAGAAGTCGGAGGAAGACGCAGAGAATGTATCTGCTATGCGAGGCTTATTTCATGGCCACAAGCATTTTGAAATGATAGTCTCTTCCAAACGACCGGTGTGAGCGTTAGCAAGACTGAAAGACAATAGGGAGACAACGTCATGCTAAAACTCCACGATTTATTCATTTTCTGTGGCAGTAAGACAAAACATAGGCTGATAACTAAGCTAAAAACACTTTTTGTCCTTGGAAGGCCACCATAGCTCCGGAGGTTCTCCGACAGGGAGGGGGGAGCGCCGGAGTGCTGCAATCTCAAACCTCACCTTTGGATGCCGCTAAAAACTACACACTGTACCTTTAAAGCTTAACATTAAAATGCCAGAATGATGTAAACTTTTCAGTGGAAGTTAAAACATTTCTGTGGACTTCCACCCCCATTATTATTTTAAGAGGTAATTCACATAGGCTGCATGTGAGAAGAAGACAGACAGACAGACAGACAAACACAGCAGAGAGGAAGCACCCAGTGGTGAATGATCATGTTTGATCATTTGGAAACGTTCCTTTTCTTCAGAACTTTTGACCTAAAAAATATTCCTTACTTTGGTCACCTGCTTTTGTAGGCGATAACACTTTTAATCACACGAAGGTCTTACCTTCTGAAGGTCTTGCCTTACCTACAACCCTCTGCAGAGTGTTCAAAGACTGCACAAACTTCTGCACATCTGGAAAATAACCAGTGACTTCCACTGACCTGCTAAAAGAACTGTCCAGAAAGTCTTTCACCTCCTCCAGAGAATATTATTCTGAACTCTGTGAAACACTATCTGCAACAGAAATACTTGTAGTCAGCACCAGCATCTGTATACCACTGCCTCCTGACTGGGACCCTGAGCAGCCTGTGACTCAGTCTGCAGCCTCTGCTCTGCATCAGCAGCCTTCACCTGCGGCTCCCACCTGCTCAGTCGCACAAGCCTCCAACTGACCTGCTGTGCTCTACCTGCTTAACACTGTGCTTATTCATACCACTCTCCTCAACTGTCTTCAAATATTGAATCTTCACCAGCCCTGTTTTAAACCTGACAACACTGCCACACAGCAACCCGTGAGGATGCACCACAACCAGGGCCAAAGACCCGGCAGCAGCTGCCACAGAGCTTGCTGGCTTTGGTGCTCTCCTCCTGGCTGTCATCCCCATCAGGTCTCACCATGTGCAGACTTGTAACATGTTTGTGGCCCACTTCCCCTCACTGAAAACACTTTATGTTGCCTGAAATCACATACACCATGTGAAAATCCTCCTCATACTTGACACATAAGACATGTACAATGTCTGTTGTCCAGAAACATGTAATCCACTCTCTGTAGAGACTGAACATCTTTTAATGTAGCATCACCAAAGCAACAGTACGGGAATGACTTGCAAACTTACTCAGTTGTTTCAGCCTCCTGTTCCAGTGCTTCATTTGAAATAAATGGAAGGATGCTAGTGGAAATTGAATGAACTCTGCATTTAGACTTAATCCATTCTCAACGAGTGCAGTTACACAGTTCTGATCTTTGAAAAAAAACAGCATTGCTTTGTTGATGCGAAAGGCACAGGACATGTTGCTGTGGCCTACCTGATCTCACATGGCCAATACCTATTTCACAAAGGTGGGAGGCTGCGCCACCAGTCTCACACTGTGTTTCAGAGACGCTGGCAGAAGTGCCGTCTCAGAGGACGGCATTCTCAGTACGAGAGACACAAACACAGAAAAAGACACGATACTGTATCGAAGTTATCAAGAAATGACCCTGACTATAACCATACAACAAACTGACCCTAAGAATTAGAAAAACAAAACTACCGCTCTACCCCAACACACCTCCACCACCAGAAGATAGATAGATAGATAGATAGATAGATAGATAGATAGATAGATAGATAGATAGATAGATAGATAGATAGATAGATAGATAGATAGATATTATATCTTTGTTTTGACCAGTAATTTTCATTAAAAAGTACTTTCTCACTTCATGTATAGTTTTGTTCTTGAAGGAGCCATATTAAAATTTAAAAAATGCAATATATGCTGTCTGATTTGCTGGTTTTCTATTTCTCACTACTGTGAAAAATTATATTTCTAAACAATCTTGGCTCATGATGAAAATAATGAGAAGAAACTGCTTCTTTTTTAATTTTCTCTCCTAGGCTTTCTCTCGTTTAATCAGAGAAATGAGTCACAGTCCTGTCATTATTTTCCATTTGAGCTTAGCAGACAACCCTGCGTCATTTAGGATGGATACGTGAATTTCAAAGTGCATAGATCATCATTGCAGGGATGCTGTTGGTCAGTAAATAATGGCAATTAAGGATTATTGATTAATTGATCATATGAGGCACCCAGTGTAGTTGTTTCATTGCACACAGATAAAGATTTAAGATGGCAAACTCCTGTTTAGACATATTTTGTTTAATAATTCTCTCTCCCAGTGTATTAGATTTTTATATTCTATCTTTGTCTCAGGTACATCAATGTGTGTCTTTTCTCTCTGCTCACACACTCCCTCCTCACTCACTGACACTGTCTCGTCAGACTGATTGGCTGAGAAGCATCATGCGTGAAGCTTTCAAACTAATTCATTGGTGGGTGGTCCTCCAGGTAATAAATATAATCACTGTAAATGTAAGGAACACTGCTGTATAAAGTTGAAAGGCATTGGAAGCAGTGCTATTAAATCAGAAACAATAAAGTCAGCCTGGTTCTGACTGGAGGTCAATGCAGTCTGGATTTGGACCAGCAGCCAAATCTCTGAAAGAGCACTACATGTGCGTGTTTCCATGGAGACAGATACCCAAGCGTTTTCAAAACTTTGAACTCTGGACCCTGGTTTCAGAAGTTTGCAGATCCAGGCTCCCCAGGCACCTTTCTGGTGTAAACGGGAGGCACAAATGCAATAAAAAATTCTCAGTTGTCGTTCATTTTCGTTACTTTGTAAATGGGGCCTGAAACAGCTCATCCCTTGACTCCCAATTAGACCCCCCATTGTGAAGTCCTACCATTTGTTCTGTCAGCAGTTTAAGCCCATTGCCACCAAAAGAGGGGATGAATAATTGACAGATGAATGGCTTGATAAAGTGTGCAAGAGAACTTGTACAGAATAACTCAATGACATCCACTGATTCACTGTTTTGGAACAAGTTTCCAGGTTAATGGAGTAACAGGTTAGATTCTTAACCCAGTTAAGAATAGTTATTAAGACATTAAATTGTACCCTGTCAGGCTATTTGTATGCCTTTACTTTGGGATTTGCTCTTGCTTCAGCCAAATGTACTTCACTCCCTGTTTGGATAAAATCATTAATTTTGATGCAGCAACACTGAGAGGAATTCGCTATGGATCAATGCTAACTTAAAATAGTTAAGGGAAGAAAAATATGTAATGTCTGATGTAACAAAATGCATATTACTTTTGTCCACTGAGCAGCATATAAGTTTCTTTGACTAAAATGAGACATTCAAAGGAGTAGCAGTTTCCTTACTTTGAATTGTTGTTTGGGGTAAGGGGCACCAATACTTAATATGCTGCCATTAAAGGTGCTATGAGGAGAATCTGTTACCGGCGACAACAAACTCTGCTACCCATGAGCACGTGCTGCGACTGTCGTAATTCTGCGTTCTAGTAACCTCAGAACTGGGAGTGACATCTTCTCCGACTTATCGATGTTCCAGTTGGAAAAAAACATGCCGATCTACCAGGCTATTGTTAGCTGTTGTTAGCACACCCTGCATTGTTGTATGAAGAATGTGATTATCACTATGGCAGCATTTTTGTAAATATAATCTAACAATACTATGTATACAGCTGATAGAGCGACACACCCCAGTCAGAAGTGCAAATAAATTGATTATTACAGGAGCTAAATAACTGTTCACACTGGGGGCATCCATCTTCCATCGTCAACTCAGGGGTGGCGAGGTTTCACCGAGTTCCCAGTCAGAAATTCAGACTTCGGCGGGCGTTCCAGTTGCAGTTTGCTACTCGGAACTCGGAAATTCCTACTTCTGACTACAACTGGAATGCACCAAAAGACGTGATCCAAGCCAAAGCGTGCGTTTGTTGTGATGCTAATAATTGCAGCTCAGACCTTCCTCAGAACTCTGCATTGTTTTACAACTTACAGGATGCAAAGCGACGAGGTAATGTATCTCTTTCTAATTACACAGCGGTAGTTTTTGATGTGTGACAACAAGCAATTTTTGGTAAACTTAGTATCGTAGTTTTGTAGCCGGCTATATATTGCTACTTACAGCCCGGTGCTCTAAGACGTGTCTGAATAATATAAATTTGCTCTAGTTTTAACTGTCTTGTTTCTGAAGTTGAGTATCCAGGCCAGTCCAGCCCTGTCCGACCCGACCGCGAAGCCAAGGAATAGCATTTATAGATAACCTATTTTGATGCTATAAAACTCATCTTAAATTGTGTATTTCCGTCAGGCATATATCTAAAAGTGAGACTTTTTCGCAATTACTTAGAAACTCCTCACAGTCTCTTTAGGTTATTCAAATAGTCCAGCAGAGCCCACTTGACCTCTGGACAGACAATGTCAGCTTCGAACCATGATGTCAGTCCTCTCTATCATTGTCTTTACCTGAACCTTAAGGCTGTTAATCCACATAAAGGGAACTTCACAGTGTTTAGACCACCATTTAAAAGTATAGGTTGCAGAATACCCATTTCATCCATGGATATTGTCTATACTTATCCCTGCCTTGGAGCATTATCCCTTGGTCTTTTTTCAGACAAAGAAACTTTGATATCTGAAGGATTACCATAGCCTGTGGTATACCTCTTATAAAGTTTAGTGTGTTTTCCGAGGCAGCAGAGTTTGGAGGAGCTTTAAAAGGAGTCTGGGGAGTTTCTCTTGCTGGAAGTGTACCAGAGCTGTTTGTGCCTCTAAGATATTATTAATTCCCTGCCAGAGTTTTAAACAGTACTCAGTCTACACTGCACACACTGACCTCCACCAGCTTACACTGTAGCTTCTGAAGTGAATACAAATAAGGTTTCATACAGCCGAATAAATAAATGCTTAGTTTAACTGAGTGGCCTTTTACAGGGGGCCCAGTGCCCTTCTTTTTACAATTTTCTACGTTTTCTGAAATGTCAGCTCTCCTCTGCACACTGTTTATCTTACCATCTAATTCCTGTCACAGAGAAGGAGGCAGAGAAAGACAGACAGGTTACCGGCCTCACTGTTTTTTTATAGAGCAGTTGGCCTTTTTGGGGGTTTGAACAATGTTCTGGTAGCACTTTGTCATTTCTCACTCTGTGACTTTTAGGAGCCTATGACGGATGGTCTGCCGCCTCTCGCCTCTTCCACATAAAAACTGAGAGTGGTATCGCTCAAAGTAGGCCTGTAATGTGCAAATAACCTGCAGCCATTTTAAAATAAATGCTAGGCTGTGGCAGTTGGGATGCGGCAGACCTTTGGGTGAACCCCAAATGGAGCCTTCTGTTTCCTATTTAGCCAATGCCTGTGATCTATCATACATACATGTATGCAGACTGCTCTCTTCCCACTCTGCTGCTGAGAGCTGCTCAGATTCTGAGATGGAAGTTGGGAATGATAGCTAGTCTCTGTGTCACACCCTACGGATATACTGTATATGAATCACACTGGTCCACAGATGGGCACAAGATACTTCTTGTAAGCTCAGGTCAAGTTTTTGAATGCAGTTGCCCTTCTTAAAATTCTTATCAAACAGCATCATAAATGACTGGAATAGACAAGAAGATTGAGTTACTCAGGATGAGGGGAAAGTATAGCTTGCGTTGTTAGACATGCAAGACGAGCAGTAACAGCTTTAGTACATTTGTTGTGTTATGGTACATATTTAGGAGAAAACATCAAAGTAGCGTGAACAAAAAAATAAAATTCCCTGAAGATTCTGTTGATACGGACAAAACTGTTTTTGAAATGATGTTGGCATTAAATATCAGTGGTGGACCAAATGCTTTAACCTCCAAAAGAGTTACTTTAGAGTCAATGAAAAAGATTGCTCTGCTCTGAAAAAATACATATTTATCAACATTTTTTTATTTCAATATTTATTTGATAAGTTCATTTTTATAAACTTATTAAATATTTTAAGTTTTGTTTGTTTCATTAATCCAAGACGCATAAAATGCACCCACCAACAAACGTTTTTATCTCCATTCTAATTTTATTTTTTTGCTGTTAAAAGATCCAAATATCTGCCTTACCAAAGATCTATATCTAGAATCCTATGTTCACAAACACTCCTGTTCAAAAACCTTCTAGTTTTCAGTCCAGCACAATGAGGCGCACCCACGGCTCCATTCCTCCCATTGCACAAGTAGCAGAAAGGGAGGAGGTTGTGAGTGGGCTGAACACAGCTGAGTGTCATCTTCACCAATCAAATGAACACCTCTCCTTGCCTTTAAATGCACTGCGGGTGAGGTGCAGTGACTGATTGGTCTGACTGATTCCCGCCACCATGGCCACGGTGTGCTGGAAAGACTCAGTGGCGAAGTTGGTCAGAGCAGCTATTACTTTTACAGCACCTGGAAGAGCGCAGGGGCCATCGGGGTGCACATCGGAGGCCACGATGCACATCACAGTGTGGGCTACCTCGCAG
Source organism: Scarus forsteni (assembly GCA_036419115.1). NCBI lineage: Eukaryota > Metazoa > Chordata > Actinopteri > Labriformes > Labridae > Scarus > Scarus forsteni. The sequence goes on along the minus strand of JAZDUH010000137.1, from coordinate 1,318,510 downwards.
AACAGATGTAATCTGTTCCTGTGTCATGAATAGGAGTACAAAATTATGTGACAGTTACATTTAAACACAACAGCATGCTAATCCATTCATCATGCTTTGATGATCCACCTACATTCCTCGTCTGTCATTGGCAAATAGCAGAACATTTGGTGATATATACTCTCCCAGTATCTCCTCCTCATCCTCCTTGCAATAATTTTGTACTACATCTTTTTAGATCATGTTAAGAATAAAGATTAAAACAGAGAAATATGGGCTTTCATAGGTAAATCCTTAAGACACAGATTCTTAAGAGTTGTTAGGAGTTATTTTTTCTACCTCTTTTCTTTAGAATTTAATGAGATTAGAGGTTCCGGATATATGCTCTGTATTGGATGATGAGGCTGTTTGTGGTTGGCTTGAGAGATGTCAGCTCAATGGTTTGCATCACACTTCCAGCTGACGTCAGATTAAGTTTCCATTATGACAAACATCTTAATATAGGTACAAATGTATATGCTGGTTCAGGCAGTTACATTTAATGGTGGTTGCTGTGACTGTTTCTTGCATTGAAATTTACCTGACACCTTGGATACCTGCCTTTGAGATTTTTGTGACATGTGCGCACTGTTTGCCTGTCAGCCAAATTACCATTGCACTGGGTGCACTGCACCGAGAATAGACCAGGTTGGATCTGGTGAGCTTTCAGCATACCTTTCATGCAGTTTTTTGGCACGAAATTGTCACAGCGTCTTACTGAATCTGTTGACACCTCCCTCTGGTGTGGTGCGCCGCACTAAATTGCCCCGTGAGGGTTACGGAGGCACCGCCACCCTGCGCTGCACCAGGAATTTGGGGCCCTTTGTCTTGTGCAAGTCCCATACCATGCAGAGATAGATGTTAAACATACCATGGAGCATATAAAATACAATAATAATAATAATAATATGGTGTTTCTAACTCTTACATTGTGAGTGTTTATTGTATTAGCAGAGGTAGTGGCCCTTAAATAGAAGTCAAGTAAAAATAGTTAATGCTGTTTCTATTTCTTTGGTTAAAGGGAAGTAGCTGTTGTAGCCGCAGTAGTTAAACAACAGCAGTAAAACTATACCCAAGAAATAGACTAACATGTGTCAGGGTACACATGTGCAGTGCTTATATATCATATAGTTAAGACTTCCTCCCGTACCTGAATCATTATTTGTGTGAATAAGGGTTAATGGATGATAACATTTTACCTTGAAAAAATCATTAGAGATGGGTTGAATTAGTTTAGGCTTAGAATAGTGCACATGGGGTATGTGTAGACTTTTCCTATAAATATGTTCTGTTTTAAGATCCATTTGGTATTTTTCCTGTGTTCAATCATTGCTGCATTTATTCTCACCTGCAATGTCTGAAGGCAATCCTATCGTCAGTGAGGCTGTTACTAGACCTGCTGGTAAGTATATACGTTGTGTGAAATTAGCAGTCAGGTGGATGTGTCACATTAGATGTGAGGTTGTGAGGAGAGCCAGTTTTTTAAACTGGTGGACTAGTGTCTCATTTTTTTCCTCAGCAGGGGACCGTTTGGGAAATTGTTTCATTAATTGACATTTTTTGTCTTATTTTTGAAATGATTGGCCCAGTAAATGTTCACCTCTACTGAAAAAATCACAACCTGTTTGTAATTTTTTCTTCCACTCACACTGCTTGCCATCCTGCATCCAGGTACATTTACAACAGATGCGACTGATGAGACCTTTGCGACCACTTTCCATGCAAAATCATTGTAGCCGGGATGGTGTGGGGCTAGCCCTCATGTGATGTGATCAACACAACCTGATTGATATGGTCATGCTCCTGGGTCATTTGGACATGTGACCAGGTCGCTTCTCTCAGTTGCTAAAGTTGAAATATTTGAGGTTTTCAGGGGATGTCATATGTGGTTGTGCCACTTGCTGGTCTAGCTGCTACGGACACTGAAACATGTTAATGTGTGTTTTTGCACTGGATGTATGCTGGACAAAATGGAAGGGCTTGTATTATGTTTATGAGGGGGAAAAAAGGACGGGGAAGAAGTGGGCCAGTGGGAGGGCCAGTGAAGAAGTGGTGCTTCTCTGCGTTCCTGTCCTCCCTTGGCCCATTTATCAGCTCGAGGGAGATGGGCAGCAACATTGCTCGAGGGGTCGAGGAAGACAGGTGAAGATGATATTCTATTGGACAAGACATCACTGAGTGATTCAACACGATGGTGAAAATTAGCTACTAATAGACACATGATGCAACAGGATATCAGTTTGATGTGAACACACCTCAACAAATCAGTGCACAATCTTACTTATGACTCTCCAAGAAAAAAGAGGCCCCTGCAGAAAGAAACTACAACTACAGCCTGTTGGTTTTATTCCTGTGGGGTTTACAGTTAACCCAACATGCCTGACAGACAGCTCAGTATAGTTAGCACATGATATACTTTATTAGTCCATCAGAGGAAAAGCCCATTCAAAGTGTTTGAGGAAGGAAGAACCTTTCAAACATTTAAGTAAGCTTGATAAGATGGTTGTTTTTGTACTAGCTAATTGGATGATTTAGCGGGGGGTACGTTAATCAGAGACACAGATTGTAAATCAAACACCCATCAAAAACTGTCAGGAGGGGGGGTGTATCTTTTTCATTAACATTTGTCTTCAGTCTTTGTTTTTCTTTAAATGAACAAAAAAAAAACACTTAAACCGACAGCAACCCATGTCTTTCTCCTCAAGCACACTGATTGGGCAGTGAAACTGAAGACTGAGTTCAGATGTTCCAGGTTGGAGCTTTGGATCTGCAGGGGATCTGCCAGACTACTGATTTCAATTGGATTGATCCAGCTGCTCTGCAAGGTTAGTGTAGAACTGCCAGTGGGGACACAGGAGGGAGGATTGAAGAAACAGTCCAAATGCTTTGATTCTTCATCTCTCTCTATTGTGTCTTCTGAAACATTTAAGTTCTTCATGGCTTTCAAGTAAACAAGGCCCTCTCAAGAGCTTGGTGAACAATGCTGCCTCCTGTTGGGGGTAAATGGCACAGAAATGATGAATGAGTGGTTATTAAATTAGAGACCTGCAAGTAAATTCTGATATTGCACAACATCCTGGATGCACACAGTAAATGCATTGAATGGTGTAAACAAGAGTAATTCATAGTATGACTAAGCTCTTACAAAGTGGATCATTTTATCACTGTTCAGAGGTCTTCACACTCTTCCCCTGAGTCTCAAAGGAAATATTTTTAAATCCCACTGTTAGGTTATAAAGTGCTCAAAAAATCAGTGCTAAAATACACCCGTGACCTTGGATTATCATATGAACCATGCAGACCATTCAGTTCATCTACAGTCGTTCAGGTCTGCAGTCTATCCCCAGAGTCAGAGCCACGCATGAAAAAGCAGAGTTTAGTTTTGATGCTCTACACATTTGGGACACAAAAACTGCAGGTCTGCTAAAAGTCTAAACTCTTCTTAATCAGGGTTGACAACTTCTCTGTTCACAACCAACTTTGACTGAAAGATTTGAAAAAATACTCTGCACATTGCTTTGATTAAAATGTTGCACTTAAACTTCTAAAAAGTTGGTGCTTTTTAAAAAGTTTTGATTCAGTTAATTTTTTCCAAATTTTCTTTAGTTTTATTTATTCATTGTCTAGTTTTATACTTTTATGGTGTCATTGTCTCATAACTTCAAATGTTTCCTTCTCTTTCAGCAGTATGTTCTGATGTACTATGTGTAATATTTGCAAAACTTTGATGCTGAAATGTGTAATACGACTTAACTCATTTTGCTTTCACCAGATACTCTCAAAACATATTACCTATAGCTCATGCAGTGTATTTCTGCAAAATTTAGCTCTTACAGAACACGACAGCCTGGTGGTGAAGTCACAGCTTAATACAGGCATGGGGCCCTCCACTTCAAAAGCTGATCATCTTTTTGGCTCCATATTTTACCAGTGTAGCCTTCCTACTGCTCTATCCCTCGAAGGTGTAAAATATTACCTTACTAGAATGATGGACAGGTTGTGTTCGGTGTAGGTGAAAAGTAGCTACCCGAAGGTTTACCTTTAGCAGTTTAAAGAAATATAAACAAACCTCATATAATTAACTTTAAACAGACAGCAGACAACATTTTTGATGAAACACAAACAATTAAGTCCACTTACAGATTTGGCAAAGTACAAAATGTTCAACTTTTTAGACCTGCAAAAAACAGAAAATACTGACTCAGTTTCTGTAACCTGAATCTCTTTTATTAGTGTCTCCTAACAGTTTAATGACTCTTTTAAACCACTTTTTGACCAGAATAATTTGTCATGAAACACAATACCTGTATTAATATACCCAAACACTTTAGCTGTAAAAAGGTTGAATCCTAACTGTCCCTAACTGTTAATAACCACTTAACCCTTCTATGATGTTCGGGTCAAATCAGACCGATTTACAACTTCATACAAACATAAAAAATGTATTTTCCCTCTGATTGCTTCAAGGCCTTATGATGTCCTCCACACCAGGCATTTGATCATATAAAATTGCTGATCACCACTTTCATTGAATTTTGACTAGTCTAATCAACTTTGAAACACCTGTGGTGTTCCCGGTCAAAAGTGACCGACATAGAAAATGAATGGGTAATACTAGATTATGTTCATCCATTAGATGGAAAACATCCATGCAGACCCACACATCTACAACCACCACCACGCACATACACACACCCACGCACACCCACAAACACACATATACTGGTTAACAGTAGGCCTACATAGACCACCAAAATCCAAAAACGGGTCTGTTGGTGGTTTACACTGACACACCTTTCCCAAGGTCTTAGAGCCATGGGTATAAGGCTAAAAGACTGCAAAAAAATTAGAAAAAATTAGCTCACTTCAGCTCTCAGAAAGAAGCTTCAGGGCCTGAGATATCACACTGGGTGGTGGTTAACCCAACTTTTGGATTGTGGTTACTTTAAAGGGACAAGAGAGTGACGCCCAGCAGATATACCCACTAGTATTCTATGTATATATCTGTTTGTCTCATTTACGTTTTTTTTTCTGCTCTTTTTTTGTGTAAGTATACCTTTACATCATGGTTTATAATGTCTGGGTCTTGGGTGTTGCTGATGGAGGCGTTGTGGTTGGGGGGACTTTTGATGGGTGTTTGCTGGGATGCCAGGCCTATGGCTCCCCCCTCTTCCCTCAATGCCTCTCCACTCCCCCCCAACAAAAAAGCCTGGCCTCAGGCTGCGTCCTGTCGATCAAGGGGGTCCCAGGCACCCAGTGTATGTTTTTGGTGTTGATGGTACTCGGGCTTCCCTCAATCGCCTTTCCGGCTTTTGCATTGATGTTCTGGACGTGGGTGTGGCCTTGCAGTGGAGCGGTCGTGCCCTGCTGCCCCGAGCCCTCTTGTGGTTTCCGTCCATGAAAATTGTCAAGTTTCCATTACTATTGCTATGACAATTTTTTTTTCTGTTTTTTATTGTCATGATTTTTACAACTATTATTACTCTTTGATCTCCTGCTTTGTAATACTGCCATTACCAACATATATATTATATATTATATTTGTATTATACAGGAACACACTCACTCACACACTCACACACACAGAGCTGACTACTCATGTAGATTTTCTGATTTTCTGTAAATTTGGTCCGTTTTGATAAATTTATAATTTTCAGTGTCAATTATTTATATATTTACTGCAGTCATAAATGTTCACTACTGGTTGTAGACAGTGTTTACAGCATTAGAAGGGGTGTTAAATACAATCTGGTGATGATCCCACCCACCCACCCACACACACACACACACTCATTTACATGCACTCACTTAAACAAAAAACAGTGCAGGCCTGTGATGCTCGGATGCATTTCGTCCAATTTGAATCTTTCACGTCCTGAATGCAGAACAATAAAGCCACATATCTTCAACTCCAGAATTTCTTCTCTTTGCGCTGCAGAACTTCATATAAACCAAATCACTGACCGCGAGAACGATCCTCTCCTCGTGGCAGAAAACGGCAGGTAACTCACAGCAGTTTGGATGCAGTCTCTCCCTCTCAGGCAGAAAACTCTTTGACCGCAGCCATTACTTTATATTTGTATTATACAGCCCTCACTCACCGCAGAACAGGTGTCCAGCTCCATAGGAAACTCACAGTTTACAGAAACAGTCCTTGCTGGTCCTCTTGGACACGATGCACAAAAAAAGCGCACAACTTTGACGAAAAGTCCCCTCCGTCCTTTTTGGTTAGCGGCTCCATCATCGTCGTACCTCCAGCTCGTTTCTAAAGTCTCTACTTCACACAACCTCATTAACTTCAGGCTAAATGAAGGATGATTATCACATACTTTACATAAAGATGCTTCATTTTTCAGACTTGAAATGAAACACAAAATCATGTGAACAGGACAACAAAAAACACGTGCTCGCTTTGCAGCATGTCCAACTTTTTTTTTTCTTCCCCCTTTCTTGTCACAGCTAGCCCTGATGTGACCATCGCTACTGACCAATCACAAAACAGACAAAATTACATGTCCACTCTCGCAACACTTTTTTTTGGTACCTTGTCTTATTGGCTTTTACTTTTTTTTTTTTTTTTTAACTTTTCCTTTCTTTTCTTTTTTTAACATTAGCTAAAACATGTCACACAAGTAATATTAAATCTTTTAACCCTTTATTTTCCACCGGGCTGCACAAGCATAGACACTTTTTACATATGAATCACAGACATCAGAAGACAATGACTCATGTAGTACCAAGTAAACTTAAAAAAATGATGACATTATATTTCTTCCTGTCACTTACCTGATTCTGATAGTGCTCATCACTGTATTGTTGTTACATCAGACTTTCATGGGATCAAAAAATTAGGAGAAACGAAAAGCGGACAACATGAGGTACTAAAAGTTTTAGATGAGCTTGGAAGTCTGAATAATTCAATAAAAGTATCTCTGTCAGCTTGATTGGTCATTAATAATCTGTCACGCCATCTTTCCTTTGTAGAACTAAGGCACAAATGCTTCTTCCACATCATAACAAGAAGGTGACTTTCTGTGATCAAATACAGAAACAAAGTATAAAATGTTTACAGTATCCTTCTATATTATATTTACACCAAAAAGCTGCATGCTTGTTGTAATATAAAAGAAGAGGAGAGGGGCATAAACATAACCTAAATGTCCACATAATCTGTCTGCACAGCAGCCTGAAGGGCCTCGTACTCCACAGCAAATCACAACAGTCAGTCTGTTTCCAGCACTTCTGCACCGGATCACTGGGAATTTGCACCGAGCCTATTTTTTTTATCCCCCATCAAGCAGATCGACCCAGCACAGAAAACAAGTGCTCAGAGTTTCCGGGGCATTTCTAAATACAGTGGAGTAGTGGAAATGATGTCAGTGCCCACAGCAAATCAATGTAGAACAGGAAATTTAACATGCTGTTTATATGTTCCTTTTTGTGTTTTCTCATAAATACACGATTACCTTGAAAAGTTGCAGTTCTTTTGTGATCTTTATGAACTCATGTATTAAGGTTCCAGGCCTGCACTCTGCTGCACAGCACTTTAAACACGCTCCCATTGTGTGAGGATGCTTGCCATCAGTTACAGCAAAGCTGCTGAGCGAAGCTCCACAGGAGGACTTTACGGAAATCCAGAGTATACAACATCCAACACTGAGTTTCTTAAAGCACCTCAAAAAAGTGTTGTGGGGTTTGGACAGAGCTTCACTTGAACACCAACGCCTTTTTAAGTATATGCCTTGAGCTCTGTAGCTTCCTCAAATGATGTGCACACCTTGATGCAATTCATGAAGAGGATACTTGTGCGTCAGATACAGAACTCAACTGAGTTGAGAGATATGTGCTTAATAACCAAAAGATACATTTTAAAATGACTGGTATTGAGAACATAAATTCAAGTCAAACCACAGGTCTTTGACGAGTGTGCTAGTCAAGTCCTCGGGCATCTCTTTGTGCTGTCTGAGTGTAATTTATTTCCAAATCTCTATAACTCAAGTCTCCATATCAATATTAGTCTCTGTAGAACCATGTTTAGTCCAACAGGCTTTTTCACATGCTCACACATTCTTTATAAATCTAGACAGCTTTTTTTTTAAAAATGTCAGACTGTCTTTGTTAGCAAGTTTTCCGTTAAGTAAGAAACAGATTTGGCTGTGTCTAATGTGGAGCTCTTGGTACAAAGATCATTGGATTTGGCCAAGAGCCAACTCTGGGACTTCTGCCATCACAAATCTTTTTCAGCAGTATTCTGTAAGTATTATTCCGTCTTTCTGAGGAAGTTTGAAAGGCTTTCTCCGTCTGTATGAAAGATGAAATTGATTTTTGGCAAACACGCTGAAGTTGAATGCACGTCTGTCAGAAGCTCTGATACAGAAACACTGATACCATGCCAAACAAATCATGTCGATATATGAATTCCCAGTCAAGTATCTTCTTCATAGTCAAAATAAATGTCAAAAAGACTACACAATCCCATGTCTAAAATGGGCTCAAATCTTAGCTACTGATTTTATGATGAGAACTTTGAAACTCAACAACTTAAAAACAAAAAATGACAGAAGTGTTTTTATTTAGCCTCTACAAAAATATCCAGAATATGGTCTTATTTATCCCCTCAGCCATTAGGCTGCTAAGTGCTGGGAAGTACCTGAAGATATGTGTTTTATTTCTTATTTTATCACTTTTATGTACTTATCTTGCAGTATCCTAGTAATTTCACTGCTGAACTATACTGATTATACTACTACTACTAATAATAGTAATAATAATATAACAATATAATAATAACTTGAATTTGTATAGCGCCTTGCAAGAAACCCAAGGGCGCTTTACAGAGACACATTGTGTATGGGGGGGGGGTGAGAGATGGTTTAATGAAGATTGTATGTTATGGTGAACAGGTGGTGCTTGACACAGGTGGTGCTTATTGTATTTATTTAGTATTTATTGCTAAGAGTGCTAATCTGTGGATACTGACAGGGGAATGTGGTTGTCCTGAATATCTTGCATTTGGATGCTTGTTCCCTGCTTTGTTTTGGTGGCTCAATAAAGCAGGGTAACTGTGAACGGAATTGCTCTTCTGGGATTTATAAAGTTGTCTGAGTTTGAATCTACATTTCCTGATCAAAGTTAAGTATGTCTGTTAGCAGTCATACATACTTTATGGGGGAACATTGTTTTCTATAAAGTAAAGAAGAAAGGTGGACACACTTTCCATAAACCTAAGATGCTTTCACCATGAACACAAATGGTCCAGACCAAAAAAACTCTGGTTCATTAGTTTGGAGATTTTGGTTCATTTGGGCTGAACCAAACCAGCTCACACCAGCCCTGGTACAAGCCAAAGATCCAAACTGTGGTCTGCTAGAAATTGGGGTCTCTGTCTTGAACCAGAGTTCAGCATGTTGTGAATGTGTAAGCAATCCAATGTTGCAATTTCCCTTAAAACAAAGTCCATTAAATCTTAGGGGGGAAAGCACTTCAATATGAGCCCACAATTTTGACCCATGAGCTCCCTGAACCTGAGTCGAGCTGTCATCACCAACACTGTGGGCTTGGTCTGCTGCTAGCTAGAATATACATGACTGAGCTATTCTCATCTATACTCATCCATTAGCTCATCCATTGTCCTTGCTATTCTCATCTTCCTCTGGGTCCTCATGGTTGAAATCATTGGCTGCTGAAGGTGACGTCTGTAGGAAAAAGTCTTCATCAACCAGGTGTAGACCTTCCTTAGAGATGCTTTCAGTGTCTGATAACAGCAAGTTCACACTTGCAAGGAAGACCCCATTCAGCCGTACTGTTCATCATCAACATCACCTTATAGCAGGGCCTGAATCCTCGACTTTCCAGTTGATGAATGAGTGACTAGAATAAACTGAGCCAGCAGCACATTTTCAATCAATCAATCAATCAATCAATCAAGCAATCAAGCAATCAAGCAATCAATCAAACAATCAAGCAATCAGTCAGTTAGTCTTTATTTGCATAGCACCAGTTCATAACAGTTGATATCTCAAAGCACATTACAACAGAGCAGACCATACTTTTTATTTCATATACACACTTTTGCATATATTCTTATGAAAATATAGACATTTGTGTTTACACACACATACATTCAGAGATGTATCCATCCAGGCTGAGACAAAGGGACTTTAAATAAAATAGTATGATAGGTCCTGGACACCTAAATCATAAATCTGTCTTGACACATGTGTGTCTGCTGAATTTACAGATTCAGTGAATCAATCTTTATATACATATGGCACCATATTTTTGATGTAAATTTATTAAAGGTAAGACCCTTGAGATGTGGCATTTCACTGTCAAGAGGGTCCTCATGTCTTTTTAGCTGTAGAGATAGATACAATGGATGTATAAAGAATAAAACCTTAAATAAGCAGATCAATCTAATATTTGAATAAATATATATAGTGAATATAATCTGGAGAGTAATAAGGTTGATTTATACCTATAGTAGTATGTAGCTGAACTGCCATTAAAATGGGTTTAACTGGTCTAAAAGTGTAAATTGATGTCAAACTAGAAAGCACACGGAGAGTGTAAACCTCCGTCACATATTGTTGTTACATGTATAAGCATTAATTCCATGATCAAGGTACTCTACTGTGATTTCTTGACACGGAACGCCTAGCTCCTGGAATCATGTTGAAATCATTATTTTTTAGACATTTATTGATCAAAAATTATAGTTTGCTTAATGGTGTTTATGTGGATCACCACCAAAAACCCATTGTCAAACTGGGCCATTCCAACATCTCCAAAATCTCAACCAGCAGTTTTCACGTAAAGTTGCTAACAAACAGACTAAACATACAAACAAGTAAAACATATGCGGGCAAAAACATAACCTCCTTGACAGAGGTAATGATGTAACTTCTGTTGATAGCTGATGCAGGATGGGGCACAGTCGATTGGGTCCACGGCCACACTAATATATTTGCAGGAAAATGTATTTAGTTTATTGATCCCTCGAAAATGTATATCAGGAACTGCAATGATAATAGAATAGGGCTAAAGTTAAGCATGTTACTTGTTTCCTTCATGTGCTGCTGCTATCTTAGATGAGGTGTAACAAACAGAAGTTTCAGAGTATGCAGAATTTCATACAACAGAGGAACTTGCATGTGTTAATTTAGTCAGATAAGCACCACTGGGAGGTTCAGCGGAACAAATAAGAAAAGTCTGAATTCATGTCAGATTATACAAAACATAGCTTTTACTCGAGATGTAGTAGAACATTTTTCTTTTTTTTTACACATTCACAGCACTCTCTTTGCTGCCTCTTATTATGCATTCATCCTAAAAACTGTTAACATCCCCTGCAGGCACTGAGAGAAAGGTTCAGATGTGACTTTCACTAAGCGGCAGCACTCTGGGGGAAAGTATCGCTGCAAGTCATTACAGCCTTTTCTTATCTTGTCGAGTATGATCACTGTTTAAATGTTTTCAAAGGTTAGATGATGAAACTCTTTGTCGACTTTGTTGTACAGAATCCTCCATGAATAAAGAATATCTACAAAGAAAAGTGAGAAAGGAGTATAACAGCCCTCACTGCACTTATGTCAAACAAACAAACTAATGTTTATACCTTTTGAAAGTCTGTAGCACTCTGTCTTCATGTTTTGTTTTTTCTTTTTCCTTTTCTGATCTGCATCCTCTTACTGTAATATCTTTTTTGGGGAAAATGAATTGAATGTTAGTTCAGCAAGCTAAAGAGTATGAAGTATACCACTTTAGAAGGAAAACGTGAGCCTTCAATAAAACAGAGTTAAAGAGGAAACGACTAAAATGCAGGCACTCCAATTTTAGGACTAATTCTCCTCTTTTTTAAAAGTCACCATTTTCCTGTTTTATTTCATTAACTGTTGATATCCAGATTTTTATGTGGATTAAGTCATTTCTATACTTTACATTTTCTTATATTGACATTTTAATATGATACTATTCTGTCATTTGAGGGGGACTAACTGGACAGCTTGCCACAAAGATAAATCAAATAGTCGACTGGAAAAGGAAACCTGTTTGATAAGTGTATCTAACATTTTGATTTGCTGTAATATTTACAGTACTTCCATGATGCCCTGATGTATTTCAGAGGCTTGAACCTTTCCCAGCTGACAGTAGGAAAGAGGCATGACACACCCTGGTCTGATCACCAGTTGATCCAAGACCCACAGACAGGGCTGTTGTTATTGAACCTGAAAAGTTGGTTCATTGCTGAAACCACAGTTGGTTCCAGCTTCAAACTGGGACTTCATTGGTGGGCATGTCATATTCTGTGCTGAAAAAATGAGCAGGAAGTCAGGGACGTAGAGAAAACACACACACTTTCTGCACACTGGATGTCTGCTATGTCTGCTATGTCTCCTCATCATCAGCAGTTGTTGCGTGCTTGATTGCTCGATAAAAAAATTAAAACAAAGCAACAAATGCTTTTAGAATATCAGTGCCATTCTAAAAGCAAAAAAAAAAAAAAAAAAAAAAAAGAATATCAGTGCCATCTGCCTTTTGCTGGTCAGTTGTATACTTCTGCCAGAGTAACGCAGAATAATGCCCTCCTACTTTTGTTCTGCTTAATTGTTATGAACCAGGGCTGGTTCACTTGAAGGCACCAAAGTTCTGAGAATTCAGCACAGAACTGGTTCCAGAACCAGAACTGTGGGTACCTGCTCCACCACACCTAGAATAATTAAGAGCTAATGAGCTTGTTTTAGTTTTGTGGGAGAAAGACAGAGTGCTCGGAGAGAACCTATACATTCTCTGGGAGAACATGTAAACTCCACAAGGACAGGAGTGTTAATCCAAATGGTCAATCTTCTTGCTGAGAGGCAAGTGCCCTCTTCTAGGCTTCTGTCCTGAAGCTTTGAGGATTCTATCCAGTGTCTTTGCTGTTCCTTAAACTTAGTTCTCCTGGACAGATATATGTGATATGTGACATCTGCTGGAGCCACTCCCATGGTTAATAATGACATAGCATTGAAGTAAAAACTTCACAGGGTGTAGCCTCAACAATTAGCATGAACAATCTTCATTACCTTGTCTGAGTTACAACACAAATAATCCTGCAGCTCCCAAACCCAACACCTCTCATTTTTAATACAAGCCTCTGTTAAAAATGTACGTATCAGACAAACAGATGTTGCCCTCAAGACTTCATTAGAGTGATTCATTGAGTCATTTCACTCTAAACATAAGAGTATGATGATCTGTATGAGGAATATATGACAAGTTTAATATTCTTTTTTGATTAATGATGCCCTATTATAATATAGGATTATAAAATATTAATATAGGAGACTTTCTTCTTTCAATAAAAAAACTCTGCCAAATAAAGAGAAAGAAGTAGCCAAACTAGAGGTCATGATAATTCAAACAATCAAGGTTCCTCTAAGAGCAAAACACAATCCCATAAAAATGGACAAATTAAAAATGAACAATGACAACCATATGCTTTCATGATTAACATTTTCATGTTTCAACAATTTAAGACTAAATGCCATTGGGGTTCTAAGTGAAATCATTTTTCTAAGCAAAGAGCCTTAAGTCTTTTCCTGTTCCTCCACACTGCTGATGTAAAGCTTTGGAGGAAACCCAAGCTGATGAATATTTTACAGTGCTGAACATAGATCTGCAGCATATTCCCCCATTCCACGATGGAAACAAGCTCTGATTGCTGCAGCTTATTGGGCATCAGTGGGCTGCGCTGTGGATGCAACGTGATGAGCTATGAAGTGTTCTGCCTGCTGGGTGATTGATACACGTTATCAGGGCTAGATAGAAGGAAATTGCTGTTGTCCATCTCATTTGCACTCATTGATCCATCTGGAGGCTGGAGGGAGCGCATGTGAGAGAGAGAGAGAGAGATAGCAGAGAAAAGAAAGGGGGATGTTTCCATGCAGGTGGAAGTCAGCAGCAGTCTAGAGCTTTTCATTACGGACACACATCTTCATCCCAGCACAGTGTTAAAGGTCTTCTTCTATAAAGGTTCAACATGGGGATCTGAAGGCTTGACTCAGTGCAGTTAAAAATCTTTATAATTAGAGCCAGATAATAACTTGATGAAGTTAATACTCTCTTAAGAGCTTCTTTGTATGTGCTGCTGTTTATTTTAACACAATAAAGATCTCTGAAAATGTTACAAGAACACATATCATTAAAGTAAAGCAAAATAAAAATAAAGTAAACCCAGTCACCAAATCATGTTTTGTTGCCTGTACCTTCTATAATAACAGAAATGTCCTAATATCAATAATGATCGTATTTATTTTCCTCTCAATTTTTTTTTTATTTAGTTTGTTATTTTATTTATCTCAACTTAAAAATGAAAGCAACAACAACAATCAAAATCAACGTATGAAATAAATATGTATTTCTGTGTATATCCAACAACTAAACATACACATGTGAATACATATACATATATGTCACACAATACCCTGTTTGAAAAGGGACAGAATGAAGCTAGGAGCTTATCTCGTCCTGCCTTTTCCTTACAACTCAGATCCACTGCAGAAACTAGAAAGCACACGGAGAGCGCAGACCTCCGCCAGCGCCACAATCCTCAGCCATATTGTCATTTTGACCATAAATATTACTCCTACCTCTATTTCATCTAAATATTTAGATTCCTTAACCATGAAAACTTACCATTAGCAACTGGATTCATAATGATATCTATTTTAGTTCAGTAGTTATTAACAGAAATCACATTTTTCACCATGGCGGCCAGACGCTGATTCGGATTAACACCAAAATCGAATCAGTTCTTCCTTTTCCCAAGCTGAACATTTCCTGAAGATTTCATCCAAATCCATCCATTACTTTATGAGTTACTTTGTTCACGGACGGACGGACAGACTCACGAAAACATAACCTCCTTGGCGGAGGTAACAACTACATAGTAACAATAGTAATTGCTTTTATTATTAATAATAATCAAAATATTTCTCAAGCACCTCAGAAAAAAATCTATACAGATCTACACATTATACACGTATTATATATGGTATATACACATATTTACATATCAGCTGTAATGTTTGTACATAGATACTTATTTCAATGCAAATTTTTGTATCCATAATCATGCATCTCATGATTAAGTATGTACAAACAATAAGCTTCTCCACAAAATATCTGCTCTAAACTTAATTTTAAGTTATATACTATAATTAATTGCATAAGTTAATAATGATAAAAATTACATGGTAACAAATTATTTGGGTATAAAAACACAGTTATTTAATTACTCATATGAATCTAATAATACTTGTCTATCATTTTATTTAATTATTTGCCTTATTATTGCACATTTATAAAGTAACATCCAGGCTGTTCAGAGTTTAACACCACAAATAAAAATGCACATACTTTTAAGAGTTGTATGGACCATCAGAGAAATTGAATTATGTCCACCCGTCTCTGGAATAGCTGGTGATTATTTATTAGTCAGTCCACTTAACTTTTCTGCATTGGGACGTCCTACAGGTCACAGCCTGAAAAGATCCATAAACCAATCAGTCTTTATTAGGATAGTAACAAATCATTAAAAAATATTAACTCAAGACACTTTGCAAAAGAAAAGGTCGATGTCATTCTCTTCTTCTTTTAGGCAATTTTATTTATTATTTTTATTCCAGAGCCAACATGTATTCATCATGTGTATAAAACTTTGCCACAATTGCCACAGCTCCAGTGATAGCAGCAGGAACTTCTCAGTAGAACTAGACTAGTGAGTGGGTGGAGGTAGAGAGGTGGGCATATAGGGACTTAAATGAGAATCCATAACTGTGACCTTTCTATTGGACTGAAATTAATCAGAAGTTAACCCCTTGAGACTCACCGTCTCATTTACAAGACAGTCCTCCTCTCTTTATGATAGTAAGGAAGTTATTATGGTGTTATCATCAATAACAACCAGAGATCTTTTTAATATTAACATTAAAAGCTCTGACGATCATGAAGTGGAAAGGACTGATGTCGATTAACAAAGGAGTATTTAGTTAATGTGCAAATAAATTAAGTTTCATAGGTTAAAATAATTACATTTATGTTAAATGATGTTGCTTTTGTTGATGGTTGGATGCATTATGAAGCAGTTGAGCTCAAGCAGGTCCACAGCAGCAGGTAATAGCAGGTACAGTAATATATGTGTGAGTTTTTGGGAACTACCATGTATCTTATTGACTAATCAGTCTGAAGTTAATGTTAGGAATGGTAATGACAATGGAATGGGGCTAAAAATTGATCAAATATAGTGGTAGAAGTTGGAAGGTTCACAATAGAAGGTTTTCCACACCAACAAGATGGAGCAGCCTACCAAAAGACACAAGTACAAGAGCAAAATGAGATCGATTAAGAGAAGATCACGATTTATCCTGATTCAGTCCAAAAACATGCATTTACTCAGTCAAATAAAAAAAAAAAAACAGAAAGATCTCCAAAGAAACAATGCTACAAGTATCCTACTGTAAGGACAACTGAATTTTACTGTGTGATAATTCAATGATTGCATGTACATAGCAAATAAAATACAACAACAAAGTTTAAATGTTATTTTGGTCAAGGATTTCTTCTGGTGGTATTAGCTGTAAAGCCTCATTAGTCAACTTTACAACAAAGTCCAACTTGTAAGGATCTTGCATTTGTGGAATGAGCAACACAGCTAAGTGTGTGAGCAGCAACCAAAAAGTAAAAAAAAATCCTTGCTACTTCAAGCTGGTTTTCTGGTTTAGAGTGGCAGCATTGTTTGCTGTCTGCCCTGGTATCATTTCAAAATGCAGGACCAATTTCTGAAGAGATTGTTGAAGTCAGAGACGACAAGTAAGTGGGTGTCACAGGAAGACAACACCTCAAGAGAAATGGTTTCTCACCCTTATCTCACAGAGGAACTGTAGGCTTTCGCCCAGGGAAATCTGGGATTTGGTAAATTTCATTGGGGTACTACCCACTACCCACACATTCAGCTGTGTTTCTCATTCCAAAAATGATCTTTACAAGTGGTACCTCATTGTAAACTAACCATAACTAACCATCCTTCAGTAATATTAAGCAGTCAGCCCACTTCATTTAGGATTAATATTTTGCGGATAGGGCAATGTGGATATTGTTGAGACATAGTTGGTCAGTAAATGAAAATGGTTTAGAATAACTTATAAAGCAGTCCTGTCCTGAGCTCTCAAGTTTCTTGCATCATTTTCATATAAGTCATTTTAACTCTTTTGAAGATATGTATGTTTTGCCTTGTATGGCCGCATTTAGTTATAAGAGGGATACTGAAACATACATTCTAGTTTAAACCACTTTGTTATATTTATTATAAAATAAGCATGTCAAATCTGTCTTCTGTCAATTAAAGGCCCTGTCCACAGGACAGGATGTTTTCGTTTTTAAGATGGCATTGTTTAAGAAATGAAATACTGAAAATGCTGTCGTATATGTCAGACCTGTAAGTGGTGCCGTAACACTGCTACAGACTTACACCAACACCAGAGAGGACTACAAAGAGCATGTATATACATCATCAGACTTCTAAACAGACACTGGTGAATGCTGTTCTCCGTATCCTCTTGTTGCTCACAGAGGCTGTAGAGGAGAAGACGATTTTGCTGTAAAAGTAACAAAAAATGCTTCGTCTCCAGTCTGGCCTCTGTGAAGGTGTCCTCTTGACAATGGCAGAGTGGACTGCACAATGACAATTACACTTACGATTGACATTGACTTCATTTAAATCCATTTGGAGAACACAGAGATGTCCATTCAAATCACAGATAAAAGCACTGATGTCAGGGAGACTGACCACGGTTCATTTAATTATGGCAACAATAACCCCAGACTTCCATTGACTTTCACTGTCAGTTGTGTCACTACTCTGCTTCTGATTGACTCTGTGCACTGCTGTTGGTCAACACCAACTGACTGCACTTTAAGTGTGCACCACCAATTAGCACAGCTGTACACCAAGGTCTGTAAGAGATGGTGTTACCACCACAGTTATACATGATCTTGCAAGATAATTTTGTGTGTGTGCTAATTTAAGTAAGT
Organism: Scarus forsteni; assembly: GCA_036419115.1. NCBI lineage: Eukaryota > Metazoa > Chordata > Actinopteri > Labriformes > Labridae > Scarus > Scarus forsteni. The sequence goes on along the minus strand of JAZDUH010000137.1, from coordinate 1,300,420 downwards.
CTCGTCACTACTTCAGAAAGACATTTTGTGTCTGAAAATGAATTTGATGTTTTAATGTTGTTTTGGTGTCTGATTTACCTTTTTGCTCAGACTCTTTTTTGATAAATTTACGGAGCTCATAGAAGCACTCTCATATGACATAATACAAATCATAATTTTTCACTTACCTTGTCATTTGATGGATCAAACGTGTGTCTGGTGGATTTTAGTGGTAAGGGATTAGGGATATAGGCTGATTGACACTTACTGGGTATTTGGTCAAAATACAAATACAAATTCTGATTAATGATGGCAATGTAACAAGTTCAGAGCAAGTTCAGTAACAAACTGACTAACACTCTTCCATTGATTGTTAGGATGATACTTCAGGCCTTACAGGACTTGATTTAAGGTAAACACAACTGAACAAAGGAGATAAAAAAGAGGAAGACTGACATTACAAATTGATATGTTGAATTTTGAACAGAGCCGCACATCAACACTTTCTCTGTGACAGCAGCAATGATGAGAACTGACTCGCATTAAAAAGAAGCTCAAGGATGAGCTCTTAAAGAAACTCATTTTGATTTCCAGGTGTTATGATTGCAGGAGACTTCAACAAAACAATTAAGGTTTTGTCATAGAAAAGTGAGAATAAGTGTGACTTTGGCACTTCAACTCTTCATGTTCCAAAATTTAAAAAGAAACAGTATATTTTCTAGACATTTCCACTCTGAGATGATAAAACATAAAAGTGCCAATTGGCCTTATGGCGGCAGTAAGGCAGCAGCAGGGGAGCAGAGTTTGTGCACGACGCCCTTAAGTGTCCCCATGCAGGGCTTGTGTGCCAGCAGGGAGAGGTATCACACAGAGCGTTACATGGGATGTTATAAGCTCTCCACAGCCTCGGCTTCAAATCTGTCCGGGAGGAAACGGGGAGCCACAAAGCGAGAGTCAGACTCAAACCTCTGTCGCCTTGTCCTCGCCCCACCTCATCTTTCTCCACCCGCGCAATCTCCCTAAAGCTCCCCTGCAGAACAGAGGAGGCAATATTTTGTGACAGAATCTCTCAGACTATTAGGCACCCGAAGGCACCTCTGGGAGTCATCTCTCGCCTCTCTCCCTCTCTCTCTCCCTGACTCTCCTCCCCTTGCCATCTACCTCTCGATCACACTCTCTCAACCTCCCTCTTCTGGCAACACAGCTGTTATGACTTGGAGAGGAGCACGCACTCACATGCTCCAACATGCAAATGCACACAAGCATAACCTCATCCACATTCAACATTTAGACCTCCAAACCCCACACACACACACACAAACACCAATCACCCATGCGCATCCATGCCGGCCTATCTAAACACACACAATGTCACACAATGCCTTGGGCTACTGTAAACTCATCTTTGCTTTATTCTGCCATTCTTCACTACAGCAGCTACAACACAGGGATCAGAGGGATGCATATGTTAAAGAAACACAGCCACATGTGGGGGAAATAAAAGAAAAGAAAGATGAAAAGATATTAGGCGAGAGAAGCTGTGTGTTTTAGAGCAGCACATTGTGTGCATTCAATCAGGATTTGTGAACCGAGTCTAATGAGAACACCATCACTGATGTCTGAAGGATTAAAAACTGACTTCACCCTTGTTCCAAAACAGAAAAACACATGCTAAAGGAAAACAAATATGTTTCAGTCTGGTGGATTGTTTTGGTTTGTGTATTTGGCTTTGTGGTACACATCTGCCTCAAACCCCTGGAAAATGAGAAACTTCAACAGTAAGTGAAAAATCATAAGTTAGATTTTATTCTGAAATGATAAATAACTTACCAAAAATAAAGGCAGGTAAACTACACTGTCATTTATTTGATATCATTTGCCAGTTGGACAAATATGATCATATTTCTGTTTTTGAGCATCCTTTAGATCTAGGTTCCCAATCTGGGGTCCAGGCCCCCAAAAATGCATTGGAGCCAAACTATAACAGTGGAACTTCAGCTTAACCCTGGCACACCAGGTTGACCATGCAATTTATTTCATTAGTCCATCTGGGTAAGAGCCCATTGATGGTGTTTTGGGAGGGCAGAACCTTTCAAAAGCATATTCTGCTGGTGATTGGGCAATTGTTCCATCAATCACACTTATTATGGGCCAATCAGATGAAATAGCACTGTGGTATAGAATGTGAGCCATTTCATAAACTACCCCTTGTCAAACATGTCAGAAACGGGGCGGATTTATACTTACTATGGAGAAGTTTGTAGTGTTGATGGTTGTTTTACATTTTATTGAAAAAAAGGCAGTCAAGATCTGATAAAACTGCTAAGTAAGCTGTGAGAATCTTTGCTAATCTCTGTTTGGGTGGTGACTTCCTGTTGTCATCTTGTTCGTAGCCCCACATCCTCCTGCTCTAAGGGATGCTGATTGGGCTGTTCTAATTTGGATTGCTCACAATCATCGTAGAATAGACAATCTGCCTGATAACAGACACTGAATTGGGCAGGTCCAGCTGCTGCACAACGTTATCTTCCACAGTCCACTGATTTGAATGAGGTCACAGTTGTTACGCCTTTGCAAAAGGTCTGTATTTAATGAATGGGTGAATAGTATTTACAGGGAGTACTACATTCTTAAAGACACTTTAATATTGACATTTTCTTGTCAATTTGCAGGAATTGTCCTTGTTCTTTTTGTTTGTTTTGGATTTTTTTTTTTTGTTTGTTTGTTTGAAAAAATAACAGTATGAAGAACTTGAGGAATTGCTACATCTGCACCAGTGTTTCCATGACCAAACTTTCTGGGACACATTTGCTCTGCACCTTAAATTATTACAGGGAGTGTCAGCTTTTTAATTGTACAATTTATGTCCATCAAAAAATTTTGGGCTGCATCAGGGTGCAGCAGGTAAGGCTGTTGCCGAACAGCATGTATGTTGGCTTGATTGGGTTGTATGATTGCTTTATAAGGACCCTGCCCCTTACCCTAAGTGAGCTGAGATAGGGCCCATGCAGCGCCCAGGGACCCCAAAGAGATAACGAGAATGGATCCCTGGATGGTTTATTGGGGAAGATGTTTTGGTAAATTTAGGTGTTTTTCTTATCAAGTAGGTAGCCTTGGGTTCTTAAGCAATATCAGATGATCGTTTCCGCTCACAACTATGATTTAGACAAATATATATAAAACATAATCAAAGGGGAAAATGTTTCCCAGACAATAATATTGTTACTAGTCCTCTTTTAAATGATTTAGTCTGTTTTCATCCTCTAAAACATTTTCATTTACAGGATTTTTGGAATCACTAACGTGACAAATGGTAAGCTGTAGATCTGCAGAGCAATACCAGTGAGAGGTTAGTTAAAGCAAACGGAGGCCCCATTCAGAGGGGATTACTGAAGATTAATTATTTGTAATTACTATTTCCTAATTTAAATCCAGCCGACTGATCATGTCAGTGATTCTCCTCCTCAACCACGGTTTTAATTTCAGCCCCAAATGCAGCCTGTTATTCAGCTCTCTCAGAGGTGGTCTGATAACTGTGCCGCCGTGCCGCTGAAGCTCCTCTGGGTTTCAGCTCATTTTCACATGCTTTACTCACCAATTGTGTCACTTCCCCCGTGGCACTCAGTACACTGTTTAATTTCTGTCTATGAAAGTGGAGACAGTTGACATGGAATCATTTAAAGAGTAATTATGGGATATTTTGACCTTTTTTGTTTTTGTCACTTTGGCATTTGAGAGTGTGGGAAAAATACTCCCACTTGAGTGTGCAGCTTTTGGTTTGCTGCCCTCTGTTACACACTGAGGGGCCAAAGTCAGCTACTAATAATGTTTTCAAAGCATGTTTTGTCCAAACTGACACTTTCATTACAATTCATCATGTTAAATCAACTGTGAGAAATGATTTTGGTTGAGACAGCACAGGCTTTTGCAGTATACTGGTACTGATGAAACAATGATAAGATATTGCAATGCTATGCAACTAATTGGTTCATAACAATGAGGTTAGCACAACCTTCCAAGGTCACAAAGGCCGGTATAATAAGATAACATTTCCGACACAGAAATGCCAAGTAACATCCTGAGCATGTTTCCCTATTACACAAATAGCAAAGTCACCCCCCCCCCCCCCTCACACACACACACACACACAAATAGATTGTGTGCATCTATGTCTATTCTCTGTATACAATTGTGTTCACTATGCAAGCAAACTGCTGCACAGCAACGTTGTAAACATGTCCCCTCCTGTTGTCAGTGAGTGTATTGACTCTGGGAACCCCTTTGTTTGTAGCATTGAGACAAGCAATGTGCTAAAATAAACTGATAACTTAAAATGATCCAGAGATACAGCCATTTTAAACTCAATTGTAATAAACAGAACAGCAGCTTTAATAATGTTTAAACTGATGTCTTTGTTTGACTTAATAATAATTCCAAGAAGCTACTAAGAGTACTAAAGCTCTAAATTCTAGACAAAAATGTTACATGTAAATGTTGGTCAATGATCTCATGGTGACATCTGACAGTTTTAAGCACTGGAAGTCTACCTGGAAATTATGTAATCATGTTTGGGTCGAATGCTCTGCAAAAAAATGTTCTTTTTTTTAAATTTTTCTAGAATAGGCCTATGGAGCAGAGGAACATGACACCCTTTTCTAAACTCTCAAATTAAATTGCTTTTTTTGTACTTCCTTGTACTTATGATGTCATAGTTGACAAAATAAGTACATCAGACATTGTTTGTGCAGCCTATCTGAGTTCATTACCAACCCAACAGGAAATTCAGTGTTTTTCAAAGCAAGTAAAATACAGCCTCAGGAGTTAAACAAACCTCACATTTAGCTACAGCAACAGACTACTAACGTAAGACGGAGACTTTAAAAAATATACATCTTTGATTTTGTCTTGAGTTGTGTATTGGTTCATACCCTTGTGTAAAGGGAGAGCGGGAGCTGATATAATCAGATCTGTGACACTTGAAAAAGCATGGAAACATACATCATAATTTTAAATATTTTCTCAGTACATAAATAAAATATCCTTACTGCAATGGGAAGCAATTAACAAACACAGAAACATTTTTATTAATTGTAGCTGATATCTATTGTTTTTTCAAGTTGTTTTCAGACCAATTGTTTATCCGAGTAATGGATATATCATATAAGAGATGTGTTAAATGAAAAATAGTACCATAACACAATGGCTTTTCAGAATCATAGACGGTCGTTATAGCCTCCAGTCAAGACTCTGGATTGTTTACCAGCAGTGTTGGGTAGCATTACTTTGAAAATAAATGTTAAATTGGACAGATTAGTTAGTAAACTAATAATTCCCCGTTACTCATAATGTTTACAGCACTGTATTGTACACACAGCCTGCTGACATGACAAACATGTTTTAAAAACCAGATCACAGACTTTTTGTATCACTGGGTTTTCCAGGCACACATCCCGAACATGGTTAAAACATCTGTAACACCAACTTTTGATTCCCAACTCACCAGCCAAGAACCTTGGATACAAATCAAGTATGTTGTTTACCCTTGTTAAGGTTAGCCGCTAGCCGTAGCGGCTAATGGCCGTTACCCGATAGCCCAACTACTTTAAGACTATTGTTTCATATTAAGTGATACCACACAGATGTATCATTTAACACTTATATGTGACATGAACCTCTTCAAAGACAATCCCTACTAAGTAAACTAATGAGGAGAGCATATTTCTCCAAGTATAAATGAGTAACCATGATCAGCACACTAACAACCATGATCAGCACACCGACATTAGCAGCCATTATGTGTACAACAGGGAATGACTTCACTTCCTGCAATTCCCGCTGCTCCCGCCTCTCTCCCCTGATTGGGCCGTTAAGCATTTAGTTGAGTGAAACCTTTGGACAACAGAGGCTGGAGAGATGGAGATACAGGATTTCAGAATCAGGCAGGTCTGACTGCTCTGCAAGGCTATATCTGGATGGTTATGAAGATACTTCTCTAAATGTCAGATAATTAAACAGGTTTAATCTACATGAGCCTTACCCATATTGTTTGGGGGTAACTCAAGGACAGTTTAGCACACCCGGGGGATTTCCACATCCCTCTGAGGAAGAACTTCCTCATCCAGCCACAGCAAAACAATTTTCAGTCACCTCTCCTCTTCTAGCTTCACAGATCATGCTCTATGATGTGCATCAAATGTAATGCTCTCTCAATGACCATTCATAATTCTGTTTTTGTTTTTTTCTAGGTGAATTATTGAGAAAGAAGAAAACAGTCATGATGGAAAAGCTTTTGTTTATTGCTGAAAAAACAGTGAGTTGGTTTGTTCATAATATCTTGATATTAAATGATATCATATGTATCTTGCATTAAAAAACAATTGGTTTGGAAAAAAAAGAATGTACTAAATATTCGGGTGAAAAATACGCGTCGGATGTGCAAAGGCCATGAGACATTTCCATGCATATTTGTACACCTCAGCAACAGTTATGTTGAGATGTGGTCTTGTTTGTTTTACAAACATTAACCAGAACAATGTTGACACACACATGACACAATGTTCTAAAAAAGTCTTTGCACATGATTGTATGAATGGGCCAATTTATCTTTATTTTATTAATAAAAAAAAAAAAACTCAACAAATTATGAGGCGCAATGGAAAGGAAAGGTTGAAAACCACTGACTTAGAGAATGTTGTAGGATGAAAAAATATGTGGTAATTCCTCAGATATGTAAACTAAGGAAAAGCAAAGGATCCCAGATATCTGGGCTTGAACTGTGAAGTCATTGTGTATGCATTGATTCCAAAATAAGGCCAGTGGCCCTGGGGAATGGGGGCAAAACATGATAATGGGGCCCCAGCAAGGCTAAATAAATCATTGTGCAGTGTTTTACATTCCTCTGAAAATAAACTCAGGTAAATATAAGGCTAACATTTAAGCAACCCTCACCTTAAAACTATTTAAACAGAATTAAAAAAACGTCCTGTGTCATATCTTACTCTTTGTCTGACATGTAGAAGACTTGGTGAGGAGAAAACAGGATGAACGGGACATGTCGCCCCCATATCAGCAGCATCTGGCAGTGTGGTAAAAAAATAAAAAAAAAAAAAAACACAGAAGGCTCCAAATATTCACAGTCTTGTTTTAGCTCATGACTCACTGAGAACCATCACAATTGAACCAAGCAACAACAGGTTGTGGATTATGACTTTAATGAAGCATTAATATGTTTCCACCACCTCCGGCTTCTGTTCACCGAGAGACTGAAGAAGGGAGAGAGGACGGGATGAAGGGTGGAGAGAGAGAAAGAGAACAGGAAAAACAGTGAAACATTGTAGGAAACGGGGTGGGGGAGAAAGATATGTGCATCTCCTCCAGTGGAGCAGGCTCTGGAGGTTTAAATGATTGTCGTGGGGCCGGCGTCTGCTGCAGTCATATTAAACAACAGCTTGTCTGCAGAAATAAGCTGCAGGGCTATTGGTTTACTCTCCATCTCCCTCCCTCCCTTCGTCTTCTACCCCCACATGGTTTGTGTTTGTGTGTGTGTGTGTGTGCGTGTGTGTGTGTGTGTGCGCAGAAATAATGTACTGTTCCACTCTGCTACATGTATGTGCATTTATGCGTGTATGCGTCTGTGATGTGTTGTATGAATGTGTATGTATTTCTGCATTCTTGTCCTGCAAGTGTGTTTTCCCTGCCTGTGTAGAGTGATGGTAAGAGATGCATCTTAGTGTGTGCATGTGTGTTTTTGCGTGTGCATACTACAGTGTAAGTGTTATGGGCTTTTTCCAAATGCACACAGTGCTTCCCATGTGCCCGACTATTGATTTAGAAATGACCGGCCTGCTCACTCACACCATCTGCTCTGCTAACGAAGAACGACACAGAGAGGAAGAGAAACAGTGAATGAGGTTCCCTCACAGCCTCTTTCTATTGGATCTTTACAGCTTTTTCAGATGAGACCAACATTTACATTATAGACACAAAAGAAAAACAGACATTTTATTTCTGTTTTTCTTGGACCCAAACACTGAAACACTGGTCATCGTGTGATTGTTGGCGGGGTTGCAAGCTTGCTCCCTAATGTTGTTTGGACAATCTGGCTAAGCTGTTAGCTTGGTGGAGTGGAAAGCATACTAAAATTTGTACCCAAGTACATGTAGCCTATTTATTACTTTTTAGACAAAAATATGTTCAGAAATTAAGACAATACTTGTGAAAATATAAGATCAACACCTGTTGTCTGAAATTTGTGGCTTTCAGCTTTTTAAGTTTCAAACAAAAACAACCACGTTCAGCAACACTAGTTTCAGTTTAAGGAACCAAGTCATCCATACTTTATATAAATTTTATATGTAAAATATCAACTATATTAAAATCTCTGATGTTTGCAGTTGATATTAGCTTTTATGGTCTGGGAATAACATAGAGCATTTGTTAGAATACGTGGTATGTCGCTGATTAATTTGAAAACATATATATATGTTTTTATAAAAATATTCTTTTTCAGTTGTTCGTATACAATTTGTCATAATTAAAGAATAAAAAAAGGAAACTGCTGATTTGTCAATAAGAGGGAGGCTAACAGAGGGGACGGACAGCGTTTCATGCGTGTAATGTGTGTTGGAGGCAGAGCCCAGGTCTGCCTCTTTGACCGTTTACTTGAAATCACAACGTTTTGCAGGTTCGCGCATGCGTACTAAGGTCTCACGCTGATTAACGTGGGCATCGATGAGGCACAGTGCTTCTCTGCCTCCGGAGGTTGTAATACCGCACCCTGTTTGAGGTCTCGCGATAGTTTGTTAGTGCAGACGTTGCTGTAGTGATTCCTGCTTAACTTGAACATTAACTCAGAAGAAACCAAACTTTAATCTTCTAAAAAAAACACATTGAGATCACAAAACCCAATGACAGAAATCCAACTCAAAAGTTCCCTTTTCAGCAGAGAAACCATGGCTTCTATCTATCTATCTATCTATCTATCTATCTTGTTCTTATTAAATGCATAAATGAAAACATTTCTCTACTAATGTTACTCATATGTGCCAAATGATAGTTGCATCTATCTATCTATCTATCTATCTATCTATCTATCTATCTATCTATCTATCTATCTATCTTGTTCTTATTAAAATGCATAAAAAATGAACATTTTCTACCATCGTTTACTCATATGTGCTTTCTGGACTCCGGCACTAATGTGGTTTATTCCCATAGTTGTTTTTACTGCAGTTGTTTAACAATTTTATTCCTTTTTGTGCTAACATGACCCTCTGTACCCTCTCATTTGACTCCTTTTTGGTATCTGTTTGGCCTGCTTGTAAACTTGTTATTCCCTGGTTCTGCCTTTTTCAACATCTTTTTTACGCTCACTCATATATTCGTGGCTAAGTTGGTCATCCTCTATGTCTGTCAAAAGCAAATTTATATTTTCAGTGGTGCGCGCTGTGACCACTGGCCGTCTAGGTGTGCCGACTGTTTTTGAGCTTTCCCGGTTTTCTCTGATTGCCAGCACGCCTCTGCCCCTTTTATATCAGTTTTTCAATTTCATCTGGCGGGCCAGATAGTATTGGAGACGGGCCAATTTTGGCCTGCGGGCCGTTAGTTGCCAAGCGCTGCTAGTGTATTTCTCCCATCTCCACTTGCACACAACACATACACAGCACAGACTGTCACCGCGTTAAAGGGGCAGGGCTGGCCAGTAACAGTTTGTATTTGCAAATGTGAGCAGTGGACCATATATATAACACACACATAGAAATTTCAACTTTAGCTGGCTGCCTGCCTCCCTCGTCATGGACCTCACCGCACGTTACTGAATACGAGGTATGTCGCTGATTAATTTGAAAACATGGTTTTGCCTAGAGAATTATCATTCATTGAAAATAAAATAAAATGTATGGGACTTCCTGGCACAAGGGCAAACTATGACATAGAGCTGAATCTAATGGTGTGCAAATTACAGGAGCTTTTGGGACTGATCATTGATCATAAACAGTTGTAGACGACATAAAATGTAAATTATAAAATCTATTCGAATTATTTATGAAGCAAGGAAGTTATTGAAGAAAAAACTGCCTCAATGTATTGTTTTGTTCTCTCATAATGCCTGATATGTCATATTTTGCTGGAACTTTGGGAAATACGTACAGAACAAATTTAGATCCATTCATCAAACCACAGAAAAGAGCAATTAAAATAATAAATTTGGACATCTTGAATCAGTAATCAGTTTTCATATCGGTGTTTATTTAAAAAACACTGGTGATGATTTCTGTTTACATTCAAACTTTTTAACCAAGGAGGGGGATCTATTATTTATGAGGCTTGCTTTGGTCGGAAACAAGAAAAAGTAAGAACAAATATTAAAAACAGATGTGTTCAAGTTTTGGAGATAAAGTTTTGTGATGAGCTCAGTTATTAATTAAAATTATGTAAAACTCTTGTGAGGCTCAAAAAACTATGAAACATAAGACCATTACCATCTACAATAGGAAATGACAGTTGCATCTATCTATCTATCTATCTATCTATCTATCTATCTATCTATCTATCTATCTATCTATCTATCTATCTATCTATCTATCTATCTATCTATCTATCTATCTATCTACCTATCTATCTACCTATCTATCTATCTTGTTCTTATTAAAATGCATAAAATGAAACATTTCTCTACTAATGTTACTCATATGTGCTTTCTGACCTGGCACTAATGTGGTTTATTCCCATAGTTGTTTTTACTGCAGCTGTTTAACAATTTTATTCCTTTTTTGTGCTAACATGACCCTCTGTACCCTCTCATTTGACTCTTTTGGTATCTGTTTGGCCTGCTTGTAAACTTGTTATTCCCTGGGTTCTGCCTTTTTCAACATCTTTTTACGTTCATCATATATTCGTGCTGTTGGTCATCCTCTATGTCTGTCAGCAAAATTTAAAAATTTTAAGCGAAAAAAAGGCTTGTGTTGAGTTCAAAGCTGATCCTATACTTTGGATGGGAGTGATTTGGCCTTTAAAATTTTGACTTGTCCCCATTACAGCATCACTATTTGGCTGTTAAGGTTTATGGAGGTAATGCATAGGAGTGCATAGGAGTGCTTATTATAGTGGCAGTGTTTAGGTTTCTTCCACTTGACCCAGCCATGACCCAGCCAACATGTCCAGCTGGGCCCCATATGGGGTAAATGTGGGCTTCCTGGGTACCAAGTGGTCATAGGCTAGAAGTGGGCAATGGTACTGGGTTCCATGTAGGTTGTGTCAGGGCTATGTGGGCATGGGCTGGATATGGGCAAATGAGCTAAGTGGGCATGGGTTAAAACTGGTCATCCATGTCTGGGTCTCAAATTGGCTAAGTGGTAATGGGTTGGAACTGGTAACACAAACATAGGTTACATATGGGTTATACATTGGTTAAGCAGGCATGGGCTAGTACAGGTCACCCATTTCTCGGTCCTTATGTATGGGCTTAGTAGGCATGGGTAGGACTGACCACCAATGTCTGGTTCTTGTATGGGTTTTGTGTGGGCTAAGTGAGCATGGGTTGGAACTGGTCACCCTAAATGGACCCGTCCTGTGCTGTAACCATGTGTGTGCCCCCTGTGTTTGCCTATATGACTTGAACTTGGATCCGAATGGACCTTAAGTGGGTTCCAGCTGGGCAAACTATATGTGACACATCAAAACCACTTGGAATCCAAGATGGGCGAACACAATAGTGGCCTACATGGATCGCATATAGTTCGCCCATCTGGAACCCAGTTCAAGCCCATATGGGCTAACACAGGTGGGCCCCTGGTTGAACCCAGGAGCAAAACCTGATGGAAATCATGCCTGAATGATGTTAAAACTCATATGGGGCCCTGATGGAATTGTGGCCTGGGGAAGCTTTGAAAACTGTTCCAATGATAAATACAAAGATAGGAGTAGTAACAATGCTAACACTACTACTACTAATACTGGTAGTAATAATAATTATAATAATAATGTAAATAAGAAGAAGAAGAAGAAGAAGAAGAAGAAGAAGAAGAAGAAGAATGAAAATAATAATAATTAGAAGAAGAAGAAGAAAAAGAGGAAGAAGAAGAAGAATGATGATGAATGTCCTGGCACCTATGGTCAATAAACATTACAATTACCTCATCCCCTCTTTTGGGAGGAGTCTCTTTACAGGAGAAAAAAACAGATTTGGTTTGGTCTAAATAGGAACAGATTCATTAAATCTTCTTTAAACATCCACAGTTATTTTACTTTCCATCATGAAGTTAGAAAAATGTTTGAAATTATAGATTTTTTTTTTTGCGTAGGATGACAACCACACCTGTTCTTTCATCTTATTCCTTCCTCCCTCTTGAATTCATTCATTTACATCCTTATAATTTAAATGACCCCCAGCTGACCTGTTTAGCTTGAGTTTACCATCTACTTCTGCTTTTCAATCCCTCATATTCAATATATTTGCATATTGCACCCACCTCTCCCGTCAAGATATTGTCTGAGGCAGCTAATTGGCTGTAGTGACTCAACTCTCAGGATGGATCCTCCAGATTGAGTCTCCTCCTCTCCAGCTGTCAATATATCCCTCTCTGAGTGGCCTCAACTGACAACTTCCACCCCCACATTCATCCCTTTCCCACATCCATCCTCAATAATGTGTCCTCATTTCAATGAATGGTTGAATTTCTCCTTGCTGTGGTACGGTCCCATAGTGCAAGTTTCATTACATAATAATAAAAGTATTTTATCAGGTGCATTATAAAATCAGCACACATGGAAAAGGAATCAAAGTGTCCCAAGGCTAAGAAAAACTACAAACCAAAATAAGCTGAAAAACATCAGATGCCAATGACAGAAGAAGGATTTAAAAAGAAGAAAAAGTTCATTTTTTCAGTTGATTTGCAGACACTGCAAAGTTTTTAGTCTTATCCTTGTGCATGTCTTTACAAAATGTAGAAACTCGACATCCAAATTCTCTATCATGATTGTGTATTAAAACCATCCAAATGAAAATTTTGGAAAGTAGTAGTGAACTCAGGCCAAACAAATACCAGATGCATAACTATTGTGCCTGGAATCTAAGGGCTCTGTCAGTAATCAGATAAATGTATTTTTTGTTGTTCAAAGCAATCATGTCTCCAAGCTTGAGTCAGGATCCTGGCAGCCCTGTTTTTTTTGTTGAATGAACATGTGCAACAAGTCTATCAGTCACACTCTCACATTCAATGTGTCAGGATTTTGGGAGTAATCAGAATGATTTTCTCAGACTCAGAATCTGTTTCAGTCTAACAAGCTCAAAAAATAGGAGACAATTTTGTCTATTTCAACTCAGCCAGAATTTATTTTCTCAATGGGTGAAAGAATAAAACTTGACATCAATAAGTCCATAAACAGCCTGTAATACAGCAACTCATACACAAATCAGACATAACATTATGACCACTTGAACAAAATGGTGTGGGTTCCCTTTTGCTTCTTCTCAACAAACTGTGATGCACTGTGTACTCTGACATCTTTCTTTTAGAGCAAGCACTCAGCAATTTCAGCCACAGCAGCTTGTCTGTTGGATTGGACCACATGAGTAAACCTTTGCTCCCCTTGTGCAACAATGAACCTCAGCAGCCCATGATCCAGTTCACCATTGTTCCTTCCTTGGACCACTTTAGATAGAAATTGAGCACTGCAGACCGAGAACACCCACAGGAGCTGCAGTTTCGGAGGTGTTCTGACCCAGGCCTGTAGTCATCACGAAAGAGAGAGAGATTTTTTAAGCATTATCAACAACATGATCTGGAGTAAAAAGCTTGAGATTGAAATATGGCATGTGGGAGACTAGTCTTCTAAGTAGCATGCCATTGCAGTGTGTTATGGTACAAGGAATAAACTGTTTCAGTTCAGCAATATTCCTGAGATGTCTGGTGTGAATCGCTCTTTTGAGGTCATGCCACGGCATCTCAATCAGGTTGAGGTCAGGACTCTGACTGAGCCACTCCAGAAGCTTTATTTCCTTCGGTTGAAGCCATTCCATTGCTGATTTACTTATATGCTTTGGGTCGTTGTTGTGTTGCATTACCCATCCTCTGTTGAGCTTCAGTTGGCGGACAGATGGTCTGAAGTTTTCCTGTAAAATGTCTTGATAAACTTGGGAATTCATTTTTCCGTCGATGACAGCAATCTGTCCAGGTCCTGTGGCAGCAAAGCAGGACCAAACCATAATGCTCCCTCCACTATACTTAACAGTTGGGATGAGGTCTTGATGTTGGTGTTCTGTGCCTTTTTTCTCCACACATAGCGTTGTGTGTTCCCTCCAAACACTCCAAGCAACTCAGTTTTTGTTCGGTTCACAGAATATTTTGCCAGTAGTCCTGTGGAACATTCAGGTGCTCTTTTGCAATCTTCAAACATGCAGCAGTGTTTTTTTTTTTGGCTTCCTTGGTGGTGTCCTCCCATTAACTCCATTCTTGTGTGATGTTTTACATATTGTAGATTTGTCAACAATAATGTTCGCATGTGTTAGGGATTTCTGTAAGTCTTCAGCTGATGCTCTAGGATTCTTCTTCACCTCATTGAACATTCTGCGCTGTGCTCTCACAGTCATCTTTACAGGATGACCACACCTTGGCAGAGTAGCATCAGTGCTGAACTTTCTCCATTTGTAGACAGTCTGTCTTGCCATGGACACATGGACACCAGGGCTTTTAGAGATACTTTTGTAGCCCTTTCCAGCTTCATGTAATTCAACGATTCTTTATCGAGGATCTTCTGAGAGCTCTTCTGTGCAAGGCATGGTTCACATCAGGCAATGCCTCTTGAGAACAGCAAACTAACAACTGGTGTGTGTTGGAAGGGAAGCTTTAACCAATACATCCTATCTTATCACATTGATTGGACCCCAGGTTGACTGACTCTTGGCTCCAATTAGCCCTTGGAGAACTAATTAGCCAAGGGGTTCACATACTTTTTCCACCCTGCACTGTGACTGTTTACATATTGTGTCAATAAAAACATGAAAACTTATAATTTTTTGCCAACTTGAGTATATTAGAAACCTGAGAACTGCATTAGGTTTTTAGAGCGTATGAAAAGCTAATTTCCTCCTGATTATTGTAATTCCATTCTATGGAGTGAGAGCAGTTTGGGGCAAGGTGTCTTGCTCAAGGAGAAATGGGCAGGACTGAGGTACTGCTGTCAAACCCCTGACCTTCTGATCAATGGCCTACTACTGGTCCACAAACATGTTGCACAACAAACTCAGATAATCTTAATGACTGTCTTATTTTAAGCTTTGGATCACAAGAGGAAAAATATTCAAATTTAAAAAAAAATGAAAACATTCAAGGGCAATATCAGCTAATGTTAGAACAACAATGCTAGCTGAGCAAAGTTATAAACAAAACTAAAAGTATGTAAAGAAGAAGCTGCAAAAAGCTTCTGCTTGATTTTAAACTGAAACTATTACAGGAAGTATGCGGGTGGTTGTAACAGGAGGAGTGCAATTTACAGAGAAAATGAAGCAGAGCAACAAAGAAGCCCCTCTTATTAAAATATGATTAAAGAGCATCATAAAAAAGAAGGAATTAGAATTACATTCCTGTCTCTCACAAAAACCCATCTCAGATAACACTCTTGTTGCTCTGCTGCTTTAAGAGCTCCCCACAGGCAGCCAGTGTAGTGTCTTAAACTTTGTAGCCCAATACATCAGCGTAATCCTGCCTGTAAACTGTACTACAATCGTATTCATGTCAGGTGCTGCTCTGGCCCCTCTGCTTCATATTAGAGACAGCTCCACATCTGGCAACACAATTATTTAGCTGATAAAGGGGGCTGAGAGTGGGTGAGATGAATCGTGAGATTGTGCATGGACATTCCCACAAGCCTGCTTCTGTGTGTGAGTATCAATAGAGATGCTACATACAGGTTGCCAAAGAGGGTTTCATCCCCTTTGACAGTTTGTGTTGAATATTGCATGCATCCCAGGGTATTATTTGTTAAAAACTGAAGGTATGTTCCATGCAATATTCATTCAGAAGAGTCAGCACAGAAGCAGCAGCACAAACCACAATAAGCTTCACATTCACTTCCATTCACTTTCAAATGAGCAAATACATGGGTTCAATGAAAGAGGTATTAAAGACAGGCATAATGTCGAATGTTAGTTACTGAGGACTTATATTAAAGTGCACAGTATGTCAGCGTCACCATCAGGGGGCTCTCCGCTCAAAAGGTGATCAGTCATAAAGCAGCCTATCAGCCACCTGTCTGTCCTGTACTGGTGTGAACCATGTTAGTGGATAGAAATTGTATCAAAATGTGGAAGCACTTTGCAATAACTGCAAGATTCTCAGTATGTATAGTCTATAATGATTTGGAAAAATCCACATAATGTGTCGGAACATGCCTACTATAGGCTACTGTGCATTTCCCCACTGCAAAGTACCAACAGAACATTAATGGTGAATAGTAACAGCTTTGACCTGTCTCAACTGCAACAGCATTATCATAACAGATCTGATGTGTCTCAACAAAGTTAGTAGGCCATCACTTTATACGGTCTATACCACAGCAGCCTAAATGAACAGCATTGTAAAAATCACGAAATCACATTTCATATTTCTGTAATAATTAACAAGTAGCATGTACAAGCTCTTTAATTAAAATATCTTTGATGCTAATGTTTATAGTTTGTGTTATCCCTTAACTGTCAAATTTAATGTTTTTTAAAGGAAAAAGTTAAATACATTATCATTTGTTGATTAGTTTTAGTGGTTGAATGTTAAGCTTGATTGTCAGAGAAGCTTAGTGAGCCAGGTCAAATTTGGGTATAACAAGGTGAAATCAGTATGATATTTTTTTCAACACATTCCAGATTTAAATATTTTTTAGAAGGTTTCTAAAATATTAGAGATATTGGTGGTTGTTGCCTTTTTGTGTGAGACTAACATTAAAAACAAAAACTTTTTGCATCCTTTTTTGGGGGTGTTAAGAAAGTGTTTATTTCTTATTCAGATGGTCAGATGATACATCATTCTTCAGGACCCCTGAGTCATCTGTTTTGGCATAAGATCTGTTTTTTGATGGAAAAAAACCCCAAAATATTTGCAGAATGGGGGGGGGGGGGGTACTGGCTCATACCCTCATACCACATATTATTGTGTTTCTGTTCATTTCCAGACGGCTGTAAATGTATGCAATATAATGTGTCTGACTGTCTTTTTCTTTCTGCCTTGTCTTCTTGCTGAGAAAAGATTAAATTGAAAGTAGTTGAAGAAAAGCACTGCAAATTGGCTGCATATAGAATTTCATCTATTTTTATCACAGACTCAATCACAGCCATGTTTTTTTTTCTTTTTTTGAGCAAAAGACAAACAGACCATCAACAAAACAAATTATCAACTCTAATAGCCAGGCTTTTGGGACTGGATTTATTCTATCAGAGGACCTCTTAGTGAGTCAGATCAATGCTTTTCTTTGTCCTGGATTATTATCACATTATATGATTCAGACTGGTTTAATTCACAGAGGAATAAAAAACACAACCATCCTTACAAAATCTCAGAGATCCACAGGTGAAGAGCTGCTAAAGTGAGGAGCATGTCGCTGTGACGGTGTGCTGTTCAGAAGCCCACCTTCTCCAAAGATGTCAGAATCAGAGAAGTGAACTGTGGATATGCACAGCACAGAGCACTCAAAAATGATCCGGACTTTAGGGGAGAAATGAGCTGAAGCAGGGCACAAAATGCCTGGTGTGAGTGCGCCCTTAAAGTGTTCTTTTCCCCAGCCAACAGCAGTGCCAGTCAGTCAGCAGCTCCACACTCCTGCTGTTTACAGCCTGAGCCAAGACCTGCTTTCCTCTACTTAGGTGCACACTCCCCTCCTGACAATATTATGCCTCTGAGACAGAACAAATGGGGGGTCAACTCATCCCCCTCACTCTGTCTCCGTGATGTTCTCAGTGGAGGTGAATCATCACAGGGGTATAAACATTATCGCTTGAACTGGCAGCATGAATGGGTTTTAAACTTAACAGCAGTGATAAATGTGTGAGTCATTGCTGCTCTGTTGTGGTGACGAGAACTATCATACAAATGATTTCTTTAGCTTTGGAAACTGGTGTGAACGTTTGAGGCAATGCAACACACGATCAGAAAATGTATGCAATGAGATGAGTTCTTTTCAAATCATAAATTAGACATTTCAGTGCATACAGTCTTCATATTAACTCAGAGAATACCATCTCGAAAGCCACACACCAGGAGCATAAATGTTGTTTGTTTCATTTTCCTCTCCCCCCCCCCCATCTCCTCCTTTGCTACCCCCTCCCCCTCCCCAGTGGACGTCTGTCTGCAGCTTGTTATCCGTTGGCGTGAGGCGGAGTGTGACAGTGTGATAATCCATGCCGATGTGTGCTGCTGACCCTGTGATGTGCTGCAAGACCTGCCTGTCTCTGTGAATGTGTGTATCTAAGTGTGTGTCTATGCTTCTTTTAACATTTAGCACTGCTTGGATATTCCTTCATTGTGTATGTATGTGTGTGTGTGTGTGTGTGTGTGTGTGTGTGTGTGTGTGTGTGTGTGTATGTGTGAGCATGTTCATGAGTGTGCATTCTGATGCACGGCTGAATCCGGATGCCTCTTCTTCTTGTTGCTTATCAGGCGTGCGGGCAGATGCATATGCTACTTCAATCATCCAGGATGTGAGGGAGCTCTCTGTTTGATATCCAACAGAAGCAGTGTGAGACTCTGCACAGGCCAAGCTCACATTTAGCCCTGTTCACACACACTAAGAACTGTCTGTTATCTTTTCCATGAGACTCAGTCCACCTCAGGGAGATGAGGGTACCACTCCAGTCAGTCAAATATATCAGTATGCTGAAACAGCAGTCTTGTTCACATGATGGTTTGCAAATCATATTTTTCAGCTGGAACATAATGTCAGAGAGCTCATGTTTATGTAACTGCAGCTCAGAGAGACCAAGGTAACACACCTGGGCTTGCAGTGTCTGCAGAGGTCTACCATCAACCACATGCAGCGTTGTCTGGGCCTAAAGTTGTGGACAAGATTATTCCGCCTGCTAATCTGGAAAAACATTTATATTCAGTCAGTAAAACAGAACTGTAAGTCACACACCACCAAACAAGCAACAACTGTGGTGTTAGTCTGGTAGTTTGCTCTTCTATCAATTCAAAGGCTAAGTGTTCGAGTCCAGCTGTGGCTGTCACATGTCAGTGTGTCCTTGTCCATAGTCAGTCAGTCGTATGTTAACAGTCGTGTGTGTATATATAATGTATATATAATGTTTATATATATATATATCTATATATATCTATATCTATATCTGTATCTCTCTCTCTCTATATAGATATAGATATAGATATAGATATATTCATTAAGTTGAGAAGTTTACGAATGTGTTTGTGACATCATCATCCATGTGACAGTAAAGGTGCTCATGACTTCATCATCTATGAGCCTGAAGCTGAAAACACAAAAAAAGTATTAGTCTGTTCTTCAAAGTGTAATCATTATAACTACGTCAGCATTACTTCATAATGATACATATCATTATATAATGATACATGTGTGCCTCCAAGTAGCTCCGTCTCAGCACCATGGGGAGCAGGGCCTTCAGTCACTCAGCTCCCAAACTCTGGAACTCACTCCCACCGGACCTCAGAAACCTGGACTCTCTACCTCACTTCAAATCTGAACTCAAAACTCATCTGTTCAAGACTGCATATTCTCCACATTTTATTTGTTCCATCTTAACTTTGTGTCACTTCTCCTGTTGTGTTTTTATTTAACCCTCTGAATCCCAAGCAGGTTCTGGTTGTTTTTTGCTTCTCTCACATTTTTATTCACACTGGTGTCATTTTTCTCTGCAATATAAAGTCCAGCACCTCTATAGATTCAGAACAACCATGGCTATTGACTGATGTAACTCAACTATACATGCAGTGTTACAAAATGAACAAGCTACTAATCATTAGAGAAAAGAAAAATGCACATTTAATTTTTCTGATTTTATAATTAAAAAATAAAAATAAGAAATTAGTGCACACAACACATTTTCAGGTTCCCACAAGCCCAAGGAACAGAAAAATTAGTGGTGTTGGTACTACATTCAGAGAACCTACAAATATTGAAGCCTTGTGTTATATTTGGAATTCCAGGCCGTTTTTGCTCACTAATGTCTCTTTTTTTTTTTTTCTACAATATGAAGTCCAACATCTCTGTAGGTTCAGGACAAATATGGCTATTGACTGGTGTAGCTAAATTATGTTAAATTTTGTTACACTACATACAGTGTAACAAAATTTCCAAGCCAAAATTCACTCAAATAAAGAAAAACGAAAATAAAAGAAAATCTAAATATTTATTCATATTTATTATATTTTAAATTTTAATTATATTTATTATATTAATTTACAGTCTACACTGCAGAGGCATTCTGTAAAAAACTCTTTCCTTTGTAAAAGGTATAAGTTAAGATATAAGTTTTATGGGAAAAGTTTGACCTGTAACAAGTTTTCAAGGCAGTGGCAGCAGGTGTTGCTGCTCAGTGCTTGTTAGTGCTGCACGGCTCAGAGCAGGAATATGAGCCTGCAAGACGCTGCTGTGGGATAAAAACACAACGATTTTATAAACGGCGAATTCAGGAAGTATGTGAATCATTCAGGTTTTGTTTAATGCGGTAAGGAGTGTAGTTTTTTTTATATACAGAATTTAGCCGGAGGAAACGGTCAATTTTCAAAGAAGATATAAGAAGTAAAGCGATGTTGATGAAATCTCATGAAATTCGCCCTTTTTCTTCCGTTTTTTTTTTCGACATGTTACTTGTGATACATTCAGGTACCCTCGGAAACTTGAAAATGTATCGATTACTACCGTGTTTTCCGTTTTTGGATGAGAAAAATTGTTTATAAATGCCACTTATTTAAAAAAAAAGTGGTATTTTGACACTGGATATCTAAGGGTTAATATAATTGTGGTTTTAATTACTTTGTAAAGTGTCCTTGAGTGCTCAGGAAGGCACTTTTAAATAACCCTCATTCTAGGTGGGAGGTTGAGATCAGCTTGGGCAGATACACACGAAACCCCCATCCTAAGTCTCCCTTTGCCAAACTCCATAATGTTCTTCCAGTCTAACTCACAACGTTTCTTAAGTCACAGATTTATCACTCTTATTCCACATGATTTTAAGTCCTCATGAAATGTCCAAACACATTTTATTTGTGGTGCGGTCCTTGCTGAAATCTTAGTTATACACTGAATTATGTATGACATCTGGAAAATACACCTGTAATGATACTTCATCATGAACCTATGTGTAAATTTATGCCCTGTGACCAAAAAAAGATCATATTCAGGGGGGAACCTATTTTCCACTGTGCACACAACTATAGCAACTATGACATATTTCACCTACGGGAAAATTAAAATGCAACAGGAAGAAAAATCATTGGGTTGAAAAATGTAAAGTAAATAGGTAAACAAGTAGGGATTTAAAAAGTACAAAAATATATCTCGAGCTCCAATATTCAACACGAGTATGAAATGTAGAGATTAAATATGAACATATATATGAATAAAGGACAAACATGTGAAGTAAAAAGAACCAAAAGACATCAAAATGAGTTTGACATAAAGTTGATATTTATTGATAAGGAGAAATGCCAGACGTAAATATGATATGTTGAGAAGAAACTTTAAAAATAAAGTCAAAATGTAGTTAAAGAGCTCAAACTGTCAGGGAAAAATATGATTTTTTGCTGCCAAAAAAGTCATAATGTTTACAATGGTAACATTTGGTCAGAGCCTGTTAGAAAAGACATGAGCCAAACATTTGGTTCTTCAAAAACAATTGACAGTGTTACTACACAGTTATAAGAATAACTTTAAAATGTTGTTAAACACTTG
Organism: Scarus forsteni; assembly: GCA_036419115.1. NCBI lineage: Eukaryota > Metazoa > Chordata > Actinopteri > Labriformes > Labridae > Scarus > Scarus forsteni. Next base: position 1,278,532 of record JAZDUH010000137.1, on the reverse strand, counting down.
AAAAAGATAAAAAGTTTTAATTTTAGGAAAAATGAATAATGGGAGAAAAAATGTAAAGGATTAATGAAATACAGTTAAAAACATGGATGTTAGAGAAAACCATCATTTTGAACTTTTACCTTTTGTCTCTAGATTATCTGACTCTGTTCTTTGTTATAATGACTTCTGATGAATATAATAGTCTGCTTTTTCTCTGTTCTCATGTGTGACCATTTCCTCCTCCACTGAAAATGTGTATGCGGTTATTTTTAACCTTGTATTTAAAAACTTTCAAAGTTCCTCTTAGTCTTTCAATGAGAAATAATGTTACAATTATTTTTCAACATTTAAAGTATTCTAAGAAGTTCTTGTTACTTGAGAGTTTTTATGACTGATATTTCTTACTTTTTAAAGCACTTTTCTGCCATTTTCTTTTAGCTGTATCGCAAAAAAGGCTCCCCGACAGTCAATAGTGCAAATAGTAGAAGTTCCTCTTTAAACATAATTCTTTCTCTGTTTAATAACTGCCATTCGTCTTAGCAAAGGGTGATATTCATTGTTTGTGTTGATGATTATTGATAATAGTTCCCCTGAAAACGATTGAGTTGTCAGACCATTGCTGCCACAGATGCAGGCCTCTTCAGCTGTCTGCACTTTAAACATTGTCCGATCACCATCTGAGTCAGCAGCCAAAAGATCTGTTCCACTGTGCTGTCAGCTTTTGTGTTTGTTATTTGTAATATACATGATGAAAGCCCTCAACTAGGACTTGAGTTTGGCTACAAAACAGACACAACATATTGTCAGCGTCTTTCATTTCTCTCGCTCTCTTTTCCTTTGATTTGCTGTTGTTATCGAGACCTTTGTCTTGTTTCTGTTTGTTTAGTGGAGTGATCTGTTTCAAAGTGAGTTCACTTTTATGTATGCTAAAATATAGTTATGTAATTGTTATCAGGCAGACCCATTGGTACATATATTGCTGTATTATCAATTCATGCTTTTGAGTGGACAGCATTTGAGAGTAAGAGAAGAAAACTTATCCAACCTCCCAGACAACAAAAGGAAAAACATTATCCTCGGATCAATCGTTGGTTTCTTTTCTGAGGCACTATTTACATGAAACTCAAATCAACATAAGGTCTCTTCAGTCACTCTGCAGATTGCTTTCTACATGTACTTCATTCTGCATTCATATGTTATAACGACCCACTTTAGTTTCTGAATCAATGTTTCCATTTGGAAAGTCTTATTTTTTTGTTGCTTCATACAGAGTTTATTCTTATTTTCTTTGTATGCTGTGCTTGATAATAATGATAATAAGACAACTCCATCCCTGAGTTTGATATGTTGTCATTTTTACACCACCCAATGAGGTTCTGTGATATATAATGTTGTCTTTTTTTAATACAATTTACCCCAAAATTCCCCCTTTTTCTTAAATCTAGGTTAGAGTTATGCAGGTTTATGCAATCTTTGAAGTGATGTGTCCTCATCCATGATAACATGACATAAAATAGTTCATTAAATAGTAATCACACAATTAGACTCGAGTTGCTAATTTGACTATTTGCAACTCGACTCGGACTTGGAACAACTCAAGACTCAACTCAGGCTTGGGGAGATAATGACTACAGACTTGACTTTACTTAAGGCAACATGAGTCCAAAAAATGGTATACGTCAGTATCAATGCAGTATGACCAGAGCAGTCTGTGTGCACGTAGCGTTCTCGAGCAGGTTGGGTCTGGCTCCATTTTTTTCATTTAAGTGAGAAGCACTGGCAGGCTGGCAGGACACACACACTGTGATTGTAGCATGTGAAGCTCAGGCGTTATATGAAGAGCCAGACGGGAGACATAGAAGGCCCTTAACTGTTAGATTCACTTTATTGATGCTCGTTTCAGAGTACAGTTGGTCTGTCACCTATATTGTCCCAAACACGACTCGGTACACACACGTTTCAACTACACATCCGCTTCCGTTACAGTGATATGATGTGATGTTAAACAAATAATTTAACTTGGGAAAGGTTGCATTTCTCCAGCTCTTATTTTCTTTTAGAGTGCTAATTTTTAAAATATTCTGATATCTCTTAAGTTAAATATTTTTGTATAAGTATTTGTGCTATGCTGTTTACAGAAGAACTTTTCACTGTTCACTCATGCTGTAACTTTGTTTACCTATGTTAAGGTAGCTACATCTAAAAAAAATACACTTAAAAAATGGGAAAAAATGAATTTGCAAATAAACTACAATTCAAATAATGTCATAAAGGTGGTGGAACCCTCACAGCAGCCGAGGAGAAATGACCGGGATTTGCTGTTATAAACTTCGTTTTTTTTTGTTGTTGTTGTGACATCAGTTTGGATCTGATCCAGATGAAATTGACCGTAATCATAGAGATAAACTATTTGTATGTTATTGTGTAAAGTTTGGAGCAAATACATCAAGTGATGTGAGCGATGTGAGTTTTTAAAATGCAGCCCAATGTTATGCAGATTTGCACAAACATGTAATGGCTTCTTCTTTGGACCGAACTACACATCTGATAAAATTTTCTTGTTATTCCATCCAGTAGTCTTTGTGTGATCTTACTGACAGACAAACATACACAAAAACAAACAAACAAACACACAAACAGATCCTGGCTAAAACACAACCTCTTTGGCAGAGGTAAAAATCTCTTCGCTGTGTGTAATGTTGTTTTTTAGGGGGCTTTGGTTGGGTTTTCCTTGAAAAGGAGATATCTTCATGGGACAAACCTGCTCAGTAAAGGTTAAAAAAGATTTTAATCTGTGAAAGGTCAGTTTATATAGAAGAAAATGCTCATGATAAAAGTAAATATATGATGATGAGAATAATGATATGCTTAATACACTATTAAATCAAGCCTTTTTAAGAATATGCCCAAACACACACACACACACACACACACACACACAAAAGAAAGGCAATGAAAACAATGCTTGGTGGATTAAAAATGTTATTACTTTTTTTAAAAACCATTGTTTAAAAGGACTATTTGCAAATAAGAAAAAATGAAATTTGGTGTCCATATGCTGCAATAAGATCTGTGAAGACGATGACTGTCATAACATTTGAGTGTGTGTTTTAGTAGATCTGGAGTTTAAAAAAAAAGAAAACATTCAGACTTTTAGGAGTAACATCTTGAAAAAAGTCTTGCAGTCTGCACTTTCTTTTTACTTTCATTTTCTCATATAAAGTGCCTGCATATTAATATAGTAATGTGCATAACCTTTTAGATGACAGATGACATACTTTAAGAAAAACTGCATAACTATAGTAACCATTTTCTTTTGTCTCAGATTCTCTGGAAGCTTAATGTGTTAGAAAGGCTAAAGCATTTTGATTTAGTCAAAACTTTGTTTAAAATGCATGTCTTCTGCATGATGACTATATTTTAAAAAATGTGCTTGACCTTATACATTTTATATGATAACCTAACAATTTATTTCACGTTATTTCTTATTCTACCAGGTCTACAGGCCTCAAAAGAGTGACTGATAGCTTTTGATCAAATAGAGGCCGTTTTGGACCCTGCTGAACATCTTATTTTCATCATTTATGGTCTAAAACTTTGAAGCTATGAATAATATTATAAGATATAATAAATGAGACGTGTGTTCATCAGGGAGCTCATATCATGATGCCGACTACACAATGATATTGATGATGACAATGATTATTACAATGATGCTGATAATACTGAACCCATCTTTCCATTATCCAAACTGCTTGCTTCCAGGTTCCACTGTGCTGGAGCCTATCCCAGGGAACAGTTGGCCAGAGGCGGGGTCAACCCTGGACTGGCCACTAGACATCCAAAGGGCTGACATTTCGAGTCAGACCACCATACACACACACAAACACAAACACAGACTCACAGGCAAATCAGAGTCACCTGTAGACCAGATTAGCACGTTTTTTGTTCTTGAAATATCAAGACAAAACCCTGGCATGCACAATGAGAACATATAAACTCCACACAGGCCACGGAGTCAAACCACCAACACTGTGTACCTGCAAAATGCAATATGTGGACGGAAACTGCATTTTCATTATTTAATTCCCTAAGATGATTTATGAAAAACAAATCTCAAATATCGGCACCTGAAAGCAAAATTTTTGATGTTTGTTATTAATAAATAAATGCTTAAATAGTTTCAGAAACAAATCTGTTATCCATTCCTATAAAGCAGTTTGATGTCCTCATAGACATATTTAAAAATGATGCATGTCATGCTATGCGTGTTTCTTGGTGTGAACATTTGTTGTTAAAACAGCTTACATGGATTCTCTTTATTGTATAATCCTTTAAAACACTCAAAATATTTGAAATTACTTTGTTATGTGTGATAAGTGAACGAGATTTCAAACACTAAGACTTTTTAATAACTGCAGGGTTGAATGCATGTTCATCAAAGGTAAAGAATCATAACAGCTACAGGTTTTTATTTATGTACAAATCAACACTGAATTTATATAAATCCATAAATTTAAAGTATTGGCACAAGGATCTTTTTTTTTTTTTTTTCAAACTAATGACCCTCATTAATTCCCCAAATTCCTATTTAAGCTCATTTAAATTTTGTCGACACATGTTGCTGCACAGAACACAAGCGACATACACCGAACAGCGATAGAGATCTGCGTATGGTTGTTATCGTCATGGAAACCAGCTGACTACAAGTAGGAAGCAACCTCTCTATCTGTCTTTCTCTTATTTCCTCTTTCTCCCTCTCTCTCTCTGTCTCTCTCTCTCTCTCTATGGATTCTGGTGGATTTAATGAAAGTAAAGGTATTACTGAGCTGGATGTGCCAAGTAACCTATTCACTCCTCCATCACACACACACACACACACACACACACACACACACACACACACACATGCAGCACAGCTTGTTCAAATTTCCATGCAGTCATGGACAAAAGTATGTGCATAAACACACACAAACACTCACACATGACGGTCTGGTTTCAGGTTCAGGCACAGATACACACCAGTGCAGTCTTTTTCTCTTACACACTCCTCATCCACTCATGTGGAGAGTACAAAGCCAGAGCTCCCTCTGCTGGTGACAGCTGTAACAGCAGCTGCTTAACCTGACTGCGCTCTGCACCGGCGGCTTCATGCTCACCTTCAGTGCTCTCATCAAAATATATAATCTGACTTCATGCAGACCAACAAAGCCGATCCTTGTTCCCTTATTTTATCTGACAGAATGAAAAACTGGCAGTGTTCCTCACTACCTGACAGTGTGCTTCACTATGTCTAAGTTTCTGTGTTGGTGTGTGTCTACATGTTTGAATGTGTGTGTTCATGCAGCCTTATATAGGCTTAACCTTGAAGCATTATGCACTTCACAGAAAGAAAATTTCATTATATTTGTATGTGAATACATGTCTCCTATAGCTGCGCCATACCAGCAACTTAAAATCTTCTGCCCATCAAATGTATTTTTAATTCTTTACATTTCAGCTCTCTGCAGAAGTTTCAATAGCTCTCATTCCCTAACTCTTTTCAAGAAATGAAACTCTTCAAAACATGTGCTGCAGTTTGATCGAAGAGACTTACGCTCATCAAAGTCTTCTGTCGAGGATTTGTTCATGGCAAAGAATACATTTTTTTAATCACCTATGAATGCTGAAATGTCAATGTTATATGTCCATTCATTGATCCATTATCTACTCTGCTGTCCCATTCAGAGTTGCAGGATGTTAACCCAGCTGTCGTTGGGTTTAAGAGGGGTACACCCAGCTGGTCACCAGCAGGGCTGTAAAAAATATACAATCAACCAGGTATAATCACACATACTGTATGTGTAATGTGGAGTTCCTTATTAACCAGATAAGCATGAGTTGACCTGTACAGTATGCCAGGTACTCTGAGAAAAAACAGGCATGCTCTGGAGAGCATGCAAAGTCCATGTGTTTAAATCAAACTCAAGACCTGTCAAGATAATTTCATGATGCAAACTAAGAATGAACAATGTCAATTTTGCAGCATAGAACAAGCACAAATAACACAAATGTAGAGTCTCAAACTTTTTCTTTATGAAATAACCTGTGGGGTTCTGGTAGCTGAGTGGGATTATTTCTGTGCATTTACCAAATATTGAGAATCTCCCTTCATGTGGACAGTCAATGTCACATGCACAAAATTAAAAATGAGAGACAGAAATATGGCAGGAGGAAAACCTTGTCCAACAAAATGACAGACAGAAAAAAATAAAAATACAGCAAGTGTGTTAATTTGCCTCAAACTCCTTGGCTTTGTACTTCATTTTCCTTTTCCACTCTGCTCTCCCAAACTCTCCATGGTGACCGGTGGTAGCACACACAAAATCCTCCTTTAAAGATGGCGGTCCTCACCACTTTAACACCTGTTATCAGCAGACTCAGCAGCTACACTGTATGCAGTGAACTTGTTATTCTGGAATACGTTCAAATGTAACCTCCTCTCTGTTTTCTGTAATACCCCTTATGTTGATCATTACCTCTGATAAGAAGGTTATGTTTTTGCCTGTTTGTTTGTTTGTCTGCTCTTTTGCCTGTTTGTTAACAAGAGTATGGAGTACAACTGGATGGATATACATTGAAATTTTACCAGGGGTGTGGTTTGTTCCAAAGAAAAGGCCCTTAACTTTTTATAGTGATACAGATATTTTCCTGGATGAAAATAAATCCAGAAATTTCAAAAATTCCCATAAGCTAATATTGAGTGGACCTCATATTGCTTCCATTTCTCAACAGATCCTCTTCTAATTTTACAGGATAATATGAGGTCCATGTCTCTATCATCAAGAGTCCATTTCATCTGTGTCAGATACAGATTGAAATTCCATATTCTGGACAAAAAAAATGTAACCTTTTTAAGAGGAAATCTCAATAGTGTCATTCAATAATTCAATAATCTAAAATCAAAATATTTAGTGATTTTCCTTAAATGGGTTGTTTTCATACAGGGTAACAACCTCCATGTCTGTGCTGAGTTTGGTCCAAATCCTGGCCCCACCCTGGATCTGGAGATCCAAACTTGTATCTTTCACAGGGGTTGTGGAAAAACCACTGCCGGAACTGAGCTGCTTGGCAGTGGTCTGTGCTCTCCAAGTGTTTTTCTTATTCCCTCTATTACTGGTGGGTATTCTTTCTTTACAGAGGAATGTATCACTTCCAATGCCCTTCATGCTCTTAAATCAAAAAGTGAAGGGAATTAGCCTTTAAGCTAATGAGTGAAATTAGTTGTCCAGCCTTTAATAATGTATGGATATCAGTAAGATCCTGTTCTGTTTGGCTGCATTAATGCATTGTTCTTTGCCACATGACAGCAAAATCCAATACAAAAACAGCAGCTTTCTGGCATCATCATAAGAATTTGCAGGCTGGATGCCCCTCCCCATGTACAACACAATGATGACCGGATCCATTGTAAATGCAATTATCACAATAATGGCTCCCTCATGGTCAGACATACTGCTCACACCTGGCTGTAACAGTAAGCATACTCTTCTCTGTCCATCTGGTCAGGCTCAGATGAGGGAACAGTTAATTAATTTTTTTGACATTGTGTTCTCAAAGTCTAAAATTCATTCATACAGGGCCGTCCCTTATTCTGCACATTTGTCGAATAACACAAGAGACGTGCTGAAATCCTGAGTGACTCCCTGCAGGCTGCAGACAAACTTCAGTCTGAGCCGTGAGTTTTACATTTCAGACGTTCAGCAGATGCTTGGATATCCAGGCAGGCTTACATTAAAGAGATTGGAAATTTTATTGCAAATGCCTGCTGAGGAAAAATCACAGAGGGGGACTTAGAGCTGGGCGGAGGTTCTGAGAAAACAACAGCTGAAGTGATGTGGAAAAGAGCTAAAATGTATCACTCCATACCTCAAGGATATGAATGATTTTGCCACCCAAGGCCTTTAGCCCTCCACTTTCTCTCAGAAACTGTGAGGATTTAGAATCATTTTGACAGACGGTCACACATACTGAGACACTTGATTAAATGTCATCTAGAGCGGAACATACAGAAAATGGCACTTTGCTTGCTGGGATAGGTTTGAAGGCTTTAAACATTTTAAAATGTCTAGAATAGGATTTTGATGGGCTACAGCTCAGAAAAATTGTCTTGCAAAACATGCAGTGTGAATTATGTTTTCTTGTGCATTTTATTATCTGAGTAATTAGAAAAAATAGTTAAATTATCCTTTTTGAATATCTGAGACTTGAGAAGATTTTATTTTGAAAGGATAACCATGTCCCCTCATACCTGTGAAGCTCAGCTGTGCAGACATGCATACTCTTTTTCTCTGTCTGCATTGTGATGAATGTCAAAGTTTGAGATCAACTCACTGTTGCTCCTTATGCTCATGCACACTTTCACCTGTGCTCCAAACATAGCTGTAAAATAATTGACCTCTACATGATGTGTGGACAGTCCGAGGTACATGAGACAATAAACTTCCTAATTGGGAAGGATTCAATTCAGAGGTAAGAACAAATGAAATACCAATCAATAATCAAAAAGGTCCAATGCATGCTGGGGGGGGTTTAAGTTAAAAAAAAGAAAAATGTAATCTCTGTAGAGCATCAGATGCAGCAGTTTTCCCCCCTCTCTTCGACATGCTCTGATCTGAGGGGGCAGGGAGTCTATGGTGATGAGCTCTGCTCGGATTGGTTGCTCAAACAATGTCTGATGTGATGGGGCAGAAAGGGTTACATGCCGCATAGCAGACTTTCAAAACAGTCATGGTGTCTGCCCGTAACAAGCAGAAAACACACATGTAGGTAGAGGCTGTTTAGCTTTAACACAATAACCCTGAGGAAGTGAAAAAGAGATCGTTTTAGGGGCACTTCTTTTAGGAGGCACAGCACATTTTTCTGTGAGCTGAGAGTTAAGTAAAAGGTGTCATGATATTTGGCTCCTTAAGCCCCTTCTCACAATATTAAAGCAAAGAAAAAAACATTTTGCAGGATATGGCACCTTTAACATCAGATCAGCTTATACACACACATCAGAATGTAAAAAGCATTTTTACAGTATTTTCCTCCCTGCCCAGAAGGTGTTGACTGGTGACTTTCAGTTGGCTGGGTTGTCGTCTTTGTTCAACGGCTGATAAAAATAGAGTGGATCCTCGTGAATGACTCTTTGTTTCGGCTTATTTAATGTCCACAGCTCCCTCTAATCAGATGTTTTGGTGAGTTGTACTACACAAAACTTATGTTAGCTTGTCATCCCACTTCCCTGCAAGGGCAATGCAACCACTAAACAAACTGGACCATGACAAGAATAAAAGAAGGGGACCACTTTTCCAAATGCATTTATTTCAATGGTCATGGCAAAAGTGTTGAAAAAATTATCAGCTTTCAAATGAATTCATCCACAAGTTTCAGAGCCGATTAAAAAATTCCATGAATCACTGTTTGTACACCTATTTTAAATGATGCCTCCTTTCATTTGAGGTAAATTTCCACCAGCAGCCCAGTCCAGTCCACCTGATGCTGTCCTTTTGTTCCCTGCGGCCTCTCAAACTCTCTGTTTGCATGCTGAGCAGGAGGTGGGTCAGTGCATGCATATTAGTTATGCTGCTAAAAACATTAGCTGTGCTGCTCACATTACAATGGACATTACAAGTACATAAAGGGTACAATTGAAGACATTTTGATGAGCTGTTTAATTTAATTTAGGTTACATTATTTTAACTGGTGCAGAGCAGACAAGCAGATCCTAAAATGAGTGCCTTTTTACAGGAGTGAAAATCCCTCTTCAATGTTAACGAGGACAATAAACAGTCAAATTTCAGAGAATAATTCTTGGGGGAAACATTAAAATAAATGCTATATTTTTAGTGTTTTTTTTTTATACTTTCTCAAATGTTTTTCATCGTTATATTTAACAATAACTGTAAGTTATTGTGCCTTGTTAGTCCATATCCTACCTGTCTACAGGTTTGTTTTTGCTCAATCAGCAATCCCAAGAGTTGCATTGGTTGGAAGGTGTGAACTACAATATTTGTGACATAACAGAATTTCTTATCTCACCATTAACATAAGTCTTATCACCACTACAGCAGCTTTACAAGAACTGAGAGCTCAAAAAAGTTATAAAACTAGAAGAAAAACTTGAAAGAGTAACCATAATAGATTTAACTATCCTTCAAGCATATGCTTTAATTAAACTGTCAGAAAAAACAAACAAAATCGGAATATATTGGAACACTTGAATTCTCAAACCTTTTAAACTAAATATTGAGTGTAAAATCCCTTGATATAAAAAAACATATAATGTAAAAAGTGTTTTAATTGGAGGAATTTAAGGAGTGGAAATTACTAGTCAGAACGTAATGAGAAACTGGATGAGTTTCAAGTAAAACATCTAAGTCCAAGGTATAACTACTTTCTTTTTAAACAAATAAATCTGGAATAGAAGTAAAGTAAATAAATGTTTAAAGAGAATTCTAATACAGTGTGACATTTGTGACATGCCGTCAGACTTTGAACACAGGTGCTGAAATTTTGTTTTTCATGTTGTGCTTGTTGAACAAGTGGAGTGATAAACAACTTATCAACCATTTTGTGTTTTCATACACTGACCCTGTCTGATCACCACCACTTTGTCCGCCTGCCTCTGTGTGCACAGGGCTCTGCAGGTCGCCAGGAGAAACAGTTTGGACCAAACCATTGTGAGGGCAGGGGAGGGGGTTGTAATCTTTACAGTTAAAGTTGTCTGACAATGTGTTCTTAAGTAGTCGTAGTAAGCAGTGGCGGCTGGTGCTGACATTTTTAAGGGGGCACAGCTTTGGAGGAAACAAACCAAAGATGCACTTCATACTACACTGAAAAAAAAACTAAATACAAAACATACTCACAATGCCACCTACTTTAAAGGGTGCAATAGTTGAACAGAAATTTTCCCTCCTTTCCTCCTGGGGTTTAATTTCTCAGTGATTCTCTGACTGAAGTCCATCATCTCCATCAGCAGTCTCTCTTCCATTGACAGCATGGCCAGTGCACTCAGCCTGTCCTGGTTTATGGTGTTCCTCAGGAAAGTTTTGATTCTCTTTAGCAGAGTGACAGTCTCTGAAAATACCTCTAAAGATTATATTCCATGAACAACTGGATAAGGTCCACAGCACCACAGCAGGCCTTGAACTCCTCCTTGCTTCAGCTGCTTCTGTTGAGCATTGGGTAGACCTTCAAAGAAATCCTCAGGAAACATGGTGTGGTACTGTGTGAACCTGTGACCCTGCGGCAGAGAGGCTCTGATGAGATGGCCAGTGAAAGAGAATCGTTCCCTCAATATGGAGTAGAGCTACAGCAGAGCAATTAAAAAAAACTCAATAAAACCAATAAAAAAAATCAATAAAACAGCCAAAGATTAACCTTCTCCCAGAAAATAAAGCTGTAATTTATGTTAGTTTCACAATTTTAAGAATATTTCTTGTGCCAAATGAACAGTGTCTTATTTTAGACATGTCTCATGGCTCATGGCTCAAGATTGAAAACACCACCAGAATCTTATGTACCAATGAAATCTGTAAGATGGAAGAATTTATAGGTGGGGTTATAAGCTCTGTGAAACATTTAATAGGTAAATAATGTGTTATTACACTTTTGGGACAAGCAAGCATTATTTTAACCAGTAAATTGTAACACATAACATGATAGCATTATCAATTTTTCTTTTAAGAATTGTTTAAAGGCTTTCACACAATGTAACAGTAATATTTAATGGGCAGTGCAAAAAACTTATGCAATTTCTGCATGCACAGGTGTATAATATTAAAGTACAGTTTGTCACATCTGTAGTATGTTTCTTTGAGCTTCAGACTTTGTGTGTCCATTTTTACTCTTCATTAGTGTGCATTGTTCCTGCTTTGTCATGATTTTGATAATCATATTTTTATAGGTCTCTTTATATAATATTTTCAACAAAATAATGTATCAATTTTGTCAATTAAATTTAAAATGAATTTCTAGTGTGGTAAAAATAAACTTAACAGATTAAAAGCCCCAGTTCCTTCTAACATAATGTTAATTTGTAAAAATAAGCAAGAATTAAAAACTATATAGATTTATATAGAGAGAGACTATATAGAGACTCTGATCCACTCTAGGTCGAGTACCCGAAGCCTCTTTGGCCCACGGGAAAAGAAGTTCATCTGACTCACCGTAGTTGCACATGAGTAAATCCAGCGCTGCTGCGGTGATGTGTTGATATGATTGACAGCGCTCATTGTCCAGTCACATGAGGAAAAGAAACAATTAAACAATGCTAATTCGCTGTCAGTCAAAGTGGGAGTGAGGGGCATCCCAAAGATGCCTCAGGCACGTGCCGAGCAAAAGAAAAATTGTGTACATAGACATTCGTTGGACTGGCGCCCCGCCATAAACAAACTATGTATTCACAGCAAAGTTACTACGTAAACTATGTAAACGTAAAAAAAATTGAAACCCCTGTTATTGAATGATGATAGATGCTGCTGACAGACCCTTACTGTGTGGTAAACATACATGCTTTATGTGTAATTTTTTAATAATTTCATGACAAATTATGTTGTACTTAGTAGACTTCCTCTGTTGAATTTAGGAGGGGGCAGCGCCCCTGCGCCTCCTATTGACAAACCGCCACTGGTAATAAGTACTTGTATGTACCGTCAAAACACGTTACTGTACTAGGAATGTTTTTAATTGAACAGGATTTTTGGAGGGGACAACTTTGTGGAAGGGGGGGCGTGTCCCCTGCGTCCCCTCCAGGATTTGTGCCTATGCCTTTTGTTAGATAGGTAATGTACTCTCAGAGGCCACTTAACCATGTTCTCCTTGCATATGCCAAACTTGTGCCTTCAGAACTTCAACTCTTCATGGCATAGATTCAACAAGGTGCTGGAAACTTTCCTCAGAGATTTTGGTCCAAATTGGCATGATAGCATCACACATCACTGCTGCAGATTTGCTAGCTGCACATCCATGAAGATGCATATCACCTGTTCCCAAAGGTGCTCTATAGGATTGAAATCTGGAGACTGTGAAGGCCACTGAAATACAGCGAATCTAGTCTGATTTGAGTTTTGTGATATGTCTGTTATCGTATTCTAAGCGACTACAAGAATATACGCAAAGTGATCATAAATGGACAGATCATGGTCAGTGAAAAAACTTAGGCTGTGGAATTTCAAGCTTTACCAAGGCATTTCCAACATTGTTGGGTGCACAATTGTCAAAAATGTGGAAACTACCATATCTGGCACAATACACAAATCCTTGATACAAACTAATGGATCCACATCTAGGTCCAGACAACTACAAGATCCATTCTGAGTTCATGGAGTTGCTAGTGAGAATGTGAAAAATGTCCCTATATGAACAATTCCTTAAAGAAGAGCTCCTGGATCCACACCAGTATTTGGATGAAGACCAAAATCAAATTATTTCTTCCTTGCCCCATGAACAACATTCCCTGTAAATATAATCAAAATCTGGTAACTTTTTGAGCTATCTTGGTAACAGACAGACAAATGCCGGCAAAAACATAACCTCCTGGTGATAATGGTCAATTCCTGAACTATTAATATAAGGCTGCATGCATCAGTGTTTTCATTTTGTTTAACACCAACCTCTGACCCCAAAAGTAAAATACAGAAAATCATTTGTCAATGACTTTTCAATAATAAAACACTTTCTTTAAAGTCTTTAAATCTAACAGAGATCTCATGCAGCTGACTATTCTGATCCTGGATCAGCCTGGTCAGACTGAGGGGGGCATGGATCCACTTTTATGTGACACTTCGTCATGCCAGGCCTCCTAGTGTCTCCTGCCTCCTTTCCTTCCACACCATGTTGATCTTGCTGACAGCCAGCAGGGTCAGAGCCCAGTCTTGCTGTCTTATGCTGTGAATGTATTTATTTTACTTGGTTGGAGAGCAAGAGAGGGAAGACTTTCACACATCCAGAGGCTGGAGTCATGCATGACCGAAACTCTGTGAAAGCATGTTAGCTGCATGCAGCCTTAGTGTCCCATTGAGCACCAGACAACATAATTAGAGTTGCAGTAAGATGGAGAAGTCACCCTGACTAAAAGGATGTTTAGAATCTGTGCAGCTACTCAAGCTGGAAGTGAGGAGAGTGTTACTGCCAGCACTCATTTAATCACAAAACACGAACAGCTGTGTTTGTGGATCAGTGAAGCACAAAAAGAGTCAAAAACACAAGACATAAACTATACAGGATGTCATAGATAATAAATGATTTATAAAGTTTTGACATTGTTGTACAGAACCAGATGAACTAGATTTTATTGACCACTTGATCAATAAAAGTCAAGGATTATTGTGACTTCTTAAAGCTGTGCCTAATTTCCCAAAATAGACAAATACTTAGGAGGCCAGGATCAATGTGAAGCCAGCCAAGAGATATAATTGATTAGGTGCGAGGGAAAGTTTTTGGACACCTCATAGAAGGACAGATTGAATAAAAATTACAGCATTCTCAGGACAGGGTTTAAATCCATGAAGAAGGTCTTTTTCAATGATTTGCACATCAATTTCATGAGGTATTTATGGACCTTTGTTCACAGAGATAATAATATCACTGGAAGGGGAACAATATGCTTCTTTGTGCCTCTTTGATATTTATTGACAAAGCAAGGACTTTCTGAATGAGCCTGAATTTTAATGGAAATTACAGCTACAGATGGGAAACAGTTTTAAAAGATCTTTTAAGTGATTCCACAACAGACACTTCATACCCTTCAGTCAGCTTTAGCAGCTGACCATAGGGCCAAACTGAATCCCCCACGTAAGGGTGAAAATGCATGGTTTAAGTTGTCTTTGCTTAAGGAACAACATTAGATCACAACGTGCCAATGTAATCTTATCAATCAATCAATCCTAATATGTATAGCGCTAATTCATAACAACTGTTGTCTCAAGGCACTTTACTATTGAGAAGGCTGAAGCCATATTCTCCATTTTTAGATACACATATATGCATATATGCAACTATATATAAATACATATATTTGTAAAAACATTCATAAATGTATCCATTTAGGCAGAGACATAGGGACCGGAAATAGAAATGTATGACACATACAAACCCATAGATCCCAGATCATAAATCTGTCAGCATCACATTTTTCTTTGCCTAATGTCAGTCAATACAGAACTATCTTTTAAAGCTTCAAGCCTAAACAATTAAGGTCTGTTTGCAGAGGCACTGTCCAATTAGTGTCCTTAAAGAAGAACAAAGAAGAAGCTAAAAGCATGGCAACAGTGAAAGGCAAGTGTGAGCCTGTAAACAGAGGCTCCTTGTACTTAGTTTATCCTTCTGCTGATAGATATGTATGTTTTTGAAGGGTTCTGCCCTTCCCAAACTCTTTTTTGGGCTCTTGCTTGGATGGATTGGTACAATGTTTTATATGTTGCATGTGCCAATTTTACTGTGTCAGGTTAGTGTTGGGTAGTATATCTATTTTTTTTCATAAGAAAAGTTACTACTCTACATTTCATATTGCATGTACTAAGAAAGATGAGAATGTAAAGTCTTGAGGTATTGAGGTAATTAAAAACAACTGCTGATGATTCAAATAGTATGCAGCAGTCTCTGTAGCTTGAGCCTAATATCAAGGATAACATGTTATTACCTTTAAAGCTATTTGAGACAAACCTTACTGTGTAGCTGGGTCAACTTGATGTCTATAATCAGAGAGCTCAGTCTCACAGAGGGCCAAGCTATAATGACTGTACTGCAAGTGTGATGACAATTAACTATTTTATTTATGGGTGATGGGCAACCTGGAGGATGCACATCATCCCTCTCAGTCTCTTTTTGGGAAGAATTGACATATTAAGGTCTTACCAAATGGTGTTCGTTTTTGATGGAAATTACATGTGACAGTGAGTTTTAAAGGTTAAATGACTTGATTCGAAAAACTTCTTTGGCTATACAAAGCTATAGCAGCTAGCCAAAATCGGAAATCCTTTGGCATGAAGATGAGGATGGGAATGCTCTGGGGTTTTGTCTGGATATGCCACTCTCAGAATTGGCTGTCAAGAGCTGTGCTTTAATGTTTACTGTGGTTGCACAGACATGCCTGGACATATTCCTTCTGCTTGACTCAGACGTAGGCTTAAAAAACACAAGGCTTAGTTTCTCACACTTTTTCGGGTGGCTTACTGTCATGACATTATTAGAGGTACCAAAAAATGTCCTAGCAATATACATTTATATATCTATATATATCTATCTATCTATATATCTATATCTATATCTATATCTATATCTATATCTATATATATCTATATATGTATGTATATATATATATATATATATATATATATATATATATATATATATATATATATATATATATATATATATATATATATATATATATATATATATATATATATATATATATATATATATGTTGGGGCGTCGGTGGCGCAGTTGGATAGTGTGCTTGGTCAGTGATCGGGAGGTTGCAAGTTCAAGCCCAGCTCCGGGCGACACATGGCGATGTGTCCTTGGGCAAGACACTTAACCCCAAGTTGCTCCCACTGCTGCATCAGTGGTGTGTAAA
The DNA here is from genome assembly GCA_036419115.1 of Scarus forsteni. Taxonomy (NCBI): domain Eukaryota; kingdom Metazoa; phylum Chordata; class Actinopteri; order Labriformes; family Labridae; genus Scarus; species Scarus forsteni. The sequence goes on along the minus strand of JAZDUH010000137.1, from coordinate 1,261,950 downwards.
TGGGCATGAAAGGGCGTGAATGTGTCAGAGATACTGATGGATAACTAACATAGAAACTCTGAACCATCAGTGAATGAATGTGAGTGCGAATGGGTGTGAATGGGTAGGTGTGACCTGTGGTGTAAAGCAGCTTTGAGTAGTCAAAAGACTAGAAAAGCGCTATATAAGCTCAAGTCCATTTACCATATATATATATAGATATAGATATAGATATATGTATACACATACATATATATATAGATATATAGATATAGATAGATAGATATAGAGATAGATAGATAGATAGATAGATAGATAGATAGAGTATATTGCCAAAAGTATTGACTCACCCATCCAAATAATCAGAATCGGGTGTTCCAGTCACTTCCAGGGCCACAGGTGTATAAAATCAAGCACCTAGGCATGCAGACTGCTTTTACTAACATTTGTGAAAGAATGGGTCGCTCTCAGGAGCTCAATGAATTCCAGCGTGGAGCTGTGATAGCATGTCAAGAAATGCCCTTGCGCCTAAATATTCCACAGTCCACTCTCAGCAGTAATATGAGAACGTGGAAGTGTTTGAGAAAGACAGCAACTCAAACACCAAGTGGTAGGCCGCGTAAACTGACGGAGCTGAGGCGCATAGTGTGAAGAGGTTGCCAACTTTCTGAAGAATAAATCGCTACAGACCTCCAAACTTCATGTGGCCTTCAGATTAGCTCAAGAACAGTGCAGAGAGCTTCATGGATGGGTTTCCACGGCCGAGCAGCTGCATCCAATCCTCATATCGCCAAGTGCAATGCAAAGCGTTGGATGCAGTGGTGTAAAGCACGCCGCCACTGGACTCTAGAGGAATGGAGACACGTTCTCTGGAGTGATGAATCACGCTTCTCCATCTAGCAATCTGATGGACCAGTCTGGGTTTGGCAGTTGACCGGAGAACGATGCCTGTGGGACTGCATTGTGCCAAGTGTAAAGTTTAGTGAAGAGGGGATTATGGTGTGGGGGTGTTTTTCAGGAGCTGGGCTTGGTCCCTTAGTTCCAGTCAAAGGAACTCTGAATGCTTCAGCATAACAAGACATTTTGGACAATTCCATGCTCCAACTTTGTGAGAACAGTTTGGAGCTGGCCCCTTCCTCTTCCAACATGACTGTGCACCAGAGCACAAGGCAGGTCCATAAAGACATGGATGACAGAGTCTGGTGGAGATAGACTTGACTGGCCTGCACAGAGTCCTGACCTCAACCCGATAGAACACCTTTGAGATTAATTAGAGCAGAGACTGAGAGCCAGACCTTCTCGTCCAACATCAGTGTTTGACCTCACAAATGCACTTCTGGAAGAAAGGTCAAAAAAATGTTTCAGTTAATAGAAATAGACCTATTACGACTTTAAGATGTGTGTCACTCAGTATTCAGTTATTATATCGGTATGTCTGCTATACACACACACACATACACACACACACACACACACACACACACACACACACATATATATATATATATATATATATATATACATATAAAGATAGATAGATAGATAGATAGATAGATAGATAGATAGATAGATAGATAGATAGATAGATAGATAGATAGACAGATAGATGTAAATATAGATATGTATATGTTACGGCCGCCGCCGTCTGGAGTCTCTCTCTCCTCTTGTGAGTGTTGTGAGTGTGCGTGTGTGAGTGTGCGTGCTTTCTCTCAGGGCCAAATTCCCGTCACCTGTGCTGATGTGCCCGATTGGACGGACGATCGCCCGCCCTTCGGCCAATCAAGAGCCAGCGCAAGCATAAGAAGCCGGTGGACCCGACACTCCGCAGCAAGCTGTAGCCAGCCATGCTCCTTGTGCCTACTCGCTCTACTAGACTCTGTGTTAGATTTGTTGCCGAAAACTCTGTCAAACCCTGTGAAATATTGTATTGTTGTGAGGCACTAGTCTGAACATTGGCCACATTCTCCGTCACACTTTTAGTGTGTGATTTATTTTGTTTTGGGTAATAGGATTTATTGTTTTAGTTGTTCGGTAACTCTAGGTTAGAGTCTCTTTTTGTTCTCGTTTGTTTTAATTTGTAGCACTCAGTTTATTTGCCTCAGTTTTTTTGTTGTGATACAAGCTCCTTTGTTAAATAAATAACTTCTTTTGAACCTTTAAAATCTGGGTTTATTTTATGTTACTTCCCTTTTCCCTTTTAAAACGAGCTGGTCATAACATAAATGGGGGCTCGTCGGGATTAATTTCCGTTAAAGGAGACCCGATAATTAATTAAAAGTTAAAATTTAAATAAAGGTAAGCTTGTTTTGTTTTTTCGAAAAATTAGTGTGTGTAGGGTAAGTTAAAACATAAAATGGCTTCGTTTGATGTAGAATGCTTCTTGGAAAATCCTTCAATCGACAAAATTGATAAATTAAGAAGGGATAATTTGATTCAAATAGCTGTCCATTTCAATGTTTCGTTTCATAAACAAATTCTAAAAAGAGAATTAAAAACCTTGGTAATAGGTAAGTTAGTGGAACTGGGAGTGATTGTGTTGCCGGTGTTGCCTGGTTCACCTGTGTGTGCACCTGGGTCTGAGGGGGCTGGTAGCCACAGACCTGCAGGTGAGGTGAAGGCTGCTGATTACACAGCACAAAGAGAGCCTGCGGAGGCAAAGGAGCGGCCCAGAACGCCGTTCACGCTGCCGCGCTTTGATCCTCTCTCCTCGGCGAGTGCTGATTCCTTGGGTGAGGCCAGACTGAAAGTGAGGCTCGCACGGCTCCAGATGGAGTCCCAAGAAAAGGCCGAGAGTCGGCAGAATCAGCTTAAGCTGGAGATACGCCGCATGGAGATCGAGGCTGACAAGGCAGTCCGCCTCCGACAGCTGGAGCTGGAAGCTCAGCTGCGAGAAATCCCAGCACCGGCGCACCTGCGGGCAGGTCGTCACTCCCTTCCACCAGCTCTACCTTAGAAAATTTTGACATTGGTAAGCAAATATCTCTTGTTCCTCCTTTTAGAAACAGAAGTTGACAGTTATTTTTCGCGTTTGGCGCATTGCGTCTGCGTCCAGTGGCCTTCCAGTGTGTGGCCTCTCCTGTTGCAGTGTAAGATTCACGGTAAGGCCCAGGAAGCAATCGCTGCACTTCCTTTGGAAGACAGCTTAAATTATGATAGTGTTAAAACATCAATTTTGCGTGCCTATGAATTGGTCCCTGAAGCTTACCAGAAGTTCCGTAACCACAGAAAACCCCCTGCTCAAACTTATGTTGAGTTTGCGAGGGAAAAGGGAAACCTTTTTGACAAATGGATCAATGCCTGTAAATCAACAGATTATGATTCTCTTCGTGAATTAGTTCTTCTTGAAGAGTTTAAAAATTGCCTGCCTGAAAGAATAGTGGTTTATTTAAATGAACAAAAAGTGTCGTCTCTCTCTGCTGCTTCTATTCTTGCTGACGAGTATGTGCTTACGCATAAATCAGCATTTCTGTCAGCCTCTGAAAAACCCCGTGCTTCGGCACCACAGATTGCACAACCTAGAGTGTTCAATAAAAAAGAGGAGAGAGATTGCTTTTATTGTCACCGATCTGGACATCTCATCGCCAACTGCCCCACTTTAAAACGAAAAGAACAAAACGGGAGTGGGTCGCCTCCTAAAGGCGTTGGGTTGATTAAATCAGAAAAATGTTCTAAATCTAACCTTGTGTACTCTGTTTGCCCAGATCCGTGTTTCGAGCCATTCTTGTTCGATGGGTTGGTATCTCTGACGGGTGAGTCTGCTGATCAGTGCCCAGTGCGCATTTTGAGAGACACCGGTGGCTCTCAATCTGTCATACTGGCGAGTGCATTACCATTTTCTGAGAAGTCCTCATGTGGTTATAGTGTTGCCCTGCAAGGAATCGAGATGGGTTATGTCCCGCAGCCTGTGCACAAAATTCACCTCGAGTCCAAATTGGTAAGTGGGTTCTTTCCTGTGGCTGTTTGTCCCGATCTGCCCATAAAAGGGGTAGTTTTGTTGCTGGGGAATGACATAGCTGGTGGTAAAGTTTTGCCTGCGCTTGAGGTATTGGCTTCCCCTCAGAGCGCCCAGATTGAGGATGAATTTGAATCCGAATTTTTTCCCTCTTGTGCCATAACACGGGCACAAGCCCGAAAACATGATGAATTTTCCATTTCTGATTCTGTGATTATGTCTGCTTTTTCCGAGGAAAATGCAAGTCCTGTGGTGGAGAAAGCTCCCGCATCTCCGTCCTCTGAACGCGCCGAGCTGGTGCGCTCTGACGGTCAGAGTCCGCCCTTGCCGGATAGTCTGACGCTGCCGGTGGACAGTGAACGTCTCACTGCCGCGCAGAGGGCTGATCCAACTTTGCAACATTGCTTTGAAAGTGTGGTGAGTAATGACAAAGCAAGTGTTGAAACGGTGGCCTTTGTGTTAAATAAAAATGTATTGATGCGTAAATGGTGTCCTATGTCCAACTCTGAGCACAGTGTTTTCCAGATTGTTGTGCCCTCTGTGTATCGGCAACACGTGCTTTCTATAGCACACGAGAGCAAATGGTCAGGTCATTTAGGAATCACAAAAACTTACAATCTGATCCTAAAACATTTCTTTTGGCCTGGATTAAAATCGGATGTCTCCAAATTTTGTCGCTCTTGCCATACATGCCAAATTGTTGGAAAACCTAATCAAATAATACCTCCTGCTCCACTCCATCCTATCCCGGTTATAGGTGAACCCTTTGAGCGTGTAATATTAGATTGTGTTGGACCATTACCTAGATCTAAAACAGGAAACCAGTACTTACTAACAATAATGTGCGCTGCCACTCGTTACCCCGAGGCCGTCCCGCTGCGTAAAATCACGTCCAGTTCTGTAGTGAGGGCCTTAACTAAATTCTTTTCGACATTTGGCCTACCCCGGATCATCCAGACAGACCAAGGCACAAATTTCCAATCACGACTTTTCAAACAAGTCCTTAAAAGCCTTAAAATAAAACACTCGGTATCAAGTCCTTATCATCCTGAATCCCAAGGTGCGCTGGAACGTTGGCATCAGACGTTAAAGTCTATGCTCCGTAAGTATTGTGTAGAAACAGGTAAGAGTTGGGATGAAGGAGTCCCCTTTGTGTTATTTGCTGCCCGTGAGGCCGTCCAGGAGTCCACAGGTTTTAGTTCAGCAGAGCTTGTTTTCAGACACACACTCAGCGGTCCACTTAAGTCCCTGCACGAGGATTTTCTCTCCTCTGAATCCGCTCCAGAGAAAAACGTGCTCGATTATGTGAATAAATTCCATGAGAGGTTACTCGCTAAAGAGTGTTTGATGACCTCCCAATCTGTGATGAAGCGTCGTTATGACCGTTCTGCTGTTTCTCGCCGTTTTAACATTGGTGATAAAGTCCTCGCTTTACTGCCTATTCCGGGTTCTGCTCTCTCAGCTAAATTTACGGGGCCGTATGAGGTCCGTGAACGCCTCTCTGAGACAGATTATATTATTGCCACACCGGAGAGGAGGCGTAAAACTCGCGTTTGCCATATAAACATGCTCAAATCGTATTTCACGCGTGACCCAACTAACACCGCTGCACCCGTAAGTTCATCAAAGCCTGCTGCTGCCAGTGCGTTAATCGTTACTGAGTCTTCTAACATCGATGATGATGATTTAAAATTCCGCCATTCATCTCATCAAACTGCTCGTCTGCCAAACTCGGAGATGCTTAAAAAAATACATTCCCAGTTAAGTCATTTAACTAGCGCGCAACAAAATGACGTAACTGCGTTGATAAATCGTTATCAGTGTCTTTTTAATGACATCCCCACCCGTACTACAGTTTTGCAGCACGATATAGATGTAAAAGATGCCAAACCCATCCGCCAGCATCCGTATAGGGTGAACCCAGTAAAACGCGCATTGATGAAACAAGAAACCAACTATTGGTTAGAAAACGGGTTAGCTGTTCCCAGCTCCAGTTCATGGAGCTCACCGTACCTTTTGGAAGCAAAATCTGACGGCTCGCCTAGATTTATCACAGACTTCCGCAAAGTTAATTCTGTCACTGTGCCAGATTCTTACCCTCTTCCCAGAATGGAAGATTGTGTCGATACCCTCGGTTCCGCAAAATTTGTCAGCAAATTAGATTTATTAAAAGGATACTGGCAAGTCCCGTTAACTGAGCGCGCGTCCAAAATCTCCGCGTTTGTGACTCCTGACTGTTTTCTGCAATACACAGTCATGGCCTTTGGTATGTGCAACGCCCCTGCTACTTTTCAACGATTAGTTGATACCGTGTTGTGTGGGCTGCCAAATTGTAACGCTTATTTGGACGATTTGATCGTGTACAGCATGACGTGGGAGGATCACCTCAGCATCCTTGAGCAGGTGTTTATGCGTCTCGCGCGTGCCTCCCTTACTCTTAACCTCGCGAAGTGTGAATTCGGCAAAGCCACTGTCACCTACCTGGGGAGACAGGTGGGCCAGGGCCAAGTTAGACCTTTAGCTGCAAAAGTAGCTGCCATACAGGACTTTCCTGTTCCTCAGACGCGTAAAGCTTTGCGACGTTTTCTGGGTATGGCTGGGTATTACCGCAGTTTTTGCCGCAATTTCTCATCCGTGGTTCAGCCCTTGACTGCTCTGATGAGCCCAAAAACTGACTTTGTCTGGTCTGATTCGTGTCAGCATGCCTTTGAGAGTGCGAAATCTCTTCTTAGCCACGCTCCTGTCCTCGCAGCTCCCGACTTCTCTTGCGCGTTTAAATTAGAGGTGGATGCCTCTGCCGTGGGAGCCGGCGCTGTGCTCCTTCAGGAGGATAGTGATGGAGTTGACCACCCAGTGTGTTATTTCTCTAGGAAATTTAATAAACATCAAGTCAAGTATTCCACCATAGAACAAGAAACACTTGCTTTGTTGTGGTCACTTCAGCATTTCGAAGTTTATGTAGGTTCCAGTCCTCTGCCGGTGATGGTCTTCACTGACCACAATCCACTCGTTTTCCTGCGGCGCATGTATAACCACAACCACAGACTCATGCGGTGGGCACTGATCATGCAGGACTACAACTTGGAGATCCGGCATAAAAAGGGGGCTGAGAACATTGTAGCTGATGCGCTGTCCAGATTGTGATGACTTTGTTTGTGTTATTTTGTGTTTTTGTTACAAACCTTCTCTTGTGCAGGTTTGTACCTTAAAGGATAACTTCGGTTCCTGCAGCTTTTACATTGTTTATAGAATGAAGAACAACAATATACTCACCCAGAAGGCTTTCCTGATGCAAACGGTGCTTCGGGAGATATTTAGATCCAAAATCGAGCAGCGGACACCAATATAATGGTAGCCTGTAGGGCATAGATCGCCGCTCCTAAAAACTGCATTAATCGTCCAAAAACTCATGTTTTTCACCAATATTCCATCATGATTCGCGCCGAATGGACGGCCATTGCAGCCTGTCTCTCCACACAGCGCTGTGTGGCTGAACCAACGAGTTTGTTTACATGCTCTTCGCGCATGCGCAGTGCGGCTCATTGTTTCAGGGCAGCTACAAATCGACTTTCTTCTTCCAGTTTTGTGCAAAATGGACGAATATCTATGGGATGAAGATGTTGTGGAGGAGGACTTTGAATATGATGGACGTCCTTACAGTTTGGAGCCAGATTATACAGATAAGGAGCTGATAGAAATGAGGAAGCGATCTCAACGCTCCAGAGAGTACTGCGCATGCGCGAAGGGCATGCAAACAGAGTCGTCAGTTCAGAGGTTAGTTCAGCCACACAGCGCTGTGTGGAGAGACACAGGCTACAATGGCCGTCCATTCGGCGCGAATCATGATGGAATATTGGTGAAAAACATGAGTTTTTGGACGATTAATGCAGTTTTTAGGAGCGGCGATCCATGCCCTACAGGCTACCATTATATCGGTGTCCGCTGCTCGATTTTGGATCTAAATATCTCCCGAAACACCGTTTGCATCAGGAAAGCCTTCTGGGTGAGTATATTGTTGTTCTTCATTCTATAAACAATGTAAAAGCTGCAGGAACCGAAGTTATCCTTTAAGGGGAGGGGTGTTACGGCCGCTGCCGTCTGGAGTCTCTCTCTCCTCTTGTGAGTGTTGTGAGTGTGCGTGTGTGAGTGTGCGTGCTTGCTCTCAGGGCCAAATTCCCGTCACCTGTGCTGATGTGCCCCGATTGGACGGACGATCGCCCGCCCTTCGGCCAATCAAGAGCCAGCGCAAGCATAAGAAGCCGGTGGACCCGACACTCCGCAGCAAGCTGTAGCCAGCCATGCTCCTTGTGCCTACTCGCTCTACTAGACTCTGTGTTAGATTTGTTGCCGAAAACTCTGTCAAACCCTGTGAAATATTGTATTGTTGTGAGGCACTAGTCTGAACATTGGCCACATTCTCCGTCACACTTTTAGTGTGTGATTTATTTTGTTTTGGGTAATAGGATTTATTGTTTTAGTTGTTCGGTAACTCTAGGTTAGAGTCTCTTTTTGTTCTCGTTTGTTTTAATTTGTAGCACTCAGTTTATTTGCCTCAGTTTTTTTGTTGTGATACAAGCTCCTTTGTTAAATAAATAACTTCTTTTGAACCTTTAAAATCTGGGTTTATTTTATGTTACTTCCCTTTTCCCTTTTAAAACGAGCTGGTCGTAACAGTATACAACTATGACCTACTCTTTTATGAAATGTCTGAGATAACATTTGTTACTTGGCACAGTACAAATTAAAAGTGATCGATGGGCTTTTTAAAAAATATATATATTTAATTGTTGAAACTAAAATAGTCAGATATTTTGCTTTAATGTGTGAGAGTAACAAGAGTGTGAAACAAGGTGTATGGTAAGATATGCCACCATGCATTTTTTATTTCCCATATTAGCGTCCATCTCTTCACTCACTTTGACAGTTTAATTATAGAATCATAAAGAGTGGTAAATCATACACAAATTATGCTAAATAGAACTGTCAGTGGATGGACTGCTACAAGCATACAATTTACAGTTACCCTCCTGGAGATAATAGATGTTATTGTAGTAAGTGGACCAGAAGAAAATTAAAATAGCAATGTCAAGATTTGCCTCAAATTAATCAACAAACCATTCAAATAAATCATTCATTTTTATTTATTTTGCATGTTATATTAAGCATGATGCTGAATGATGTTGCTTTTTTTACCTACAGGTTAAAGTAAAATCACTGCATTGGCTCCCTGTGTTTTAGGATTTATTTTAAGGTCCTTTTAATGGTTTTTAAATGTCTCAGGGGTCTTGGACCTTCTTATCTTTCAGAATTGCTTTTACCATATGAACTCTCGCGGACCCTGAGATCCTCTGGCACTGGCCTCTTAATAATTCCCAAAGCTCGAGCACAGACTTACGGTGAGGCATCTTTCCAGCATTATGGCCCCCGTCTGTGAAACAGCCTGCCAGAGGACCTCAGAGCTGCAGAGAATGTTCATATTTTCAAAAGTAGGCTCAAGACCCACCTTTTTAATTTCGCTTTTAACTAATCCTATATTTAACTTTTTATTTTTATCTTATTTTATTTATATATTCTAGTCCTCTTTTTACTTGTTATTCTTATTCTATCACTTTTTATTCAGTTTGCTTGTATTTTATTTACTTAACTTTACTAATTTTATGATTCTTAGCCTATGTCATTTTATGTTTTATTCCATATCTCCAGTGTTTCCTCAGCAGGGGGGCGCCTGCACTGGGGGCTGCTGTTGGCTCTGGCTGGGATGTCTCTGTCTCGTGGTGGCCGTCGTCTTGGTCAGGTGGGGGGTCTGCAGCACTGCTTTGCTGCAGTGGGCCCCTCGCTGGCCCTGCAGGTGGAGACATCTTGGCTCTGGGCCGTGGGCGGCACCCTGTGCAGTCGGCCTCCTGGCGTTTCCTGACCTGGCTCCTCTGTACTCAGCCACATGATTTTGAAATCACACACAATTTTAAAATCACACATTTTAAATCATGTTATCAGTGTGTGTGTGTGTGGGGGGGGACTGTTTTTAACATGTTTAGCACTTTGTTCTGCATCTCTAATGTATGAAAAGTGCTTTATAAAAGAGAAGATTAAAAAGTGATAAAAAAAAGACTGTCTTATCAGTCAAATTTGAAAAAAAAAAATAAAAATAAAAAAATAAACCAAGAACCTCCACTTTTTTATATCATGTGCCAAGTGATAAATCTATTTTGGAAGTTTCCTCTGGCAGTAAAATTGTGATCAGTGTGAAAAATATCATGCATTTAGATATCATCATCTCCAGAAATTATAAATTCATCATCAATTTTCTGGTGCCATCAGTTGAATTCTGACTTTTTTCTCAGAATATTGGCTTTTTCCCAAAGGTTAAAAAAATGTTTCAACCTAAGGGATTTAAAAATTACCTCATCCTCAGAATTCTGACTTTAAACATAGAATTCCAACTTTAATCTCATAATAATGACTTTATATATTTAAAATTAAGTATCTTTATATTTAAAACATTTTTCCAACCTTCAAAATATGTATTGAGTTGCTCTAATCCTCTTCTTGTCATTCTCATATATTAAAATATCTATTTTAAAAAATATATAATAAAAAAATAAAAAAAAAAATATAATATATATATATATACACACATATATATATATACATATATACATATATATATACATATATATATATATATATATATATATATATATATATATATATATATATATATATATATATATATATATATATATATATATATATTTATATATATGTACAATACACCCTGTTATGTGAAAGTTGTAAGAAAAAGACAGTTGCAAAAAAAACTCTGATTAAAATGTGCTCTTTATTATGTAAGTGGCTTTTGGGAAAAGGCTGTAATTATTCTAGTGATGCATTCTGTTCACATTGGAATCCCTACTGCAGCTGCACAGTAAGAAATGACTACCTTTATACTTCATAGCTTTTAGCTGTGCACAACGGCATTCTGACTGAAACAATTTTTTCTGGTCGTCCTTGTCAAGATATCCTTGTTTTAACAAAGTTCCTATTACTTTAACCCTTCATGGTAAAATGTAGATTGATTATCAGGCCTTGTTTATGGTGGTTGGGGTTAGGGTCTGATTTTGCTGCTTGTGTTTCCATCTCTGTGGTACATACAATGTGAAATACAGTATGTGAAGAATACACGCATTGCAGGGAAAAAAATGTTGTCTGTCTCTAAGACACACTCTCTGTATTCTGCTTTTCATCATAAAGCGCCACATCCATCCAGCCATGCAGCCTGGATGACTTTAAATCTGTCCATTTCCTCTCCTGCCTCCCTGTCTACGCAGCTTTGGTTCTCTTAAAAGTTACTGTATTGTGTGCTGCACACAGCTACATTATACCTCAATTCTGATTTTCAGATCATTTTTATGTAATATGTCTGAAGACATTTTAAGATCCACAAAGCACAATGAGGATAAGGTCTGAAATTGGCTTTATTTCAATACATTTTATTTTCTTCTTTCACTCGCAACAATTATATGCTATAAAGCCAGCATACTTGGGACAACCACTGGACACTCACTGTAATGTCATCCTGCCTTCACCATGATAGACAGGATAACACTTTAGACACCTTCAAATGTCTCCCTTCAGACTGAAAGCCTTCTTTGACTGTTAAGTTTACAAATTAAAAATTAATCAGCACCTTGTGATATCAGAATCAGAATCAGAATCAGAATCAGAATCAGAATCAGAATCGGGTTTTATTGCCAAGTATGCAACACATACAAGGAATTTGACTCCGGCAGTTGTTTTCTCTAGTACAAGGAGGTAGACACAAACATGACACAATAAAAATAAGATAAATAAAATAGATGCAGGTGTAAACAAGGGCTGGGATAAAATGTGCATCAGGAATATTTACAGCATACTGGGATATTTACATTTGAGGTAGAAAAGTGCAACTGTGCGGTCCATAGTGCAGCTGTTAACTGTTTAAGAAGGTGCCAGTATTAATAACAGTTTTTGTTATTTAATATGGAAACTGCAGACGGATAGAAACTACTCCTGTGCCGGCTTGTCCTGGTCCTCAGAGCTCTGAGGACCAGGACAAGCGGAGGCCCAGGGAAGGGGATGTTTGGGGGCACACCCACACTAGGGCCATTGATTTGTGACCATTTAAGATCAATTGCACCACTGTTTTGAGTGCCCGCTTGACAACACTCTCACTATCACTCTCTGGACCATGCTACAGCACAATTACGTCACACATTCAGAATAGAAGCTACACAATCAGAGCTTCCACAACAGAGAAATGAATGAAACTTTGCCCTTTCTGTGATGGAATTATTTTGATTAAACACAGCTCTTCAGCATTCTGCCAATTCAAGATTATTATTTGTGTTTATAAAGGCAGTGGCTCCTTAACAGCTATAAACAGAGGAGCAATCCACTGATCTCCCCTTGTTCATTTATTTAAATTCTTCTTTTAAATTCTTCCAGCTGACCTGCGAACACCTCGGGATCCCCCGGGAAGAGTTGGGCAAGGTGGCCGGGGAGAGGGAAGTCTGGGCTTCCCTTCTTTTGGCTGCTGCCCCCACGACCCGACCTTGGATAAGCGGAAGAAGACAGTACGGTAGATGGTACGGTAAAAAAAATGACCACGAGTGTGGTAATTATTGGATATTTTCAACTCACACTGAGCTGAAATTTGCATTTTGCACAACCTGAAGTCTTTTCATCAGGCCCTCTGGTGGTATCTTCCAGTAATAGGCATCATATACCAGCAAGTATGTAAACAAAAATGCTCATGACTCCAACAGACAAACACAAATGCAAGGACACACAATAAGTACTACTCTGGCTTAAGCATTACTCTAATGGAAAGTTTAAAGCATTGTTCCAGGCAAATTTTACCAATTAACAGCAAAGGCACAATCAGCTCTGATGGGTGGTGGCACACAGACACTGGAGTCTAGTGTATGTTAGAATCATATTTTTAAATGTGTTTCCACAGCATGAAATCTACAATGAATATGCTCTATTTACAGACAGGAGTAATGGCCATAACTATTAAAATAAGATTAAACAAATCATGTTTTTATCCTTCAATTTTCAAACAAGTATGCATGAGCGCTGCTTTTGAGAGGTTTTATCTTGACAAATACATTCCTAATCTCCAACTGTCCTCATGTCACATTTTATCTCAGAGCTAAAAAATATTATACAAGTGTAAAGAAAGAAAAAGAAGGCAAGTGACTAAGAGTGACTGTGAGCTGCATGAACAGTGTGACAGAGGGAGTATAGGAGAGAGGGGGGGTTAAAGGAGCAGTCAGATTTATAGTAGTGTGAAGGTGAGATAGATGGCTGTTTGACCAGTGGGCTGCTGAAAATGGCCAAGCAGCCCTTTATGGTTCAGGAGAGAAAATGAGGCAGCTCTCCCACATCTATCCATCAGGGCCATTTAGTGGCTCGTTGGGGCCCGTAAATGGTTCTATGTGTGTGTTCTGGTGTGTGTGTGTGCATGTGTGCTCATTTGGACATTAGACTATTACTGCCTCCCTTTCTTAATGGGTGCCTGTCTGCGAGCTCTATCATGGACGCTATAGGACCACGAGGTGAAAGGTGGAGCTCAGTACACAAGTGGAGCAGGCGGTCTGAGCAGAATCAGCAGAGCTCAGGCAGGATGGATATGTTGTTGTTGGGATTTGAAGTCAGGCAGACAGTAATCCACAGCTGATAAACACTAAAACCATGACAGGAGGGTATTTGTACTCAAGGTGTAGAAAGGTAAACAAGAAGCAGGTGGGGATGAAGGATTTAAACTGATGTTAGAGATGATAACTGTTTTATTTTACACTTCAGCCTTTCTCCCTCTGACAGTGAAGGTCTTATTTCGATGGCACAATGCATGTTATCCAGAAAGCCATTGTGCACAGAAGTTTTAGGCATGCCTGTTGATATTTGCTGCCCAGACAGTACACAACACTGGTACAAAGTCAGGTACAGTTCTCAACATGGATTGACTATGTATGTGTACATATACATGTGTTCTATGTCCAACAGAAATCATACTAATCAGTGTGTCAGCTCTTCTTAAGAAGTAGGTGTGTATGCAGGATGACATCTTGTTACAACAGATTTCATTGTAAAGTCCGAACTCCAGTCAGCTCAACTGATTTCATTCTTCGCAGGAAGCCACTTAACCCTTTTAACTTCATAGGGACCCAAGCAGTATATCTTACATTGTATACACTGTCTCTGAAACCATGCAGCAGATCTTGACATGGTCAACTTTGTTTGGTGTCTTACCTTCTTAATCTGCTGAAGGCTTCAGGTCAAATGTACCCCTTCCTCTAGTTTTTATATCCAGCCTTAGGGGTCAATATTGTTTTTTTATCAGAGCTTTCACTCTGTAAATCCACAGTAATAAATCCTTGATAATGCTATTACTTTCTGAATTTTCGTAATAACAAAAGTATCCACAATGATTTAAATTTTCATGTTGAATTCTGAAAGAAGTAACTACAACTTCATCCAACTGATTACAGCTAAAGCTCAACAAAAGACAGGATTTTTCAGGATCAAAAAGTGGAGAAAAGTATCCCTCCATGACCAAAATAAGGAGGACAAAGAAGAATATTGTTGCTGTCGGGTACAAATGTTTTTCCATAAAACAGTACCAGGGGCACCAAGTACCAGGAGCGGAACAGGGGTGGATTATGGTATAGTAGTGACCCAGAGTTTGGGTGGCAACAAAGCCATGGCTTGGAGAAAGAAGCGTGTTTTCTGCAAGTTGACAAATGAGGGCAAGTGGCTTTTTGTTTTGTACTTGACAGAAACTGCTTCCAGGAGTGGCAATCAATTATTGTCCTGTGGGTAACACTCATTTTGCAGAGTCAAAGACATTTATAACTACTTTGAGAGCACAAGTGGAAGGGTGCCGAGCACAAGATTTAACTGTGAGTGTATCTCAAGTTTAAAACACTAATTTTAGTTAATCACAGACATGAAAGGAACAGAGAGCCTAAGTGGAAAGTCTGTGCAGTCATTCTCTCGAGATGAATATGCAAGAATATGGACATCCTTTCAAAACAAAACACTTGGTCTCCGTTAATTAAAAAATTGTATGTCATTTTGGTCAACATACCTTGAGGATGAACAAGCTTGTGCCAAAACAAAACACTCTGGTTTACATCAGGCCCTCAATCACCTTATGACAGAATCTATCAAAGAATTGCAGCCTGACAAGAAGTGGAAATTTGTTTGTAACCTCCCCTTATCTAAAGCTGAGCACACAGACCTGGGGCTCTGATCTCGTAGACCAGGCGCAGGCGCAGCGCACCTGCATCTGCGCAGCATCTGTGCTGCACTGACAGGGTGTGTCCAGCGCACTTTGCAAGTTTCTTGCAGCGCGCAGCAACCCGTGTGGGCTAGCTCCCGGAACAGATGTAATCTGTTCCTTTGTCATTAATAGGAGAACAAAATTAAGTGACAGACATTTAAACTCAACAGCATGCAGCAAGCGTCATGCTTGTGATCCACCTGCATTCCTGGTTTGCCATCGCCAAATAGCAGAGCCTTTGGTGACATAATGTATACTCTCCTGGTATCTCCTCCTCATCCTCCTTGCAATAATGTACTTCATCTTTTTAGGTCACGTTGAAAAAACATAGACTAAAACAGAGAAATATGAGCAATCACAGGTAAATCCTTAAGACACCGAGTGACATAAATTAATTTTCTCTCTTTTTTCTCTGTCTTTTTCTCCCTCTTTTATTCAGAATTTCATGAAATGAGAAAAGCCAGATATACACTCCGTATCGGATGATGAGGCTGTTTGTTGTTGGCTTGTGAGGTGTGCATCCAACTTCCAGCTGCTGTCAGGTTAAGTTTCCATGATGACAAACGGCTTTAATCCGGCATCAGATGTGACGGGACAATTAATATAGACTCAAATAAATATGCTGGTTCTGACAATAACATTAAATAGTGATTTCTGTGATTGTTTATTGCATTAAAATGTGCCTGACACTGTGGATACCTGCCTCTGAGGCTTTGTTGACGTGTGCACACAGCTGCAGAGGGTGCGCTTTGCCTGTGCCAAGAATAGACCAGGTTGGAGCTGGCGAGCTCTTAGCGCACCTTCCACACAGTTTTTTGGCACAAAATTGTCACTGCGCGAACATGAATCTGTCTGCACCTCACCCTGGTGAGCCGTCACACCAATGTTGGCGCAGACAGTCTACCAAATTGTCAAGTTGGCAGCGCACAGCAGTGCACCAGACGAAATTAACACTGCCGGGTTGTGCCAGGCTCTGCTCACCCTGCACCACCCTGCGCTGCGCCACGAAATTAGGGCCCCATAAGTTAACAGATTGTTTACCTTTTCTTCATGTCAGAAGTTATTTTTTTATCATCAACAGCTACATTTTTGAGGTGTATGCAAAAATATTTACCCGGTGCTTGAATTACTTAGTGGCAATAGCTCATCAAACCACAACCTCTGTTTGTCATAGTGTTCCTTGTGTGCTATGAGTGTTCAATGGCAAAAGGAGAGAAGACATGTTAAATGTGCCAACTAGAGTTAAGTCTACTTCAGAATAAAGAATCAACTCTGGTGTTTAAATTCTGTCAAACCTAGCAGCAGAAAAGCCAAGCATGTGAAGGAAATGAGACTTGATGCCTTAAATAATCTGATTTACGTTATTAGAATAATTAAGATGACTCTTATAACCCTTTTGGTCTCAGTGCCTCTTTTTACACACTATGTAAGAATATAGTCAAACTTAGTCCAAAACTTTCTAATGTTACTGTTTTTTTTTTCTTTTCATGGACCCCAGTGTTGGTAAATTTGCAAAGCAAATCAAAACCTTTCATCGGCTCAGCATACAGCACACCCACACAACCACAACCACTCATATGAGAATCACTGTATTTCCTGGTGCCCTTGGAATAAAGCAGAATTGGTAGACATGGGAACTGAAGGGAGGTTGACTTGTGGAGTGTCAAGTTGATTGACTGGCTGAATTGATGTGCAGTCTGTTATTTGGCAGTGCTGGAGACCCTTGTTCCGCTAATGGTGCCATTTGTTCATGCTGACTGTCTCCTGATCAATAAAGAGAGATATTAGCAAGCCCCCTCCTCTGATCACAAGGGACAGGCTCATACAGTGATGCAGTGGGCTTCAGCTGAAGCTTATGGGAAGGGCATTCACTCTTTTACAATCTGTAAAAGAACAGAGGGGGAGGGCGAAACAGTAGGAGATGTGAATGAAAGAAAAAAATGAATCACATTACCATTTATGTGAATGTGCTGGAACAATGCCTTCTACTTTGTGTCAGTCCATGGAGATATGCAGAACTGGCCCTATAGCCATTTAAGTGCCCAAGGCAAAATTGTGATTTGGTGCCTCAATACTTTGACCATTCAGTAGTTAGCAATGTCTTCATCTCACATTTTAGTCCCTGCTTAGCTCACTTGTAACCTTCCTGTGAATGATACAAAAAAACTGCTCAGGTGACTACATATGATCCCTGATGAAAAGCCAAAACTACAGGGAAAAAAATTTTGAGTTGACCTAACAGGACATAGGAAAAAGCTCCATTGGTATCCCTGTTATTGTTTTTTTCTTTCATTGTTGTGACTAAATATTTTGAAATTGGTCTGTCATTTTTAATTTAAATATTAAAAATCCACTTGTCTGCAGGTATCACTTGAATTACAGCCATGAAAAAGCAAGAAAAATAGGGTGATCAAGCACTTTATTTTTTGAGTAAGAAAATAATGATCTATGTTTTTATTCTTGATATGTATTTTGTTACACTTTATGTTTATTAGGATTGTGTTTGTTGTAAATGGCACCTAATGTAGTCGAATTACACAAGTACATACTTATCAGTTTGTGTAGGGTTTTGAATCAATACTATTTGAGAAGTTTGGATTACTTCCCATTTAAAGACTTAAACTTTGGTCTGACAATAATTGTATTCCCTTCACAATTTACAACCTGGCATGGTAGATAACCAGCTCAACACCCATCCATCCAATGTCTGCATTGCTTATCTCTTTCAGGGTCAAAGGGGCGAGAGACAACCCCAGCTGACTCTGGGCAAGAGGCAGTGCACACCCAGTCACCAGCTTATCGCAGCCAGTTCAACACATGACATATTTCACTATTCCATCTGGACAACAGTCCACAGAAAGTGTTGGGAAGGGCAGACCCTTTCAAAAATATATGTTGAGGGTGATTAGATTATCATTGCATTGTTATCCACATTCATTCATCCACCTCCACCTCGCTACATCTGATCGGGCTGATCAAATGTAGGTAGGCACTACTGATGAGGGGTAACATTCATAAATTACACTCTTTTTAGCCTGGGGAGGGGCAAAAATATATCCTCCATTGAGAACTGTTTTCAGCATTGTTCTTTATTCTTCATTTATTAAAGAAATTTGGTCAAATTTTGATGACATGACAGGAAGCATCCTGCTAATCTGTTAAAGAGCAGTCGTTGTTTACAGGCTTGTAGTCACTCTTGCGGTCATCTATCTTGTCGCTCCCATCTCTTTCTTCTCAGAGGGCACTGATTGGTCAGTGCCTCTGCAAACCAAGTTCAATTATTCTTACTTCAAGCTTTACAAGATGGATCTGCCTGATTACAGTGTATTAGGCTTGCTGCTTGAAAAAATTCCCTAACTTAGCTCATAAATCTGTACCATATACTGCCTTACACATGCATCAGCAGAGTCTTTGTGCATGCATACTCTTAAGTGTCCATTAAAAAGAAAGGGAAAAAAAAGCGCCAAACTAAAAAAAATTTCTATCCGTTAGACCAACTAAAGGCTTTTGCATACAAGTGTGTACACATATGTCTTGTGACTACTTTTAAAGATGGACTATACAGTGTGATAGGATTGCGTGATCGGTTTCCTTTTGTCTCTGGGAAAACAAACAGTGCTAAGATTACATCATAAAAACATTATTGCACAAAAAATAAAACTAAGAATAAATATATTGTGTTTGTCCTGATATTTTTTTTCCATTACATGATTGAGCAGGTGGTGCAGGGTGTTATACAGAAGAATCTAGATAACTTTAAGGAAGTTTAAGACATAAAGACATAACTCATGCCCAGGGAACATGTAATCTGTGTGTTATTCAGGTTTCACCATACATCATGAAGATAAACAGGTTATTATGTAGACGTATTTTCTGCACCCACTGCTGTGCTGGAAATTTCAGTAATTAAGGAAGTCGCTCAAGCAGTTTCACCCTTGTCTAATCATATGCATCTCCTTAATTAGAGTCAGAAGATGTACCACACGCATCATTCTGGCTATTGTACAATGATGACAAGCATTAAATGAAGCCAATGAAATGGACCTTATACATCTTGACAGTTTTGCATGAGAGCATTTACAACAGTCAACCATTTAAGGCTCAAATATTACTGATGGTTACATTGCACCTAGGTCCTCTGAGTGGTGAGTCTATCTCTCCACCTTATATTTTCTATATATACAGGAACTGAGCCCGCTGAGACAATTGATGTGAATACTCTTCAAGACACACCCCCTGTGGTGTACACTCTAATTAGTCAACCTTGGCATGTAAGCTACATGCATGCGTGGTCTCCTTGGTTAACTATGATTATAATGTTTTTCTGAGTGGTCTCATAGCTGTAGAGATAGTCTCTCCACTCAGAGAAACTAGGTTTTAATTTAATCATCATCTCTGTCATGTCAAGACTATCACTCAACTCTACATATTCTATCTGTACCGAGTGTAACCCACACCGTGAATAAAGGAATCAGACCCAGCTGGTCCTATGGCAGAACAGAATGTTGAATTTGATTGAGGTGTCACTGGCACTAGAATTTTCACCCAAGCGCTCAAATGTAGGAACTATTTTGAATGTACACTATGTGCTCACCCATCATCTTTGTACAAGATGTCACCAATGCTTCTCTAGCCCCACAAGACGCTAAGGCCAGCCATAAATGTGTGAAAGACTGACAAGCCTGATTGTTTCAAGGCTAGCTTTCAGAAACAACATCATCTGCAAATATCACTCTCAGTGCTATATTGTGAGAGCTTCTGGAAGCAGACTAAGTACAGACATCACAACTGTACTGCACCTTGCACCCATTTCATGTAATACAATGCTGGTTGAAATGTTTATACAGTAGAGCCTGATAAATGTGGAAGGGGTTAACTGAGGGGCTGCCATACAAACCTCTGAAAGAAAGGCACCTCGCCATGAGGCCCAAGTCAGCTATACACACACCTCTGCTTTGGCCAGCCTGCCTGTCTTCCCATGTGCTTCTTGGATTGCAATGACAACCCAGGGGGAATTCTTGTATTAAAGACTAGTAGCCCAAGACAGTCAGTTTATGTCAGACAAAGATTTGGTCCGTCTTTATATAGACATGACACAACAGTAATTGGTTACAAAGCTCTGCTTCCCTATCCTGGGCAGGGTATAAAGGACGCAGTTCAAAGGACTGACTGGCCTGGGCTGTGGCCTCACTTTAGGGTGGAATGCAGGGTTTGGGCACCACAATACCACAGCACCACATGGCAAGAAAGGGCAACATTCCTAATGCACTGAAAAGACATGCAGTATGCAAATGCAGTATTCATAGAAAACCATTTTAGCTGCACTGCCTCAAGTGTCTCAAATTTAGAGGTGGTGCTGTCTGAGACTGACAGCACCACCTCTAAAGTCCATTGGGGGAAAGCTGGCCTTCTGCAACATGGAGTGACTCTTCATGACTAAAACACTTCCCAGCAATGCAAATATGCAACCCTGGTTGATGAAGCCCGGGGTCCTTTTAGGGTGCTAATAATAGATTGTGGTGACCCCATGGCAAGGTTCTCAGCCTCTTCAGGGAACAGGCCCCCAAGGCACTGATCTGCCATCACTCTGTGCCCAGGAGAGGGTTGTCACTGCCTATGGAGAAAAAGAAAGGGTGATGAGTTGTCCCTCTAGAGGAAGAGATTAGCTGCATCTGCACTTAAGCGATCTCAGATCCTGCTCACAACCTCGGGATGTGACCACCACTCTCCAGGAAGAGTTCCGCCTCTTGAGAGCTGGTCTGCAGCACAGTTTGCCTGACTGGAGATGTGCATCAGTTGGGATCTGAAACATGGATACACCCTGCCTCATATTACATGAGCCAGTCTACAAAGGGGTTATGACTCCAGGTCCTTCTGTCTGCTTGTGTATGCTCTTGCCACCATACTGTGCATTTGGACTAGCACGTGACAATCCTTCAGCTCTAGTAGGAAGTGTGGAAGAGCTCAAGGCATAGCCTGCAGTTCCAAGAGATTGATGTGTTGATTTACTCAAGGACTGTGTCTTTTGCCACCAATGCCCTCGTGCGTGGTCCCCCAGCCTATCAGGGAGGCATCTGCTGACCCAATACAGGCCTCAGCATATTGCCCTGGGTCAAGTTGGCTGGAGTCTTCCACCAGTGGAGAGCGATTCAGTCAGCATGTCACCAACACTCTGAAAGGTCTCTCTATGGACGAAGTCCCAGACTCAAAAGGCAATGCTGCACTGGGTGCATGTTGAGAAGGGACTGAGGCACAATGTGCACTGTGGCTACCATCAATCCCAGAAGTCAAAGACATAACTTCCAGGTCACACTTCATTCCTAGTAGAAACCAAGAGAGGCAAGCCATGAGGGAAGTCTGTCCTGAAGAAGAGTACCTGCCAAATTCATGCCCAGGAACTCTGTCAACTGTGAAATCTGTAGCCTACTCCTCCTCTTGTTGAGGTGTAGGCCTAGGTGCTCCAAGTGCTGCAAAATCCCAGTCACATCACTTCAACCCTGCTCCTCTGAGCGAGCACACATCTGCCAGTTGCACAGATAATTTAGGATGAGAAGACCTTCCTGCTTCAAGGCACCTAACTGATTTGCTGAGTCTGCCACCCCAAACAGGCCCATATAAGAAGAGGATCAAGGGATGGTTGGATGGATATAAATGTCAGCACTGATATATGTGAATGGCCAAAAAGCTAAAATCTTATAAACCTTTGGCTTTGGGAAGCGCTAATGCTCAATCAGTCAATATTTATTTGTATAGCGCCAATTCATAACAAGTGTTATCTCTCTCTTTACAATAGAGCTAAAAGCTCTTCATTTTATGGATACATATACATATAAAAATACACATATACATATATACAAATATATACATCCAACACCCAACATACATCCATATAGCCAATCATGAATATGTCCATCATGGCGGCAAGAAAAAGCCTTCTGTTCTTGAATGTAGATCCCAGTCTCACGATGAACAGCAAATCCCCATGATGCTGTGTTGGGTGCGAGGGCAAAGGAAAGGAGGTAAGAGGAGACAGTGGACCAGAGCAAGAACTCACTAACTCACTTCAACTTCTAAGTATTGTGCTTTTAGGACTCCACTCCACACAACCAAGTCTGATCATCATCCCTTATCATCAAATAAAGGATAAATAATATTTGAATCAAAAATTCTCTTTAGAAATAACTCCAGTGCATCAGTTCAACTGTTTGCTGGGAAATAAATGTCTTTTGTTTGGAAGTCCAATACTGTGTTTGTATTAGATAATAAAAACTAATCAGTTTATTTTTAATTTCTAGTGTTGAACAGCCTCACAATGAGGCATTTGAGAGGACACATTGTTTTCACTGGTGCTTATGGGACTGCTTGCTATTCCTTAACACAGTTGTGATGAAACCGATTGCAGAAGATGCTAATGATATGGTCTGACCGCTGGTCATCAGTTGTCAATGCATATTTAATAATGTTACTAATTATTGGTGTTTATCTTGGTTTTACTCTTAGAATTATCTTAATTCTAACCATATTTATTGTTTGTTTTACACACAACTGGTAGTTGCACTTGGTCTTGGCTCTTTCTATGCCCTCTAAAGATCTAAAGAAAGCACAGTTTAAAAATCGTTTAACTTCAGTTTTATTTGTGTGAGTCAGCATTAACAATTTACATTTTAGTCTTCTCAGTGTGGCTTGATTGCTATGAACATGGAAACAATGTGACTTCTTCCTTCTCTTCTCTGTTTTCAACAGATCAGATAAGCGAGCACAGCACCACCCCACCAGTTGTCTGGAGCTCAGTCATCCTGCCCTTCTAAAGCTAATAACGCAATAAACCTAATCTATCCTTAATGCAATCACATCTATTCAAATCTAATCCTATCCCATACTCCTAATTGGATCTGCTGGATCATGTTACACCCTCTGGCTGCCTAGTTGTCATGGTGATGGGTGGTAGATACTTCCAGGGCTGAGGGAGAAGAGACATTGCATCCTCTGCCTTTAAAGACAACATGTCCAACAAAAACTGTTTAATATGCCTGCAGACATGTGCCATGCTGAGAGCTCAGGCCTCTGACAGAAAGCTGCACTGCAACTACTCATTACTCCCCAAACATAATGAATAACTCCTACTTATAATTTGAAAACAATACCCTCTGTTATTTTACACTATGTGTTTATCAAATTATTGGTCTTATCTTACACTCAGTGCAAATTCTTTTGCTGTGCCGCAGAGGTGTATCTCCTCTTTTCAACCTGACACACTAGCCAGTTTTATGTCAAGTGCTCAATTTGTTAGTACAGCAATAAAATACCTAAAACCATGTTCACCCATAAGTGCAAGCCCCACAGTGTTCCTGCTGTTTAGCAGGCATGCTTGAAATCCAGACACACATGATCAAGACATGCTCCACTGAGCTTGTTGTAAACAAAGTCCAATTGACAGCACACTTCCCCTTCAGTTAAATATCAGTGCATGTGTAGATGAATTTAGGTTATCTGTTTAACAGAAGACAGGATTAAGAGACGTTTGAACACAATACATACTTATTTAAAATTGGAGTATATTATTTTTGTATGATACTTCTGAGGAGATGTAAGAAGATACATTTTTTTTTCCTTTACACATTAAGAAGGAAAAAAACTCTAAGATTGGATTTTTCATCAGACACTATAGTGAATATCTGTTAAAATAACATTCATTCATTCAGACATATAAGAAGTTACTGGAGAGAATAACATGCTCCTTTTTAAAACCATAATACACTCAGTGTGATTGACAGCTGGATTGGACTTTGAGGGGCACACACTAAGTGGATGGAATGGCCTTACACAGTCCATTATGACCCAATCAGTGTGAACACAGTTGTATAAATTAACGTGATCTGAGTCACACTTTCACATGTTGTGTGAAATTAAATTTTCCATACACTTTAGATGTTCAGGGAATTCTCATTACAATTTGTCAAGTCTGAATCTCGACATGGCTGTCCAAAGGGTCCGACTGCTTGTAATTCCATGCCATAGTAGATTGATTTTCAAGCTAGTCTGAAACAATTTAAGGTGAGATTCAAATCTGCAAATGGTCACTATGAGCTGTACTGCTTCTCCTTTCGCTTTCCTCTTCCTCTCTCTCTCTTTATGCTTCTTCCTTTCTTCCCTAGCTCTCACGCCGCCTGTGAAACTACATCTCCAGCCTTGTAAATAATTTAAGTTTCAATATGATGTATTTAATTCTACTCAGAAAAGGATATGAAAATGTAATAACATTTGCATAATTGTGCATTAATTATACATTCAGTATTTTCTAATGAGTTAAGCATACTTTTCAGGGAAGCAGATCCCGTCTGCAGTGAGAGGCGAGGTCAAACGCTAATAAATCAGACAGAAGCTGGTCTGAAATCTGAGAACAGGACGGGGATGTATCCAAGTAGGAAGTTGAGGAAAATGATCCAAAGTGGATGAAACAAAACCACATAATGAGATTTTTGTCAGAATTTTATAGAAGAACAGGGCTCTGTATATGGACTGAAAGGTCAAACATCGGATCAGATTGACTTGATGCTGTACATAGCATTTTGTAGAAAAAGGCCCTTCTCGAAAAAGGAAATACAATATGAGTTGAGCTGTTCTTTTCTTCTGGTAGGAGGTTCACCCTTAAGTTATATCTTGGGTCCTTTTCATGGACAAATCATTAGTGATATTTTTGTGATGTGTGATTCACTGTGACTGCATCAAAATGAAACCACACCCTCAGTGGGTACACATGAGCATCATGGAGGCATTGAATAGGAAAGTAAAAATGAAGGTGAGGTGAAATTGATGTGAACAAGTGCAAATCAGTTACAGTACAATGCCTTCACTTTTGAACGGCATGGTGTTGAGAGCAACTCATAACAACTACATATGACAAGACACTCATGCAGACACCAAGCCACCTCTGGTGGAGCAGTCTGTGTAGTCTGTTCCTTATGATTCCGTTTAAACTATTAAGAATACATAAGATGAGGAACATTAAAACAATTGCAGAGTAAATCGCAATATTGGGGAAAAAAATCGCAATTAGACTATTTTCTCAAATCATTCAGCCCTAGAATATATATACCAGAAAATACCAAATAATGGCTGGGGCGTTTATTTGTTTCAATCTGGCTTTCAGCACTCTAGTGGCCTCTATGGTTGTTGAGAGTAACTGCACTGTCATAAAACAGAACGCCAACGTGCCTTTTGTTGACATACGGAGGGAGGAAAAGCGAGCTGACAGGACATCCAGAGAAACAAATAAACCACGTGGACTGTTAAGGTAAAGTCTGATCAAGTTTCTTTTCAGCTGTGAGCTCAGTGTTCGCATGTGTGTTCTGTAACTTCATTCACAGCTGATGGGCTGCGCCAAATAAATTACACTGGGCGTTTATTTGGAAACCGGCAATTAATTGGAACTTGGCATTCATTTGGTATTTTACGCAATATATACATATATATATATATATATATATATATATATATATATATATACATATATATATATACATATACATGTATACATATATATATATATATATATATATATATATATATATATATATATATATATATATATATATATATATATATATATGTATAAATATAGATATATATATATACATATACATGTATACATAGATGCCATATAGATGCCATATATATCTATATAAATAAAGTTAGTGTTCATATCATCTTTATGGCCCTAATTTCATGGCGCAGCGCAGGGTGCGCAAGCCTGGCGCACCCAGGGCAGTGTTAATTTCGTCCGGCGCACTGTTGTGCGCTGCCTATTTGAGAATTTGGTAGACCGTCTGCGCAGAGATGGGTGTGAAGGTGCACCAGGGGAAGGTGCCGACAGATTCAGGTTGGCGCAGGTATAATTTCGTGCCAAAAAACTGTGCGGAAGGTGCGCTGAAAGCTCGCCAGCTCCAACCTTGTCTTCCGCAGCTGCAATTTGGTAACGGGCGCACATGTGCGCACACGTCAACAAAGCCTCAGAGGCAGGTTTCCAGAGTGTCAGGAACATATTAATGCAATAAACAACCACAGCAATCACCATTTAATGTAACCATCTGAACCAGAACATACATTTATATCTATATTAATTGTCCCGTCACATGTTGGATTAAAGCCGTTTGTCATAATGGAAAATTAACCTGACGGCAGCTGGAAGTTTGATGCACATCTTACAAGTCAACAATAAACAGCCTTAACATCTGACACTGAGTATATATCTGGCTTCTCTCATTTCATCAAATTCAAAGAAAAGAGGGAGAAAAAAGACAAAGAAAAAAGAGAAAAAAAAATGTTCGTCACTAAGGATTAACCTGTGATTTCCCATATTTCTGTTTTAGCCTTTATTCTTAACGTGATCTAAAAAGATGGAGTACATTATTGTAAGGAGGATGAGGCGGAGACACCGGGAGAATATATAGTATATCACTAAAGGTTCTGCTATTTGGTGATGACAAACCAGGAGTGCAAGTGGATCACAAGCATTATCAATGGATAAGCCTGCTGCTGTGTAGCTGTCTCTTAATTTTGTACTACTATTAATAACAAAGGAACAGATTACATCTGTCCCGGGAGCTGGCCCACACGGTGATGCGCTTCGTGGCCTCCAATGTGCGCCCCGATGGCCAGTCCGTTCTCCCAGTTGCTGAAGGGACAGCGGCTCTGACCGTCTCCGCTACCGGGTGTATCCGCGATGGCAGGGATCATTCAGACCAATCAGACACTGCGCCTCGGCCGCAGCGCATTTAAAGGCAAGGAGAGGCGGTCATTTGATTGGTGGAAACAGCACTCAGCTGTGTTAAACCCACTCACACCTTTTCTCCTCCCTCTCTGGCACTTGCGCGGAGGGGCAGGGATGGAGGCATGGATGCGCCTCTCTTGGCACTGCAGGAAACTTGCAAAGTGCGCTGGTCACACCCTGTCCGCGCGGTGCAGGGTAGGTGCGCCTGCGCCTGGTCTACTAAATTTGAGCCCTTAGTCTTCAGTGTTAATTTACCATTCCAGGCCAATGTTGCAAATCTGCAACATCCCAGAATGCATTGCATGTGAAGGTCTCTCTAAAAAAAAAGTCAAAATTGTGTATTACTACCCCATATGATAATTTTCCCCAAATATCTGATTTTTCCTGCTACTAAAACTTAATTTGAGCCTGAGAGGGTTAAGAAGCTGCTTTTATAAGTTTTGGATTTTTGTGTCTCACATCTGAAAGCATATTTCATTCTAGCAATGGCCCATAGGAAGAAATTGGGAATTCAATACATTTATTCTGCCAATCACATTTATTATGGGCCAAACAGATGTTGTAGTAGTCAGCTGATACTGCTGCAGTGTACACTGTAAATGTGAGCCACTGTTTAGAGCAAACTCTCACCAAAACTTGCTGCAAGTGGAGAAAAATATCCTTTCTATTGTAACAGGTTTTTGGTGTTGTTTGTTTTTCATTTAACAAAGAATTGAGGTTCAGATCTGATAAAATTTCCACGGAAGATGTTAGCATTTTTGCTAATCTCTGTCACTTCTTGCTGTCGTCACACTTATTCTACTTCTTTCTGCTGTAAAAGGACTCTCAATCAGTCCCTCTTTAGCCCAGCACAGTTGTTATAGATTGGAGAACAAAGACTTAGTTAACATTCCAGATGACGACACATAGAAAAGTACAAAACGAAAGAAATGCACATTACCTTCAGATTGAATCTTACATAACTTTCTCTGACTGCCCTAACTCAGTGTGGTTTTTTTTTCCATGGACATATATTTAAGCTAGGTGTGAAGCCACCACCATAATCATTTCCCATGTCAGAAGCTATATAAACATGTGGCCTCTCATGGTCTAATAACCTGCTGTGGCACAAAGCAGCATGGATAATTAGGCAGTCTCATGCAGAGGGCACAGCTTTCATGAATTTCAAAGTTCCACACCTGTGACTTTAAACAGCACTTTTATCCTGCTTTTAATATTTTCTCTGTTGTTTGCGGGCTCCACAGCTCTGTGCTGCCTGACAGGAGAGATGACTCCATGTTCAGGAAAAGTTATTACTTTCCTCAAGTTTCAAGTCATTATTTGTCAACTTTAAAAAAAAAAAGATTTCCTCCCATTAAGTGTATCGACACGAAAGGCTGTGCCACAGTCAGCAAGAAGGAAAGGGTTTTTTACACATTTAAACCTCTTTTTCTGATTTAGTCATTAAGACCATCAAATTTTGCATAAAATTCAACTTAATGCCGTTTTGATCACAATCAGCAATAGTATGAACGATTTGTCTGAGTGAAAGCACAGGAACAAATTACAGATGATATTTTGGTGAGGTCCTGTGCTAAGTGCAATTATGTGTCTGTCGATGTCTAGCTAATTGCAGGTTTAATTTGTTTTTGACACTTCTTCTAAATCTACTTTATTTTGCAATGTAGAGGTTATGAAGTTTTTTAAAACTGTTATTTTGGCTTCTGTATGAATTCTATTATGTTTAAGTGCTCGAATCAGCAAGTGTAACTGATTTTTAAATTACCTTGGCTGTCTGTCACACATTATAAATGTTATTCATTTACGTTATTACCTGTATTTGGAACCAACATCTTCAGGATGTTTGGGCCTTCTACGGATGTCATTTGCAGTGGCGGCTGGTGAAAAATGTCCTTCGTGGGGCAGGACTGTGCAACACTCAGTTTTTAACAACCATCCCCCTACGATTCGACACAAACTACTGGATACCAGCGCTTCGTAAAAGTGTTATTATTGATTCCAAATAAAAATAACAGATTACAGAATGGTGCACACACATATCAGACACACACACACACATAAATATATACAAAAGGTCAACCATATATTGCCAAAAAGCTTACATAACCTATATACAAAGAAATGGGTATGGTGAACATGTGGTGCATGTGTAAATTGGAAATAACTTTATACAGAAATGAGTAAGGGGAACATGTGTGCATGTGTAAATTGGAAATAACTTTATACAGAAATGAGTGAGGGGAACATGTGTGCATGTGTAAATTAAAAATAACTTTATACAGAAATGAGTAAGGGGAACATGTGTGCATGTGTAAATTAAAGATAACTTTCTACAGAAATGAGTAAGGGGAACGTGTGCATGTGTAAATTAAAAATAACTTATACACAGAAATAAGTAAGGTGAACATGTGTCTAATTGTCCACATTACTTTTCCTCCACACAAAAAACCTACTTCTCTTTACCTATTTTCAAGTCCCCCCAACTCCGTTTTACGTTGAACATGAACAAATTGTTTGTTGATACGCCGAAGTGACGGTAAAATGCGGGTTTCGGGGCTATCACAAGTTGACACTGTCGAAAGTTTGACATTTCGATAAGGCATCTCAGATAGTTACCTATATATTACCTTCCGTATATTTACGCCGTCAAATAAGTCTGTAAGTCTTCAAAGTCTTTCGTTGTCACGCTAAATGTTGTGAAGTCACTTTCACCACTAAGTAAGTAAATGGGTGTAAAGAGCTCATTTTTGTGTATAATATGGATTCAGGAGATGTATGGATAGTAAACAAAAGGGTCCTTCAAAGGCACACCCCCTTCACATCTAGCTGGACTGTCACCAGTTAATCTAACACCAGTTAATACAGCACACCGGCACCAACACGAGCTGAATTAACCCTAGGGGCAATTTCAGAAGCACCCTTAAGAGATTTTTTTCAACGATGCTGATTGGCCAAATTCACGTTGATATGCGCTTATCTTGCCCTAGCAACAGTCCCTTATTGGCTATTCATCACTGTCTGATGGGCACTGGAAAAAGCGCCCATCAGACACGGAGGTAGAGACGAATAGGCTTACTTTTGTTTTACATTAATGAAAATTAATTACTTTATATATTAATATGTATATATTTATGTTTATATTTGTATTTATATCACACATTTGAATAAGTAAGTTTTGGTAATATTCATTTTTTCAAAATAAACACATTTAATATCACACTCTCCACTGGGGGGGCGGCGCCCTAGTGCCCTCTATTTGCTAGCCGCCACTGGTCATTTGTTAATGTTAATACCTAGGATTCTGGTGGCTGAGCAGTAAACTTACACTAGCTGTCAGGTATCAAGTCCGGCATGTGCTCCTTTAGCACATCATTTCCCACTCTCTCTCCTCTCAGTTTCTAACTACATCAAAATTATCTTATCAAAATGAAGGTGTCTAAAACCCACAAACATGTACAAAAAGTCTGTACATAATAACAAAGCATATTGGCTAAGTAGCATTAGCATTTAGTTGACTATTGGGTGCCTCCTGGGCCCTCCTTTTGTTCCAGTCATTGCTCAAGTTTAACTCACGATACTTCACTCAGTGATAGAATACAGTCAAGTTTTTTAAGTATGTTAAGCACATTTACTGCTTTTCTGAGTGTTTAATAATGCAGGTATGAACAGTAAAAACAAAGGAACATCTTATTCTTAAAGTAATCAGTAATACATTCATACAACTGTTAAAACTTATATTTCCGATTTCATTATTGACCGTGATTAGTTCCTTTGGTGAAGTTGTTAAAGTTTTGACACACTTAGTGCTGGTACAATCCTGTGTGTATGTGTTCACCGTAACACCAAACCAAAAGTGGACCATGCAGGGCCCCCTTCAGGCTGTGTTTGCAAGGCCAGTGAATCTGTTGAGCCAACAACTTAGCCGTCTCCTGAGGGGAAAGCCAATCTGCTAACTTTAATAGGCCAATCACTGCTACTATCCTAAATGTTAAAACACATCAGGATGGTCACTGGGTTAATTATGAGAGACATCAACTGCACAATTTAATCAGTTTTATATACACAACATTACAGATTTAAATTCGAGCATAAGCCTAGTGTCCGACTATCAGATGTTAAGTCATGTTGCATGTGTCCTCCCTTGTCCTTTGTTTATTTATTTATTTATTTATTTATTCATTCATTTTTGAGGCACAACAGCTCCAGAGAATCCTTTGCCTTTTCTCTGCACCTGCCTCATACAAAAGATACCACCAAAACACATTTTCTTTTCTATTTCTCCCCAAAGGCTACTTGTCATAGTCCAACTTGTCATCACTTAAAAACTTGTTTCCTCTCCTTCCCCTCTGTAGTCCCACTCATCCTCCAGTCACATTCCAGGGCTGCTGCAGCTAACAGAGGATCAATCAATCCATCAATCAATCAAACTTTATTTGTAAAGCATTTTTCAAATAAAATTTTGTGGCACAAAGTGCTTCACATAAGAAATAAAACAAAATTACAAAAAATGACATGATTGCATACAAATGAAAACTAGAAAAGCACTCGGAGAGCGCAGACCTCCGCCAGCACCACAGTCCTCTCCCATATTGTGATTTTTACCATAAATACCAGTCCTATCTTTATTTCATCTAAATATTTAGATTCCTTGACCATGAAAACATATAATTAGCAACTGGTTTCATCATGATATCTGTTTTAGTTCAGTAGTTATTCACGAAAATCACATTTTTCCTTTATGGCGGATCCAGACGGTGATCCAGATCAACACCAAAATCGAATAAGTTCTTCGTTGTCTCATGCTGAACATTTCCTGAAAATTTCATCAAAATCCATACATAACTTTTTGAGTTATTTTGTTCACAGACAGAGAGACAGACGAACAGACAAACAAACTCTCCCGAAAACATAACCTCCTTGGCGGAGGTAATAAAAAGACCCCATCCACCCTCACAATCCACATACAACACACAAACTAAAAGAATCAAGCACACAGAGACACAAAAAGGAATTCTAAACAAAAAACAATAAAAGACTGAGGAAGACTGAGGAAACGCTATCTTTAACTAAAAGTGAGGAAACACAGGAGCTTAAAGTTTAATTATAATTAAAAATCATTCGAAATTAGATTAAAAAAAATACTATAGGGAAAGGATGGTCAAATACATTTTTATTTAAAAAAATAATAAGAAATAATATGGTTAAATTAGATAACATTAAAACAAATGTGTCATAAAAGCAGCTAAAAGTACAAAGAGATGGTAAAAAGAAAAGCAATAAACAGAGAATAAAATTCAAAATAACATCTGAATTGGAATATAGAAAAAAAAAACAGATTAAGAGGATTATAAATAATGAAAAGATAATAGATGGGTATGACTATAATCAGCAAAAAAGGTATGTTACATCCAAGCTCTTAAAAGGAGGGTAAAAGGAGGAGAACATAAAACCAGATGGAACGGTTTAACAGAGGTGTTTAATAAAAGTAATAAGGATTTTCTTACAAACTCTGGATTGCCATAAGCTTAAGTTAACACAGAATACCAAACAAGATTATTTCAAAGGGGCAAACTGAAGCTACTAAACAATATTTCTTGTGCTGAGCCTGGTGAGGTTGAGCAACAGTTCACGTCAGACACAGCCGCTCCCGAGTGTCAGGCCAGCCAGCCTTTTAAAGGGGTTGCCATTTACTGGCCAGCTTCTCATTGGAGACTCCGTACACTCCTGATGGTCAGGCGCTCCAATCCCCCACCTCCACCTGGCAACCTGAGAGAAGAGGGAGAGACACATCCACGCATGCGCACTCACACAGACACACACGCACACACAACAACCCAGCTGCAGCAACCTTAACGAGGTAGGTCTGAGTTTGCTTTTAAAGATCAGTACATCCCTGCCTGAAGTTCATTTGTGCTCTACAAGGCTGAAAACCTAATTCAAGATTTGGTTCAACTGAACATAAATGCAATGATATTGTGTTATATTTAAAATGTGGTATTGTGCAGTATCAAAGCATTGTTTTGTTTTTTTGAAAACCTTTGTTTTGAACTCTCAGTTGTCTCCTTCCACATCAGAAAGCTGAGCTCTGTCTTATTCCTTCAATCCAATTGCACATAATCATAGAATGAAATGTATTATAACATTTTTAGAGCACAGGTGAACAAGTGCATGAGCATAAAGTTTCACAGTTATTTACTCTCTGGTTGAACTTTTTCCTTCATGACAGCAGTGACAGAGCTTGTGTGTGATGTCCACATGGACAACCTACACAGATAAATATTCAAGGTTGGGTCTTTTTTTTCTCAAAGTAAAACACTATTAAGTCTCCATTATTCTAAATACTGAAAATACCAATTAATGGCAGGGGCGTTTATTTGTTTCAAACACTGATTAGGCCAGGCGTTTATTTGGGACCAGGCGACTATTTGGAACAGGCGTTTAATTCCTTTCCCACAAAAGTCTTTCTCAGCAAAAAATGAAAAACTATGGTAAATGTAATCAAATTATTTATTTACACCAGTATGAATATCACCCTTACAGCAAGATTACAGTACTGTAGTTATACAGTTGTCTTCTTCTTTCAGCTCAGCACTCTCTAAACACTCTTAAAACTGGTAAGGAACTTTCTTACCAGTAGTAAGTAGTTAAGTTAAGGTCTTACTTCTGTTTTTTGGCTGCACCTGGGCCATGGAGATCAGCAGCAACCGCTAACTGACGTGTCCAGCCTCCTGACATTAAGGGCAAATAACCTGCAGCAATGGCAACGTCTTCTTCTTTGGATTTGTAAAGTCCTAGTCTGTAAGATTCTGTCTTTCTGCTCTCTAGTGCCCTCTGTGGATGTTGAGTGAAACTGCACTGTTGTGAAACAGAGCGCCGCACACTAAGCTCCATTATGTTGACATACAGAGGGAGGAAAAGTGAGCTGACAGGACGTCCAGAGAGACAAATAAACCATGCAGACTGTTAAGGTTCAGTCTGATCATGTTTCTTTTCAAACGTGAACTGTCAGCTGTGAGCTCAGCGTTCACATGTGTGTTCTGGAACTTGGACCGTAGCTCGTAGGCTGCGCCTAATAAATTACTAACGGTGTTGTTTGGGAATGGGCGTCTATTTGTTAAAATGTACTGCTACACTCCACGATTATTTGGAAACCGGCGATTAATTGGAACTCGGCTTTTATTTGGTATTTTATGGTAGGCTAGTTTAAAGTTGGCTTATGTCTCATATAACACCCCTTTTGTCCAACTTTGAACTCCCCAATCAACTGCCCTGTCACTCAACTAAAGAGCAAATACCCAAACATACAACAGAAGAAAAAGAAATTTTTGACTAATAAATAGCTAGAAAAAAAACAGTAACTAGAAAATCACTCAGAGAGTGCAGACCTTGGCCAAGCAGCTCAATTATGACAGTAGCTTTTCCACTCTGATCGGACGGCTGGGTCTCATGTCTGCCCATGTGGTGAACTTCTCCGTTGACATTGCAAGGGAAGCTGGAAAAATGTAGTGAAATAGGCTTGAAAAACCTTGACATCAGTTGGCAATGAAAGGGATTAGCCATTAAAAATCTTTAGTGTTTTTTGTGACATCAATCTGGATTGAATCTAAATTAAATTTATCTTGACGATTTAGGTATATTACATATATTATCCTGTAAATCTTGAAGAAAATCCATGAAGTCTTGTCAGAGATATGATTTTTTTTAAAATTTGTCCCACTGTAGAGTTGTGGGATTTTTGTTGTGCGGATCATCACCAAAATGAAATAGCTTTGTCCTTAGACCAAACCACACCTCTAGTAAAATTTTCATGTAAATCCATCAGTTTTTGTGTAATGTCGCTAGCAGACAAACACAAACAAACACAAACAAACAGACCCTGGCGAACACTCAATATCCTTGGCAGAGGTAATAATTTCTGCATGTGCATGTCTGAAAGTAACAGTATTGGGAACATTCACATTCTGGGCAGATTTGGAGCAGCCTTAAACCAAATGTTGCAGATTAAAGCATGGCTAAGCACATTGTGTGTTACATTATTATTACTATCAAAAGCAATAGTTCCATTCCCAATATCAACATCACACAGTAACAACTGTACCATTTTAGGAGGGGAAAGTTTATACATCAGAAAAGTCAAGTTTGTTTGTTTTGTTGCCTCAATAATAAATGGTGAGTACTTAAGGTAAAAATGAAAGGTAATGATGGTTTTAATTTAGGACGGACCATGCATCTTTGCCCCAGAAAGCTTTTTTCCTTTATCCCCCCTAATGGGTGGGCCTTGCTCACTGGTGAATGCTATAATGTAAGCTGCCTCAGAAAACTGATAAAGGGAAACTTAAGAATTGACCCCAAAGTAAAGTTTGCATGTAAATTATGAAAATGCTCAAAAAAATAAGCTCAATTATGTTGAAACAGATGCAAAGAAGACTTGCCGTCAGAGACTTGTACACTCTGCTCAACCAGAGGGGTGTGGGGTATCGTGGGGGGATATCATCTGTTTTTGTTTATGTAAGGTTTGCAGCAGACATAGTCGAAGGATTTGTCTTTCAATCCATTTATGTGTTGCTAGATAACAAAGCCTGCTGGGGGATGTAAAATTTAACACCTAAATTTTGCTGTTGAGTGCATCACATAGATCACAGTTACATAAATAACAACACTTTGTTCCTTCTGCTCACCTTTTTTACCCATCCAGGACAGGAAGAGACATGAAAGGGGCCTTTGGGGCTCAGCAGAGCATCAGCCCAAGGCGCACACCATTATATGACATATGAGCCAATATGTCTTCCTTCACAATTGCTCTTAAATTATTCAGCAGCAACAAACAAGTAGCACCAGTCCACATTTCCTCACATTTCACCCTCAATGGTCTTGTAAAAACTGCTTACAGTTGTCAGCCATCAAAAGCTTCAATTACAGCCACATATTTTGCTGCCAGGTCTTCCTCTCTTCCTCTTTCCCCTTCGCATGCAGCACCTTCTCCTGTTTACACATGACCCTAACTCAATGTTTTCTGTAATCCACTATTATGAGACATCAGATTTATCCCTATATCTATCTGTGTCAGGATGCCCATGCGGAGAGGCGAAGACAAGGAACCCAGCATGTGGTGCGTGCTGATTTTGTTATTTTGATGACACAAATTCCCACCAAAAATCCAGGCCCGGGGTTTTGTGTAAAGTTCGGATTATTACAACTTGGTCAAGTTCTGACTAACACTAAATTGCTAATTAATCAAATTAATCTTGAAATGTGACTTATGAGATCCATTTTTACCTCCGCCAAGGAGGTTATGTTTTCGGGAGAGTTTGTTTGTCCGTCTGTCTGTCCGTCTGTCTGTCTGTCCGTCCGTCTGTCTGTGAACAAAATAACTCAAAAAGTTATGGACGGATTTTGATGAAATTTACAGGAAATGTTCAGCATGGGAAAAGGAAGAGCTGATTTGATTTCGATGTTGATCCAGATGAGCGTCTGGCCGCCATGGCGAAAAATGTGATTTTCAAAAATAACTACTGAACTAAAATAGATATAATTATGAATCCAGTTGCTAATGGTATGTTTTCATGGTCAAGGAATCTAAATATATTTAGATGAAATAAAGGTAGGACTAATATTTATGGTCAAAATCACAATATGGCTAATGACTGTGATGCTGGCAGAGGTCTGCGCTCTCCAAGTGCTTTTCTAGTGTATTTCTGTGTTTATCAGGTTTCATACTTTATCATTATATAATATTACTGCAATGACTTTATAAATAAAGTCTTGCAAAATTGTAAATATGAACAACTAATGGACAATGTATACACATTATATAGTATCTTTAACTACTCTGTGATTTGCAGCCTATAAATATGTACTTCAAAAAAAATTTGAAAGGGCAAAATAATTTTGATAAACTGAACAGCTTATGCTTGGTTCTGTATTGTTTTAATAACAACAAAGAAATATTAAAAGTAAGTAAAAGTTTTCTGGTCTGTACTTTTATGGTAGCAAAATACTTTCTGTGGCATGATGGTGGATGGGGTCAATTTATACACAGCAATAATAAAGGCTGAAAGTATCCAGAAAGCTTGATATCCAGGTTTAATTGGAAGGTCCAGTCAGGATAATACAGCTTCGTGTGATGACGCTTGTCCTGCTTTTTTCCTCTCAGTGAATAAAACACCTCTAATGACCGTGGTCCCAATGGCAGCTCGTTAACTCCAACTATCTCCATTAGACTGAATAGGCTCTGATCCTGTGTGTGTGTACATGTGTGTGTTTGTGTGTGTGTATTTTTGATGCCATCTTTTTTCAGGGTGAGTCAAAGGATATATGGCAGGAGTATGAAAATAAGTATGGACTCTCAATTAAAGCAGCTAAAGTGCACACCAAAGCAAAATAATCTTGCACACGTTTCAACCTTATCCACACATTAACATCTTATTGTATGATCACTTCTTGTTGTTAGGATGTTGTCTGTCTCAGAAGTGCGCTGAAAACCTGCAGCTCTCCTGCCACTATAGCTTCAATAATATTATGGGCTGCATTTGTTTCCACCAGCAGGAATGACATTTAACACAGCAGCTGCAGAGAAAGTTAATAAAGGGAGTGTTTGCAGCATTTTGGCTTACATGGCTATAGAGCATTATTTATTCAAGCCACAGTCTCTGTGTGCAGGACTACTCAGTTTATCTTTCAGTCTGGCACTTATTGGTTGGAATCATTACCTTTACCCACAGCACCTATCAGAAATCTTCCTAAAACGCAGTGGAAGATCCTTTTAATACCATTTTATTAAAGATTTACAGGAACAAATTAGTCTTTTCATCATACTTTATAGGCCATATTTAAAGGTTTATGCATTTTCCTTTCATTTTAGAAATAAAGTTTTGACTTCTTTTCATGGCCCTCTTTGTTTTTACTGTGATACCTAAACTCTCCACCACTGTAGCATGAAAGTAGTGGCAGGGGAAACAATGAAGAAAGTTTTCTTGTAAAACAAACACATAAATGTGGCGAAATTAACTATTTACAGATAAAACTAATAAAGTTAGGCCACGAGGGCCCAGAGAGCAAAGTGAATTAGGACTCTTAAAATTAAAATGCTTAATCCTTGATATTTACATGCTTGGCTGCATTGATGGTCCGAGTGGCCCAATTGGCCCCAAACTTAGTCAGGGATAACAACAGGGATTAGATATGTTTTGACTGACTTAAGATTCAACATTCATTTGTTTGGAACTCTGAGCATTTGCCACAGAGAAAAGGCTTTTGGTGACATGCGCCTCCTGTGCCCCTGTCACCAAATTACAGCTGCAGAGGGTGCGCTTCACCTGCACCGAGAATAAGCCAGGTTTTAGCAGGCGAGCTTTCAGCGCACTTTTCACACAACATTGTCACTGCGCCAACCTGAATCTGTTGGCACCTCCCCTGGTCACCATCACACCCATCTGAGCGCAGCCGATATACCAAATTGCCAAATTGGCAGCATACGGCCATGGGTCAGACAAAATGAACACTGCGAAAGGCCCAGAGAGTCCTCCCTGCTCGTCATGCCTGAAAAATCAAGAAGGCAACCACCTTAACTGACGTCCTCAACTCTTCCTGACTCCTTCGTTGGTTAAATGTGCTTCAGATAAATGTTACATCATTTGTTTTGCTGCAGTTGTGCCATCCAGATAGAAGAAGATAGAAGAAGAGCAAAATTTAGGAGTACTTTCTCCTTTTGCCTGCAGGTCTAAACCTGGCAATATGGGAATAATAAATTTAATAAGTAAAAAAAAAAAAAAGTTGTGTAGTACATTGTATATGTGTGTCCTAACAGCTATTAGAAATAATGGTAAACAAAATGGAGCTTTAGCGAGACAGATTGTTCTTTATAAGTGATGTTGAAACAAACTCAATAACCTGTGCAAGGAGCCACTGATACCTTAAACATTGGACGCCTTTCAGCCAGACAGGAAAGTTAATGTGTCTGTGACACTGGAGGGGCTTAAAACCATCCTCCCTCTTGTTTATCTGGCCTATCTCCATTTGGTGTATTACACTACTGTTCACTGATATTTACCTTGCCCTTGGCTCCAGCCAACAGGCCAATAACACCCGGACCATTCTTCAAACCCAGCCTAGATAGATCCCTGAATGGGGAAACGCCAATGAATCAATGTCAGGCCTGAAGCACATGGTGATGCTCTGATTGTTTGAGCAGGATTAAGAGGCCACAGGCAGCTCAGTGCATGTGTGTGTGTGTGTGTGTGTGAGAGAGGGAGGGAGAGATGTAGAGGCAATAGGGTTTGTGGTCTGGATGGGGACCAAGATTGTTGATTGCAGGTCATCCCTCTTATCAGCTGCTGAGTGCCTGGATGTTAGAGTGAGAGTGAGGGCAAGTGGAGAGGTATACGTCAACCTGTGTGTGTTAATGTGTGTGTGCATATGTGTGTGTTGGGGTTAGAAAATACTTCAAATGCCAAACATGTCAGTAATGAATAAAAAAAACAATTTCATTTTATTGACATTTATGTTACACTTTTTATTTATTTACTTTAATAGATGATTAGAACAGAACAAAGAAGACAGGAAAACAATAACAAATTGATGACATTAAAGGGATAGTTTGGTCATTTTGAATTGGGGTTGTATGAGCTCCACATGGCTACTAAGTACATTAGATGCAGTAGAAAGTTCTCTCCCCTCCCTCAGTAAGCCACAGTCTGTAAGAGTCTGTTACACAGAACCAGCCGCAAACAGGGAAGCATCATACCAAGAAAAAAGGGTATTTTCTCCTCCTACAAGAGCTACCATCAAAAATAATACCACAGTTTAAGAGTACACTACATATGCATGTTTTAAAGTGCATTAACTTTTCGGAAATACTGTATAACAGGTTGTCACTCTTTCAACATCGGTGCAATCTTTCTTTTTGATATGTATCACGGCTTTGCCACAGCAACAACTCCACTGCAGCACATGTTACATGCATATGAGTGGTAAAGTTGCTGACTTTAAATCTGGTGGCCTGGGTTAAATCGTGGCTGAGACAGTCATACTTTTCATCTGTGTATCACAGCCTTCAAATATGCTCACTTTTCAGAGAAAAAATTGGGCAGTGCAGTATCTTGAGCACAAGTGTTCTTGTATTATTCACGTATTTAAATGTAATAGTTTTAAAAGACAAAAACATTTCTGGTTGAATTTTCAAGCTCTCCAGATTTAGCATACCAACACCTACAGACTCCATTCTTGTTTTAAAGGTGGGGTTGGTAATCTGATTGAGATACACTTTTTGTAATACTGGTTAAAATGATCTTTATGACCCGATGGCAATCAATTCATAATGTGTTCTTAAAATAGAGTGAAAAATATCCCCTATCTACAGCAGGAGTAAAACTGGGAAAACACTAGCCAACAAAAATGTTGGATCACCAATTTTTAAACCAATCAAATCCTGCCGCCGTTCTGCTGGCCTCCTGCACATACATTTCACTGACGTGCACTGGCCCTGGTTCAATGTAGCCGAGCTGAGAGGAATCCAAGTCTGCTGGAGAA
Organism: Scarus forsteni; assembly: GCA_036419115.1. Classification (NCBI taxonomy): domain Eukaryota; kingdom Metazoa; phylum Chordata; class Actinopteri; order Labriformes; family Labridae; genus Scarus; species Scarus forsteni. Next base: position 1,221,396 of record JAZDUH010000137.1, on the reverse strand, counting down.
TGCTTACCTGTCAAGTTTTGGCTTTAAAAAATAAGGGAAGGCCGCTATAAGCTGTCCTTAAACCCCAACCAAGCCCCAGCATCCCTCACATTTTAAGACAGGTGCACAAGAAATCTTAAAAGAACACTTTGTTTTTCTTGGTTTGTTCTACTATTGACTCTAATCTCGTGACAGCTGCCACCCAGGCTACTGCAGGTAGCCTTTCTTTTATCTCAGAGATGAGGACTTTTCACTTACCTTGACATGTTTTGGCGGAAACTTACGCCTTCCTCAGAAGTGTCACCAGGTGATAGGTGTGACGCGTTTAATCAGCTGGTGTTTCGGAGGTGTGACCCTCCTGTCAAATTTTCTGACAGGAGGTCACGCCTCCCACTGTCTGTTCGCCTCTGCAGGACGCTGCTCCAGGTGTGTGAGAGCATATATGCCCCCTTGTCCCTGTTCATCGCCCCTGGGCCCTGTTTCCTGATCTCGATGGCTCGATGTTTGTTGTCCTTGGTGCGGATGACTCTGGCCTTGTCCCAGTCCATAATATGATTTTCTCCTTTGCAGTGGTCCGTTATGGCAGATCTGTACTTTTCCTGTTGTGCTTTTTTCTTTTTTGATCTTGTTTGTCTTGTTCCTGTTTCTTTTTAAAACCCCTTTGGATGTTCTCTCCTTCATGTATTGAAACTCCTCCCAGTCTCCCCAATGTATGTTTTATTGCATGATTGGCATGGTATCTCGTATATGATTTCGTTGCATTTATTGTTTTGTTCAATTTTGTCCTTTGGATGTACCAGCATTTGTCTCAGTTTAATGTGTGGTTTGACCAGTATGTGATGTTATATTTTCTCATGGCCCTCTGGATGCGTTCAGTGATCCCTCTGACGTACGGGAGCGTCACCACTCCTCTGTTCACTGTTTTGTTTGTGTGTTTCTTTCTTGCCCCCCGTTTGGTTTCTTTTCTCTTCACCTGTCCTGTGCCTTTATTGCCCATTGTGGATACGGACAGTTTTTTAATGCCTCCTGGATGTGATTTTCTTCCTGTGTTCTGTCTTCTGGGTCCCTGATTATTGTTGTGCATTCATATAATGTTTGTGTGCAGTGGGATGCTCTGATGTCCATAATAGATAATGGTCTGTGTGTGTGTGATTCCTGTAAATTTTTGTTTTTATTTCTCCAGTGTTTGTATGATGTATTTTGATGTCCAGGAAGGGTATGGTTTGTTTTGTTTCCTCCTCGTGTGTGAATTTGATGTTTCCTGTGGTGTCCATGGTGTTCAGATGGTCTGTGAGTTTTTGAGTGTGTCCTGCCTTCACCTTCTCCAGATTGTCGTCCAAATAGTTTTCCACAGTGTTGGTCTGTATTACTCAGGTGCTGATGTTGTGGCTTTTGTTTCCAAGTCCTCCATGAAGAAACCGCACATTATGGCTGACAGTGGCTCCCCCATGGCAAATCCCTCTTTTTGTCTGTTTATTGTACTCCTGAACTGAAAATAAGTTGATGTGGCGATGCAATGGAGAAGTTCTGTAATGTCCTGAACAGCAGGTGGCGTGACCCTCCTGTCAGGAAATTCGACAGCAAGCTCACACCTCTGTAACACGAGCTGACTTAATGCGTCACACCTATCATCTGGTGACACTTCTGAGGAAGGCGGAAGTTTCCGCTGAAACATGTCGAGGTACATGAAAAATCCTCATGTCTGAGATAAAAGAAAGAAAACGTATCTATGTTATTTGAAGACATAATGGAGACCATTCAACTACTGCAGGTAGCAGTTCTCGCAAGGCTTTTTCTTCTTCTTTGGTTTTATGGCGGTTGGCATCCATCATTTTGGAGCATTACCGCCCCATTCAGTCTTGTGACAGAGTTCAGTTTGGAGAGGCAGAGGGGTGTTTTTAACAGTGTTGCCAACTCCTCAGTAAGGAAAGTAGCTATTGGCTGTCCCAAAAGTCGCTAAAAGTCGCTAAATGACGTCATCACCTATTTTGTATAATCGGCAATTTGCATGAATTGTAATGGACGCTGTAGGAGAGAGGAATAACATCATGGGGGAGACAAAAGTGGGTAAAAAAACACTCTAAATATGTTTAGAACTACAAATAAACAAAATAATTTCAACATTAACAGCATTAAATGATTTTAATGCTCGTTTTGTCCTGTATTGTTAAATGTTAATAGCAAATTTAATCACATGATTGTTATGTGGGGTGGAATTGCTAGCTCTACAACCAACCCTCCTCCTTTATCCGGGCCTGGGACCGGCAAAGTGACCAAAAAAAGACACACTCTGGCAGTGAGTGAAATGCTTGCAGCGATAGAGTGATCCCGCTCTGCAAGCCAAAAGCGGCTTTGCGCATGCCCATTTCATTTGCAATCTGGACTCGGAGGGGTGAGGGTCTCCTCTCTGCTCTTCCTGCAGCTGGGACTGCTGCACGAGGCTGTGAGACGTCACCGCCTGTGAGTGCTTTGGGATGGGGGAGGGGCTCACGGCAGGGAGCGCCCGTTGCTCGTTGAGGACAGTAACTGCAGAACGATATGTTCACGTCAGTCTCCAAAACACCAGAAAACTCTCCACTAACACCAGAAAAAGTCGCTAGATTTGTCGCTAGTTGCTTTTTTGAAAAAAAGTCGCTAAATCTAGCAAATCTAGCGACAAAGTCGCTAAGTTGGCAACAGTGGTTTTTAATATTATATTGCAGGGGAGATTTATGGGAATTTCTAATACAGCGGGACGTCGGGAAAGAGGATGAAATACATAAAATATGGTAGTTTTATGGCCAAAACAGGAGACTTGACAGCTATGTGGAGAATGGCAGAGGAACTACCCACACCCCGATCTACATGGGGCTGTGAGTACTAACTTTCAATGTTTGTTTGTTTCTTAACTTTACTATGATAATGTTTTGATGTTTTCTTACCGCTGACTGATACATGAATTGGTGTAGTGTAAAACAAAAACGTTGTGCTGGGGGGTTTGGAGTTGAATTATTCTTCTGGATATATCAGCCGTGTGTTCCTTTTGGGGTGGGGGGGTGGGGGCATTTTGGAGGAGAGGTGAGAGGCGCTAGGCGGAGCCCTGAGAAGATGCTACATTTAAATTCATGCTAGTTTTCCAAAATTACCGACCCCAGCTTTAACTGATTCATTGATCTCTCAATTATTTTAGAGATTCATGCATACATACATGACCAGATACATCAATGCTTTATTTTATACATACACACATCAGCACAAATAGAAACATAAATACAGAAAGATGAATATAATTACTTATCTATACATATGCACACATACATCAACAGAACTGTATCACTAAACAATTTCTATCTTTAGAATGCATATTTCATTACATGTTTAACGCTATTGCTACTGATAACTGTCTTTGTCATTTTAGGTCTCATCCAGTTACCTCTTTTAACAATTATAACTCCTTCAGGGTGGGCAAACATCTCAGCAGCTTTCTGCAGTTTTATTTCACATTTATTCATTTTTAGCTTTCTATTACAAACTTTAACATTGTTAGTCCACATGTTCCAGTTGTCAGATTTGCTTGACTGCTTCCAACTATTTATGTCACATTTTCGGCTTCAGCCTCCAAGTCACCATTTTTGTCATAAAAAAATTCAGTCCGTGATGGAAAATATTCAGATTATGTGACCGCTGTTTCTCGCCACAATGACCACAGCCCTCCATGGGTAACGCTGTGCCTGTCTTTCTTATCAAAAGTACTAAATTTAGATGCAAAAACACTGTTTGCAATCAGTTGCAGCTTTGATAAATCAAAATGTGAGTGCTAAATGATTAATTTAATTTACTTTAATTGATTAGGACAGTGCACATCAATCAACAATTTCGTAATACACGTCATTGTAAATATCTGGTTGTTTTTACATTGGGCAAACAAAGAGAAAAATGCGTGAAAGACTGGCAGAACACAAGTATGCCATAAAAACTCTAAACCCAAACTACCCAATGGCACAACACTATAATTCTGCAGGACATACTAATCCAAATTCATTCAAAATCATGGCTATTTAAGTAATTCCTAGATCTTTGAGGGGTGGGGACAGACTCAAATGTCTCTTACAATGTGAACCTTTTTGGATCTATACTCTAAAAGCCAACTCCTTCCCAGGTCTAATTGAAGAAATAGACTTTTGCCGATTATTGTTTGGTGCAGGCTGTTTATTATTGTGCAGCCAGGCCTCTTGTCCTTTTTTCTTATATGTTTTATCATTATATGTCTTTTCTTAATGTCTGATGTCATGTGACGGTGTCCCGTGACAAAATCACATGACACTTCCTGGGTAATTTAAACACCTGTTTCGTGTTGCTAATCATGTTCTGATGAAGACTCTGATGAGTCGAAATGCGTTGACATGTCCCTGACATAATAAAGGATTTTAAATTACATAGGAGTGCCTCGGATGATATGTTGTTTTCTAAAGTTATCAGGCTTTGTTTTGTCACCAGCCTTAAAAACAGGGGTGACTTTGGCCGTTTTCCAGCTACTTGGTACACAACACTGTTTAATAGAAAGATTTTTTTTTTTAATCAAATATGCGGTTGGACTTGCCAGAGACTCTTTATTAGACTTCAGACTACTGTCTAAACCAAATATGTCCATAGCTTTAGAGTTTTTCAGGGATAGTTATGTCCCTTATGCTGAACACTGGTTTGTCAGGATTAGGAAGTTTAATGGGAGTGTCAGGACATTTAAAATTCCTTGTTAAATCCTCAATCGAGTAGATAAAAAAACATTGAGTACTTGCAATAACATCCAAATTATCACACAGTGTACCATTCACCTGTATCTGTAAATCATTCATCTTCGTGTTCTTGTTTTGACCTAGCAGTCTGTTAATGTTTTCCCATATCAATTTTCCATTTTCATTCACCTCATCTATCATTTTAATAAAAAATCTGCTTTAGATTTATGAAGCTGATGAACCACTTTGTTCCTCGGTGAGTTGAAAATATGACAATCAGTTCTAAGTTCTGTTTTTAAGGGCTTTGTTTTAGAGCTCTGTCTCTCTCCTTCATTCATTTCCTGACATCATTGTTCAGCCATGGTAATGTTTTTTGTACCTTTTTATTTGCACTGTTTTAGTGAAAAGGTCAGAACTTCCTTAATCTTTGTTGTGAAAATGTTGCTGCTGTCTTCAGTTGTGTTATTTGTTAGTACGCTGGGCCAGTTATATTGTTTGAGAGGATCTTTCAAGTTATCTTGTCCACTTTTAGGGATTATGTTAACCTTTTTAATCCTAGAAGATCCATCAACATGTTTTCCATTTATTTTTCTGCTACAAATAATTAAGTTGTAGTCAGAGAGCCCAGATAGAAGGTTAAAGATTTGATGATCCTATCAGGTTTATTTGTAAATATCAAGTCAATTGTTGTAACAATAGTGTTTGTTACTCTTGTCAGATTTTTGAATAATTTATGCATGATTGAAGTTATCTGTAAGTTGTTTTGTTTTTTTTCCGGTCAAGTTTAATATCCCAGTTAATGTTAAAGTCCCTAATTACAATAACTTCCCTTTTAAAATTACAGTTATTTAAAATAGACTTCAATTGATCATAAAACACATCTTTGGATGAGAGAGGCTTGTAAAGACTTATCAAAATAAACAACATTTCAGGGGAAAGAAGAACATTCAGACCAAGACATTCCATTTCATTGTCCACTGGCAAGTCAATAACTTTACATTTAAAACATTTCTTCACATAAACAAGCAGTACTCAAGGTGGAGTACTATCTGTCCCTCCTGAATAGATTATATCCTGAGATATTGACAGCAGAAGTTGGAGAAGATTGAGTGAGGCAACTTTCTGATACGTCCAGTATATAAATGTTGGAATCAATAAGCAGATAAGATAAGATGATACTTCATTGTCTGATTTCTAAGAAATTTGTTCCGCATCACCAGCTCATCCATCATCACAGTGTCACATCGCTTAAAAATAAAATGTTCTACTTGCTCAGTTTACTTTAATATGCTGCGGAAGTTGATGTGTCCCAGTAAAAGTCCCTTTGGTTTGGAGCAGGAGTCCCAGACTAGTTTTTTTGTTATGACAATATTGAAAGAAGAAGGAGGAATTGATTTATGTGCAAGGTGTTTTTTGCGTGGATTTGCAGCAGGACCTGCCTGGGGAGGGGAGGAAAGTTTTGCCGATGGAGAAAGCCCGGCACTGTTCCTGGAGCCTTGGTTTCTAAGTTAAATCAAGGCAGCAGACTCTTCTTAAATTGTAATAAACATCCCAGTCTTCCACAACTCACAACTATTAGTAACATTACTATGAGCCCATTAACAGTACAGAAACATGTGCCTCTCAAGTTGGGCCTCTCAGTCACTCGAAACAAGGCTGCTGATAATGTCAATATGGAAATAGTCTGGTATAGCAGAAGTCTGCATGTGTGCGAGTGTAAAAGCCTAACCCGAATTCCAAATAGAGCAAAGACACTGAAGCACTATGGTTTTGCTCTGACTAACAGGCTGGTGACATAGTCCACTGCGGGGCACACACCACCAACATGTGTACAAACAGCAGCACATTGGTTCAGTCAGTAAGTTACAAGACCCACCACTAACTAGGTCACTCTGTTGCAGGCATCACCGTGACCAATCTCTGATAAATAAACAAGACAAGATTTTAATGGAGCTTTTCTTTCAGACAGTTGCAGATATTCAGCGGGCACTTCTACTCCAGTTAATACTAGAACGGGTGCTGTGGTCTGATCACAGGGCGGTCATGCCATGAGTGCTCCTAAATATATGTTCTGTATGTTTTCTGAAGCTTATTAGGTTGTTTAATGAAGCTCTAAAGAGGAATGAGACATTTAGCAGAGGTGATTTACCCCCCGCCATCGTGTTTGCAGCATGAGCCGCAGCAGCAAACAGGTGGCAACACCAAATAAACTGCCTGTACAAAAACATGAGACCCTTGTCATCTGCAGGCTTTGCCACCGACCTGTGTGGGAAATACTGATGAGGGCTGAGAGCTTTTGTGCTGTAGTGTCACTGCGCTCTCCACGGGCTGATGCTGTTTTCTTTCTAATTGTTAACTAGTCGAGTCAATCATTTGTTCATGATATTTTCCCTTTTTCTGTGTTTTTAGCCCTAGTTTGTTTCCAAATGTTTTACATTTTGCAAGTTCTAGCATCACGGTGTACCACTGTTTGTGTGTGAGAAATAAATAGAAGAGAGAAGAGACCGAAGGACAGGGAGAGAGAGAGAGACAGAGAGCAAATTCTGAAACCTGTACAAATGAAATATTTATCTTATCACTTTGTTAGATGATGCTATATGTTAACTTCTTAACTAGAAGTTGGTCTAGACAACAGTGACAACTAGAAGTGTAGGTCTTCATATTTTTTAGGCTGTGACCTCTCTTATTTAAGTAAATATTCAGTCAGTGCTCTGTTTGCACTTGTTTTTCCTTAAAAGATCCACCTTTTATTTAGCCAACTGTTTTCTGAAGATGTAACTTTTTTACTTGATGTGTAGGCCTTTTATTCTTGGCTGGGACCTATTTAATTTAATGTAATTTGTTTGCTCTTTTTTATTTATTTATTTTTTGATTTTCTGTTCTTAATTTTGAATAAAGCCTTAAATAAATTTTCCTAGGACAATTTTTATTTTATGATAAAGGAGCTAGCTGTGCGCTCAATAAAACATGTCCTGCATTAAAAAGATTGACAATAAATATTGTTGACACCATAAAAATGTGGGCATGTTGGGAGGCTGAGACACAAACTGGGCTTCAGTTCGGACCTTCTATTGGAGGAAATTTTATCAACAGGACCTTGGTGACTTTTAATTGAATACCTCTGCTCTATTGGATGATATCTATTTCAATAATATTCACAGTTCTTGCAGATTTTTTTTTAATTCCACAATGTTTGTATAAAATAAATATAGGACCTTAGTGTTGGGTGGGAATCATAATTTTTGGGTGGAACTGAGCTGCCTGGCAGAGGTCTGTGCTCTGAGAGTGCTTTTCTAGTCTTGTTTCTGTTTTTGCAATCTTTTTAGCTGATCATTTGTCTTCATTGCTCGTATAATTTAACCTTTATTGCCCTTAGTTCCTTTCTTTTTATTCATGTATTATTTGTGTTCATGTAAAATTATAAAGTTTTTGACAAACTGAAAAAAGTTTGTTTAATTCAACAGGCTTCACAGTGTAAATTCATGTTGCTGTGCAGATGAAGCTGCCGAATTCAATGTCTGCAATCAGGCAAAGCCATCGTGCTAATCTCCAATCTAACAACGATCGTGAGTGGCCCAAAGTGACATGGTCCAATCAGCATCCTTTGAAGCAGGAAGCAGCAAGATGACCACAGATAGTGACTCCCTGTACAGAGGTTAGCATAGAAGCTAACAGCTAAAGTAGCATTTTTTTTATCAGACCTTGATCACATTTCTTCATTAAATGGAAAATAAATAACAACACCCTAAACTTCTCTTTAGTAAGGATATTTTTGCTTCATTTTTCTCAGGGTGTGTGTTCTATGAAGTACCCCAGGTTCTACCCTTTACACTGCAGCAGTAGCATTTGCATACATGATCATCTGATTGGCCCATAATGAATATGATTGATATATTGATTGGCCAATCTTTAAAAGGTTCTGCCCACTCCCAAACATTTTCTACCAGCTCTTTCCCATTTTGACATTTGAAATGTCTTAACGGTGCATCTGGTTTAACAGGTTAAGTCTGAACTATCTATCTTATGAAAGAAATACATTAAAGAGCTCATAAAAAGGAAGTAGGATGATCACACCGAGATGAAATGGGACTGAGTTTTGGCCTAGAAATTGAAAGAGAGAGGTCCTACTTATCATGATGGATACTTTCTGCATGTATCCTGTTTTTATTTACATTTTACGCAACATTCCAACTTCATTAGAATGTGAGTAGTATGTTCCATTTCTTAACAATTTCAGTTGTCAAAGAGCATTACCAACATAATACCTTTATCAAATCAAAATGTCTGAACCTTATGCACAGCCTGTTATGCCAGTAGTTTTGTTCTCCGTCACATTAAATTAATTTCTTTGGGAGAACATCCAGATACTAAGTCCATTTAGGAATACTGTGAAAAACTCCAGCTACTTAAAGTACATCTGTCATTTTAACAGTCTTTAGAGAACACTAAAATGACAGCAGTTGAATAAACTGTTTTCAGTATGAGGATAAAACCTTACAATCTCCTGCTCTGTCTGACAGTAATAATCATTTTTAAACCTCACGTCACCCGCTGCAGCAAATCTTTCCCTGCCCATCAACCCTTTCCTGCTCTGAATATGGCTGCTATTCTACTTTGATGGATGAAATAAAAAGGCAGTGTAGGTGATTATGTCAGTATGGTATTACTTTTAAGATAACCCTTTTTGTGCTTTATTGTGTGATAAAAATTTCAGTGGTTTAGACAGCATTTACAGCAGTATGGATTTGCTGTGGGGAGAAGAGGAAATGGAACTGTTTCCTTTTATAAAGGTGCTTCCAAAAAACTGTCTGCTGTGAGTTAAAGATCCACAAGTGAGACAAAATTATACAGACCAGCAAACTGTAATCACAGCCTTCTCACATTCGGAGCAGGTCAGAGTGAGTGCTGGTAATTTGTGCCCTTGTAAGGGACTGATAGTTCATAGTTGCTTTCACTCAGTGTATCATAAAGACAGTGTGTAATTTGGTGAAAGGCTGTTTCTTGTGCTGCACCTGCAAGGTATTCCTGATTTTTTTTTAAAAGTAGAATACAGACAGAACTGTGGTAAAGTCTAACTGAAATGTATGACTGAAGGTTACATTTAATTAAGAAAAATAGATAAGCTACTGACCCTGCAAGATCACAAATTAAGGGGCACTCCACCTAAAAAAAAAAATTAACATTTAGTTCTCATAGCAAGTGTAAAGTCCTCCTATAATATATCTGATATCACTGATCAGTACTTTTTTAATGTATATGATCAATAAAAATGAAAATGCAAAATGTTGTGGACTTGAATTTTGAATGTTGCAAGACCAGTTAAACTGTTCTGGTTTATCAGAGAATAAACCCATTTAACTGAATTAGAAAACTGATTGGTATGTTACTATAACAATAATATGGTAACCCCTGTTAAAGAGATATGTCATTTTTTTTGTATTTGGTTGTTTTTTGTGTCTTGCCTAACTCCTGAGTCATGACAAGCAGACAAATACCATTCTGTTGACTGTGCGTCCAGTTAGAAGAAGACTGACCGAAGATGTCCCACCACTTGTTAGCTTAGCTCAAACACTGAGAGTCAACAGGTATAGCTACCCTGTCTATGCCTACAGTCATCAGATAAACTTGAGAGCAACTCTAAATGGTCCTGTGTGCTTGTTATTGACTTAGTATTGTTGATCTACTTACGCAATGTTGACTTTTGCAAACAAGTCGAGTCTTTGAACAGCTCTTTTAAGTGAACGATGGGAATCGATTTGCAATTACGAGTGAGCCATTCATTTGCAAGCCATTCTTAAATTTTCTGGCAATTTGATTTTAATAATGTCTCGCAAATGAACGGCTCACTCACAACTGCAAAATGCCATTAGAAAGAGCCATTAGAAAGACTTTTGAAGTCAAAATGTTATATCTCCAGTGCAATCAACCGCTGAAGTAGGTCAACAAACATATCGTCTGTTTAGGAGTAGAAGAAAGTACTATCATGAAAGTACATGGTAATATAACATCAGAAACGACAGGCACTCAGGATATTTTAGACTTGCTAAAGTCTTTATCTGACGGCTGTAGGCAGAGGCAGGCGAGCTATACCATTATCTCAGTGTTTGAGCTGAGCTAATTAGGGGTGGGTGAGCTCTGCCCCTTTGTTCCCTGTTAATTCAAGCACAGTCGGAAGAATGGTGACCATCTGCTTTCATGGACTCGAGAGTGAGGCAAGACATGAAAAGAAAAAAAGAAAAAAGTTGGCATATCCCTTTAATATCCACTGATTTGATGCACCAGACTATTTCTAATTCAAAGGACATTTCACATACATGTAGTAGCATTGATTCATATGGATAGATTGATTGGCTGATCTGTTACCAATCAGACCAACTGAAAGTAATTTGGATATCTTACAATTTACCCTCCCTTGTGACAGTTTCTACTCTGCTGAGTTATTTCCAAAGAAGTTTTACACTTCTCTTGACTGTGTAACAACAGTTTGTACTGACATAAAACCAGGCTAAGACTAATATGAAAACAACGTATCAAAAGTTAATCTCCCCTCACTTTACTGATCGCATGATTAGTGCCGAAATAGCATATGACACCAGATCTGTAGGTATAAGATTACCCTGTTTTCAGATCTCTGCTCAGATTCTGTAAGTGTATTTTTGTGTGTATCATGAACAAAAAAGAGCTGCACAGTAGACGGAAGCTCTCACATCATCCCTCCAAGTTATGAAGCTTTTTAGTGTCAATCAAAACATTGCCCCAGCCCCTCTGTTTATCAAAAGCATGGTAACAGAAAATAAAAAAAAGTACTTCATCAAACATCAAGAGACCCTAATGTGACAAAAAAACAGAGCTACATGCTGCTTACAACAGCAGGTAATAAGTAATGGAACAATAACTTTTTTTGGTCTTCAAATATGTAAATGTAATCAAAGGGGATTCATCATACATATCATAGATATTTTTAATGCATGGCCACACTCCAGCATACTGTACCTTACATTCAGAAGGAAAGAAAATGCACTCCTAATAAATGCTTATTGTAAACAACATTTTACTGTGTAGTTTCAGTTGGGAATAACTGATCTTATGCCCGTTCAAAAATAATGGCTTCAATCTTCTCTCATTCTTGTTCTTAATAGCCTCATTCCCCACTAAGTCTGAGACTTTATAAAGGTTTTAAAAAAGCAAGTGCCTACATAAAAATCTTTTGTGTGGATTGATTTTAAGGCTTTACTTAATCTTGATCTCACAGGATGCTTTGTGGAGATGCAACAGGAAAATATGTCAGAGTTACAGCAGATGTACACAGGCTGCATTCTGCCATAAACCCTGCCATATTTTACATTGAGCATAGGCAGTTCCCTCAATGGTGCACTGTAAGAACAATGGCTTTATGTCTTCTCCTGCCATCAGAAATTATAGCAGGTGGGTGGGGAGGTGTAATCAAAGGCAGACGGCCTCATAAAGTCAACAAGAAGCTTTATCTGAGGTCTGGCCCATATTGTTAGGGGATCAGACACCCCTTCACTGTGCTGCAGGATGCTTTCACCGTCAATCATCCAGGATCTAGTGTTCTCGGGGGGTGTACCATATGTGATGCTCCTCATGTACACACACATACAAATGACTGATACAATAAACAATTAGAGTACTTTGATTTGCACTGCCAATAAACACATGTATTCTGTTACAAGCATAATTTTCCTTGGAGTGTCAAGTCAAGTCAAAGTTTATTTATAGAGCACGTTTAAAAACAACCTTGGTTGACCAAAGTGCTGTACAGGGGTACAAAATAGTCTCTCATACACTTTATATTAAAAACCCAGTAATATTAATAAAAACAGTAAAACGGATTAAAATGAGCCAAACATTGAATATGCATAAGAACAGAAATAAAATAAGATAAGGATAAAAACAATAAAAGTAGAGTAAAAGAGAGGAAAGGGAATAAAATATAAGGGATAAAAGATACAAAGATAAAAAGACAGAAAGAGATAAAAACCAAGATTACTCGCTTAGTTGGGACTGTACGCCAAAGAATAGAGATGGGTGACATAATTGTTAGCTCCCAAAATGACAATGGAACATCATCACAACAAAGACGTTAGTTTTTCAGTTTTAAACTGTCTCCAATAATTCAGGCTGAGATTAAAATTTTTCTTTGATCAATTTTGAGGAATTCCCATGAAAACTTAAAACCTTGACGTTTCCTGAGAAAATGAAAAGTGGATTGTCAGAATCAGTGTCCTGTGTAGCAGGAAGAGATGGGTGATACAAACAAGACAACATCATTATTTGTCTTCAAGAGTGGGATTTCTTACTGTTTCAAAATCATTAAAGATATTAAAAATATTGACAGGTCTTAATTAGGGTATTGATTCAGTGGTAGCCATGGGCCCTGAAAACTTATTGGCCATCCCAAAGTCTTTGATAATTGTTCATTTGCTTGGCCTAAAATGATGGAAATAAAGAAAACTATGATTAAAAAAACTAGATTGGTTTGATTAAGTTTACTTCCTTAAATTTACAGCACAGTTAAAAAAAGAGTTAAGATTTTTGGCATTGGTAAAATTTCTGAAAGCAGAGTTGATCATACGTACTAACCCTAACCCTGAATATTATCTCCTAAGATAGAAAATCAATTAATGTTCTATTGAAAATGACAGAACTTACATTGCTTGGTATTTTAGTGTGTTTTGTAAAGAATTTAAGTTAGGGAATAATTCACAGCATTTTTTATCGGTGAAAGAATTCTAGTAAACACGGAATAATTAATTACAGCAATACTTGCACCTTAAAGTGTTCATCTGGATGTGACAATTTAAAAGTAAAAAGAGAGTGCATCTCCAACATTACATAGATGTTTGGATCATTAGTCACACCTGATAACCCTATAATTACACTTCATTAGTGTTATTACACCAACTCTCTTAAAAGACCAGATCTTTGTGGAGTTGACTTATAAAGACACTCCCGAGGGGTTAGTATTAACTCTGGTAGTGTTGATTTGACAACAGAGCGTTTGCAGTGATTGATTCAAAAGTGGCCCGGTCATACTGATGTTTTTCCTGTTTTGGTTCTCACATGCGGCTTCGGTGGTTGCCAAGGAAAAAACCCGGGCATGGGAGGAGTTCGGAAAGACCATGGAGAACAACTTCTGCATGGCTCCGAAGAGATTCTAGACCACCATCCTGTGTCTCAGGAGGGGGAAGCAGTGTGCTGTCAACACCATATATGGTGGGGATGGTGCTCTGCTGACCTCGACTCGGGACGTCGTGGATCAGTGGAGAAAACACTTCAAAGACCTCCTCAATCCCACCAGCTCATCTTCCAGCATGGAAGCAAACCTGGGGGACTCTGCAGTGGGCTGTTCTATCTCTGGATCTGAGGTTGCCAAGGTGCTCAAGAAGCTCCTTGGAGGCAGGACCCCGGGGCTGGATGACATCCGCCCGGAGTTCCTTAACGTCCTGAATGTTGTAGGGCTGTCATGGTTGACATGACTTTGCATCGGGGACAGTGCCATTGGATTGTCAGACTAGGGTGGTGGTCCCCCTTTTCAAGAAGGGGGACCAGAAGGTGTGCTCCAACTACAGGGGCATCTGTTCAGGGGTACTGGAGAGGAGGGTCCGTCAGATTGTTGAACTTTGGATTCAGGAAGAGCAATGTGGTTTTCGTCCTGGCTGTGGAACTGTGGACCAGCTTTACACCCTCCATGGGGTGCTCAAGGGTGCATGGGAGATTGCCCAACCAGTCTACATGTGTTTTGTGGACCTGGAGAAGGCATTCAACCTTGTCCCTTGTGGGGTCCTGTGGGGTAGCGGACCCCCTGATACGGGCAGTCCGTTCCCTGCATGACTTAGCAGAGCTTGGTTAGCATTGCCGGCAGTACATCTGAGTCGTTCCCAGTGAGGGTTGGACTCTGCCAGGGCTGCCCTTTGTCACAGATTCAGTTCATTACTTTTATGGACAGAATTTCCAGGCACAGCCAGGGTGTTGAGGGGTTGTCCAGGTCATGACAAAGTCCATAGATTCAGAAAAAGTGTATGATAGAAACCTGCATTAGTCAGTGGAGAGAGTTGTTTCATCACAAACATTTCCCCCACTCTGTTATTATCAAATGTGAATCTGGATGCACTCTCTGCTGTGGTGTGCCGTGGTGTGTTAGACCTCTAACAGCCAATTAAACTATTAGACTAAGAGCGGAAAATGAGGAATGGTCTGCATCAGCTGTAATGATTCCTAATTGCTGGCTAGCATTAAGAACTTGTCTCCTGCTCAACCCTGCAGAGCCAAAACCCTCTCTCATTCTCTCTCCCTCCAACCCCTTGCTGTCTCCATCCAACCTTACAGATTTAATTTGGTAGCTTCAGACTTTCTCATGACTTTATTAAAGGACTTTTTTCACATCACCACTTTTCTTTTTCTCTAAGTGGTTCAGCTGCACAGGCACAGGCTGGGACCGCTGCAAATTAGATGACTTGATATCACATCAAAACCAATGAAGGTGGGACCTGAACCCCCCCCACACACACACACACACACACACACACTCACATGCATGCTCCTCTTCTCTGTTGTCTTTCATCAGGTCTCTGAAATCAGTAGAGGGAAGAAATAAAAGGACCCTGATGTCACTCATTGGTTGAACCTTTAAGAGGATGTGCTGTCCTTCAGATTCTGCTGTTTATGGAATATTTAGGTGACAGCCAAGTGTGTGACAAACACTGAGCGGTTCAATCTTTTATTTGATTACATTCCAAGCCTTAAATTCTGTGAGAAAGGGCACGTACATGATGATAGGGTGAACAGTCAGATGAATAAGGATCGATGAAATTTACAAAATATGGTGTACTATTTTTTTTTCCCCTATCTAATTGATAGGAAAAATATTTAACATAGTAGCCCATCGTATAGAGCCCTCAACACCATAACCTAAATGTAAATGTATTTGACCCCTCTGAGGTGAATATTATACATACTTTTTTGA
This sequence comes from Scarus forsteni, assembly GCA_036419115.1. Lineage (NCBI taxonomy): Eukaryota > Metazoa > Chordata > Actinopteri > Labriformes > Labridae > Scarus > Scarus forsteni. Next base: position 1,205,718 of record JAZDUH010000137.1, on the reverse strand, counting down.
ATCGGGTAATTCTGGACTGCATGGTTTGCATACTGACTTCTCCAAAGGTGTAGGCCTGCCAAAAGAAATGGTGGGGGCCCTGAAAAACCCCATGAAAAGGCCCTGGATTGGATTTTGCAAGATGGCACACATTGCCATTGCTGTAGAAGTTAAAGGGGACATATCATGCTTGTTTCTCCTTTTTACTATGCCAGACTAGGATGCCTGTAAAGCATTTCTGCCCTCAGTACAAGTCATTTAGTTCCTTCATTGCCCCAGAATAGCGTTCTCAAAATCCTCATTTTAAGCCACTATGAAGCTCTCGTTGAAACACGAGGATCTCAGGATGACCTACAGTTACCTTGCAACGTCACAGCCCTTTGTGCTCTGATTGGTCAGTTCTATCGGGGGTGGAGCCAGCCTGTCCTTCTTCTTCTACTGTATTTTCCGGCAGGCTCAAAGCAGCGACCGCGTATTGAGTCCCCCTACAGGCCAGAGCTGGTAATGAGTGAGTGTGAGCTAGGGAGCTATATACTGCTGCTGGACGAATGTGTTCCTCAGTGACGGTTTTGTGGCTAATGGACATCACAGAGGAGGAAGTGTTTAATCAGATTACTCCAATAAAAAGAAAGGTACCTCGTGTCGTCACGACGATTTAAATCTCACGGACATCTCGCAATGACCTATTTTCAGAGGCATCAAATCTTGTTCTAGGATATCAGAAAAAATACAATATCTCATTTTTTGAAAATTAAGGGGGTGTAAGGTCTTGTTTTCAAATTTATTATATTATATGTAAGTATTGAATCATGCATCAGCATGATATGTCTCCTTTAAGTTATATTTGGTTGTGTCATATTTTACAGGTTCTTGAGAGTTTTATTGCCTAGTTAAGTGTGCCATGGATGGTGCCAAAATCATCTTTGTCAATACAGTACTTCTCATATGCCCCTACATGCTTTTTGTTTGTACATCAATGTATGGTTTGGTAAAATTCAAAATTGTCTTGCCCTTCAGAATAAAAATTGTAATGTCTCATTCTGTTTAACTCGGCCCACCAAATACAAATATCACAAAATTAAATTTGACACAAATTTAAAACAAGGAGACTTACATTTGGAAACAGGCAACAACCACAACAATAACAACAACAAATATGTATCTATGTTCTCATGAAGAGAAAATGATTGGTTACCATCAAGTTACCAGTCACTGAAATCATTCAACAATAGAAGTTGGTAAGACGGTCATGTAGGATTTCAGACAATGAATCAGGTAGGTCTGTCTGCTCTGCAAAGCTAATTAGATGCTACTTGCTTCACAAGATGACAAAACCTGAACCTTTCTCCTTGGCTAGTAAATCGGTTGCCAAGTCAAGTGAAATTTGGCAGACTTGACACCACACATTCACCCAAATATGGCCCTAGCTAAACAATATACAGTATGACTGTCAGGATGGGCAGGCCTTGTCAAGGGCTTGTCAGCAACCAGCCAAGACCCCATCAGGGAAAACAGGAAAGTTGTAACGAGCATTATATATATATATATATATATATAGATATATATAGATATATATAGATATATATATATACACATATATATGTATGTATATATATATGTGTATGTGTATATATATATATATATTTATATATATATATATATATATATATATATATATATATATGTGTGTGTGTGTGTGTGTGTGTGTGTGTGTATATATATATATTTATATATATATATATATATATATATATATATATGTATATGTGTCTTTATCTTGGGTCATACGTGATTCCAGTTTTGAGGAGGATGCAGCAACACCTAACAGAGCCAGTGTACATTGAAACATGGGTGAGCAGGCCCCAATCTTCACTGAGGTATATTGAGGCCAGCTCCTCTGTTTCCAAGTGCGTTAGATTAAACATTATACATTTTTAAACTGTCATTAAACTTTTAGACATGCCTGCAAAATCAACCAAGAGGTATTAATTTAGTTCTGCATGGCCTGGCTGTTGCAGATCAGCTTGTTGTGTCCCCTACATTGGCAAAAGTTGGCCGAAATCCCTGTGTGAATGGGGCTTTACTCTCTGTGGGCCCATTCATGACTCTCACACATTTTTTTGTTTTGTTTTGTTTTGCTGGACTGTATAATACTGTCTGTTTTGTACTGTCTGCAATACTGTATGTTAGCCTGAGCAGTTTTCAAAGTTGCAGCCACGAATACTTAAGTTCATAAGTGAATATTAGATTAAAAAATCATTTAACAGTAATACTAAAGGTAAGTTACCTTAAAGACTGTGTGTCCAGTGTCAGATATAGATGTACTTACACCGCCTATTCATGAAAGCGCTTGACACCCAGCTGTGGCATATAATTTTTAGTTAGTAAAAACAATTTGTGTTATCAACAGGCATTATTATTAAACTATGGCTGTTGATAAAAATCAGCCTCAAACCAGAGTTCTTACATACTGAGGACGAAACCCCAAAGTAACCTCTTTAAACAGCTGGAGTATCTTTTTCCATGGTCACTGCTCCTGGCTCAGCACTCTTCAGCAGACTCCTCACAAAAGTAAAACAGAAACCCAGTGTGAGTGCATGTGATGAGTGTGTGCAGTGAGGGATAATAATAGTGTGAAGTAGGCTGGGTGAGAAGGAGACATCCACAGGGAGAAATGAAATTGAAATAGCTTTATAGAAATTGCTCGTTGTGGTACGTTATCACTTTTCTTTGCTGACTCAGATACGTGACAATCTTACATAATTTATATCTTATTTGCAAGTGCTCTTGCCAAGTTTTCAAAATAAACTTTAGGACTGTAGTAAGAGAACAGTGGACACTATAGTGGTGTGTGTGATAACATTTTCTAAGGCATGTTTATATTACGGGGCAACTAAATTATAGTTTGGTCTTATGTTTAATATAAAATGGCACAGCTGTGCCCTCCATCAGTAAAGTGAAGGTTCAAGCTCAGCTCTGGTTGTCACATGTCACTGTGTCCTCGGGCAACACACTTAACCTCTTTTAGTCTTAATGCTATGTCTGTGGCTTGTAAATGGGTAAGATAGGGGTAGGTGAATGAATGGTTTTAAATGGGAAGATGTGACCTGTGCTATCAAAGCTTTTGAGTTGTAAGAAACACTATGAAAAAATAATGTGCAAGCTTGAGTGCCTTCATCATTCACCATTTTAGATTAAAAGCTGACAGAGATATGGCCCCTGTGTCTATGGCTCCTGTTCTTATTGAGTGTTTTCCCCAACCAGCAAAATATTTTGATTTCAATATAAATCTGCCCACATCTGCTCAGGCCAAATCTATATTTAGGACAATCAGATCTGCACTAAAACATGTTCTGCAGGAAATACTAGATTAAGTATAAATGGTGTCAAATTCTACTTTCTAGGGGGCAGTGAAAGCCAATCCACCAACCACCATTTTGAAACCCTACCTTTAGCTTTTTGTCAACCTAGAGCTACAGGTAGAGAAATGCAGTTCAAGTGTCTTAATCCTTCTTAATAACTACAACAGTGTGCATCTTTTCTGATCATGACAGTTATGCTTCTAGTTATGTATTATGCATACAGTTAATAAAACTAAATTGACGGATAGCTTTCGGTCACATTATCAGTTTGACATGCCTAAAGAAAAGCCACTTTCGATCACTGTGTGAACCTGCAGTACAGCCTCTTTAAATTTTCATCTCCTCAAAACAATGCATCTTTTTGTCATCTGCTAACTGGAGCAAGATGAGATATTATTTACACTTTAGATCTTTTCATTCTTTTCTGTATAGCAACAATGACATTTTTTGAATTTCTGAAAACTGTTCTCACCAGAATGTCGGCATTTTAATTCTGTGATGTTTTTATTTGATCATAGCAGAGAAATTTTTAGTTTACTCTCCCAACGAGATGAAAGTCTATAAAAAGTTTGGACAGCTTTATCTTCAATTTGTTTGGATCAAGAAAGAAATTCTCAATCAAATTCTCAATCTAAAATAGTATCTGTGAGTAATAATAAGCTAACATAGGCTTATGATTACTACTCAATGACAGTACTATAATCACTGTCAGCTGTCACTTTTTAAAAGAGCAGAATTTTACATTATATTCTGCTCAAGTCAGCAGTATCATGCAGCCAAATCTGGGGAAGTTAATTTTGTGCTTGTTTATTGAAATTCAAAGCAACCACAGCATAGAGGATTGACCAAGTATTTCACTCTGTAGGGGGGCTTCCATGAGGGTGTGTCTCCTCATAGGTCAGTGCATACATTCAGAGACAGTCTTTATAAATCACAAACAAAAATCAAAGGTGAAATGTATCAAAAACATATTGACAGCAGAGGATGTCATCCTATCAATAGAGTAAATCAGAGAGGAGCATATTTTGTCTGCCCAGTAGGGAATCCCATAAGTGTGGGACGTTACATGAAATCTGTCAATAAAAATATTATTTTATCAAAAAGATTGACGGTATATGGAGTTTGTCTGTGATTTTGATTGTTTTACAGCCAGATTCAAGTGGAAAGTCACACTGGAAACTTTTTTGCACACCCAGACAGCACACAATAGTAACTTTGTTAACACAGTCCTGGAAGAAAAAGGACTTGTAATATTGGGCAGGGGCTCATTTGCATTTAAAGTGACGCACTCCAAAACAGAGCATTCTGTGATATTCCATTAAAAATGGTTAACACAAGCACCGACATTTCCTCTATGTCTGTTCGATCTGGCCAATAATTTGGCAAAGTACAGCACAGACATTTCCTCAAGATCATAGGGGATGGAGAAAAAGTGAAAAGGGGTAGCTTTACAGTTCAGAAAGATCCTCTGATTAGTCTGTAATCAGGCAAATCCATTTTGCAAAGCCTCAGTTGATACAGTTTGAGCTTGTTCTGCAGCGGCACTGCCAAATCAGTGTCCTTTGAAAGGATGCAAGAGCGACAACAGCAAGAGGGGATTGCAGGCCTGTAAACCATGGCTGCTTGAATAAAGATGAACACAGCACTTTCATTACAAGTGAACAACGTTTCTCCATAAAGTGAAGAAAAAAGAACGACTCTTAAAACACGGAAAATACATTTTTCCTCCTTTCTTGACAAGTTTTAGCAAGAGTTTGAGTTATAAACAAGTTCATATTATTAATATTATTATTAAATCACCTCATTGATCCAAATTTTTTGTGTATATTTTTAAAGGTTTTATGCTCACAAAACTCAACTAATGAGCTTTTGCCCTGATCTGCTTGTGAATTATTTATATCCTGTACCATATAGTGAGCTATCAGGTTTGAAAAAAGAATGACAATTAGTCCCCTTTAAGAAGTTTACTGGAAATTAAGATGAGCTATACATTTTTTTGGAATGGGAGCATTGCTTAATTTAGCACAGCTTTGAATGAAATAATAGTAAAGAAAAAAACATACATTAAGGAAACAATATAAATGTAAAGACATTTTTCCTTCATCATTAACTCCATCATCCCTGAATTATCCTTAAATAATTCAATGCTTTAAGTTATTTATTGGCATCCGAATCAGAATCAGCTTTATTGGCCAAGTATGTTCACAACATACAAGGAATTTGGTTTCAGCAGGTGGTGTCACTCGTGGAAAAAACAGTAGAAGAATAAACATAATACCATAATAGAAAAATATCTCTATCAAAAAATACGCCTAATAAGAGAAGAGAAAAATATGTATGCACCTCGTAAAGACGATATGTTCGTATAATAAAAAGAATATACATGTGTGTACACGTGTGCAGAAAATAGATATATATACTAGTGCTGTCAGGCGATTAAAAAAATTAATCTAATTAATTACAGGATTTGTAATTAATTAATCTAATTAATCGCATTTTAATCTCAAATCTGCTTAAAGTCCCCACATAAAGAATTTGAATTCTAGGACATTACAAAACTGTAGTGGATGATTAATCAAATGAATACACTAAAAAGAGAAGATTTTATATCTACATTTTTATTGGTGACTAAATAAAACCAAAGTCAGGGCAACTTGTCCAGAAAATTCTAAGTTCAATCAGGCAACTCAAACTACACTTTAAGTGTGTTTCATAAATCAAATTCAAAATAAGAAAAAGGTCGAGGACATCCAGCAAACCAATTAGGCCTGATGCATTATTAAAGAATGTAGTACAAATATAGATAAATAAATTCAAAAATAAAATAAGACTAAGTCTAAAGTAGGCCATTCCTGTTGTCATCTCAGCTTTGTTTGATTTGGTGAGCAACACATGTGTGAAGTGACGTGCCACTGCCATGTACGGGTCCTCCAGCTGGCCAATATCAAAATGTTTGTGTGCTACGATTAATCGCGATTAATTTTTTTAATGCATTAATTTGTGTGTAATTAATTAATCTAATTAATGCACTAAAGTGACAGCCCTAATATATACACAACTGGTGCAAGGTAAAAATGTAGGTATGTTGTAATGTATGGTTAGGAAAGTTATGGCAGTAGGGAAGAAACTGTTCTTGAGTCTAGAAGTTTTTGTACGCAGTGCTCCGTAGCGTCTGCCAGAGGGGAGGAGGGAGAACAGGTTATATCCAGGGTGAGTGGGGTCTCTGATGATGTTCCTCGCCCTCTTGTTGGATCTGGAGGAGTGCAGGAGTACAGTCCTGGATGGACAGCAGGGGGGCTCCAGTGATTTCTTTCTGCGGTCCTAACTGTGCACTGCAGTCTGCGTCTGTCCTGCTGTGTGGCTGCTCCGAACCACACAGTGATGGAGGTGCACAGGACAGATTCAATGACAGCAGTGTAGAGCTGGATGAGCATCTCTTGAGACAGGTTGTGTCTCTTCAGCTGATAGAGGAAGTACATCCTCTGCGGAACCTTTTTCAGGATGCAGTGGATGTTCATCTCCCTCTTCAGGTCTTGAGAGATCGTCGTTCTGAGGAACTCAAAGGACTTGACAGCTGACACAGGGCTGTTGCTGATGGTGAGGGGGATCAGTGATGAGGGCTGTCTCCTGAAGTCCACTGTCATTGACAGTTTTGAGCGTGTTCAGCTCCAAGTTGTTCCCGCTGCACAATGACACCAGCCGCTCACCCTCCTGCCGATATACAGACTCGTCACCGTCATGGATCAGGCCGATGACTGTAGTGTCGTCTGCAAACTTCAGAAGTTTAACTGGTGGGTGCTTGGAAGTGCTTGGTTTAAAGGGAGAAAAGCAGTGGGGACAGGACACACCCCTGGGGTGCGCCAGTACTGACAGTTCCGGGTTGTAGAGGGGATGTCTCCTAGCATCACCTGCTGTCTCCTGTCTGTCAGAAAGCTGGTAATCCACAGGCAGATGGACAGGGACAGGCCATTCAATTGTTCAGCAAGAGTCTGCAGCGCATCACTCACATTGGCTCCAGCCATGATGAAGGGGGTAAACTCCCACAGAGAATAAAATGGCTTACAGTTTGCAAAAATGGACTCCAGATTCGGGCTGCAGTGTACAGACAGAACTGTGACAGACGTGCACCAACCTTTGTTGATGTAGAAGCATATTCAGCCGCCCTTTGATTTCCTCGAAAGCTCCATGACGCAGTCCGCACGGAGGAGGGAGAAGCCCGTCAGATGCAACGCAGCGTCAGGTATGGCTTCTATGAGCTAGGTTTCGGTGAAGCAGAGGGCAGCGGAGCGTGAAAAGTCCTTATTGGATCCGTTGAGGAGAAGCAGCTTGTCCATTTTATTAGCCAGAGAGTGGAGGTTCGGCAGGTGGATGGATGGGAGCGTGCCCTCCACCTCCTGTACAGAGTTGCTGCTCCTCCGACCAAAAGTTACAAAAAGCTCTCTGGGTTAATGTAGGATGTGGGAAAGGTGACCAGAGAGGACTGCCTGATGGTTAGCAGGGCGTCCCTGTTGAAAGTGATTGGATTAGATTGTCCAAACACAAGGAAAATAAACAAATACACACAAAATCCTAGAGAGCCACGTGGCGAGGCTGTCATCCGCAGCGCCATCTTAGACCATATTTGCGCCATCTGGGATCATTTTTATTCTATAGTTATTAATTAATTTTAATAGATTTAGGGCTGTCAAGAATCGGTCAAAAAAATTGAGGGATTAATTAATTTTGATCAGTAATTAATTTGTCTAATTAATCTCATTCATTAGATTATTGTGGAAGATCAAAAGATTGTTCTCCACCCTCCAAAAATTCAAGCACAAGAAGCCAAATGTATAAAAACTTTCCAACTTTAATGAAAACAGGAATTGACTGCATGTTTGAATACAACGGTGGTGTGTAAAAGCGATCTCCGTGGATGCAGCAAGACCTGCAGTTTTATCAGAAAGGAATGCTGCGTGAATGATGTCACAGCCATGGTTACCCTATGATATGAAATATGCACTTGGTGGGTAATGTCTTTAACAAGATTCATGTCACATATAGGTGGCAAATGATACATCTCTGTAGTAAAATTAAATGTAGGATAAAATGATGGTCTAAGGACTGATGTACTTGTAGTTTGAGCTAATGGCTAACAACAGGGTTGAGCTGCTCCATCATAATGTTGCTTGAAATGAACTGGTCTTTGAAGCATGTGACATCCAATCACCAGCAGCTCTTGTACTTTAGGGTTTTGCCTTCTGAAAGTACAGAAACAATGAAATTTGATTAAAAATTAGATTGATGCAATTAATAAACATAACAAGCTAAATGACTGTAATTAATTAATAACAATTAACATAATAATTTGGCACCCTTAAATAGATTCATTGTATTTATTAATTTATGAGATAGTAATGCCGATGTATTTTAACATATGCCTCGGGTGAATTAATTACATACATTAATCCCATACTTATGGCTTTGAGAATAAAAATTTTAAACTTTAGCATGGGAAAAAGGCCAAAAAGTGTAAAACACAAAAATGTTTCATAATGTCTCTGAAAGAGCTGCATTTATTCACTGTGTCTCCAGCAGATGACAAGGCAGGGGCAGAGGGCCAGAGAGAAACTGTGGGATTGTAAAGGCAAAAAAAGAGATGTCTCTCCTTTATGTGAACATAAAAGACGGTACAGTGCTGTTGGTATTTCAAACATCCACAGCAAGGCGACTGACACAGTGCAGCTAAATGAATGTTGTGGGCAAAAAATGAAAGGCTTGGACAAAGCTACTTTTAGCTTTGGCATGCCACAACGAATCAAAATCCTTTCAGATGGTGTCAAAATGTCAGAGGCTTTTTCCTTTTTAGAGATTTTCATTTTCACATCAAACAGCAGTGGTTTACAACATTGTTGCTGCATCTCAGGGCTGGCATACACTAAGATGAAATGCAATCCTTATGGGGAAACCCTTTCAATGGCTGCATTTTTAATGTATTTGCCAGCACAGCCAATAAAATACATTTTGGACTGCATGACATCAGGTTTATTTAAATATCTGTGACAGTACATTTTCCTCTTTCTCTTGAATGGTTTTTATTACAGTAATTTGTCTCTAATGCTCCTTAATGCTTTGAATTATTTACTGCCAGTGTGGTCATACTACATCTGTAAGTAGGTGCTTATGTAACTATGATCAACTATAGGGGAAGTTAAAGGGCATGGACCAAACAGGTAAGACGTGACCTTTGTGAAGATTTACACACCCAGTCAGTCGTTAGTCAGAGTCATTAATCAGAGCAGCCTGGCTTTCTTTTAAGAACTCATCCATGCACTGCAATAATGTATCACTGTGTTATTTAAAGACTGCTTTACCTATATGTACATATGAACAACATTATCAAATTCAACTGGAAAGACATGATTAAAGCAGGGCGGCACAGTGGCGCAGCAGGTAGTGTGCCTTTCCGTGTCAAGTTTGCATGTTCTTCCCGTGCCGGGGACTCCGGCTTCCTCCCACATACCAAAACATTCGGTTAATTGGTGACTCTAAATTGCCCTTAGGTATGAGTGTGAGTGTGAATGGTTGTCTATCTCTCTATGTGGCCCTGCGATCAACTGGCGACTGGTTCAGGGTGTACCCCGCCTCTCGCCCAATGACAGCTGAGATAGGCTCCAGCCCCACCCCACCCCCCATCCCCCAACCCCGAAAGGGATAAAGAGGTATAGAAAATGAATGATTAAAGCACGATAATAACCATACTGTACATACATAATGTGCTCCAATACCTCTGTCTCTTCAAGTTTTTCAGTGCTGACTTGTAAAATGTCACTTTCAGACTATTCTTCTTTACACAACTCTGTGTAAACGCTGTTTGAGTGATTAAAAAAATCTGGGATAAAACAAGCCACCAAAACAACATAGCATGATTACATGCTGTGAACAGATTTTTTGTCATGTCACTCTGTCTAGGAACTACTTCAAGACAAGGCACAGCCAGTAGCCTTTGCCCTTCCTCTAGAAGCTTATTGATCAAAATCAGCCTAATTTTTCTCTTGCCAACTAGGTAAAAAATCGTTACATCACAAATAAGGATTAAAGGTTCCATAATATGCAAAAAACACTTTTTTAAGTCTTTTGAACGCATTTTTTCTCAGACATATGAGAGTAACCAACAAAACCTGTATTAGCAGACTGCATTAATGGAAACTGATGGTTTATGGTGGAGCTTGTGGATGCTCTGTTGTCTGACAAGCATTTTTTCATTTGCATAAGCCTTATCTACCTGAATATCCCATCCCCCTGCGAGAGAAATTTCTCTGCTAACTGCCTCCATCTTGTGTACATTACATTAGAGAGAGATTGGAGTTCAGTATGTCTAAGCTCAGAAGCTATCACTGCATGGTTGGTGGCTTTAAACAGCCACATATATCTTCACATAGGCTACCAGCCTCAGTGGCTAGTGGATTACTTTTATTTTTGAAGGGAATGAGCCAGTTACAGTCTGCTGTGGATGTGTGCTAATCACTTCACATCAGACTACTTCTCCAACTTTGATCAGTTTAACACAGGGCTGGCAACTAGCTTTCCCTGAATCAGGGCCAAACCTGATGATGTAAACGTTAGTATTTTAATGTCGTGCAGTATTTATATTGCTACAAGCTAGTGCTAACAGCAGAGGGAAATGAACCAGAGGTAACTTCACATGCTCATCAGTGTTCACAGTACTTATTACAAGTCAGAAGAGTAAACTTCAAAGTATGAACATTCCAAAGTTTGTCAAGAGAAGCTTAACAGTTGGCTGAATATAATCAGTCCTTTATCTACCAAATCTCCACTGCTTTGACTAAGCCCAGGTTGGCATGTTGTGCATTAGCATGTGATGTTTGGGGGAATTAACTTGCTGTTAACTGACATGGATTTAGTTTGTGTGTATTCAGGTAGAGAAGTTCAACAGTTGGCTGAATGTAATCAGTTCTTTACCCACCCCATTACCCCTTGGTTTCTGCTAAAGTTAGCCAAGAAGGTAGGCTAAGTTGCGACTTTCCCACTGCGGTGACCAAGCCCAGGTTAGCATGATGTGTCTTGGCCTGTGATGTTTGGGAAAAATTAGCCTCGCTGTTATCTGGTAACTGGAATGAATTTGCAGTTTATGTGAGTTAAGGACTGTAAGCCTGGCGGAAGCAGCAGAGCACTCTGCTTCACTCGAGATATCCTGGGGGACTGTCGTGAAGTCCCGGCCGCTATGCTCTGGCTCATTGACATATGAAGGGGACCAACCTCAAAACCAGTCGTTCTGAACAGAGCGGTCATGTGAGCAGGGAGAGAATGCAGTTGTGCTTTATTCATAGGCATTTTAGACCAAAGCTTAAAGGAACACTACACCCAAACAACAATTTGGCCTCATTTTCTACTCACCCTCATGCTGAGCAACACTCTGGAGCACTTTTTTGATGTCTCAAATGCAGCCGGGGTTCCGGGGGGATTTTCGCTGTCAACAAAGGTCCATCTAACAGGGGACTCCCCCTGCACTACGTAAGCTGCGGCAGACCAACCCAGACGGCTTACATAGTGCAGGGAGCGCGCGTAGACGTGCACTGCGGAAGTACGCTGTAGCACTGTTTAGGCTCGAAAAATGTACTAAAGGACTTCGTTTCGAATTAATTATGGACTTTACCCACTCAGGACACTTGGATTACAGCGGACGAGCAGTATGAAGGAAAATAGGCACGTTTTTGTGGACTTTTATGGACCTTTTTCTTCAGGCTCTGTCGTCCCCTGTTAGATGGACGTTTGTTGACAGTGAAAATCCCCCCGGACCCCCGGCTGCATTTGAGACATCAAAAAAGTGCCCCAGAGTGTTGTTCAGCATGAGGGTGAATAGAAAATGAGGCCAAATCGTTGTTTGGGTGTAGTGTTCCTTTAATACTAACATTTCATGAAGACATCAAGGATCCACCTTAAACTGCAGAAAAGGAAAATCTACAAATGTTTAAGATTATTCTCTTGAACAAGTACAGTAAAAGAGTTTGATTTTTATCTCTGTTCACCAACACAACAGTGAACACGTGTACGTTGTTTTCATAAAGTAAACTTATCAAAACTACAACTTTACAAAATAACTAATGTGTGAGAAGATCACTGTCACAATTAACTTTCATTGTGCCTTTGTTATTCCCCCAATAGTTTGTGAATCTTGTCCATCAAGTATAAATGTTGATTGCATCAGGGAGGATCTGCGTGACAGCTGCACAGTGAAAATATCCCATGATCCCAAAACATCCTGAGAAGATTATTCATAGTCAGTCTTTTATTTCATCCAGTTGAGGCATGAGCTTTTGATTGACACACCTGCAGCAACAGGTAATGTGGATTCCTCCAATTCTTCAGCTGTTGACTCTTCATCTACACAAGTTTTCCTGTGTGTTCTCCTGATCATACAAGTATTCCCATGTGCCCATGGTTTATTCAGCCATATGTAATGTAAAAATCATCCATATATCCAGGTTGGTAGTAGTGGTGTCCTCTCTGAAGCAAGCTGGCTGGTGCTATAGTGGCTCAACATTGTGGCTTGGTAGTAGAAAAGTAAGATGTTGTTAAAAAATCATTTGTTCATAGGGTTAAATCACCCTAAATTGTTTTGTTGCTTGTTTATATCCAGAATTGTTAATATTATTTTGATTAGGTGACACCCCTGGCAGTAATGTATTTCCCTGGCTCCTGTGCCAGCCATTTTGGCACAGACTGAGAGCTGTTATTTGTCACTGTGAACAGTGGTCAGGTAAATGCTGTGTACCTCGTACAACCTTGTTTCAAAAAGCCTGAACTATCTCTTTAAAGGAAGAAAGCCAATGAGCAAGTGTCACAGTGTCTCAATTAACTTTTTGTATAAAGATATTGTCTCAATGATAGACATTATTGTCTTACACAGAAATTTGTTTGGAAAAGTGCTGACATAAAAGCTTTAGTGAAGGCCAGAATTATCATGCAGTGATCTTGAAATAAAGTCTGATCCTTCAACAAGACAGGATTTACAGAAAATGATGCACCTTGTTATATCATACTGCTAAATGGAGAAGAAGCAAATGGATATTTAGTTTGAATGTTAAGTAAACTTGTCAGAGATAAAGACTGCTAAAGTGAGCATTGTGGTGGCTAATGTTCCATGTAACTATCCAGTTCTTTCTTCCCCACCCTCTCTCTTCACTCTGCAGCTGTGGCACCAAACCTCCAACTCCTTCCTATTCTTCCTTCCTCAAACACTCCCACCATGCACTCTGCCAATAGTGAGTATTACCCCCTTTCTGGCAGGCTGCCTGATGCTACAAGACTTTGATCTACGGCCACCTTTTAACAAATTCTCCATTTCCTGGTGGAGCTGAAGGGATCGAAGGAGTCTGGGGAGGAGGAGGAGTGGGTGGTGCCTACAGAGGGAGACAGAAAAGGAGTGAGACAAATAGGCAACAAAGGAGGGATTGAAGGAGAGGAGGGGGTGGCAGATAAAATAAAATAATAAAAACAGCTCAACAACAAGGCAGACACATTACCCCCTCCTTTAACCACCTCCTCTTCTTCTTTCCACAGTTTCTCAGGGTCATCAAGGAACAGTGCGGCAACATTTCAGGGCTGGCTGCTTATTGGAAAGCTGTCTGCCCACATTGGTACAGCACCTCCTTAAATTCTACCACACACTGGATAAAAAAGTAGCTGACTGCAGCTTCCCCCATGCTTTAACAATGTGAGACCTGAACAGCATGATTGTACCAGCAGAACAAAATCCTAAAGAGGAACACTTCACTTTGTACTTTCACAGTATAGAAATATGACAATGTGGGGACCCGAGGGTGGTGAATAGGCCAGCTTAAAGGTGTTCGAAAAACTTAACCGAAACAGAGGCACCAGTGGAAAGAGAGGTTTTTCTTTACTTATAAAACTTGTTGATATATACCTCTTAAAATAAAAACAAACATTGATAATTGAGTACAGAGGCCTTTTAGGGTTGATTTACTTGGTACTTTGATATTTGGACTGCGTTGAACACATCAGCCAGAATGAATTGCTGCCGTTTGTTATAGTTTATTGATAACTTTTGAAGGCCTTCACTCATTATGATCAATTTTTTTCTTTTTTACATAAATATGTATTTTTGCTCAGTCTTTTATCAATCAGTCAGTATTTATTTGTATAGTGCCACTTCATAATAAGTGTTATTTCAAGACACTTTACAATAGAGCAGGCTTAAGCAACACACTTCATTTTCTATATATACATATCTGCATAAATTTAGAAAAGATAAGCCCCCTTGAGATGGGTCTTCATGTCTAAATGGTTGTAAAGATATAGTTACAATGGATGTATAGAAAATAAAAACCATGGATAGAGAGATCAATCTAACAGTTACATTAAAATCTATGATTAAAAAGTGGAGAGGGCTGATGTTGATTAATATAGCAGCATCTAGCTAAGCTGCCAGTAAATTGGATTTAACTGATCTAAAATTATGATTTTTTTTAAATTACATCATTTCTGTTGATAGCTGAAGCAGAATAAAGTTCTTGGAGTCGAGCAGGACCACAGCAGCAGGTCATCCATGAGTTATGATGTGACTTTCTCTATTTTCCTGTAAATATAAACTATGAAAGAACAGCCCATGAACGCCATTGTTGCTGTAAAAAAGGAAAACATTAAAATTCTCAATTTCTTGATATTAGATTTTGCGAACAGAGAAAGGTCGGTCCACTTGAAAACCGAGCTGGCTCAGAGTTAAGTTCATAAATCTTCAGGGAACTAGCTCATGCCTTTTCGAATCCCTGCAAAAATTTTCCTGTGAAGATTTACCATGAGGCTCAAAACACACAAACAAATATTTCCTGATTAATTTTTCTGCTACGTTGAAAAGATCCATGACCAACATTTTAGAACATTGCTTATTTTTCTGTGTGATTGTTTTCTGTGTCTGTTTTTTAAAGAATATCCCCTCCTTCCATGAGAAGAGGAAATCATTATCTGCTATGATTCTGAGAGAGTCAATGGGAGAGCTACAATGACTTTTAATGAGAGGGAAGGAGAAGCTCTTTTTCAGCTGGTTTTCTAGCATAGATTGTTTGGGAGAAATGTCCCAATACAAGCAGGTGTTCCCTGTTCAGTATGGTTTTTTTTGTGTATACACAATTTCAGCTGCTTTAATTTTCCTCTTTTGCCCTGTACCAGCCAACTTCCTGCCAATAGAAGCCACACACATGCCCATTTCATGCAATTTCTGTGTTTTGAAGAGATGGGGCTTCCCTCACAAGAATACATCCTCTTGACTTCAACCTTCACCCCTACTGGAGTAGCTTTAGCATTAACTAGTTACTATGTGTTTGTCAACACTGTCATGCAGTGGTTGGGGCAGGTTCCATCGCAGTGACATCATGCAGCTGTCCTATCTGATCTGATTTGGCCTGCTTCATAGGATTTCTGTGAAGTTGAAATAATCCAAAGAAAATTTGCAAATTTGTATCTTTTTTTTGTTTCTTTTCAGCTGAAGACAAAGTCACTGTGCCATGAAATCCATCGAAAAGATTATCACATCAAAAGGCCATTTTTTTTCTTAGATATATGAATGTAGCTGTCTTGCTGTTCAGTTGGTAAATCTTTAGTCTCTACATAATGTCTTAGAAATATAAAATACTGCCCTCACAGGTTGAAATTCTTCTGTAATACATTGCTACTATTGGCTCATATATGGAAGAAGATAATGTTTCATGACCACAAAGTTTAAGACAGACACACACTTTTGTGAGATGTTTCATTTCTGTCGTCAATAGCAGAAAATCTGTGAAAAAGAGTGTGTTTAACCAATCATAGACATTGTTGACATGCTCAGATTGTAAGTGTAGTTTGTTTTATAAATATTTGGAACAGACTGTTTTCCTCTTAAAACAGTTGGTAAACACACTTATATTGTCCTACAACTAGGGGCGCTGCCAGGGATTTTGGGCCCCATAAACATAAATCCCACTGCGTTCCCCAGAGCCGGCCATAAAGACGGCGGAGAGTTTTGATCCTGTTTTACATAAAATTGCATTTTAATTATATTTTTGACTATCATTACCATGTTTGTGACACGAGCAAAACTCTGCAGGCTGTCTGACTGAGCAGGTGGACTGAACCATTTCATGGTGGTGGCTTGAGAAATGTTTGCTGAACAAATAAACTTGGAGTTACCAATACATTGTACCTAAAACGTTAAAGTAATTGTATGTTTATTACTGAGTGAAATACTTTTTTGTCAGTATTATAATTGTATTAGGGGTCTCTCTGGGCCCAGTCAATCATGGGCCCCTAGAATCCTTCTCCTTATGCTCCCCTTTTGGTGCCCCTGCCTACAGCATAATTGGTCATTTGAATCTCATGTTAAATCATCTTTTGATCTGGTAAAAGACACAAGGAAGAGTTTCTATGAGTCCTTTCTCCAACTCCCCCTTCTATTGTTGTCGTCTTTTTCTTTAGTAAGATAGTATCTGCTTCCTTCACCAGCCATTTGGAACTGAAGAAGCTTCTTGGATGAGAGGTAAAAACGTCTTCCCAAAACTTAACACAGTCCACTTGCCTCAACTTTGAATCTTCAAGACAACCACGACCTGGATGAGTGAGAACCTACACAGACGTAAACGATGCCAACCATGTAACTTTAGATAACAGAATCATCAGCAGTGTTGTGCATTCACCACACATTTTTAAAGGCATGTTTTCCTTTCCTTTCTTTTCTTATTTTGTCATTCAGTACTTTTCAACTCTAAATATTTTAATTGACATTTGTTTAATTATTTAGTAGCTAAATCCACATGAATGATTATTTCATGATTATTCCTATCACATACATTTTCCTTCACACAATGTTAATTGTAACTTTGAGTCATCTCTAAGTGATTTACTTTAGATATGTTTGTACTGCCAGGTGATGACTGAAAACAATTAAAATAAACTTTTGTTCTTTTTTTTCATCAAGTAAGTACATTTTTCATCAAATCCTTCTTAAATTATGTGTATTGGATTCTGACTTGCCTTTCCTCTCATGTTTTGAGACTAATGCAATTCGTCATACAAAAAGAGCCCAAATTCTGCTCAGGTTACCCTGCTGTATTATATTTGTAACAAGAGCTGATCCCGTTTCACTTCCATCCTTCGTTGGCCACTAAAGTCAAAATGATTTGGTGTGCCCCTTTGTCTCAACACCATCTAAAGGTGAAACCTTTCTCAAATAGAAACGATATAGAAGGTGTGACCCTGTTCTCCTTCCTTTATTTGAACAGAGGTGAAGTAGAGCACCCATAGTTTCCTGCCTGTAATATATTTGGGGGGATGGGGAGAAAAAAGGGTGGTGTCTCGCACAAGACAGACATCCCACGATGGAGCACTGTACTCTTCATCTTTTATTGAAGTCATCATCTGAGATGAGTAAACACATTAGAGTCTACATTATTAATTCCAATTTCTCTTGGATTCTGTTTGTTCACTGCCAACTCAGTATAACTGAGGTCAAATCCTTCTTCTCTTGCAAACATTGCCTCTGTACTCCCTCATACTGCGGAGAGTGAAACACATTGACCAAGAGTGAGAGGGCAGGAGGTGGAGGGAGGTTAAATACAAACTGTTTCTGTTTCTAGACGAGGAGAAACAGGCAGAGGCTGCATGGACATATTTCTGTGCATCAACAGTGCTGGATTTTAAAAGCTTTAAAACTTCATGAAAAACAGTGATATTTTGGAGAGCAGTTAAAAAGGGCACTGTTTTTGTGTTCAAATCAGGTTTTGTCATGATTTGAGTTATACTTTTTTTGTATTTTCAAAAAGTTGTATGGTAAGGCCATATTGATTATATGGATTCATCCATTTGTACATACACACATCTTTTATCTAAATCACATCACTATTGGAACAGCAGGGGGCTGGAGCCTATCCCAACTGACATTAGGCAAGAGGCGCTGGTCAGCAGGCTATCACAAAGCTGTATTGATTCGGTGTATGCCATTGGTGGCCCTGCCAAATATGATGCTCTGGGCTGCTTTGTTAATCTTGCAGTGCAGGTGGATCTGCCCGATTCACTGTCTGTAGTCAAACATCCAGCAAAACTGCGAAGTAATAGAGGTCGGGCCAAAGACCTATACCGGCCAATCTAAGTCCTTAAAAGAAGGAAGACCTGGAGCTATAGGTGTGTCAACAGCATGAAGTGAGTACATTTTGTACCTTTTTGAGTGCAGATTGCACTCAAAAAGTGCAATTGAGTGCTGCCCATGGACTAGTGATATATATTATCATATTATTGCATTGGCACAGTTGGATAGTGCACTTGGTCAATAATCAGGAGGTGCAGGTTCAAGTCCAGCTCTGGGTGACACATGATGACATGTCCTTGGGCAAGACGACAAAACCCAAGTTTCTCCCACAATTGGCATGCAGTGTCAGTGACATATAAATGTCAATGAAAGAGTGTGAATGAGTTAAGTGACGCTCATGGACAACTAACATAGAAACTCAGAACCATCACTGAGTAAGTGTGAGGGCACTGTGAATGGGCAGATGTGTCCTGTGGTGTAAAACTTTTTGATTACTCAAAAGACTAGATAAGTGCTGTATAAGATCAAGTCCATTTATCATTTACCAACAGTCTTATCTAGCAGGTTAGACTGCTCTGGACTCTGCACTGGATTGCCCATAATAAATGGTTATGTAATACAGGTACATCTCAAAAAATTAGAATATCATGAAAAAGTTCAATATTTTTTATCACTCATTTCAGAATTACCAAAATTTCAAGCAATACATGTTTAAAATGTTTCACTCTGTCCGTAATGAATCTATATAATACATGGGTTTCACATTCTGAAATTATTGAGATGTACCTGTATATCCATCCTGCAAAGCTCCAAACTGGAATATGTATTTCCAGTTAGACATTCAAAGTTATCAGCCCAACAACAAACTTATTTTAAAACCTATAAGGTGGCTTCATGCTAATGATGGGATTTAAAAATCTTTTTAACTTGGCCCTCTGTATTTTACATTTTAACATGGTGGATTGAGGTGTAAGGAAGGGAAAGTGCATCTGGAAATTTGTGAATTCCACTTTGGCTTTGCTGGTTTTACTCTTTGCACCAATTATGTACATCTAGCATAATGTTTACACTGGAATTCAGTGAATTAGGGCAGTATGTTCTCATTTGTTTTGAGGTGCCCTTGATAAATGACTGTTGAACACAAACAATCTACATATCAACCATGTTATTGTAATAAAGACATGAGTGTGTTGGTGCTTGAGCTGATTCATACAGTGTGATATTTTTGGTGCCTGTTTAATCTTGTCCCAGCATGACGGTGTAGATAATCCCTCTTTTTTAAAGGTCTTCGCATCATCTCTCCATGGCGAGCCCCAAATGAATCACTCACAATTAATTACCCTTTGAGTGTCAAGAGAGTCAGCATTCGCCTGCCACTGCCTGTGGGGTCCTTGTTTAACCGCAGTTGGTCTAAAATTTTACATTGAGCCCCTGATCCACCATGTCCAGCTCCAAGGGGGGTGGTGTTTGTCACAGTATACTGGGACAATGCCATCCCCTTGTTCCCCCTGCTGCTCTGCTGCCAGATCTGTCTGTTAAGAAGAGATAACAGATGATAGCGTGGCTGGTGCACCAGCCAGCTCCTGCTGGGACCAGCTTCTGTGTTGAAGATGGATACAAATAGCCTTTTCATATTTTCTCCAATTCTCGTGATCACCATGGTTGCTTACTCTTGACTAAGAACTTGTGCCCTCTGGAGGTTGGTCAGCAAGTGGTTTCTTCAGTCATATTAAGTATTCAATGTACTAGCAAGCTCCGACCCTTAAAAATATTTAATCAGGAATGTAACTTCAGTGTTGAAGCCCTGAAAGGACATGACATTTTTCGAACACAGTTTTCTCATGATATCAAATTCATTTCAGTTGTTTCCTTGAGATCTCACCTTATTTATGTCGGTATCTTGGGAAAACCAAGCTTGTTTTACTGATCACGCTGCAACGTGTAAAATAAGGTCAATCTCAGCCTGGTTATTGATTAACAGTAGAGGATTTACAGTAATGTTCTGTGACCATTGTTTTCCATCCATCCATCTTTTCATCCATTCTGTTTTTTCCACTTTTCTGTGGCTAAGCAGGTCAACCCACATGTCCTGCCTCCCAGCAACATTTTGCTGTTCCTCCTCTTGGGGCATTCTGAGGTGAATTACTCCAGCAAGTTCTGGAAACCCAGACAGAGCAACAAACCATTTTTCAGTAGTAGACCATGGTCTCAGACTTGGAGGCACTGTCCTTCATCTCAGCCATAAAATGATCCAATGTCTGCTGCAGAAGTCGAAAGAGCCACATCATCCGCAGAGATGAAGTTTAACACATCCCTTGTTGCAGCTCCACTTTTAGATCCTACAAATGATAAACACAATCAGAGTCAGCAACAAGGGGCAATGCTGCGGGGGGTTGTTGTTTTCATCTTGGATCCATTTGTCACGGAGAACTCAAAATGTGACACAGGAAGTGATTTCTGTGAAAAGAGGCACCACCAAAATGTCAAAAATGTATTTTTGGCTGGTATACACAAATACTGATTTGGCTGTCCAGCTTTTGGCTGGGAAGTCGTTGGAGGTTGAAGCCTGGTAAGATGGATCTGGGTGATTTCAGACAATGAATCAGGTAGGTCTATCTGCACTGCAAGGATAACAGAAGCATGATATTGGAAAGAGGAAGGAAGAAGGACTTTGTGTGTATGTGGGTACACATGCTATTTCATGCATCCAAGCTGTATTGCAGAATGAATTGACACCACTATTGGTGTCTTGTGGAATAAAAAAATGTCTCTGGGCTCAAATATGGCATTGTGTCACTTTTGCTTAAAGGCATTGTGAATTGGGCTGATGATGGACTTCAACAAACAAATTATTTCTTATATTTGTATGACCAGAATCAATAGAAATGGCTGCAACGTGGGGCAACAGGCATTGCTGTTCCACACAATAAGCAAATTGCATGATTCACTCCCTGGTAAAACCATTTTGTTGGCCTTTGCATGTCTTCCCTGGGCATGCAAAGATTTTCTCTAGGCACCCCAGTTCCATCTTAAAGATTTAAAATCTTGCATTTCCTGAGCCTTAAGAAACTGACATGTGGTCTGACCTGACTTGCCGACTTTCTGACCTCGTTTGAACATGTCATAAATCTGTTGAATTACAGCTATGACCAGTTTCAGCTGATGAATTATAAGACTGGCATGTTTCTGATTCAACAACCAAAATGTGGCTTTCCTTATACAAAAATGATGGTACCATCAACCTCATATTTTGTTGCACAACCTTTTGAAGCAATCAAGCAATTTCTGTAACTCTCAATGAGACTTCTGTACCTGTCCACAGGTATTTTGGCCCACTCCTCATGGGCAAACTGCTCCAGCTGTCTCAGATTTGAAGGACGTCTTCTCCAGACTGCATGTTTCAGCTCCTTCCACAAATGTTCAACAGGATTTAGATCAGGGATCATAGAAGGCCACTTCAGATTAGTTCAATGTTTTGTTCTGAGCCATTCTTGGGTGTTTTTAGCTGTGTGTTTTGGATCATTATCCTGTTGGAGGACCCATGATCTGTGACTGAGACCAAGCTTTCTGACACTGGGCAGCACATTTCACTCCAGAATGCATTATTAGTCTTGAGATTTCATTGTACCCTGCACAGATTCAAGACATCCTGTGCCAGATGCGACAAAGCAGCCCCAGAACATAACTGAGCCTCCTCCCAGAAGCTTTGTGGCTTGTCAGAATGCATGTTGGCAAATGCCAGTCATGCTTTTTTATGATTTGCTTCCAACAAATGATTAAGTCCATTTTGGCTCAGTGACAGAAAGTGCAATATTATACTGATATAGTTTGACCTTGGAGTTCACCTCTAATCTCTTTAGAAGTTGTTCTGGGCTCTTTGGTTACCATTCGTATTATCCCTCCCTTCAATTTGTCATCAAGTTTCCTCTTGTGGCCGTGTTCAGGGAGGTTGGCTATAGTACCCTGGACCTTAAAATTCTGAGTAATATGCGACAATGTGGTCACAAGAACATCACACCGCTTGGAGATGGTCTTATAGCCTATAGTTTTAATGTGCTTGTCTATAAATTTGTTTCTAATCTCCTGGAACAACTCTGCACTTAGCTTTCTGTGGTCCATGTTCAGTGTGGTACACACCATGATACCAAACAGCACAGTGACTACTTTTCATCCTTTAAATAGGCAGAATGACTGATTACAAGTTTGAATACACCTGTGATGCTAATTATAGGACACACCTTAGTTTAACATGTCCCTATGGTCAAATCATTTTCAATCTTTCTTGGGACTACCATCATTTTTGCACAGGCCAGTCTCCTTATTTTGTTTTTTAAAAATAATTCTGTTGGACCACAATTCAACAGCAATGTCTGATTTTCAGTATACATTTTTCATTCAATATTTATTTTTTCGCATTTTAATCAGTTTCAAGATGTTTCAGTGACCATTGTGCATTTTTCTGTCTTTAACAGAAGGGTACCAATATTTTTGTTCACGTCTGTGTCTTGAGATGTTCCAGGAATATTTGCATTGTGGAGATCCGTCCAGAGCTTAAATGTACACTCTTCTCCTGGGGTATGGCTGTTGGATAGACCTTACTGGGAGCATCTGGGCCCATTCTCCCAGTCTCTATAAAAGCTACCACTTCAGTCTGCTCAAGGAGACATTTGCATGTGCCTTATTGGTTTCATCAGTTAAGGTCGGCATCATCTCACGTCTTCCTTCAATTTAATTCTACTTTAGCGACATACATTAGTTAATATTTGATTTTTTTTTTGATCACTTACAGTTTTTTGTATATAAATTGGTTTGAATATTGACATTAATGGTGTCTCTCTTTTTATAATTTGTCATATTTCCTCAGTCAGTCATTACACAACCTAAATGTGAAATGTTAGAATGCACACTTAAAAATAAACATCTATGATGCTAGGAGTCATACAGCTCTGTCCTTTGTTCATTTTCTGATTTTTTTTTTGTAATGATCTAATTCACATACATGTTGAGTTTATAGTGGAAAATCCAAAAGTATGTGTTGCCATGCAATACTTTTCTTGTTCTAAAATTCACATCCCAAACAATTCAGAGGTATTGAAATACTTTTTAACCATTGGCAACAGGTAGTTTTAAACAGGTTTCTACCCATCTGTAAAGAAATACAATTCACTGTGTTGACCTAACAGTAAGAAATCATCAGGGAAAAACACCTTAAAGGGGAACATATCAGATAGTAACTGAGAACAGCCAATGTTACAAAGCAGTTTTAAAATTTTTAATATGAAATTTGAACATTAATATATCCATTACAGTAAATGAGCACTGGTTTGTGATGTTGGTCTTTGATGCAATGGGTCACAAACAATTGTCATTGGTATGACTGTGAAAAGCATCCATTTTGTACACTTAAAGGATAATAAGATCACAATATTGTGTAAAACTCTGTAAAAATGTATGTGGTCTTCCATGTTTTTATGTGTGATTATTTTCTTCCTACCACTGAGCAAGGCACTTCAGCCTTAAATCACCTCAGTATCTAAGCTCATAGACATGGACAACTGTCTCTGTCTGCTGTGCTGCTGGTGCCCATGATGGCGTGTGTTTGTGAATGTTGATGAGATGAATTTCAAATGATCCTCATGGGAAAACTGAGTCACAGGGTCAATATTATTAGGATGCAGCCAAAGAGCAAGAGAACATGAAGAACATAAATGATTAACATGAATGAATCACAGTACTTTAACGCTGTGCACAGTAAAAGCAGCCAAACATAATAAGACTGAAATTAAACCATAAAAGCATTGTACAAGATTTAAACTGTGAGTGTAAATTATCATATCAAGATGTTTTTAAATGTATGCATTTTGTACCAAGCTGTTATCATGATGCACAAACTAGCGTGGGCAGTGCTGATGTTTAAAACACAAGCCAAAAGGGAGAGAGAAAGAAAACTGATTAATTCTTTTGTGTCTGAATCGTCCAACACAAACACATTGAAAGGAAGAATAAGGATCGTGCAGAAAAGGGAGAAGTGTTGGACTAGCAGCACCTCAGGGCGGGATGAATCTGTGGTTTGTGCATGTGCTTTGAATACCGAACACAGGCCACAGTAATGGCTATCAGAGCACAAGGAAGCAGGCGCACAACTCAAGAGAATGTATGCAGAGATACGTATACAAATGTGCACCCACGCACACTCATGCCTCCGAGAGACACATGCTCATTACCTAGCCGATGTGACCTTAAGAGTCTGTTGTCAGTTTCCAGCAGATCATGCATCATGCAGGAAAACAATCAATGTCTACCCAATTAGACCTTTCCGTCTGTCCAATTACAATATTTCTCTCTGGTCTATTTTTCCCCTTTTCCCTGT
Source organism: Scarus forsteni (assembly GCA_036419115.1). Lineage (NCBI taxonomy): Eukaryota > Metazoa > Chordata > Actinopteri > Labriformes > Labridae > Scarus > Scarus forsteni. Next base: position 1,180,931 of record JAZDUH010000137.1, on the reverse strand, counting down.
CGTGATTGCAACAACAGTGTTTCTCATTACACCTCAGGACATGGAGTCTAAAATAGAGAATTATCACATGTAAGAGCTGGAAAATAAGCACAGTTACAAAGAAAAATAACCTTTCATGTATGTATTCCGTCCCCTGTACTCTACTGATGTAGCATTGTACCCCTTACACCATCAGAATAATAACAGAGTGTTTAAATTAACGATCACAATCAATGCAGCAGTGCCAGAATTTTGTCTAATTCATGTATTGTGGCCTTGAACAAGAATGCCGCCAGCTGTAATCCTGTAAGCACTATACATACATTTATAAACCTTATGATTTGGTATATTCATGATAACTAATAACTGAGACAGTGTCTCCTCTTTATTTGTTCTCTCTTCTCTGTTCTATTTTTCAAGTCATTGGCAGCCTCCAGTTACCATGGTGTTGTGACGTAAGCACATTTAAAAGCTACATGATAAATGGTAAATGGGCTTATATACTGTAGCCCTGTTGTAGTCTTTGTGACTTTTCAACGTTCTTTAACACCACAGGTCAAATTTACCTACTTGACCTATGGTCATGAGCTATGTAGTGACCGAAGATCACAGGTACAAGCATCTGAAATGGGTTACATCTGCATGGTGTCCAGGCTCTTCTTAGAGACAGGGGAAAAAGCTCTATCATCCAAGAGTAGAGCTGCTGCTCCTCCGCGTTGAGAGGAGCCAGATGAGGTGGCTCAGGCCTCTAATCAGGATGCCACCCAGAGGCCTCCCTGGTGAGGTGTTAAGGCACATCCCACTGAGAGGAGATGTCAGGGAAGATCCAGGACACGTATCCACGTTGCAGTCAAGAGGCGCGTCGAGATTACATACAAAGAAGAGTAAAGCCTTAGGGCGCCTTGGGCATTAGCGTTGGGCGCGTGGAGCGAGCCCAGCGCTGACGCGCGCGGCGCGCATTTGTGGGCGCTGGAGGGGCGTCAAACGCCTCTACGCTCGAGTTGAAAATATTGAAGTTTCGCCACAAATTCGCGTGACGCTGTGGCGCGGCAGCCAATCAGCGATCACATTCTCCCCCGACGTCATTGGTTAGATGACGTGTGACGCTCCGACCACCGGCTCCAGCTCAGACCCCTCTGCAAGATGGAGGAGAGATTGATCTGCGCTGTTTGCTATCATCCGGAGCTATACGATTCGATGTGTGTACTCTACAGAGACCGGAACAAAAAGGAGCAGGCTTGGGTGAAAGTCTCTGAGGAGACAGGTTTTGAAGGTAAGTTCTGTAAATATTCGTTTCCAGCTGGATTTGCCTGCACGGGTCATCACTGAGTCTGACAAGCTCCGGCTCTCTACTGCGCATGCGCATTGACACACGTCGCCCCTCAGTTTGTCAAAATGGTCCGGCATCCAGCCTCGGGCGTTCCACGCGGCACGTCACAGGCTTTACGCGCGTTTAAATTCGCCAATTCACGTCCGGTGTGGCCGTAGCATTAGAGAGAGGTCTGGGTTGCTGTGCTTAGGCTGCTGCCCTTGCAACCCATTCAAGTTTTTTTTTCAGAGTTGATTAAAGAGAAGCAGCTTATTCGCTAAACACTTCTTTCTTGTCACTTTTCATAGTGCATCTACATTTCCATCACTCCAGCACCTGATGAGGTTAATTCCTAATTTGTATATCACTGCTGCATTTTAGTAACCTGACACGCCAGATGGATAGTTTCATATGTCCGCCACGGAAATATTGCAGGATTTCAGGAACTGAATCAGGCAGGCCCATCTGCTATGCAAGGTTAGCATTTTAGAGCACATTTTATGAAAAATATTAAGGAGAAAAGCTCTTGTGGAGCCTGCTAGCCTCGAAGCTGGTGCCAACACTTTTCACTGTGGTGCACATAGCAAATAGAGTTGCTCAAAAAAGGCAGGATAGATAAACAGTATGTTCTAAAAAACAGGTCATCAGCGATATCATATTGATAGAGACCAAGCATATTTGAGTGCTGTAGATTTGCTGCCTCAGTGCCAAAAACGGACTTAATCTAACCAAATGCATGCAACATGGTCTCAGGAAAGGTTAAGCAGGGTAACCACAGATTTCCACTGAGTCCATTTTCATTGTGTCACCACTGTTAGGCTGCATTCTCCAGCATCATCAGCACCCACTGGCTATGTTTAAAATGTAAACTTATTATTATTGCATTCTTCATTATTTGGCTATGTGAGCTTTGAACAACATAAGAATCTGTGCGAGGCTCCAACCGCTGTACTCTCAGAGGCCAAACACTACAAACTGCGCATGCACACCTCCATTTGCGAGAGCCGGCTGCTTCATCAAGGGGCAGACGCACATAGTTCCGCCTTTTCCAGGCAAAGAGCAGCATCATCTTGAGTTGTTGACACAGTGTGGTGATCAAACACGTTTTAACAGTAATTTTAATAGGAAATGGTAATGAGTACCATGGGAAATTTCACCATGGTATACCATTTTACCGGATTGTGTGCAGCACGTTACAAAGTAATGCGTTACAGTAATGTAACTACTTTTTCAGGTAAAAGTAAAGTAACGCACTACTGCTGAAAATGTGGCAACCAAATGTAGTTCCATTTTTAATGTGGTGCTATATTACTTTACCCATAAACAGATCTGACACTGATGCTGCTTTCTCATCTGCCCGCATTAGACAAGAGCAGCGTTGCCAAGTTCACTCGTCATAAGCCTCTTAGAGCCTGTTTTCTCTAAAGCAAATCTCCCAAGTCACGGCTGCAGGTCATGTTTTTATTGGGCTTTTGTTTCTTAAAATGCAGTTTCTTCTTGGAGCTCTTCTGTCTGTGTGAATCCCCCTTATTCATCTACCAGCTCCCAACAATAAAGCAAACAAGAGTGCGGTAGGCAGTTTGTCCTTTCCACTTCCTTGTTATCGCGCACCCCCCTAAACACAATCACACACATAGTGCATGCACCAGAGCCAAAGTTGCCAGGTCCACTTATTATAAGCAACGTTTTTTTATTGAATAGAAGCTTGGCACTGTAATGAAATGTAATGTAGACGAAAATTAACACATTTTATGTAGATTTCTCTTTTTATACAGTAATATATCACATTAGGAAATAGCTGGAGTTTGCTTATTTTGGCCATGTTTTTATTGACTTGGTTGCTTACTGCAGAAGAAAAATCTAGAAACACTGGACAGGAGCTCTCATTCCACACCATATATGACATGATTTTGTAAAATGAAGAGCACAAAAGAAATAACTGTTATGTTCTCTGTACTAGAACTTTATGTTGTCCTACATTTGTAGGAACACATATGAGCTTCTGTCCAAAGTTGAGCAATGTAAAAGTAATGTAAAGGTAACAAGTATCATAAAAAGTTACTTTTCATGCAGGGTACCTATTTTAAGTAACAAGTTACTTTTTTAAGAAGTTACGCGTAACAAGCAAACACTACTTTTTGAACTGTATCTTCCCCAACACTGGTGTTCAGGAAGAGAATTTTAACAGTTTTCTGAATATAATCATTTCTTTATCCACCCCATTGCCCCTCAGTTTCATCGAACATCACCCTGAAAGCTGGCTGTCCCAGTGCGATGACCAAGCCCAGGTTATGTTTGCTTATTAGCTTATTAGGCCAACAGCCCTCAAAACCAGCTATTCTGAACAGAGGGATTATGTGAGCATAGAAAGAATGCAACTGTGTTTGATGAATAGGCTTTTTGGACCAAAGCATGTTACTAACGTTTCATGAAGAATCAAGGATCCATGTTAAACTGCATTTAAGAAACAAAATATGGAACCTTTATTACAGAATCTAAAAAGAGGCTGCTCTAATCTACATTATGCAATATTACTCATCACTAAAACATCATTACAAAGTTCACTTTCATCTGAAGCAGTCAGCCTGTTATGCCATTTGACATATCACAGCATGGGGGGGGCGCTTACGTGTTGCCATGCTGACCCTGGGGGTTCAAACACTGGTGTAATGACAGCTTTTTAGATGTTCCTAAAACAGGGAGACAGTCACTAATGTAGACTGAAGCAAAAAGTAAAAGCTGATGTACTTTTACTGTGAGTCTGAAGTTATTCAAAAGTTCATGTGGAGTGCACCTACAGAACAGAGTATACTCACCGAAGTGTATTTTGGAAGACATTCAGAAATGTCTGTATTGCGTGAGCTGTGTTTGTCCTTGTGAAACATTCCCTTCTCAAGCTTCAGCAGCGCAAAGAAGCGGCTGTCTCTTGGGATTCTGTTGTTCTTTGATGGCCTGATGATGTGTGAAGCCCACACCTGTGCCATCTGGTCCAAGTCATCCTTGACTTTTAAAAATATCAATGCAGGAATACTTTCAGCTTTGACTGTAAAATTCTCACAATACAAATATATCAACCATTGACATGGAATCAAGGCCAGATTCTGAAGAGAGTATAATAAAAGAAAGTTTGTACTTTTGGTTGTGTGTGTCTCAGGTAACTTGTTATAAGCCTAGTGGGTTCATTGGGTGTAAATGGATGGTCCTGGACTTGTGAAGCACTTTTCTTGTTGTCCAACTTGTCAAAGCGCTTTTATACTGTATGGTACATTCAGATGGTTTAGGCTACTTAAGTGCTCTTCCATTAGCAGCATTTAATTCACATGCATTCACACATTCCAGGTGTTGCAATCGGAGCAATTTGGAATTCAGTGTGATGCCCCAGGAAAATCTAACATACTGTATGACAGTAAGAGCTGGGGTTTGAACCTTCAATCTGACAGATGAGAGGAAACCAACTCCACCAGAAATCCATCTTAGCTCAAATATAATATTTTAATGTTCTCTATTATACTGTTTAATTTCAGATGTTCTTTATGTGCTTTCAACTCTCCCAAATGTAATATGAAAAGTAACTTGGTAGATATACACTAGAGTAAATACTCCGACTTAAGGTGATCTTTGTGTTTCTTGCATTAGAAACACATGACATAACAAACTAAAGACAATAGTCTGACACCATTTCACACTTAGGGACAACTTGTTTAGAACTCTCACAGTCCTTAGTCATGGACTGCTTTTACAAAGACTGCAAATCTCAGAGGGGTCCCTAAGTACTAGGTGCTGGTGATGCAGTCTGATAGTGAACTTGGTCAGAAATCAGAAGGCTTCTGGTTCGAGCCCAGCTCTGGCTGTCACATAGTAATGTGTCCTTGGGCAAGACACTTAACTCCAACCAGGGAATGGGCATGATTGGGTAGATATGACCAGTGATTTAGAGCTGCTTTTAAGTAGTCAGAGAGACAAGAAAAGCATGAGTCTCTTCTGCAAATAGGAAACTATTCAATAACTGTATTTTTAATCATTTTATCTTTTTTTTTTAATTTAATTTAGTATTAATCGTGAACTTGTTGAATTATTTTATACTCTACATAAAAAGACAATTTCGAATAAGTGAGAAAAGGCAGTCAAATGTGTTGGACACACAGGATTTAGTAAAAGAACCCTTCAAAAGACCTCCTCACAAGATTATGCTGTGATCTGTCACTGCACAGGGGGTATCCTGGTGTAAATTTAAGAAACAACAAGTCGAAGTTGATGAAGTCACATTGCACACAACAAAATGCAGTAAAAGCAGAATTTGGACCATACCTTTGCTTTGCTCCATATAGGATCAGCCAAGCCAGGGGGTTAGAGTTATATCAGTTTGTGTTCAAGTGACCGCAACCTGACCCCACTGCTGCCTCTGTGCACTCCGACCTGAAATCTAGTTGGGGACGTTGCTTGGAAAAGGACACCTAGCCCATGTGTTGCATCACAAAAAAGTTCCAAACAATGGGGCTTTGTTTAGGTAAGTGAAGTACTAAACTGGGGTTTATAACGTGTGGCTTGTCCAGTTATCTCCCAAATCTGGTCTTTATTGGCAATCATATTTACTAGTGCCATGGGCCCTGAGCAGCCCACCTCAGAAGGCCTGAACTATCTCTTTATTGTAGGAATTGTTATAATGATGTGTTCAGTGAAGCTGAAGTAAGACTTTTTAACTGCTTCAAAGAAATTAGGGTCTAAATTGTTCCTTAATTGTCCACCTGTTCTGCAAAGCACTTTGAATTGCCATGTGTATGATTGTGCTCTACAAATAAACTTGCCTTGCCTTGCCTAAATTAAAAAGAAAAAAGAAATGTGTATATGAAACATAAAGAAGTAGATTTGAATAAATTTTTAATTTTTTAAGAAAGGGATAGTTCAGTATTTTTGAAGTGGGGTTGTATGAGTTCCATATGGCCACTAAGTACATAAGATGCAGTAGAAAGTTCACTTCTCTCCCTCAGTAAGTGACAGTTTGTAAAAGACTGTGACGCAGAACCAGCAGCAAAAAGGGAAGCATTGTACCAAATACAAAGGGTATTTTTCTCCACCTACAAGAACTCCCATTAAACAAATACCACAGTTTAACCCCCAAGAAGGCCGGCTGCGCCGTAGCATCCTGCAAACGCTTCGCTCCCATTGTAGTCTATCAGGCAATCGCGATCCTGAAGCGCCAGCGCGCGCCTAGGCGCGAGAGATACACTTCAGGTCTATTTTCTGCGCGGGCACTTTCAAACCTCGTAAATTCAGAGTCATTAAGAAAGCACCTGGCAGGAAGTCACCGTGTGGAGTAACCGGAAGTTTCAAAATAAAACACAATGCACGGACTTTTGCACGTAATTTTCCTCAATTAATTGTCATTACGTCGAAACCGGAAGCACGAAGCTTCAGGTCAGCAGTCGGTCAGTGGGTCCCAGAGACAACACGACACGATGGACAAGAAAAGTGAATCGTAGAGGTACAGAAATATATAACACTGCATGCATGACACCATAGTCTTTCTACACGGATATAGGCGGACAGAAGTTGAATAAATCACGAAGTTGTGTGGTTGGGACCAGCAGGGGGACCTTAGAGAAGTGGTGTGAGGTGTTGTTTATTGCTTTTCTCAGTCTATAACATGTTTTATGAGCGTGTGACATCGCTATTCTCATGAGAGCCGTGGCTCTCCGGGGATCAGCCTCCTCCGGATTGAGCTCCGCGGCGCACCGCGGCGTGCCGCTTCCAGTGGGTTTTGAGATTCGGAGCAAGATCGCGGCGCAGCGCTTTCGCGTGCGGTGGAAATTGGGGGTAAGAGTACGTTACCTAGAACATTTTTTCAGTGCATTATACTTTCAGAATAAAAATGTTTTTCAAGAACTAACCGACTCACATCACTTATTCCTCGTATTTCACATAGCCCTGGTTCTAGATATACTTTATTTTTCCAAAAAGTTAATGCACTCAAGACATTTCTCGATAGCATACTTCGGTATTGATTTTTAATGGGAATTCCTGTAGGTGAAGAAATGGCTAAATGGCTAAAGAAGTGGCTAAATGAGGGAGAGGAGAGAACTTTCTACTACACTAATGCACTTAGTGGCCATATGGAGCTCATATAACCCCACTTCAAAAAGAACTGAACTATCCCTTTAACATTAGATTTTCTTAGTTTCAGTCAGTTCTATTGAAAATTTTAAAAAAGAAAATGTTTTCATAATGTTATCAGTAAGGACACTAATGTGTCTTCAAACAGTATGTATACTGTTGCTTCAAGTTGATTACTGACCTACAGTAGAACGACTGGACAAGATGTCAGAGCTGTTTTTATGTGTTGCAGGTGCTGTAATTCTGTCAATTTACTGCAGGCTACTGAGTATTGACTACAATTTGTCCTACAAATGACATCAAGCATCAAATCGAATAGTACTTTTAGTAGAAATTGTTCAATCACGTTTACTGTCATATCTAACGTTACCTAATGTTGATTCAAACTATTCTGAGGAATCATGGGACCTTGAAAAGTGAAATACGAAATCCATCCCAGAGAGGGGCTTTAAGGATCACAGAGCATGCTTCTTTAAACTACAACAACAGAATAATCCATTTCATACATCTGTTTTTTCCATTGTCTTGGACTTCCTTTGTGTTTGCATATGTGAATTAACATCACAATAGAGATGCACCGTATATCCCCTTAAACAAGCTGCCTCCAAAGAATTACTGCAGCGTCTCGCCCAAAAGCCTCGCCTGCCTCCTCGTCTCATTGGTGCCTACTTCCACCCCCGCCTCTTATATTTCTGCCTGAGACTCAAAGACACAGCAGTTATTTATTTCTTGTTGGAGATTCATTACTTGTTGCTGGTGTACTTTGAATGGCTGGTGTGGGCTTAATAAATTCAGGCTCCTTCCACCCGCCTACTTCCACACGACTCCCCACCTCAACCCAGAAAGGAGGTGTGTGTTTATGTGCATCTGGCTGCTGATGGGGGTCTTCACTCTGTGAAACAAAGCTTTGCAAAGTCTAAAACCACAGTGGTCTTTCTTTGAGGGCTAACACAGTCCATACTAAGATCATTTAATCAGGCAGCCGTACAGCATGAGCTCCACACACACACTTACACACATTTATATGCATATTACACCACAGACATCCTATTACTGGCAGACTCCTGCTTCTTAAAGGTTTTTCACAAACTTTGTGGTTTCATTTGCCAGATCCTTCCATTACCTCACTAACAAGCATGTCCTGTGCTCTCTGGTTATTGCAGAGGAGATACATTTTCACATTTTTGTGCCTGTTACTCCCTCTTCTTGGTCTTTATTTTCCCTCCTGCTTATCCTTCATCTCTCTTCCTCCATACATCATTAACAAAAATGTGAGTAAAAACAGCCAAGATTCAGACACCAAGCTATAAATAAATACTTACTGAACATGTTAGATGGTTGAAATAAAAGACCACAGATTGATGTCATAAAAAATGTAAATCTACAATTGGATGATAGATGTAATGAGACAAGCAGTTTATAAGGGTAATCAAGTGGGAAAAAACACAATAATACTGCTCAGGTTAAACATTTGTATAGAGGATGACAAGGACAGAGGCCTACAACTGCTCAATGCAGTTCAATTGGAGGAAATTAACTTCAAGAACAGAAAAATTTAAGTAGGCTACAGAAACACAACCAAAAGTCAGAATGAAATACATACATGGAAATGAAGTTAACATGCTGCAAATTAGAAATGACACAAAACCTGAAACATTCAAACACAGAATGCATTTGTATTCATGTATTTGAATCTTTACAGTGAATGCTCTGTGCAGGGTGGTGGTGGGGGAGAGGATTACTCAAAAAGTGGATGCAATATTATTACACATTCTGGTAATTCATGTCGGAAAAAGAGGCATCTTAGAGCCAAAGTTCATGTAAGACTCTTGGATTTCACATTTTTTTATGGTAGAAGTAAAGCAGTAACATGATAAAGTTGCAGAGCCTGCCTGTCATCCCCCTCTCGCTCTTGAACAATTACTGTATAAAGGTTCAAATGCATGGGCCCTTCAAATTTAGGAGTGCCTGGCTTGACCGCAGTCTCTCTCATCTGTCTCTCCCACATGCTCTACCTTCTCCAGGGCCCTCCCCAGGCCTGGAGCACTTCTGTTAATGTACTTGGTTATGCTGCATTTCTGCTCTTGCAGGTGTTTTCTGAGTTAGACAGTTTTTGGCTTTGTTTCATTTCAAACTTGAAGCGAGATTCTGCTCTTTGACATTGTTTTCCTCTTCTTGAACCGCATCGAGCTGTTGTAGGCCATTTGCCCTTGTCTGCTACCATACAGTATAGTCCTTGTCTGCAGTCCAAAAATGTCAACCTTAGCAGTATTATTGTGGTGTTTTCCCACTACAGTGCCTTGGTAAACTTATTGTTTAATGACTTTGTCTGCCTTTGTCTGTAGAGTAACTCATGAATCAAACAGTGCAGCACTAACAGACTCTTTGCACAAGTATCCTTGTTTTATCTGAAGCCATTTTCAAACAAAGCTTGGAAAGGGTGTTAGGAAAAGCAGTGAGTCTGCTGGTTTTGTTCTCTAACAGTACACATAGTCTGTAATAAATGAATCCAAATAGTGTTACAACAAAGCACTACCATCAGCACACCTTAAAGCAGTGGTCCCACAGTCTGGTTTAATGTAATACAATAGATTTGCAGACCTGCTTTCCGGCCATGTAGTGAGCATGATAACTCACCAATACGCAGGATCAGGAGGAGCCATGGACTTGTTTCTCAACCCCAATAATGAGTCATTCATGAAGACTTACTCTGTTTTAATCAGCTGCTTAACAGTGACACTTAGGAATCTACTAGGATGAAAGTCACCAGTTGTCTGCACTTTCTGAGAATGGAGGCAAATGCTGTGAGACAGCATTCATACAATACTGAAGGGATGAGTTTTATTTGTTAATCATCAGTGTGAGCTGATATATACTCTGTAAACAATACAATAAGCAGATAATAAAATGTCAGCTGTAAGTGCCATTATGCCTTTGTATTTATTCATCACTCAAGCACAAGTTTGGGTTATAATATTGATCATAATTAAATGTAGCTGTTGGTAGATGGCCTGTGTGACCCTGTTTCCTACATAGCCTTAGGGCCCTAATTTTGTGGCGCAGCGCAGGGGGCGCAGAGCCAGCGCACCCCGCACAGTGTTAATTTTGTCCGGCACACCGCCGTGCGCTGCCAATTTGACCATTTGGAAGACCGTCTGCGCAGAGATGGGTGTGACGGCGCACCAGGGGGAGGTGACATTGCACCAGGGGGAGGTGTCGGCAGATTCATGTTGGCGCAGTGACAATTTTGTGCCAAAAACAGTGCAGAAAGTGCACTGAAAGCTCGCCAGCTCCAACCTGGTCTTTTCTCAGCGCAAGCGAAGCGCACCCTCCGCAGTTGTAATTTGGTGACAGGCACACATGTGCGCACACGTCAACAAAGCCTCAGAGGCAGGTTTCCAGAGTGTTAGGCACATTTTAATACAATAAAAAATCACAGTAATCACTATTAAATGTAACCATCTGAACCAGCATATACATTTGTATCTATATTAACTGTCCCGTCACATCTGATGTCGGGTTAAAGCCGTTTGCCATAATGGAAACTTAACCTGATGGCAGCTGGAAGTTTGATGCACATCTTACAAGTCAACAATAAACAGGCTTAACAACTGATACTGAGTAAATATCTGGCTTCTCTCATTTCATTTAATTCAAAGAAAAGAGAGAGAGAAAATAAATGTATGTCACTAAGGATTTAACTGTGATTTCCCATATTCCTCTATTTTAGTCTTTATTTTTAACATGATCTAAAAAGATGGAGTACATTCTTGCAAGGAGGATGAGGCGGAGACACTGGGAGAGTTTACAGTATATCACTAAAGGCTCTGCTATTTGGCGATGACAAACCAGGAATGCAGGTGGATCACAAGCATTACGAATGATTAAGCCAGCTGCTATGTAACTGTCTCTTAATTTTGTAGTCCTATTGATGACAAAGGAACAGATTACATCTGTCCTGGCCCTGGAGCTGGCCCACACGGTGATGCGCTTCATTGCCTTCGATGTGCGCTCCGATGGCCAGTCCGTTCTCCCAGTTGCTGAAGTGACAGCCGTTCTGACCGTCTCCGCCGGGTCCTTCCAGCGCACTGTTTCCGCGGTGGTGGGGATCATTCAGACCAATCAGACGCTGCGCCTCGGCCGCAGCGCATTTAAAGGCAAGGAGATGTGTTCATATGATTGGTGAAGACAAGTTGTGTTTACTGCACAACATGGGGAAGTCATCAGATGGGGATTATAACAGCATACAGCATTGATTAATGATTATGTATTAAGATATATTTGAGCCATTTTCTTTAAAGTCGAATCATTTTCTTTCAGCTATGACACGAGAATGTTGAGTTATGCATTAGAAATGCAGATTGATTATTCCAAGGGATCAAAAATTGTATAAGGTAAAAAAAAAAAAAAGCACTCTCTCCTTTCAATTTTTAAGAATTCTAGAAGTTGGTAATTTATGCATTTTTGTTCAAAGACAAATATGATAGAGATGAATGTTTTGGAGAAATCTGCCAGCCAGCCCATTGTGCCCACTGACATTTTGGCTGTGTTCCATCAGTGTGCCTGTGTGCACTTGTGTGTGGATGTAATATTCATATTGTGGGGGGTCAAAGGTCAAAAGACAGAGCTATCCCTGAGCCCCAGGCAAAGTGTCCAGCCTGTCTTGATAAGCCCAAAGCCTGCTGCAGTCTATTTGTTGAAGATGGGTTTCTTCAGTTCCTGGCAGAGAGAGCAACATTTCCACCAGCGATAGTGAGATTAACTCATGTCCTGCCTGTTTGGGTCTTCTTCAGGGGATGTGCCTCTGTGTGTACGTGGGTGAATTTGTGCGCTTGGTTGCAGTCAGGGGTGTGTGATGTTCAGGTCAGACAGCATGTATTCAGCAAAGGTCTCTCTCCACCTCCTGCAGCTATGAAAATTTACAGTAACTGCACATAGACACAAGCACAGCCCCGAAATGTTCAGCTTCAGGACACCATTCATGCTCTCCAGTTAATCTCTTCACTGAAACACGGTATTAAAAAGGGCTTAAGACAAAAACCCTCAGAAGAGCTTGGAATTTAAGGGTTTTTTTGTTGCAGAATTTTATAATGCATGTTGAAAATAGTGTCAATGAAGGTAAGCCTCACTGCTATCTCTCTGCACACCAGCCTATTTACTTTGCCAAGACGAAGCTTTGCTCACGTTTGCCATTAGAACTGCCCTCTTACAGAATGGTATACATTCAACATATTTCAGGAAACATTCCCAAAAAGTATTATCAAAGATGACATGACCATACACCACACAATCCCTTTCTGACTTTTTGGCTGCACATCTATGGTGCAAGTTTCTTGTTCCCCTACATCATCCAAAAGGTGCTCTATGTGATTAAGATATGGTGACTTGAAGGTCACTTGAATGTATATATGTAAATATTTACATACATATATATATGTATATATATATATATATATATATATGTATATATATGTTTATATATGTATATACTAAACAAAGAGCCCTTTGTCACACATAATAACCCAAACCCTTTATTTCTGTGGCCTCTTTTTGTTATTGACTTACAAGTTGCTTCCAGCTGAATAGGATTAAAATCTGTATTTAACTTGGCCAGTTCACCAGCTCCAGTTTTCCAGATTTCCTGTTTTTGGCCAAAAAGTCTCTGCACAGCTTTAAATGATGGTAGGGGTTATTGTCTTGTTGGTATATGAACTCCATCAGATTCAGTCCAGAAAGGATTCCACAATGCACTAAGATGTTTTGGTAGTCATTTTTGTTCATGAAACCATTGACATCTATTTGTTTTTTTTTTAGTTTGCCTAAGCCCTTTCCACAAATGAACCTCATCCCATATTTCAGTCTCCACTTTTTTTTTTTTTTTTACTGTGGGTGCAATGAACTCAGTGTTAAAACATTCTCCATTGTTTCTGTGGACAAACACAATGTTGCTGACCAAAAAGTTTAACTTGGACTTGTCCGTCCAGAATTCAGTCATCTACAGTCCAATGATTTTGTTCCCTGGCAAATCTGAGATAATTTTAGATGCAGGCCTAAATAATGGCTATTTCGCAGGTACTCTTTTAATTTTAAGCCTTGTAAGTTTGTAGGTACAGTATTTTGTAAGTACCAGTCTCGGCAATGACTCCAAACCATACTTGGCAAACTTTAAGAAAATGTTTTTTTTGTTTTTTTTCCCTGTTTGTCTCAAAGACCATCCAGCATCAGGAATTGTTTTAATTCAGAGTCTTTGTGGTGAACTCTTGGGGCCCTAATTTCGTGGCGCAGCGCAGGGGGCGCACCCCGCGCAGTGTTAAATTCGTCCAGCGCACCACCGTGCACTGCCAATTTGACAATTTGGTAGACCGTCTGTGAAATATAACCATCTGAACCAGCATATACATTTGTATCTATATTAATTGTCCCGTCACATCTGATGTCGGATTAAAGCCGTTTTTTTATAATGGAAACTTAACCTGACGGCAGCTGGGATTTTGATGCACATCTTACAAGTCAACAATAAACAGCCTTAACAGCTGATACTGAGTATATATCTGGCTTCTCTCATTTCATTTAATTCAAAGAAAAGAGGGAGAAAAAAGATGAAGAAAAAGGAGAGAAAATAAATGTATGTCACTAAGGATTTACCTGTGATTTCCCATATTCCTCTGTTTTAGTCTTTATTTTTAATGTGATCTAAAAAGATAAAGTACATTATTGCAAAGAGGATGAGGCGGAGACACCGGGAGAGTATACAGTATATCACCAAAGGCTCTGCTATTTGGTGATGACAAACCAGGAATGCAGGTGGATCACAAGCATTATAAATGGATAAGCCAGCTGCTGTGTAACTGTCTCTTAATTTTATACTCCTATTAGTGACAAAGGAACAGATTGCGATTCCGATGCGCACCCCCATGGCCAGTCCGTTCTCCCAGTTGCTGAAGTGACAGCAGCTCTGACTGTCTCCGCTGCCGAGTCTTTCCAGCACACTGTATCCGCGGTGGCGGGGATGATTCAGACCAATCAGACGCTGCGCCTCGGCCGCAGCGCATTTAAAGGCAAGGAGATGTGTTCATTTGATTGGTGAAGACAGCACTCGGCTGTGTTAAACCCACTCACGCCTTTTCTCCTCCCTCTCTGGCACTTGCGCTGAGGGGCAGGGACAGAGGCGTGGATGCGCTCCTCTGCGCCTTGAGTTTGCCTCTCTTGGCACTGCAGGAAACTTGCAAAGTGCGCTGGTCACACCCTGTCCGGGCGGCGAAGGCTGGCGCAGGGCAGGTGCGCCTGCGCCTGGTTTACGAAATTAGAGCCCTTGATGTTATGTTGTGTGATTTACTGTTTCATCAGTTTTTTAAACTTCATTTCTTTAAACTTAACTTTTGTACAAAAATGTGTAATCTTGATTATTTATTTTTCATAATTGAACTTTACATTTTGGTCTTTTGCAGAGTTCCATCCACTCTATTAAAGGCATCCTGAATTGTCTCCATGTATAAATGGGAGTCAGAGCCCAAGGTTGCTCAACCACCTCTGCTTTGAAAAGCTTTAAAAACACCCACTCAACAAACACGGGGATGTCATGGAAAAAATGCAAGCACTAAAGATGTTGAAAAGAAATCAGTTCTGGGGGCGTCGGTTGAACTTGTACTTTTACCCATTGACTCCTTTGAGAGTCTTGGTTGCTTTTATTCTGTTCTGCTTTAGAGAAATATTTGGTATGAAAATGGAGGTCTGAAAAACACTTTTTGGGTTTTATGGCCTATTGTTGAACATGTAAAGCATCTGTGATGTGCAAATAGCTTTGACTTTATGTTTGTCTTTTGATATTTAGCTTTGGCATGGCTGATTCCTTTGAGAGCACTTTTAAAAAATATGGAGTATTTATATATAGTTTCACATAAAATTATTTGTATAGATAGATAGATAGATAGATAGATAGTGTAATCATTTAAAGGTTTGTTTTATCTACAAAAAAGATAAGAATTTCTCTCTTTGAAAAAAAAAATCAGATACTTATGGAGAGTGTTCAGCTAGCCTTATATGTATTACATTGAAACAGAAAATTTAGTAATATATAAAAAGGTGAAAAATGTTTAAAAAATTTAAATACTGTTTGTGTTAGGTTTATATCCAAACCATAAATACCGGACACAAGAAATGTTCTTGGAAATCATTGCAAATTTTTAAAGATAGATAATTATATTTTAGAACAGACTGACCATCTCTCATCAGTGTTTAACATTATTACATGCAGATGTATGTCTCTAAAATGCCGCCTGCATAGACATTTCATTGAAAACAGATCCATTACATGTCACTTAAATTGGTTTAAAACGGCATAAACACATTTTTGTTGAACAATCTAACCAATCTTGTCAACTTAATTCACCATCCTTAAATGTACTTCCAATGACACGCCAGACAATAAAAATATGGTAAAGAATAATTATGCTTACACCCTCTGATTATGTTTCTTTTGGCAATGATAAAACACCTCCTGCTCATTCTTCTATTTCTGAAGTCACAAATGCTTGTACTAAACATACAGACAATCTGCAAACTTTGAACTTCAGCACCAGTTGAAGAGATAAGCTGTAGCAGCAGTGAAGCAGCTTGACACTTTCACCTCAGGATATACCAGAGAAGAGTTCTTCCCATGATCACACACACTATCACACTCAGATATACCAACAGATTGCTTGTCAGAGACGCCCTCTCTGCTCTGCTGCCCTGCATGTGGAGATGATGGATTTTGATGATGATTCTCACAGACTGGGAGCTGAGCCGAACCTTGTCCTGATACGCTCCACTGTAACCTGTGTGTGTTCGTGTGGGTGCGTTTTTACGTGTTTATGAGCATTTGCATTTCCACATATCAGTGTTTACCTGCTCTGTTCCTGCCTGGAGGTCTGGTTGGACAGTGGGACCAATCTCTCCCCCTCTCTCGTTTCACAAATGGGCTTTTGACCCACTCTTTCTGTCCTGACAAGAATATATATAAAACCTGGCTGGCTGGGTGAGTAATGTATTCATGCACTATTACATTCCCTCTGCAATATATTCAGACATATGCTTCATACTTCGGGAATAGAAGAAAACACAGCTGGAATAATCTTATTATACAAAGGGCTTCATTTGCTTTTTCAAGGCACTGAATGACCCCTGTTGGACAGAGAAACTAGGACAGAAAGATGCCAAAGCCTGCACATGTGGCCTCTTTTACAAAGGTTACTGTTAATGGTGACCATACTCAACCTAACAGCAATTGTACTAACCAAATCATTATCACTATCTCTGTGAAAATAAAGTGGTCTAAGTATTTTCCAAAAATACAGATTTAACTCAGAATTTTTTGTCTAGAGCCTCAGAAGTGCAGTGAGTTTTCAGGCCTTCTGTGCCGACAGAGACTTCTTCATCAATATATGCTTATGTTATTTGTATTTCAGCCTTGATATTCTTTGTTAACTTAACAACAAAATGCTAACATTTACAGTAATGATCAAATGAAAAACCCAATTCCAATGGAGTCAGAACGTTGTGTAAAATGTAAATAAAATCTTTTTCAACCTCAAAAATAATGCTTGCAACATTAAAGCTGGGGTCGGTAATTTTGGAAAACTTGCATGAATTTAAATGTTGCATCTCCTCAGGGCTCGGCTCTACATACATATGTTGTGCAATAAATCTATAAATGTAAGTCAAAACCATGTCATGCAAAGTTAAATCCATATATATTAATAAAATCTAGAATCGTTGCCGCCTTCTCTCTGGCTTATCTGACAGAGATAATTACAAGTAACATTTTCCATATGTTGCAACAGCGTAGCTTCGGAGTGAGAGAGTGCAAGTACTAAATTGTACTAGTGCTAAATCAGGCAAGAATAGGAAAGAATTCCAGCTAGAAGCTGATATATACAGAGCAGTAGTTGATGATTTTGCAAGTCCTACAATGCATAAATAAATAACCAAATAAAAGGGAAGAGATAATGGCAAGTAAATTAGCCTATCCTATAACACTAAAGATAATGGGCTCTAATTTCATTTAACACAGCCAAATGTAACCTTCACCAATCAAATGAACGCCTCTCCTTGCCTTTAAATGCACTGCGTGCAAGGTGCAGTGACTGATTGGTTTGGCTGATCCTTGCCACTGTGGCCTCGGTGTGCTGGAAAGACCCGGTGATGGAGACGGTCACTTTTACAGCAACTGGGAGAACCCTGGGCCGGGCATAGGAGGCCATGCTGTGCGTCACCGTGTGGACCACCTGGCAGGACAGAAGTAATCTGTTCCTGTGTCATGACTAGGAGAACAAAATTGAGTGACAATTACATTTAACACAGCAGCAGGCTAATCCATACACCATGCTTGTGATCCACCTGCATTCCTGGTCGGTCATTGCCAAATAGCAGAACGTTTGGTGATATATCCTCTCCCAGTATCTCCTCCTCATCCTCCTTAATGTTCTCTACCTTTTTAGATCACATTAAGAATAAAGATTAAAACAGAGCCATCACAGGTAAATCTTAAAGACACTGAGTGACTTAGATTTTTTCAACGAGCCTCTCTTTGTCTTTTTTCTTTTCTTTTGAATTTCATGAAATGAGAGAAGATATATATTCCATGCTGGATGATGAGGCTGTTTGTGATTGGCTTGAGAGATGTGAACTAGTTAATTTGCGTCACACTTCCAGATGCCGTCAGGGTTAAGTTTCCATTATGACAAACGTCTTTGGTGCGACATCAGATCTTACGGGACAATTATTATAGATACACATGTACAGTATATGCAGGTTCAGACAGTTACATAAAATACTGGTTTCTGTCATTGTTTATTGCATTGAAATGTGCTTGACACTCTGGAGACCTGCCTCTGAGAGTTTGGTGACGTGTGGACACTGTGCACCTGTCACTAAATTGCAGTTGCAGAGGGTGCGCTTTGCCTGCGCCGATTATAGTCAAGGTTGGAGCTGGCAAGCTTTAAGTGTACCTTCCCTGCGGTCTACCAAATTGTCAAATTGGCAGAGCACAGTGGAGCGCTGGATGAAATTACCACTGCACAGGGTATGCCAGGCTCCACCACCCTGCACCACCCTGCGTTGCGCCAGGAAATTAGGGCCCAATGTGAAAATGCATCATGCAATGATGAGCTGTAAGAACCACAATACAAGACTTACGTAGAGGTGCCTGATATGTTTGGCAAAAAATAAATAAGAGCAACTACATAGCATTAATATCACACTAAAGATTGCTGAAGGAAATTCATAGCAGAGATGCTAACATATTATTGGAGGCAAAGAGAATATAAGTGCTATATGGCTGCATTTCAACCTCTGAGGATCAGTATAATGTTAATTTTTCTTTGCAGATGTGATCAACATAGAACCAAACATCCAACTGCCATGCCTGTCCATGACAAGTGTTTCATAATTTTAACAGCTTTGTATTAAGTCTTTTGTGGGATACTGAATCCATCCACCGCAAAACTGCTCATGAGACTCCTCAGATTTTATTGAATTCAAGTCATGCAATGTAGAAACATTCAGCTGCTACACAAAGTACTCAAAATCTCCATTGATGTGACACAGTCTCTATAGTGCACAAATGCATGCCAGAGACCAACTGGGAATGGGGAGCACCCAGTGCCGTGCTTTGAACTGATCCAGGGGCTCAATTTGACAGGTAGGACCACTTTTAAGGAGATCCAGGTTAGATTATTTGCTGAGCTGTAGGCATCAGTTTACAGCTACTCTGACACACAGAAATTAAGTTGACGTTACTGAGTCGTCATTTAAGTGTGCCTAGACTGCCGGGGCGGATCCGGCACATTGGGCTCTATCACTATACATATATATCTATATATATATATATATATAAATATATATACATATATATTTTTATATTTATATATATATATATATATATATATATATATATATATCTACACAGTCAAGCCCAAAATTATTCATACCCTGGGTAAATTTTCACTTAAAGTTACTTTTATTCAGCTAAAAAGGGTTTTTTCTACCAGAAATGACACAGGCTTCTTCGAGAAGATAGTAAGATGATGTACAAGAGGAGTCATTGTGTGGAAAAAAAAAATCTCAGCTTTAATTCCCATTTAAACAAAAAGTGACATGTCCAAAATTACTCATACCCTTGTCAATAATCAATAGAAAAGCCTTTATTGGCTATTACAGCAATCAAACGTTTACTGTAATTGCTGACCAGCTTTTTGCATGTCTCCAATGGTATTTTTGCCCATTCATCTTTAGCAATGAGCTCCAACTCTTTCAGGTTGGAGGGTCTCCTTGCCATCACCCTGATCTTTAGCTCCCTCTGCAAATTTTCTGTTGGATTCAAATCTGGACTCTGGCTGGGCCACTGCAAAACATTAATGTTTTTGTCTGCCAACCATTTCTGCACCACTTTTGCTGTGTGTGTTTTGGGTCATTGTCGTGCTGAAATGTCCACTGGTGACCAAGGCCAAGTTTCTCTGCAGACTGTCTGATGTTGTTGTTCAGAATTCTTATGTATTGCTCCTTGTTCATGGTGCTGTTCACCGCAATTAGTTTCCCTGGTCCACTGGCTGAAAAACACCCCCAGAACATGAGGTTCCCACCACCATGTTTGACAGTGGGGATGGTGTTCTTTGGGTTTAAGGCTTCTTCTTTCTTACGCCAAATGAAGGCTACATCATTGTGGCCAAACAATTCAATTTTAGTTTCGTCTGACCATAAAACAGAAGACCAGAAGTCTTCTTCTTTGTCCAGATAAGCATTTGCAAAGGCCAAGCGGGCTTTTGTGTGCCTTTTCTGGAGAAGTGGTGTCCTCCTTGGTCTGCGTCCATGGAACCCAGCAGTGTGCAGTGTCCGTTGGACCATCTGCCTTGAGATG
Organism: Scarus forsteni; assembly: GCA_036419115.1. NCBI lineage: Eukaryota > Metazoa > Chordata > Actinopteri > Labriformes > Labridae > Scarus > Scarus forsteni. The sequence continues at coordinate 1,160,637 of JAZDUH010000137.1, read as the reverse complement.
TTGCCACCAGCAGGGCCCAGATTCACCAGAATAACCTTGGTGGTGATCCTTGGGTTCTTCTTCACCTCTCTAGCTATCCTCCTGGCCAGCACAGGTGTCACTTTTGGCTTCCAACCGCGTCCTTTGAGATTTTCCACAGTGTGGGACGTCTTGTGTTTTTTCATAATACTTTGCACTGTTGCCACTGGAACTTCAAAACATTTTGAGATGGTTTTATAGCCCTTTCCTGATTTGTGAGCAGCAACAATGCGCAGCCACAGGTCCTCACTGAGCTCCTTTGTCTTAGCCATGGCTGTCCACAAACCAGCTGCAGAGAGCTGCTGCTTTTCACCTGCTGAGTTGACTAAAACAGCTGTTCCCAATGAATCAGGGTAATAAGGATGCTTTAGAACAGCTTGGAATTTTTGGAATGTTTTAGAACTTTGGATAGTACTATGAATTCCCATGGACTGTGACAGTTTGCAAAGGGTATGAATAATTTTGGACATTCCACTTTTTGTACAAATATAAATAAAAGTTAAGAAGTAATTTTTTTCCACACTGATGCCTCTTGTACACGGTCTTATTATCTTTTGGGAGAAGCCTGTGTCATTTCCTGTCAAATAAAACTTGCTGGTTGAATTAAAGTAACTTTAAGTGAAAATTTACCAGGGGTATGAATAATTTTGGGCTTGACTGTATATATATACTATATATATCTACTCTGAGCCCCTCCCGGCTGACCAAACTTCTCACCCTATCGCTAAGGGAGAGTCCAGCCACCCTGCGAAGGAAGCCCATTTCGGCCACTTGTACTTGCGATCTTGTTTTTTAAGTCACGACCCACAGCTCGAGACCGTATGTGAGGATAGGGGTGAAGATTGACTGGTAAATCGAGAGTTTCGCCTTCCGGCTCAGCTCCCTTTTTACCACGACAGACCAGTACAGTGCCCACATTACTGCTGACGCCGCACCTATCCGCCTGTCAATCTCCTGATCCATTCTTCCTCCTCTCATGAACAAGACCCTGAGGTACTTGAACTCCTCCACCTTGGGTAGGATCTTGTCTCTGACCCGGAGAAGACACTCCACCCTCTCCCAGGCGAAGACCATGGACTTGGAGTTGGAGGTGCCGATTCTCATCCCAGCTGCTTCACACTTAGCTGCGAACGATCCAGTGAAAGCTGCAGGTCACAGTCCGATGAAGCCAACAGGACCACATCGTGTGCAAAAAGCAGTGACCCGATCCCGAGGTTACCAAACCAGAACCCCTCAACACCCTGGCTTCACCCAGAAATTCTGTCCATAAAAGTAATGAACAGAATCGGTGACAAAGGGCAGCCCTGGCAGAGTCCAACCCTCACTGGGAATGACTCAGATGTACTGCCAGCAATTCCAACCAGACTCTGACATCGGTCATACAGGGAACGGACAGCCCGTATCAGGGGTCCACTATCCCATACTCCCGGAGCATCCCCCACAGGACCCCATGAGGGACACGGTCGAATGCCTTCTCCAGGTCCACAAAACACATGTAGACTGGTTCGGCAAACTCCCATGCACTCTTGAGCAACCTATGGAGGGTATAGAGCTGGTCCACAGTTCCACAACCAGGATGAAAACCACATTGCTCCACCTGGATCTAAGGTTCGACAATCCAACGGACCCTTCTCTCCAGTACCCCTGAATAGACCTTACCGGGGAGGCTGAGGAGTGTGATCCCTCTGTAGTTGGAGCACACCCTCCAGTCCCCCTTCTTGAAAAGGGAGACCACCACCCAGGCTTGCCAATCCAGTGGTACTGTCCCTGATGTCCACACGATGTTGCAGAGTCGTGTCAACCACGACAGCCCTACAACATACAAGGCCTTAAGGAACTCCGGGTGGGTCTTATCTTATCTTCTGCTTCCACACTGAAAGAAGTGCTGGTGGGATTGAGGAGGTCTTCGAAGTATACTTTCCACCGATCCACAACATCCCGAGTCGAGGTCAGCAGCGCACCATCCCCACCATAGACAGTGTTCACGGCACACTGTTTCCCCCTCCTGGGACACTGGATGGTGGTCCAGAATCTCTTCGAAGCCTTACAGAAATCGGTTTCCATGCCCTCTCCGAATTCCTCCCATGCCCGGGTTTCTGCTTTGGCGACCATCGTAGCTGCATTCTGCTTGGCCAGCCGGTACCACCAGCTGCCTCCGGAGTCCCACTGGCCAAAAAGGTCCAGTAGGACTCTTTCTTCGGCTTGACGGCATCCTTCACTTCTGGTGTCCACCAGCAGGTTCGGGTATTGCCGCCACGACAGGCACCGACCACCTTATGGCTGCAGCTCCAATCAGCCACCTCAACAAAAGAGGCCTGGAACAAGGCCCATTCGAACTTCGCCCGGAGGTGGGAGTTGAAATGTTCCTAGCAGACCCACACAACACACTTGGGTCTACCAGGTCTGACAGGCATCCTCCCCCACCATCGGAGCCAACTCACCACCAGTTGGTGATCAGCTGACAGCTCCGCCCCTCCCTTCACCAGAGTGTCCAAAACATGCATCCGCAAGTCCAATGATACGACTACAAAGTTGGTCATCGAACTGCAGCCTAGTGTGTCCTGGTGCCAGGTGCACATATGAACACCCTTATGCTTGATAATGCCTTCAGAGATATGATGGCTGGAAATACACCATCAGCAGGTGTGGGAATGTTAGGTCACCCACATAGATGGACAAGTTTTACACAGCTAAAACAGCGCGGGGTCTAATTTTCCCCAGAGGAACACCAATGCATGCAATATGTATTCAGCATATTGGAAAAACATCATTTTTTTATCAGTTGTCCCCAGCAAATTAGGAAAAGTTATGAAATATAAAGCAAAAAGAATAATTTGAGTTATTACTTTTTATGATTAACATTGAATTGGGATCAAATTGACCCCATGGATAACCGAAGGGTTTAAACTGTCAATGTGTTTATAAGTTCAGTGACTTGTACTGTACAAACATATATATACCATTGGAAAACTTTAATTTGTGTTTTTGACAGGATTTTTTGGGGAAAACTTAATGGAAGGCGGATGCACGACCCCTGCGTACCCCCGAGGATTTGCACCTATAACTTCAGCCTGAGAAATTGGAGGTGTGGGGTGAGAGCATGTGAAGTCAATCAAATGCGTGAGTCTCACGGCCAGTGCATGAGAGTTGGGAGCCCTGGACTACTGGTATAACAATACGACCATTCCTTGCGCTGTGTAAAAGCTGAGTGGCTACAACCTTATCTATGTACTCTTCCAGGATTTATAGGCATGCATGTAAAATCATGTCTAGTCTCTTCACCTTGGACATGGACACTTTTTAATCCTCCCCTCTGGCAACAGGCTGTGGTCCATCCTACAACTTCACACCACCTTAACAGTTTTTTCCTCCACTTTTAGCAAAGAGCCCATATTTTGCCTGAATTTGAGTGCTAGTACCTTTGATCTAGCTGTATTTGTTATCTTAGATGCTCTGTTAGAGGTCCTGCCACTTTCAGGATCCTTTCGCTAGCCTCCTTTAATCGATCGCCCGGTCTGCTCTGAGATGTCTGATCAGTTCAATGCTGCTTGTCACCATGTTTCAGCAGCACTTCATTCTGACCACACTGCTTGCCTTACACTGGGCTTGCTCCCCCTATGTCAATGGGCCTGCATGGCTGAAGAAATGGTGGTTGGATGTCTAGATCAATAAGGAGAGCCCTGGGAATAAGATTTCCTTATCTATACCCTCTGTTGTCCATAAATAGTGATTAAAAACTTCCTTAGATGCAGTCTCCTGGAAAGGAAGCAAGCCACCACAGTCTAATTAGATATGTTTCTGTGACTATGGGTAATGTAATTTGTTTGCTCAAAGTTGCAAAAAAACTTACTCATATAGTTTAAATTCATATCTCAAACAAATGTCACAGAATTTCTGCGGATGTCTTAAAGGATATTGAGAATGGTTGCATCCATTGAGGCAAAAAGATGTTTTTATAGTACAACCACCCCTTGTCAATTTGACAAAAAGGCCCATAGGCAACACCGCAAACTGGCCTGATATGGGTAGAAACTGTTCAGTTGTGTCTTCCTTATGTCCAGTACTGCAGGGTCAACACCATTTTCTTTATAGGCTTAAGCCCAAGTAACACTTTCAGTGGATCTAAACTTACATGCTTTCCAGATTACTGCCAAAGTTGTACTTGCAGTTTCTACTTTTTGAATTTTGCCAGCTTGTGTTCTCAATTGCCTCCATTCTCTTTTTATATAAGTGTGCATTTACCTGAGTCCAAAAATGTGTGTGTGTGCGGATGTGTGTTTGTGTGTGCGTGTGTGTGTGTATTTGTGTAGCGCATGTGTCAGCGGGTGACTGGGTCCATTCATCAGTGTTTGAAGATGACAGGCAGGGGTAAGTGGTGTCTGGCCCGATCTGTTAGCCTCTAACTGCACACACACAAGCACACAAACACATACATGCAGAGACTGGTTTCAGAGTGTGTCTTTTGTGATGTTATGTGTGTGTGCATGAATAAGAGAGAAAGACCGACAGGGACGAGTCAGCTGGTGTTATAGTGCCTGTTGGGCAGGGAAGGATTATGAATGAAAATTCATTAGTCCTTTAGAGAGCCAGTTTAACAGATGGGCAGGGGTGGATTAACATGTAAAGTAGTATGCATGTGTGGGTTTGGATGTGTGTAAAAAATGAAAATGTAATAAACATGCCCCTCTATCCTTCTATTTTTAAAAGTGTATGCTTAACATACTCAATAGTGAGTAGTTTCAGTGATCCTTAACTCTGTGTGTTTTGGTGTGTGTGTGTGACTCCATGTGTTTGCTCTGGAGAGGTCGGATTAGAACAGTTTTCAATTTCCTGGGTGAAGCATCACAAACTCCTGAGCAACCACATGGGTAGCAGGTGTAAGCTGACTTTAGGGAGTCCAGTGCTGTGCCAGTGTGAATAGCAATCAGTCTCACCCTGCAGTATATGTGTGTATGTGCATTTCTGCATGTGCTTGGGAAAGGCTACTTTTGGCTCTACGGAAAGCAGAGCTCATATTGATACTTTGTTATTCAGCCTCTCATTACACACTGCTTGGCATTCACACATGCATATACACACACCCATGTAGGCCGGTCAACCCCTGGTGAACACACTCCAACACAGGCCAAAATCACATTCATACACACTCAACTCCAGCATTTTAAATATGCAATATTCTTTCTGTGCCAAAACACACAGAGCTGGGACTGTGAACGCTGGGCTCCAGTCTGAAGCTATCAGGCCATAACTGAGCTGCTTCCATTGACCAGAGCTCAGTTGGAGCCAGAGGAACTCCCAGATCTGCTGTGGGATCAACAGAGCATCACTTGGGTTGAAATCAGACTCACATGCTGCGAATTACCAAACATGCTGGGTCAAACCAACAACCATTAATGCTGCTGTATTACGAACAAATTTTGAAATTAGTATGCCTTCGATGTTTGTATGAAAACTCTAATCTATATTCAGATGACAGTGATCATTATTAGAGGTTAAATCTTATGTCTGAGCCCAAGCTTCACACTAGCTTGGCCTGGCCCAAGACCAGGGTTGGGTCAGGACCAACTCCTCTCCTCTGAGACCAAGGAGAATCAAGAGATGTCTGATTTTCAGTCAGGGCAGAGCATAGCACCAGACAGTGCAGTAAATAACTCCTAAATGTTGGTCTATTTGTGTGGATCTGCTATATAGTTCATTCTAATATGTGTGACATAATGCCCATTTCTGCTCCTTAAATATGTAAAAACTATCAAATCAAACTGTACCACAAACGTGGGACTAGTTATAGGTTGTCCAAGACAATGGTAACTGACCTTTTTTCTTTGGAGCTCCAAGTAGTTGTAGAGTCAAACTGGAAAAAAAAAAAATGTATTGCTGTGAAAAATCAAAATCAGTATCAGTTGTTTAAATTGATTAAATTGGGATAGAATTGTCAAACACAAATTTCTATACAGAGAACATTAAAGACAGTTCACATTTATGGAGCATTCACACTAGGGCCATTGATCTGTGCTTTAGCCTGATTGCCTCTGTTATCACCCTGCCAACACACACTTGCATTGTGGTGGCCTGAAGCATGCTCCAGCATGCTCACATCAGGCTAGATTGCGACAAGACACACTCACAGTAGGCACAACAGAGACATGAATGAAGTTTGATCATTGCTATGTCATTTTTTGGTCATTTTGATTAAACACAATCCTCCAACATTATGCCAATTGAGGATGATAAATTGTAGGAGTGATAAAGATGGTGCCTCACCTGAACAGCAGAGAAATAAAAGAAAAATTGGTCCACTGATCTAATGTTGTTAATTTGTGTACTTTTATGCATTAACAATAATCCTCATTCACACAGAAATCAGATGATGTGATTACTGAATACTCAGTGTCACACATTTCAGAAACTGTGCTGTAATAGGCTGGTTTGTGTAACTTAAAAATATCAAGCTAAAGAACATTAAGATCAGACCCCGGTAGCCTGCAGCAGCATGGGGCAGATTGCAAGCAATAAGCATAAAAAAGTATATTGATATATAATTGCCTGTATATGGAAAGAGATCTGTTTTCCTCACAAATGGAAATGAACACCAGATAAATTAAATAATGTAAATAGAATGGACTGGATTACTTTTATCAGAGCACCTCAATGTGAGTCAAGAGAATGTTTTTTTTGCCCTGGATTTATTTTTACAATATACATATTTTAGACATGGTCCAGTCACATCCACTGATAAAATGCGGAGGTCCACTGATGAGCTGTCATTTGGAGGAGCAGTGCTTGTGCATGAGTAAGCATGCTATATCAAAGCCTCTCTCCAAGCTTGAGAAGTGAAGTGAACTGCACAAAAGCAATGCATGAAACAAACTGCATTACAGAAACAGCACAGACTTTGGGGCGAATTATGCTCAAACACAGCAGGGATGGCTAATGTGAGTGTGCAAAACTAGCATTTTCAGCCTCCTGAAGATAAAATCATGACAACTTTGTTCCTGATCACACCCCATTCTGTGACAAGAATATTCCTGGGTGCCATCAGAGCAAATGCATTTGCTTTTATTTGTGACAGGTGTAAAACAGGAATATCTGTTTATCGATATGCCAAGAAACTTTGAACCAGGTGGTCATCAATTCATTGTCTATACATCTCATTCAAATCAGGGCCATGGAGGACCAGAGCTTACCAGCCATAAGAGGCTTGATACACTTGAGGCTGTAATTTCATAGGCCTGATGTAGGCGTGATGCACCTGCCTTGTGCCGCGCCAACAAGGTGTGTCCAGTATACTTTGCAAGTTTCCTGCACGGCACACTTTAGTGCAGCAAGGCACACCCACGCCTCTGTCCCTCCTCCTGGAGCAAGTGCCAAAGAGGGAGGAAACAAGGTATGAGCGGGTTTAACACAGCCAAGTTTAATCTTCACCAATCTGATGAACGCCCCTCCTTGCATTTAAACGCACTGCGTGTGAGGCACAGCAACTGATTGGTCTGACTGATCCCTGCTATCGTGGCCACGGAGATGGCGAGAGCTGCTATCACTTTTGCAACAACTGGGAGAGCAAAGGGGCCATTAGGGTGAGCATAGGAGGCCACGCTTCGCTTCACCTTGTGGACCACCTTGCAGGACAGAAATAATCTGTTCCTGTGTCACGAAAAGAAGAACAAAATTAACTGACAGATTTAAACACAGCCACAGGATAATCTATTCATCATGCTTGTAATCCACCTGCATGTTTTGGTGATATATTCTCTCCCGGTATCTCCTCCTTATCCTCCTTGCAATAATGTACTACATCTTATTAGACCACTCTAAGAATAAAGATTAAAACAGAGAAATATGAGCAATCACAGGTAAATGCTTTAAACACTAAGTGAGCGAGCCTCTCTTTCACTTTGTTCTTTTCTTTTGGATTTCATAAAATGAGAGAAGCCAGATACATATTCCGTATCAGATGATGAGGCTGTTTGTTGTTAGTTTGAGAGATGTGCGTCACACTTCCAGATGCCATCAGGTTAAGTTTCCATTATGACAAACATCTTTGATCTGACATCAGATGTGGCGGAACAGTTAATGTAGATACAAATGTATATGCTGGTTCAGACGGGTACATGAAATATTGAATGCTGTGATTGTTTATTGTATTAAAATGTGCCTGACACTCTGGATACCTGTCTCTGAGGTTTTGGTGCTGTGTGCCCTCTGTGTAACCTGACATGCCAGATGGTCAGTTCCATATTGAAAATATTTTACTCATCCAACAGGGGAGGAGCCCTGCAAAAATGTTTTCAGGGACAGAACCTTCAAAAACAACAGCAGCTTGTGATTGGACGATCGTTTGGCTCATCATACTCATCACAGACCAATCCATATCAATCAGCAATGACATAACATATGTAGCGGCTCTTACAAGGTCCACTACTCATAGTGGCTAACTGTTGTTTGTGGCTAACTGTTGTTAGCCGCTATGGCTAATGGCTGTTAACTGCTTAATAGCTTAACTACCTTGAGACTATCATTTCATATTAAATTATACCACACAGATGTACCATTTAACACTTATATGTGACATGAACCTCATCAAAGAATCCCTATGAAGTAAATTTATGAGGAGAGCATATTTCGCCAAGTATAACTGAGTACCCAAGATGATCACAGGCTACCCAACATTAGCAGCCATTAAGTAAAACAGGAAGTGAATTAACTTTCTGTCAGGTCACTTCCTGTTGACGTCACGCCCGCAGCTCCTACTGCTCTCCCCCCAGTCAACACCTCCCCCTGGTGTGCCACCACACCCATCTTGGCACAGCCGGTCTCCCAAATTGCCAAATGGGTGCACACGGCAGTGCACCGGATGAAATCACTACTGCATGGGGTGCGCCAAGCTCCGCCAACCTGCGCTGCACCAGAAAATTAGGGCCCTTGGTCACCAAGATCTAAAGTGTTTGTCTAACCTTTGTCAAAATTGTGCTTGTTTTATGTGCAGTAATCTAAATTGTTTATACTTAAGTAATATTAAACTGGAGAAAAATTCTTACTAATTCTTACTCATTTGGCCAAGAAAATTAATTATTTAATGTCATCTGTGCATATTGAACTACTAAAAAATGATTCATGTCCTTGTGCTATATGTGGCATAACACCAGATGACACTTTCCATAATAGACACTTTTGGTGTCCAAAATAAGGAGTGCTAAATTGCGTGTGACAACTAAAGAATTGCACATGAAATTAGTGGGTGTGTTACAGGTTATTTACTATCACTGCGGGTGCAATTCATAACAGTCGCAAAAGTGGCATGGACCGCCCCCTTAAGGAGGATTTTGCATGTGCCTCTGGCTGTCACCATGGAGTTTGGGAGAGCTGAGTGGCTGCAAATGAAAATTAAGTTTGAAACCATGGAGTTAGAGACAAATAAATGCACTTGCCCTGACTGACTGTCATTTTGACTGACAAGGTCCTCACTTTTCTCTCATGCTATGTTTTTATCCGTCATTTAAATTTTTCCTTTTTTGATTCCAATTAAACATAATCTCATGACAGCATTCACATATTTACACAGCTTCATCACTAAAAATCTCTCATGTGAAGAGCAGTCTCACAGTTACGCAAGCACAGGCTGTGCAGGTGCTTTTTATGCTATGACCGCGTCACACTCTTCATGCACTGACAGCCTCTAAACACACTCACTGACTGTAAATGCACTGACAGTGACTTTAGAGGCTGTCAGTGTACGGAGAGTGTGATGCAGTCACGTCTGAGTGATGAACAGAGAAACTACGGCTATGAAGTTTTTTTTTTTTACACAGGTTAAATGACCTCCTCTGTGATGTAGGGCACAAGACAGAGAGAGTTTACCTTCCACGTCTGCATGGCTCACTGGATCATCCCTCTTTTTCTAGTCCTTAATAATGACTGACAGCCTCCAGGTCTTTCTATTTTTCAGCAAAATTCAGTCAGTGATGGAAAATATTTGGTTAATGTGACCAATGTTTGCCACCATGATCACAGCTCTCCATTCGTAACACTGTGCCTTTAAAATTTGGACGCAGAAACACCCTGCACAATCAGTTGCGGTTTGATAAATCACATTGCGGGTGCTAAATGATTACATTTGCAACACCCCCTCCCAGTATTTTGCCTGTTCTGGTGATCTGCATGCATTCTGCATATTCATGAGGGCAAACACTCTATTGGCCCTTTTCCATTGGCCCTACTCTACTCGACTCTGCCCGGCTCTACTCTACTCGCCTTGAGCTGCTATTCCATTAGCCCCAGTCGCCTGCCCAACAGGGTGCAGTGTCGCGGTAAACAGCTGAGCAACAGAATGAAGCCGAGGACAAGAGCAATCGAGCTGCAAAAAAAAGACGTATGAGGGTAAGCTAATGGTAGCTACCGCCAGCATACTAGGTCGTCGTGCTCATTACTCATAGATGATGACATTGTCTGACCAATCAGTAGCCATCAGTCGGTGACGTCATCTTTTAGTATCGACTCAGCTTGCTTAGAACCAGAGCGGAGTAGGTACTAAAACTAGCTTGTTTTAGGAGGTACCAGGCTAGTGGGAACACGCTGCAAATCGAGTAGGGCCGAGTAGAGTAGGGCCAAGGCGTGCTAGTGGAAAAGGGCCATAAATGGACTGTGCATGCTATTTTGCTCATTTGACAAATGCAATCCTTAGTGCACTCTGTTCAGATTTCAGGCGCTATCAAGTTTGCACATGTTTTTATACAGGCTAACCTTTACTAGATCGGACCCAAACAGTGCACAGCAAAAAATATCTTTAGGCATGAAAGGTTTGAAAGGATAAACACAAAGGGTTTGTAAGAAGTTTCTTTTTGCAAAATGAATTGAAAAATACACCTGAAAGTGTATTTCTTCAGTACTCTTTGATTCATTCTGACAACACCATCAATGTGTGTTACCGTCAGAAAATACCTTCTGAAGAGTTTTCTTAAAGGCGCTTGAAAATACGATTCTGCAGCATGAATTTCAATCCAAAAACATATTGTTATAAGGGAAACTTCTTTTGGTTTTAGCCTCTAACTTTGCCCTGAAAGATCAACTGCTATGAATCATAACATTCAAATTTTGAAAGGGTTCAAAACTCTCCCTACAAAAGCAAACATGATTTCAATATCTGAGCCAGGGAAAAAAGAATGTGTTATTACTGAACCCTTACCACTACATGATTATTGCTGAAAGTGGTTGACAATTAAAAGAGAGATGAGAGGATCAAGGACAGGGTAGAGTGAAAAGGGCAGAAATGAATTTGGATTCGGTTGAAAAGCAAAGATGAAGAAGCCACAAAACCAATTTGAAGGGGCTTTGTGAATTATAAATAACCTTGAATTTTAGTATAAAAGATTGAGCTGTTGTGCCACATTTTACAGGTTGAAGGCTTAGCTTTACAAATATCTCATAAAAGCAGAGCTACAGTGGAGGTATGTTCAGATAACATGGTGATGGAATATTTGCTTGTTGATTAGACTCACGGATTACCTTTAAAATGCCAAATTTATTAATTTAATTTGTGATCATCTTATTGAAAAGTCAATTTTAAGTGGACTAGAGGTCATATCTATGTATGTTTAAAGTGACTTAAGATAAGGCTGAAATCACTGACAGACGTGTGCAAAATTGTTGGTACCCTTCTGTTAAAGGAAGAAAAAAACCCACAATGGTATTCATAAATAACATGAAACTGTCAAAAGTAAGAATTAATGAAGGCTAATGAAAATCAGACATTGCTTTTGATTTGTGGTTGAATATAATCATTTTAAAACAAAATAATGAAACTGGCCTGATCAAAAATGATGGTACTCCTAAAAAAGACTGAAAATGATTTGACCATGGGGACATGTTAAAGTAAGTTGTATCCTGTAATAAGCATCAAAGCTGTCTTCAAGCTTGTAATCAGTCATTCGGCCTATTTAAAGGCCGAAAAGTCACTGTGCTGTTTGGTATCATGGTGAGTACCACACTGAACATGGACCACAGAAAGCTAAGAAGAGAGTTCTCTCAGGAGACTAGAAAGAGAATTATAGACAAGCATGTTGAGGTAAAGGCTATAAGACCATCTCCAAGCAGCAGGATGTTCCTGTGACTACACTTGCTCATATTATTCAGAAGTTTAAGAACCATGGGATCGTAGCTAACCTCCTGGGACGTGGCCGCAAGAAAAAAATTGATGACAAATTAAAGAGCTGCTTAATACGAATGAAGTTGCCCAGAACAACTTCCAAAGAGATTAGAGGTGAACTCCAAAGCTCCAGTATCAGACTACACAATCCATTGCTGTTTGAGCCAAAATGGACTTATTGGAGGACACCACTGTTGAAGCAAAACATAAAAAATATTTGGAATTTGCCAAAATGCATAATGACAAGCCACAAAGTTTCTGGGAGAATGTTTTTTGGGCAGATGAGACAAAACTTGAGTTTTTGGCCAGTCACATCTGCACTTTGTTCACAGACACACAAACGAAGCATACATAGAAAAGAGCACTGTACCGACTGTGAAACTTGGAGGAGGCTCAGTTTTGTTCTGGGACTGCTTTGCTGTATATGGCACAGGGTGTCTTGAATATGTGCAGGTACAATGAAATCTCAATACTATCAAGACATTCTGGAGCGAAATGTGCTGCCCAATGTTAGAAAGTTTGGTCTCAGTTGCATGTCATGGGTCCTTCAACAGGATAATGATCCAAAGTCAAAGCTAAAAACAACTAATGGCTCTGAAAAAAGTATTGGACTATTCTGAGGTGGCCTTCTGTGATCCATGATCAAAATCCTATTGAACATTTGTGGAAAGAACTGAAACATGAAGTATGGAGAAGACACCCTTCAAACCTGACACAGCTGAGGAGTGGGCAAAAGTACCTGTAAATTTGTATTTATTCTTACTTTTGTCAGTTTCAACTTTTCTGTGACCAGTGTGGTTTTTTCTTTCTATAACAGAAGGGTACCAACAATTTTGCACACATTTGTATTTGCCAAATAACTTAGACAAGGCATGTGGGCATCAGAAGTCTACTTTTAGACACCACCAAGGTAGCCATTGCGGTCCAAAAAAACATTGCTGCACGTTTAAACTTTGCCAAAGAGCACCTGGATGTTCCACAGCACCACTGGCAAAATATTCTGTGTACAGATGAAACCAAAATTGAGTTAATTGGAAGGAAAGCACAATGCTATGCGTGGAGAAAAAAAGGCAAAGCACACCAAAATCATCCCAACTGAAATATGGTGGAGGGAGCATTATGGTTTGGGGCTGCTTTGCTGCCTCAGGGCCTGAACGGATTGCTGTCATCGATCGAAAATTGAATTCCCAAGTTTATCAAGACATTTTGCAGGAAAACTTAAAACGCCCATCCGCTAACTGAAGCTCAACAGAGGATGGGTGATGCAACAGCACAACAACCAAAAGCATAGAAGTAAATCAACAATGGAATGGCTTCAACAGAAGAAAATATGACTTCTGGAGTGGCCCAGTCAGAGTCCTGACCTCAACCCAATTGAGATGCTGTGGCATGACCTCAAAAGAGCAATTCACACCAGCCATTCCAGTAGTATTGCTGAAGTGAAACAGTTTCGTACACAAGAATGGTCCAAAATTCTTCCTGACCATTGTGCAGATCTGATCTACAAATACAGGAAATGTTTGGTTGAGGTTATTGCTGCCAGAGGAGGGTCAACCAGTTATTAAATCCAAAGGTTCACATACTTTCTCCACCCTGCACTGTGACTGTTAACATATTGTGTCGAATAAAAACATGATAGCTTAAAATGTTTTGTGCGGTCTTTGCTTAAGCTGACTGTGTTTGTCTAGTGAAGTGACTTAGATAAAGATCAGAACAGATTTTTGACCAATTTAAGCAGAAATCCAAGTAATCCCAAAGGGTTTACATACTTTTTCATGCAACTGTATATGTGGATATGTTGTCAGGGAAAGACTGTTTTTTATTGCAGTTTGCTCCCACTACTATGCCAAAGGTATAAAAGAAACATATTTGAATGAGATTAGGTAATAATGGAGGAAACTTCATCATTCTCCACCCTCAGAGTGTGAATGTGTTGTAACAGGATTAGTGAGACCTGTGGTGAGAAGCTTTTGTCGATGTATCATTTACTGTAAAATGATTAAGGGGTAGTCATTTCAATAAACATCTTGCAACAGAGGATTTTTTCATTTAAATTTGTTGAATGTGACTTTCAAGAGTTAACTTTCTCCAGGAGCTTTTTTACATTGACTTGAATTTTGTGCAGACACTGCCAGGCATCTGTGAGAATGGTCCAGACATCTCCATCTCATTCCTCCACCCAGTCAGTTCTGAGTTCTGTCAGAGTGAAAAGGTTGAAGCTTCATATCTATTACTGAACAATGCTAATCCATTTTCGCAGAACCATCTGCACTGTCTGCTTCATTTCTTCTGCAACTGGACGAAGGGGGCAGGCATGGTGTTTGCAGACAGACAGACAGATTGAGCAGATGGCTCTCACACTCTCTGGTTCCAATTAATCTCTGGCTTTCATTGCAACTCTTCTTAACCTGCACTCGCTGGCCCAATCATCGAACTACACAAAAACCCATATGGCTGAAAAACTCACATACGTGGCAGTTCATCCCAGGCACATCGCCAGTGCATCATACTAACACAGTCAGCACACAAACACACACCAACACATGCTTTCTAACGCTGTAATAATTACAACAAGCATACACATACTGTGATGTAAGTCTTGTTTAAACTTACACATTTTTTGTATTTGATATCATAGTCCCAGAATTCATAAGAAGGCGGACTTAATGGAAGGCCACCACTGTAAAATCAAAACATAAAAAAGTGAGACTGGATTTTGTCAAAATGCATAATGACAAGCCACAAAGTTTCTGGGAGAATGTTTTTTGGGCAGATGAGACAAAACTTGAGTTTTTGGCCACTGACATCTGCACTTTGTTCACAGACACACAAATGAAGCATACATAGAAAAGAGCACTGAACCTACTGTGAAACATGGAGGAGGCTCAGTTTTGTTCTGGGGCTGCTTTGCTGCATCTGACACAGGGTGTCTTGAATATGTGCATGGTACAATGAAATCTCAAGACTATCAAGACATTCTGGAGCGAAATGTGCTGCCCAGTGTTAGAAAGTTTGGTCTCAGTTGCATGTCATGGCTCCTTCAACAGGATAATGATCCAAAGTCAAAGCTAAAAACAACTAAGAATGGCTCTGAACAAAGCATCGGACTATTCTGTCTGATTGTCATTGGTTAAAAATGTGATTTCATTTTCATTCTTGAACATGACATGACACCAACAATTTTGTCAACGTGTGTGTAAATGTATATATATATATATATATATATATATATATATATATATATATATATATATATATATATATATATATATATATATATATATATATATATATATATATATATATATATATATATATATATATATATATATATATATATATATATATATATATATATATATATATATATATATATATACACACATATATATATATATATATATATATATATATATATATATATATATACATATACATATATATATATATATATATATATATATATATATATATATATATATATATATATATATATATATATATATATATATATATATAATATATATATATATATATATATATATATATATATATATATATATATATATATATAAACACACACACTATATATATATATATATATATATATACACATATATATACATATATATATATATATGTATGTGTATATATATATATATATATATATATATATCTACATACATATATTTGTTTGAGGGCCTGCCGGCAAAATACAGTCTATTATCCCTCTAAAGGATTCCACTGAACAAGGTCAGAGTCCTTCTTTCTGAGTTGCAATTCTATTCCCCTATGAAAATTTGTACACATTATAAAGAATGTATATAATAGGACTGTGGTTTAAGGTATCTCATTCACGCAGGGGGGTGGAGATTTTTGGCAGTGAATTCACAAAAGGCAGAAACTGTTGTGTTCTTTGTCCTTCATAGAAACGCCAGACTCTGCAGATGATCCTGTCTAATAAACTTAAAATAAGGCAGAAGCTATGAGAGCCTCCCCGAGTATATGTGCAGCAGTGGCCTTATCAGATAATAACAGGAAGAGGAAGTTCGTCTTTGGTAGCCTGAAATTCCCAAACATCAAACATCTGATACAAGTGTTATATTTTCATAGTTTTTCTCAGTCTCTGATCACAGACCTATTAAGTTAACAGGTAGGGATATCTAAGGCTTAGAACTAAGATTGAAGGATTGAGTCCTCTTAAAGACTCACAACAAGGTTTAATGGAGAGAAAACAATGGTGTAATGCTACAATTTCTGTAAAATATAACATGCAGAATTTCTATAAAAAATGTTGACAGTTTCATTTTTTCTTGTTTTCATGTGGCATATCACTGCAGCAAATCAAGAATCTCCTGGGGTGTAGTAAAAATAATTGTTATTTCTCAATTATGACTCAGCCAGGTGACTCAGAGCTGAATCAAAGAGCCCATATTTTGCTTTTATAAAGATTTATATGCCCATTTGTGTGTTTAAAATGTCTCCTCCGCATAATACAGCACTTCCAAGAGCAAGCCCAATGTAGAAATGAGACATTGTAATCAATGTAAAAATGCTGACAATATGGTGCAGCGCAGCACTGAATTGACTGCTGACCACAGAGTAGACTATTCAGTCAATCTGAGCAGACCAGAGGAAAGGTATGGAAAAGACTCTCAACAGATTTTCTCAGAGTACAGTACATGAGTAGGGCACTTGAACACCAGAAGGTTTTCTGAACTGTAGTGTTGTGATCATACCTTAGCGGTCATTAAATATGAATAAATGAACCTGATTTAATGTAAAATATGACCTTTTTATGGTATGTAAACATGCACAACATAAACAGATTAATAAACAAACAACAAACAAACACTAAAACTGTTTTTTTCCACTTTTCCACCTTGGTATCTGCTTAGATCCTCTCTGTTTTAGTTGGTTACTTTGATTGTCTATTGGAGATTGTGCCTAGTACTTAGTACAGTTGTTGTACAGCTGGATTTCAAGTGAGTCGAGTCAAGACTAAGGGTTTGTCCCAGTTGTACTCCTTGGCCCTTGTCTTACCCCTACCCCTTGGTTTTGCACGTTCACGTCTAGTGAAGTGGTGTCCCAATTCTACATAGGGCTAAGGGGAAGGGCTAAGACCAAGGGCTACACAGCCCTGGAAACAAAGACAGACCGGGACCTCACTTGAAACCAAGGGGTGAGAGAATTTCCCATTAAACACCATGCCCGCCGACACAAAGCAGAGCGGAGACCGAAGGAAGCACTTAATTATCCATATTTATTTTATCAGTAAAATATTAATCATGTTTTAGCTGTTGGTCGCATTTTAAAATTTCTCATTATAACAAGCTAGCTTGCACAGCCGGGGCTACGGTTATTGTCACATCTGCTTATGTCACAGCCAGCGAGCGGCTCTGGGTGATGCCGGATATCGAGTGGCGTCTCGTTTCTCAGCCATGTGTTTCACCCCTTCCCCTTGGCCCTCAAAACAGAGGACTAAGGGGTAGAGTTGGGATTCACCCTAAACTAGATATGGAGGCACTGCTGACCTCTGAATGGTCAGAGCATGTTCACTAGTCGCGGGTATTTACATGGAAATGAAATACCGCCATTGCCGGCTCCCAAAACTATAATTTCTATATGTGATGTTTGTTACCTATCTTTGAAACAAAATCCATCTTATAACTGTTAGAAAAAACCTAAAATGGACCAGCAGCTCTATCCTCTCTGTGTCCGTCTTTGTTGGTATTAAGATGCCTCTGTGGTTTTGCACAACTACACTACAATGGTCCTGACCCAAAGGAGGTACTGATAAATAGTTCCTAATTTTCCCGTGGGAGCTTCCCAAAATGATAAATAAACTTCTATCTAATCTAATGTTCTTTCTAATCCAATATACTGCTATTGAAAAGAAGGTAGTATACTTACCATGCAGGATCGAGCCACTCTGAGCAGGTACAACAAATGCAAACACAAAAGCACCATTGGATATAAAGGGCCAAATCCACAAAAGCAGATTTTGTTCACGTTGCCTGATCATTTGCATGAAAGTAGCGCCTGCAATTTGCCCACCATATCGTCCTCAGAATAATTTGCTTTAGTCATTTGACAGTGAAAACAAACTCTCAAAGATCAGCAGGTGAGTGGTATTTGCACTTGAATTGCTACTATCTGCTTTGAAAATTAGTGGAGCTGAGGAGAAAAACACTGCACACACAAAAAAAGACATTTGAGTTTGTGCAGAAAAATTTATCCAATCCTGTATAAAAATCTCATACTTACAAGACAAATCATAAATCATGATAAAAACAAGTGAAAGGTAGCATTTCTTTTGAAAGTAATCCCTTATGTTACTGTGCTGGTTATTGTGAAAAGTAGTCAGTTTCATTGCAGCTAAACAATCTAAAAGTAACTTGTTGAGTATTTTATGTTTAACTTCCTCTATTTTTTCTGAGTTTGGAGATAAATATGACACACAGCTGGCAGCTTGTGAAAAATGCAGACCATTCCATCAGCCTACAGTTAAGTATATCAATTGTAATCTGTAACTGTGCAGACCAATGTTGGAATACAAGGTTAAAAAAACAGGGTTTAGTCAGTGACATCAAAATTTCATGTTTTGAAGTGACATTTCTAAGCATAGAATGAAAAGGGGGGACATTATAACTGACAAACAACTCACTTGCACTTGATCGCATTCCTTTTTAATAAAGCTTGCTCATGTCTAGACCAGTTTATTGTTAAGCTGCAATAGGCTAGGCTCCATCCCAAATCTGCCCCTTCGCTCTTGTCCAGCGTTGCCAGATGGGAAATGTAAAATTATCGTACCAGAGTCTCAAAATTATCGTATTTTGGGGGAAATTATCGTACACCTGACAAAATAATAAAAATAACTGATAATGATCAAAATAACTGTGTTATTGTTTTTTTTGATCACTGTTTAGTGTCCTACAGGCACTTTTGTGGGCATTCTCAGCCATCCAGCAAAATTAGGATCACTTTCCCATTCCTTTCTGTACTTTTGAAGTTGATGCTGCTTACTTGTCTTCTCCACAGCCCTCCAATTCAGCTCCCGCTCACCCTCTTCTTCTCCTCCAGTGCTCATTTTTCTCTTCCTGGATTTATCCTTGGATTTATGAATCTGCACATTAGTCATGATCACTGTTTTTTGTTGTCAAGTTACCCGTTTATAAGATGCATTTAGGGTTTACAGATAACTCCGTCAGAATGGGGTAGATCTGTAACAACCACGAAATTGTCAAATGTGTTCCTGTTTTATTTGTTACTCACACCTCTTTCCTGTCTCCGTGAGGTTCACTTCCCCTGTTCCGGCTTGTCACCCCTGTTCCCTGGTTGTCTCTTCCCAGCTGTGTCCAGAGTTACACAGCCCTTGAAACAAAGACAGACCGAGACAATACTTAAAAAGAAAGGGGTATGAGAATTTCCCATAATACATCACGCCTGCTAAAGAGAAGGCAGAGCAGAGACCAAAGGAAGTGCATAATTATAAGTCATTCTTAAATCATCAAGTAAATATTAATCATGTTTTGACATTTACTAAGTATTATTTTGGATTTGGATTTATCCTTGGATTTATGAATCTGCATATTTGTCATGATCACTGTTTTTTGTTGTCAAGTTACCCGTTTTGTTGTCCTGTTTTATGTTGATTCATGTGTTCCTGTTTTATTTTGTTACTCACACCTCTTTCCTGTCTCCGTAGGTTCACTTCCTGTTCCGGCTTGTCACCCCTGTTCCCTGGTTGTCTCTTCCCAGCTGTGTCCAATTACCCCTCATTACCTCTTGTTTATATATGCATATGTGTACAATATGAAGCAAATGATTTCAGCTAGCTCTATTGTTAAGTACCTTGAAACTATACCTGTTGTGAACTGGCACTATACAAACACTGATTGATTGATTGATTGATTGATTGATTGATGGATTGGCATACTTTAAATATAGAGCTGTCAATAGAACTGCAGCAACTACATTTTTTGATTATTCTCAGTATTAAACTTCTGTGTTTATGCATATGTGTACAATATGAAGCAAATGATTTCAGCTAGCTCTATTGTTAAGTACCTTGAAACTACACCTGTTGTGAACTGGCACTATACAAACACAGATTGATTGATTGATTGATTGATTGATTGATTGATTGATTGATTGATTGATTGATTGATTGATTGGCATACTTTAAATATAGAGCTGTCAATAGAACTGCAGCAACTACATTTTTTGATTATTCTCAGTATTAAACTTTTTCTTAGTAGAACCTTGGTTCAATGAAAAATATCAACTTTAGTTATTAAAGTTGATGGGGTGAACACCCATCAGCTGTTCAGTCTTGCCAAGAATGGTCTCCATGGAAGCTTAGTAGCCAAAAAGTCATACTTCCTATATGTGATGATCAAGAAGCCCAATCAAGCATTCAAACAAAATAAAGACAGTTTAGAAAAAGGCAGCAGGTGCCCTGGACCAATGAGTCAAAATGTAAAATATCTGGCTGTAGCAGAAGGCAGTTTGTTTGCCAAAGAGCCTGAGGGGAATAAAATAATTAATGTCTGCAGGCAACAGTGAGACATGATGGAGTTTCCTTGCAAGTTTGTGACAGTCTGTTTGCTAATTGAGTTGGGATTTGGTCACGATTAATAGTGTCTTTGGTGCTGAGAAAGCTGGAAAAAGATTCTTATTCATCCTCTGCAAGGCTTCTCTCAGCCAATGTCATTAAGAGCCATTCCTGTTGTGAAGAAGAACACGGAGTCCTGGAAGTGATGGTAAAGCACCCACAGAGCCCTGATCTCAACTTCAGATAGAAGGATTTGAGCATCCCCACATCCACATAAGATCTGTGGTTAACTCTCCAAGGTTTTTAGAAAACCCTACCTACAGAGTTTTTAACCCTCACTCTGCTGTCCTTACTCAAAAAAGAATTATCTTAAATTTATTTCATCAATTGAAATATTGTGCAGTAAAACATATAATGTCACATAAAATTACGTCCCTCAACAGTGACTGAACTACAATGGACTTCCAAACAGAAATGTTTTTCTACTAATGTTGTCCTTTCTTTAATATTGGGACAAAGAAATGAGTGTCTATGACACCCAAATGTGAACCATTGATAATTGGCAGGAGGGACACATGCTTTCATTTTGCTTTCACCAAATTTTGACTCTACCACCTGAGTGTTACATGAGAGACAGAGTTATGAAGCCAGACATGACCTTTCTAATCTTCTCATGTCTAATTTTGGTGAGCTCAAAGAAACTGTATCCTTAGACTTTGTCCACACCTAGATGGGTATTTTCAAAAAGGAGGATTTTCTTCCTCTGTTTTCAAAAGTTATCCTCTCTCTATGCTAGGACCATCCCCTTACACAAGAAAATACATAAAAGAACTGTTAAGCACTTGCAATTACCCTGGGGCAATGTCCATGATATTAAACTTTAATTTACGTTTGGTTTTAGCTTCTGAAAAAAACATTGTTTTACATATCATTTCCAACTACAAGTCTGATAGACATTCTAGTGTAACATGTTAGTTGGTCTTACTGAGTAAGTTTCTTCATTTGTATTTCAGTTCAAGACATGTTTGATAATCTAAACAGATCCTGTCATTGGAAAGTTTTCACAACATTTATTATTGAGGCATCCACAATGGGCCATGGTTTAACAGTCAGCATTATTACTTGTTAACAATAATCCTGGGTCTCATCAAAGACATGTATTGTCTGATTGTTAAAGCAGGATGTGTGCTATGTGTTGGTCAAAGGGTTGAATTTCTGCAGACTTTATACCCAATGCAAGCCCATGTTGAGCAATGTCTGTTTTGTTCAGATTCAACAAGGGGAAGAATGGACGAGGTGACTTAAGTAGTTCAGTCAGCAAGACTTAAACAGCGACAGCATAGCAGCATCCAGCTATAGCACATAGCTAGTTACATGGTGTGACATCACCCAAAGAAGGGGTCAGCACTAATGGGGACATTTAATGTAAATGAATAAGGTATCTACCTGTCCAAATGGAGGCATCTCAACAGTTTTTTAATATCTGCATGTTGGTACAAGTTTTCCAAAATTTGCATTTGCAAAATGCAAACAGCTTCCAAAAATGGCCACTACATGTGGACATGACCTGTGTCTCCTGTTTTTAGCAGATAGGAGAAGCATCTGCTGTAGTGTTCTGCTGCTGTAGCCAGTCTGTTGTGAGATTTACTATGTAGTGCATTCAGGAAAGGTCCTCTATAATCCTTGTTTGAATAAGTTTTATTTTCTTTCTATATTACTGTTGCCTTTCTTCGTGTAGAACTGCTCTGGCCATTCCCATATGACATCAACAAGGCAATCCTGCAGAGAGATCTACCACTTACTGGGTATTTCTCTTTTTCTGACCATGCTTTGTGAACCCTGGAGATTGTCTGACATTGAATTTTTTAAGATCAGCAGTTTCAGAAGCACTCCCCTGGACCAATCTTGCACCATGCCACATTAAAAGTCACCTGTTTGAACTTTCCTCCTCAGTCTGATGCTCAGTTTGGATCTCAGTGCAGGAACTTGGCCATGTCTAAATACCTTGATTCATTATGTTGCTGCCATGTGAATAGCTAATTGAGTTGACAAAGACCTGAACTGTTTTCTCCAATAAAAGTGTCAGGCAATAATATGTGTAACAGAGCTGCATATTTCTGATATAATGCATAGCATCCATGCTACTGTATGTAACTCTGTATAAGGTGATATTTGACCATATTTTTGTTTTTTTTTTTTTTTTTTTTTGGGGCCTGATGTTGGCAATAACCCTAGAATAACACTTTCTGTAACAGATTTATTGTATAGTATGCTTGTAATTATCTGAATTATGTGTGCATGGGCAGGTAATTTGAATGCACAGTAGGAGTGGTGGAGCCCACGACATGCGATAAAAACTACGCCATAGAAAGCTAATTACACAGTATAGAGCTGCTGCGTATGCACTGGATATACAAAGCATCAAAACAGGTTATGAAAGACGAAAAGTATGATTTACCACACTGTAAAGTTTTCAGTACTCCAGAAAATACACCCCCCTGCACAGAAACGCTTTACTCTTTAACTTTCACTGTTAGGTAACTTTGCCTATCAAGACATTGTTTAACTTCAGCTCCTGCATTTGCTGCTTCTATTTTTATTCACACCTTCCCACATCCCACCATCTTTCATCTCAGGTGATGAGTTGCTAATAGCTTTACTTTCTTGAGTGGGTGTGAAGATGTAATTCTCTGCATGTGATGTGTTCAGGTGACATTGGCTTGCAGAGGAAAACAGATATTTAGCTTTTTTTTCGCTTACACACATACAAGGCCACACACAGGCATGTTTGCACCTCTTAACCCCTCTGCCTTTGTTCACAGCATGCTCATGTGCCCAGCTGATTGAACACACAATAAAGAAGGATCAAAGATTTGGGCCTTCTTTACACAGCTGAAGGCAGGGAACAAGATGAAGGGACATCAGTCCGTTTGTGTGTGAAGGGGTGAGGCGATGTGTGATCAAAAATGGCTCATGTTGGTTGTTTTTTTTTATTTCTAAGGAAACACCATGGAAGAAGTAGGTGTGTGAGGGGATGTGTGCATTTAGAAGAAAGAGACAAAGATTCAGACAAGACACATGTGCCAGTGTTCTGGCTCCAGATGATCATCAGATCAGGGAAAGTAAAGCAGGGAGGATAAAGAGAAGAGGTGAATGGAGGAGAGGAGAAGCAGGATGGTGTAGAAACAGGAGGGAGGATGAGTGAGGATGACACAAGACTAAAGAATTTAACTATGAGAACCAAGGGGGGAAAAAATGACAGTATTTACAGGGCCAAACAAATTTATCAGACCAGCACCCAAGGTTTATGACACCGTTACACTAAGTTATCAACATTAGTACTTACAGAAATCATTTATTTATGTTTTGGTAATGGTCAAAACACCATGTAGCAGCTCTTTAACAGAAATTATACTTTAAACGCTAAAACATTATTATCTCCACCAATGAGGTTATGTTTTCGGGAGAGTTTTTCTGTCTGTGAACAAAATAACTCAAAAAGTTATGGATGGATTTTGATGAAATTTTCAGGAAATGTTCAGCATGGGAAAAGACTTATATTTGTGGTAAAAATCACAATATGGGAGAGGTCTGCGCTCTCCAAGTGCTTTTCTAGTTATAACTGTTATCCATGGTTTATCAGATTTACTTTTCTACGTTAAATACATGAAAATACCTAGTACAGCACAGAATTATTTATTGAATAGGATGTCAAATTACAATAATATAGGTGAATTTCTGAACAGAAAAATAGTTTTACCGGGTGAATGTTCTGCAAGATTAATTTCTGGCTTCTCAGAGAAGCCCAGTGGGCAACTCAAATTAGGATGACGATTAATCATCCACAGTCCATGATATCATCAGTAGTATTAGTAGTAATTCAAAGTCAGCATCTATGCTGGTGAATTAGTGCGCATGTATAACTTGAAAATATGACAAAAGAGATCCCGAATTGTTGAGCAACTGAATTGTGCATCAAGCAAGAATGAAAAAAAAAATTCTCATTCGAAGCTTCAACAACTATTGTTGTTTTTCCCAAAATGCTCATTGAGTGTTTTTGAAAGGAAAGGGGACATTACACAGTCATAAACATGTTCCTGTCCCAGACTTTTTTGAACTTGTTGCAACCGTCACTGAGTGAAAATAGGCTAAATATAATAATAATACTAATAATAAAAAAGCTTAGCAGTTTAAACTTGATAATCTTGCCTTTGTAGGGGTTTAATTTAATGGATGTCAGAAAAGATTAGCCATTTTTTGTATTTGTTTTTGTTCTTGTTTCACACAATTTCCCAGCTTAAAAAATAATTTAAAAAAGATTCTGCCCCCATGCGTGCTCCTTCATTAAGTGGCATGCAAACTGCAAGAAAATTTCCTACTGTGAGGGTCAAATGTGAACAAGGTCAAGGAATCATATAGGTAATGATAATAATAATAATAGTAATAATAATAATAATAATGATAACATTATTCATGTGGATTGTATCTAAACAAGGTTACAAAGTGCTGAGGATAAGACAAAAAACAACAACAAAAAATAAATAAATAGGATGAGTAAATGTAAAGTATGGCTTCAGCGTGCTCAGTTTAGAGTACCTTAAAAACCTGTTGTGAACTGGCACTTTACAAATCAAGACTGATTGATTTATTGATGACAGATCTAATGAACATTAAATAAAAACATGGTCACTTAGAAAGACTTAGATGAGAGAAAGTTCAAATAAAAAAATGAAACAAGATAAACTGATTCACAATTGAATTGAAATAAAATAAAATGTAATTAAATGAGGAAGCATCGGCAGAATTGCCAATCAATAATTCAAATATGGTCTTTCAATTAAAACTTTTTTTTTTACTTAAGAATAAAACAGAGAAAAATGAGTGCGTCACAAGGAACTCCAGAGTGTAGGTCCTCTTTTTGTAGAAATGTCTTGGTTTGTATGTGTGAAAAAGGGCTAGAGTGATAGATACTAAAGGTGCTATGAGGAGAATCTAGTTCCGGCGACATAAAGACTCTGCTACCCATGAGCACGCACGGCGACCGTCATAATGCTGCG
This sequence comes from Scarus forsteni, assembly GCA_036419115.1. Taxonomy (NCBI): domain Eukaryota; kingdom Metazoa; phylum Chordata; class Actinopteri; order Labriformes; family Labridae; genus Scarus; species Scarus forsteni. The sequence continues at coordinate 1,134,866 of JAZDUH010000137.1, read as the reverse complement.
TTCCAGTAACCTCGGAACTGGGAGTGACATCATCTCCGACTTATCTTCGTTCCAGTTGAAGTCGGAAAAAAACATGCCGATCTACCAGGCTATTGTTAGCTGCTGTTAGCACTCCCTGCGTTGTTGTTCACAAATATCACATGAAGAATGTGATTATCACTATGGCAGCATTTTTGTAAATATAAGTCTAACAATACTATGTATACAGCTGATCTAGAGCGACACACCCCAGTCAGAAGTGCAAATAAAATGATTTTTACAGGAGCTAAATAACTGTTCACACTGGGGGCATCCATCTTCGATTGTCAACTCGGGGTGGCGAGGTTTCACCGAGTTCCCAGTAGAACATTCAGACATTGGGGGACGTTCCAGTTGCAGTTTCCAACTCAGAACCTGGAAATTCCTACTTCTGACGACAACTGGAACGCACCAAAAGACGTGACCCAAGCCAAAGCGTGTGTTTGTTGATGCTAATAAAAATGCAGCTCGGACCTTCCTCAGAACTCTGCATTGCTTTATAACTTCTTTTTTCAACAATTTACAGGATGCAAAGTGAAGAGGTAATGTATCTCTTTCTAGTTACCTAGCGGTAGTTTTTGATGTGTGACAACAAGCAATTTTTGGAAAACTTAGTATCATAGTTTTGTAGGCGGCTGTCCTACCCGACCACTTAGCTAAGGAATAGCATTTTTAGATAACCTATTTTGATGCTATAAAACTCATCTTAAAGTGTGTAATTTGATCAGGCATATATCTAAAAGTGAGACTTTTTTGTAATTACTTAGAAACTCCTCATAGCCACTTTAAAATCAAATAATTTGTGTTCACTAAACACTTTAATTATCCCTCATGACATATACGTTTATGAGTGGAATAATAGATAATAGCAGCTAAAACTTTACTTGACCTGATTTGTCCCTTATGAAGCATCAATATAAACAGCCAGTGACACATCTCAGGAAGTAAAGAGAGAAAGAAAATATTGGTTATATGTAAAACAAAGCAGCAGTGACTGTAAGTGTTTCCCCCCTCCCAAGAGATCCTCCCCCTCATCCTCTCTTTCTCTTCCAGCCCCATTAGCATCTGATGAGAGCCGAGGTCGTAATTAAAGATGACCAGGTGCTGCTGGCGGTAAGTACACCTGAGCCCAGGAGAGAGCGTGAGGATGGAGGGATGGCAGAAAATGAGACTGACACTGACAGAAGATGAAGCGAGAGACAGAAGGGATGAATTCAAATTCTAAAAAGCCTTATTACAATGTGAATAACGCTACACATCACAGTCAAACCTCTTCAGCAAGCACAAAAGTCCTGCTTGATAATGAAGCCCCAGAGAGATGGAGGCCAAGTCTTCTGAATACCTTTAGAAAAAAATGGATTTAGGAGAGTGAGAACAAGGTTAGCCTTGTTAGAGCCTACAAGGGTTTGTCGTTCATTCGACAGTGTTTCAAAAGCCACTTTTATGCCACAAAGAAATCACATTTTGATGGAAATGTGGGCTCCAGTAATGAGTTTGTCATTTTTTTCAGGGATGAGAGCGTAAATGAAATGCGACAACTTCATTTTACATATTCATGAGCGCTACTCTCACTGCAAGCGATGTGAAAGCTTCTTCACAGCAACCATATTCCTGATTTATTTTACAAGATCACATTTTCAACTGATGATCCTAGTGTGGGAATTTTATGCAGTAAAATTAATCACCTTGATCTCACTTCCAGTTAATCTTTTCTTCCAGTTTATTTTCTCCTAAATGCCCTGTCTGTTTTCACATACCTGCTGAGACAAATGCTAAGTGTTGAACATCAGCAAAGAGTTATTATTTTTTATATATATAGAACAGGTGTTCTCTCTGCTGGTGTGTGGTTGATATTTTGTTGATATTCTGCAAACCTGACTTTGCTGGTGTGGGAGGCGAGGCACAGTGGGATGGATGTCAGCTGGGATCAAGTGGTGCAATGCAGGCTTGGTGTCAAAGTTGATCAGGTTACAACAACAGCCTCTGAAGGCCTGTGGTATCCGTCTGTCTTTGCTTACCTGAGGCAGAAAACTGGTAAAACTCAGAATAACAGATTTGCGTGTCTGTAATGAAAGAATTCTTGTTCATTACAAATCAGGCTGACTGAGGTAAAACTCACAGAAGGGACATGAACAGAGGTTCTCCGGCTCAAAAATCACTTTAAAAGCCTCAACTGAAACAAAGAAATGGTGCATACAGACATAACGGGAGCTTGTACAATTGCTGTTTTGCCCGCTACAGAAAAGAGCTTCTTTAATGTGTCTTGATTTTTTTCTCAGTAAATAGTTTAAAATTAATAACCCTGTTAATGTTCATCTGGTTCAAATAACAGAAAGCCTTTATTTGATTGAATTAGACTGTGAGGTTAGGAGATATGTGATCTGTCGTACTAAATACTGTTTGATACTGCTTATTCAGAAGTGTTCAAATTAATCCACTGACAAGAGAAACAAGACAAGAGATTCTGTTAATAGAACAGAATTTACACTTTTCAGAAGCCCCACTTTAGTAGATTTCTTTTTCTAATTAATCCTGTTAGGGTAACTCTAAAGATAGAGAATGTTTTTAGAAAATGATCTTTGTTTTGACTGACGTAAGCAAAGATAACCTTCCATCTAGAAGGTTCTCTGTGATGGGCATAAAAGTCACCACAAGTGGCAACACTGATAGTTGAAAAAGTAGCTTTGTGGTATCACAGTATTTTTCTTAATTTAATAGCTTTTCAGTAACTTTGTGATTTTAATGATCAGGCAGTGCAGTAGCTTCAAGGAAGAGTACCTTGCTGTGCAACTTGTTCATCTTTTTTTGTTGTTTGTTACACAAAAAGGCAAAGAGGTACTTTTAATAAATCTGTTGACTTTTAAAACAAAAATTCAAAATACAGATTAAGTGTATATATACATAGATATGGAGAGAGAGAGATGTAGTGCATATACCTTAAGAAGATTGCTGGTTCTCTTTTTTAATCCACTGTTTATTTTAAAAACAAAAAGAGGCCTGACACACAGTAAAATGTGCAGTTAAATTACTGGTATTGGTTTAAAATTGCTTCTTTATTCAGAGCCAGAGTAATATAAGCAGAGGTGATGCTCTGGAGCCACACTCCTCTCTATTCAGAGCATAAGCCATCTGGATGCAGACATATTCTGTCCAGGTGTAGAACAGACAGATTTTAAAGCTCATCTGTTCCCAGTTGGCCACCTGAATAGTATCATTTGATCTTATGCCATCTCAATGTGGGTTAATTATTCGTATTTTACACCTTCTGTGCATATGTGTCTCAATTACAACTTTATCTCACCACTGCTGTGGTAAAATAAAGTGCCCTTGAGGGGTATTTAAGTTTACCTTGGAACACACAGACAAAAAATGAACTTGAATCAAAAACACATTACTCCCTAACAGATACATTGTTGATGGAAAAAAAGCAAATTATTAGTTTGTTATTTTTAGTGGATTTATTTATTGGTCAGTGATGCAATTCTATCATTGTCTTATTCCTTTATTGAGTAATAGGTTATCTAAACAAAAAAGTGGAAACAAGAGACACAACTATATAATTTGTCCCGTCGATATAAAAACATAAAAACAAGTATTATCAGGGTGCTGGTTTGGCAGAGTGGTTAGCAACCAGGCACCCCATGTACTTGCTTCTGCCGGTCCAGGTTCGCCTGTGACCAGTTTGCAGATTATCTTCCCCTACTCTCTCACCCCCTTCCACAAGCCTATCCACTGTCTCTCTTCATCAATAAAGGCACTAAATGCCCAAAAATGCATTAAAAAAACGAGCATTACCAATAAGCCGGTGACTGTTTCAAAGTGTGTTTTATGGTGGTCAGAAGAGTTCAGTACAATGATTGCATGTGTGATTACCACGATAACATAGCAACCAGGTTTATGTTTTTCTGTTAAGTTTACCCCCCCCCCCCCACCACCACACACACACCTGACAAGATGATTTGCTAAAACCACATCTGAGTCCGACTTTGCATTCTTCACCCCCAAAATCTGAAACAGTGTGATGTCAGACTTAATATGAGTGTTTTCTCAGCAAAAAATGTCAGAGGACTGAGATGATGGCAGATCAACACTGTCTCCTTTGCATAGAAGCTCAATTTGTTTTAATGAGTTCATACCAATCAATGGTGATATGGATGGTGAGGATGGGAGCCATGACTGTTCAACATGTGTGTGTGTGTGTGTGAGAGAGTGTGGTAGGATAGAGAGAGAGAGAGAACAAGAGTGAGAGACAGAGAGTGAATGCTAATATTTCCAAATGTGTGCACGTGTGACTGCCAGTAATTGCAGTGCAGCCACAGAGCAAGTGCAGTGTGGAGTTGACCTTTCCAAGTGTGACAGTTAAAATGGCATCAGCAGCCAGCACGTCACAGAGTAGGGGAGGGTGTCGGGGGATGGTGCAGTTGGGTGGGGGTGATGGTTGTGTGTTGGCACGCCTGGGAGCTTTTTTTCATCTGATTAGATTCAAAAACAAGAAAATCCAGAGAAGAAAATACATCCCCAAATGCAGCTTATCAAGTTATCACAGGACAAATTTTAAAGCCTCTAGGGGGGCATGGGTTAGAGGTCTTGAATCTTGAGGTTTGGACCACCTCAAGGGCAGTGTTATCAGTCTTCATGCAGGGAGTGACTGGTGGGGTTTGGCCACAAGGAGCATTGTCTCCATTGACATATTTATCAAACAAAACGGTGACAGCAGGTGATAACAGATGTAACAAAAGCAAAGAAATTAAACAGAAAGCTTGACATTAATAAACAACTTCCCAGCTTATATTCTGTATGAAGTGTAGTTACATCTCCAATTAAGTTGTTGAGTGTTTGCCCATGTTTGGGTTTCTCACCCAAGCTCCATCCACGCAATCCTCTTTTTATGATCACTTTTCAGACTATTTGCTATCTATTTTTAGAAAGATAGCAGGCCTTTCTTCACCTTTTAACAAATTGTTTCTTTTTTTTCAAATGAGTGATGTTTAGATAAAGCAGTAGCTGTTTAATCGCAGATATTCTAGACCAGGATATCACCACTGTCACGACCTGGAGCCTGCATGTACAGAGACTGGGTCTGCTATAGGTGGTAAAACTGTTTGGGGTATGTTTGCCATGTGGTTAGAAAGGTGAAATCTTGGGGTGCTGGTTTGGTGGAGTGGTTAGCAGCCAGGCACCCCATGTACATGCTTCTGCCGGTCCAGGTTCGAATCCCGCCTGTGACCAGTCTGCAGAGTGTCTTCCCCTACTCTCTGTCCCCCTTTCACAAGCCTATCCACTGTCTCTCTCCTATCAATAAAGGCACAAAATGCCCAAAAACATACATTTAAGAAAGGTGAAATCCCATAGACTGTTCAATAAGTGTTCAAAGCTGTGTGACGGACAGAGAGGCCATATTTGAGGCGGGAAATAACAAATCCTCAATAAAAAATGGGGGTGTACAAAAGAATTTGCTCCCTGACAGTGAGAGCACATACATGAACGAGATGTAGAGGCTAATAAATCTGTCGACAGGTCTATGGTTCATGGATATGTCACTAACTTTAGTTCTTACTTAAGTCCACTTGTCTCTGCTTATCCCCCTCCCTTCGCCCTCGCACCTAACCCAGCATTGTGTGGATTTGCTGTTCATCATGAGACTGGGATCCACATTCAAGATTTCCTGCTGCTTAACAGAAGGTTTTTTCTTTTTTCTTTTCTTGCTCCATGATGGAGGGATTCACGATGGCTATATGGATTTATGTCGGGTGTTGGATGTATATACATATATATATATATATATATATATATATATATATATATATATATATATATATCTATATATATATATACATATATATATATATATATATATATATATATATATATAGATATAGATATAGATATATATATATACTCAACAAAATATAAACGCAACACTTTTGTTTTTGCTCCCATTTTTCATGAGATGGACTTAAAGATCTAAAATTCATTCCAGATACACAATATTACCATTTCTCTCGAACATTGTTCACAAATCTGTCTAAATGTTTGATAGTGAGCACTTCTGCTTTGCTGAGATAATCCATCCCACCTCACAGGTGTGCCACATTAAGATGCTCATCAGACACCATGATTAGTGCACAGGTGTACCTTAGACTATCCACAATAAAAGGCCACCCTGAAATGTGCATTTTTTTTTGCTTTATTGGGGGTCTGGGGACTCAGAACCAGTCAGTATCTGGTGTGACCACCTTTTGCCTCATGCAGTGCAACACATCTTCTTCGCATAGAGTTTATCAGATTGTCAATTGTGGCCTGTGGAATGTTGGTCCACTCCTCTTCAATGGCTGTCTTGAAGTTGCTGGATATTATTGGGAACTGGTACACGCTGTCGTGCGTGAGCATCTGCCCACTCAAGTCTGTTCTGGCGGCGATCTGGAGTCAGGTTAAGACCCGATGAGGGCAGCGAGCATGCAGTTGAGCTTCCCTGAGACGGTTTCTGACAGTTTGTGCAGAAATTCTTTGGTTATGCAAACCAATTGTTTCAGCAGCTGTCTGAGTGGCTGGTCTCAGACGATCTTGGAGGTGAACCTGCTGGATGTGGAGGTCCTGGGCTGGTGTGGTTACCGTGGTCCGCGGTTGTGAGGCCGGTTGGATGTACTGCCATATTCTCTGAAACGCCTTTGGAGACGGCTTATGGTGGAGAAATGAACATTCAATGCACGAGCAACGGATCTGGTTGACATTCCTGCTGTCGGCATGCCAGTTGCATGCTCCCTCGATGCTTGCGACATCTGTGGCATTTTGCTGTGAGACAAAACTGGACATTTCAGAGTGGCCTTTTATTGTGGGCGGTATAAGGTACACCTGTGCACTAATCATGATGTCAGATCAGCATCTTGATGTGGCACACCTGTGAGGTGGGATGGATTATCTCAGCAAAGCAGAAGTGCTCACTATCAAACATTTAGACAGATTCGTGAACAACATTTGAAAGAAATGGTAATATTGCTTATCTGGAATGAATTTTAGATCTTTGAGTCCATCTCATGAAAAATGGGAGCAAAAACAAAAGTGTTGCGTTTATATTTTTGTTGAGTGTATATATATATATATATATATATATGTATATATATATATATATATATATATATGTATATATATATATATATATATATATTTAAATATATGTGTGTGTGTGTGTGTGTGTATATATATATATATATATATGTGTGTGTGTATATATCTATATATATATATCTATATATATATATCTATATATATATATATGTATATATATATATATCTGCATAAATGTGTATCCATAAAATGAAGAGTTTTATGCTTTATTGTAAAGTGTTTAATATTAAGAAAAGTTTTCTGAACCAGGCTGTAAAGATGTGTATTTAGGCAGTAAAACAGCTACTTTCCCTTTTGTGCAATGATAAAACAATCATTGGGGCGTCGGTGGCGCAGTTGGATAATGCGCTTGGTCAGAGATCGGGAGGTTGCAGTTTCAAGCCCAGCTCCGGGCGACACTTGGCGTTGTGTCATTGGGCAAGACACTTAACCCCAAGTTGCTCCCACTGCTGCGTCAGTGGTGTGTAAATGGGCATGAAAATGCGTGAATGTGTTAGAAATACTGATGGATAACTAACATAGACTCAGAAACTCAAAACCATCTGTAAGTGAATGTAAGGGGGAATGGGTGTGAATGGGTAGGTGTGACCTGCGGTGTAAAACAGCTTTGAGTAGTCAAAAGACTAGAAAAGCGCTATATAAGCTCAAGTCCATTTACCATTTGGGAATCAAGTTTCTGCAGCCAGCCTCAAGTGGACATTCAGGGAATGAAAGTTTTTGGGCCTCTATCTTTAGCTCTTGAGGTTGCTTCATGGGAAAAACTTAAAGGAATTAGTTGCTGGTAACAATATTCAAGGAAGTTTGCTTTCGGAGACAAACTTTAAAGCCGTAAAAGAAGTATTGTAGGGGCTATTCAGATGAAGCACTATCCTGGCTATTGCTGCCCATAAGTTTACATCGTTGGGACAGAGGGCCTGTGAGATGCCATGTGGAAGACTGAATATCATTAGTGTTGTCACTACATGGAGCTTGCATGTTTAAAGCCTGAGTCTGTTAAGGTGGGGATGCTGTTTAGGCTGTGTTGGCCAAATGGTAAGGTAGGCAAGATAAAACAGCTATTTGTATGTGCATGGTGGTTGATGCGAGTTGGCACAGAGGAGGATGGCTCTGGTTTGCCAGCGTTCACTAAAACTCTTTGGAAAGGATAACCTGACACACCAGTTGGATTGTTCAATATATTTCCCTTGTCTATCTTGGCAACAGGCCATAGCAAGTGATTAGGAATGGGTAGAATCTTTCAAAAGCAAATCCAGCATGTGATTGGATGATCAGACAAACACAGTCATTATGGCCCAATCAGGTAATGCTGGAGGCGGGCACTTCTGCTGCAGTATAGAACTACTTAGTAAAAACCCTCACCAGATCATCTCAGGTTTAGAGCAAGGACATAAGTTCTATCGAGAAGTGCTTTCAGTGTTGTGATTTGTTTTTGATTTTATAAGGAAAAATCATAAACGATAAAGATTACTTCTTCCTGCTCTAATAGACAGTGATTAGGTGGTGCCAGTTTGGGCTGTTCATAATTATTGTTCAAATGGAGCCACTTAAGTTTCATCCCCTTGCCTTGCCAGAGCCTCGGCTGGTAAGTGACAGGACAGTGCTTGGACCTGCAACCCCTTGTGGCTGTAATGAGACCCCCTGGGACAATGTGATACCCTAACCCCCATATTTTACAGGATATACAATGGAATTTTTTGATTAGCATGGAAACTCTACTTACAAAGCTGAGAACAAAAACAAGTACAAAAAGCTATTTTCCACTCCCAGTGGCAGAAAGTTGTCTGGCATTAAGCTTGTAACTGGCTGGAACTTGACTGGCATAAAGTATGGAGGGGAAAATTGAAGTGGCTGGATCTGTAGATTGGAGCTTGACAAGATAAATCTGTCTGATTACACACCTTGAATCAGGCAGATGCAGCTGCTGCACATGGCTGATTGGAGGTAGGTTCCCTCCTGATTACCCCAAGTTTACATTGTTGGGATAAGGGCCCTGCGAAAGGTTTTGTGTAGGACTTTAAAAATTACATTTACACTACAAGTGCGAGAGCATAGCCAGTCAGTGTAAAGACGCCCAGCACATGGGACAGGGTCCTGAATCACTTTGTGTGTTTATTGTAAGTCAAACGGTGTTTCATTTGTTCATATGCACGGTTTTTAAGTGAACAGAGTGATTTATAAAAAATTATGAGGCAGACCTGTGGTTGAGTAAAACTCAATTTTCCTGAGCAGTCCAGCTCTTGTTTTCACCTTTTCTAAATGATCAACTCATCCTGAGGTTTCCTGCATCACTTATTCGCCATGATATCAGAGCAATCTGAAGTTCAAGTTCCAAATGCAGTCGACGAGTGCAGTGGTTTTCAACCTGTGAGTGGAGGCCCAAAAGTGGGTCTCAGAGCTGTTTTCAGTGGACGTCGTATAAATCAGGTAAAAATGTGGCAAAAATGTCATCGATGTTCAGAGGCCCTGAGTGGACAAACTTCCATACAGTTGATTTCACTCTGGTGTGCTGTATCAAGTAAATATTAGCTGTTCTCTCAGGATCTTGACATATCTTATTATCTTAGCATATAAACTGGGGGTTGTCCTATGATGAACTTTTGATTTGAGTTATCTAGAAAACAACTCACATATAAATGTTATGATGGGAAATAGTGCGTTAAGATTTATGGATGTGTGATCTCCCAGTGCTCTTATTATTATTTTTTAATGTTTAAAACATTTTTTCTCCAGTCTCTTGTTGGACAAAAAAGTTTTCTTTCAAGATTTTTTCACTAAGTAAATTAAAGTGGTTGATCTTTTTTAGATCTGGGTCATGATGAGTTAACAGGATGAAAGTTACTCAGGGCAGAGCTGTAGAGATCCACCACTTCACTGTACTTTATCTAAAAAGTGGAAATATCAACCTTTTCCTTCCAATTCCCAAACTCATTTCTTACATAGTAGAATGTGAGCATGCATAGATAGATACTTTCTTATACAGTCACGCTGTCCTGTAATTCTGCTCAATGTTTTTCTCAAAATGCATCAGATTGATGCTTTTAAATATGAAATATTCAAACTTTTCTTATGGGGGAGCATGGCCCTTCTTCTTCTTATCTTCTCCTTGTGTAGCCTCCGTTTGTTGTTTGTGTGTTGCCTTACTTGATCTCCTCATGTGTTCAACACTGTATTACAGGGGTCCCCCACCTCTCAAATCCCACTTTAACCACTGGGCACAAGTCCATTGTGTTTGTTTCAAAATGATATCATTTTCTGGGATAATGTCTTGATTTCTGAGGATCGAGAGCAAATAATGAACATTAACCCATTATTACTGTAAAGTTATCCGTATTAGTCAGTATCAGTGAGTAGAATTAAAAGCAAAGATCAATGTCCTCTTAGCCTTCTGTATTCTAGACCCAGTAAACCTCAGGGCTTACACATAAAGGGAAACTCAGATTGCTTGTACATTATATGGGCAAACCAAACTTTCATGTTTTTTGTCCCTTTGAGAAAGTAGACCACCTTGCATAAACTCCAGAACATGCAAGCTCTATGCAGAGGGCTTTCGGCAGGTCAGCAGTGTCTGCATAGGATCTATGTATAAAAAATAATTAACAGCAGACATAAACAGTGAAGGGTTCAATTGTATATAGATATGTGAATGTCTTGCCATTGTATGTATCTGTGAACATGTAAAACACACTTTGTTTCATATGAATGCAACAGTGAACAATGACCCCTGTCTCTTTAAGACTTGACACATGCATATTGCTGAAATTGTACTATGACAGGGTGTCATGTTCTTCTCATTTCCTGACCTTTACTGTCTAATCTAATTTACATTTTCTTTAAGTAAAGCAAAAAAACAAAAATAAAAACCTTGCAAAGGGAAAATGTTAAGAAGTACTTAGCAGCTGTCAAGACTGATGGATTGTGTTGTGTTTATGCAAGAGTTGGGAGTAGTCAGTGTATTAATGAATAGCATTATGAATAAAGATAACAGAAATTATAAGAAAAGCACAACAATCTGATGCTGACTTGCTGACCTCATGCTGGAATATCAAATACTTGACCTGGGTAGTGTACCAACAGCTTTGGTCAAATTCGGTGGCGGCTCCTGAAAAATTTCTCAGGGGGGGCAAAAGATGTGGTAATGGCGACAATCACCCATTCAATAGCTAAATTAATAATTTAAAAGTCAGATAGCCTACTTTACAGTGTCATATTGCATTGTTTGATTTGTTTTTCTTGTTGATGGCAACACCAGACATAACATGCACATACTGTACAGTATTTTTGTAAAGCTAAATCAAGTTAAAATACGATACATTTGGTTCCACGGTAAAACACTTACTTAATAGGTGGTCTCAAATAACTCTTTAAATACTGTAATTATAACAGGCTGCCTGGCCTTTCTTTGTCAAGAAATGTCTCAGGAAATGTCCTTTTGACAAATTTTATTCTTTCTATGTTCATCAATAAATGTAAACAAGTCTGGCAAGTATTTGGCATTATTATCTAATAAATGCTAAGTGTGTAATTACAAGAAAAGAAAACCGATATGAATTTTCAACAGGTTTCTATTTATAAAAATTGTAAATGAACATGTACAAATGTTTTTGAGATGATAAAAACATATTAGCATGCACTTAAACATTCTTTTGGCCTACTGTATTTAGTGTCCATGATACAGTTTCTTTTATTAGACCTTGTCCAGGCGTTTTTCATTGACAATAAGTTCCTGAAGCAGTTCCTGTCCAGATGAAGACAGAGTCCAAGTTTGCACTCCTCACATCCATGGAGAGCTTTTTCTGCACAATTCACTGCTGCTCCCCAGGCTTGCCCTCTGTCATTTTTCAATATGCTCTCTTTTGTTGATCTTTGAGAGAGTTTTTATCGACCCTCAACTGGAATTTGCTTTCACTTCCCATCCGTAGTCTTAGTGTGTATGTTAATATGTGCACGTTTAAAGGCAAATATATGGCAAAACACAGTAAAAACATGGCGAATAAACAGCAAAACGCGGCAAGAATAAGGCAAAAGAACAACAAGGAAACACCCCAGAGTTATACTGGACACTGTTTACTCTGAAAGTACTGATAAACCACCGTTAAATCACTCACATGTGAGTGATTTAACAGTGTGCTGATCGAGCAGGCATCAGTGTGTATGACGTAATCACGTTGGGGCAAGCCTTCCCTGAGCCCATAGAAATGCATTGTAAGGTCCAAATCTGAAAAAAGGAGTCTCTCCATGTAAGACTATGAGAGTGCCTGGGGCGATTTACAGTCTGACTGAATTCGCCCCAAGGGAGTGAGGCTGCTGTTTGGACAGTGACATCGCAGCGATATTCGGGCTGCTGATTAAACAATAATATGAAGACTTTTCACATGGTTTAAAGGAGACATATCATGCTGATGCATGATTTAATACTTACATATAATATAATAAATTTGAAAACAAGACCTTACACCCCCTTAATTTTCAAAAAATTAGATATTGTATTTTTTCTGATATCCTAGAACGAGATTTGATGCCTCTGAAAATAGGTCATTGCGAGATGTCCGCGAGATTTCAAACGTCATGACGTCACGATGTACCTTTCTTTTTATTGGAGTAATCTGATAAAACACTTCCTGCTCTGTGATGTCTGTTAGCCCCAAACTCTCACCGTGGAACACATCCAGCAGCAGGGGTATAAAGCTCCCTCGCTCACTCTCCCTCATTACCAGCTCTGGCCTGTAGGGGGACTCAATACGCGGTCGCTGCTTTGAGCCTGCTGGAAAATACAGCAGAAGAAGAAGGACAGGCTGGCTCTACCCCCGATAGAACTGACCAATCAGAGCACAAAGGGCTGTGACATTGCGAGGTAACTTTAGGTCATCCTTGAGACCAAGCGTTTCAACAAGTGCTTCATAATGGCCTAAAATGAGGATATTGAGAACGCCATTGTGGATAATGAAGGAACTAAATGACTTGTACTGAGGGCAGAAATGCTTTACAGGCATCCTAGTCTGGCATAGTGAAAAGGGGAAAAAGCATGATATGTCCTCTTTAAGGAGGGCAATGCACTATGGACCAGCCGCCCCTGGTCAAATTATACAATTTGAGGACAATTAAAGCACAGCCCAACAGTTGTGGAGTTTCAGGACACATCAGCATCAAATATCAGTTGACTCATGTCATGTATTACACATAAAATGTAAAATCCAATCTGTGCACCTTCACAACTCCCTGACAGAAGGTTTAGCTTGATAATTGACACTAATAAATTGCTAATACTGCTCAGGTGGAGCAAGTTTGCTTGGAATCATTACAACAGAGAATCTGTCATAAACTTTACATGTGTCTGTCCAACTTAAAACGCTCAAAAAATTCAGTATTTATTACGGAAACTTAAAAATGCAAAATTCCCTTGCCAAGGTCTGGTCAACTTTTACAAAGGAGCGACTGAAAGCATCCTGACTGGAAACATTACAAATTGACATGGGATTTGCACGGCCCAGGACAAGAAGACTCAGCAAAGAGTAATTAAATATGCCCAAAACATTGGTGCCATCTACAGAACATGGAGCGGTGCCTGCTCAGAACCAAGAGGACACTGGACGACAGCATACTTCCCTGCTCAGTTACAGCAGTTGCAGTGCAGATCTATGAGGTTACTGGTAGCTGAGCTCCTCCACTAACATTGCAAGGGAAGCTGGGAAATGTGGTGACATTGGCTTGAAAAACACTGACATCAGTTTGCAAATAATCTACAAATCCCATAATGACGTAAATGATTGGAATTTGCCATAACAGTCTTCATTCTGGATCTGATCAGTACAAAAATGTAAAGGCTTTCTACTCGGACCAAACCACACCCATGGGAAATTTTCATGCAAATCCATCCAGTAGTTTTTGTACAATCTCTCTAACAGACAAACAATCAATGAACAACAGACGAAAAACAAACAGAAAACATAACTACCTTTGCAAAAGAAAGGTGGAGCTCTTGAATGGACAGAAGGTTATATATTTGCTTTCATGTTTGTGAGATGTAAAAGTCAAACATTAGGTTGATGAAAATTCCTGGTTTGGATACTCTTACTTACATTTGCTTCTGCGAGTAAGACACCATCGGCAGTGCAACTTGGAGTCTTGAATGCTGAATCAGAGAGGCTCCAAATGGACAGAAATCAATAAAAATAATAATTTTCAAGTGTGTCATTACTTGAAAAATATTTTTGGCAAAATTTCACCTGCAGCAGATATAAAATGACTAGAATCTGACTTTCGGAAGAGAGTAAGGGAAACAGGTAGTTTCAAAAAGGTAGTTTATTTATTCTTTAGTTGATTGTGCTGAATACTGATTCTGTGACAAGGGAATACTGAGAATGCTGGCACGCCGGCACCACATGCAGCTGCTTCGAAGTGGAGGAGGGGCTGATTGACCTGCAGCAGCAGCCTCTGGGGTGAAAGTGTTTTCCATGCCTGCATTTTGGTATGATTAAATAAAAAATGTAGATTTGCCTCATAGCTGCCTAAACACTTATATACTGGATATTCAATGTTAGTATGTTAGTAGTGAAGTTACTGATTTTCAGGTTTTAAAAACTGTGAAACCAGGTGTTGGGCTCCATTCCTTATTAGAAAGCAGTGGCTTAAACTAAAGGCTAACCTTTTGTAATTTCACTCATGCTGTTGGTCACATAAATGAAAGGCACAGAGCCTTTTTAAACTGTTTTAACCTGGGCCAGTTGTAGGTATGAATTTCTCTCAGCAGGTGATCAAACACCAGCAGGTAATGTGGCAGAAACTGTGGGAATGTTTTTGAATGACTCATACGCCTGTTACTCAGACTTTAGTTTCATCGTGAACAAAATTGGAATGGATTCAGTGATGCTAAGTCAGGTTCTCCTGTGACTCACATTTTAATGCCTGTCTTTGTCACTGATGGAGTAAAAAACATCAGAATTGAAGTCTGCATCCCACTTGTAAACACTCAAAAAGTCTTGCACACCACAAAGAATCTCTCCTACTGAGCTACTGGCATTGTAAGCCTATGACTCAGTCACAACAAGAGGTTGTTTCAGGTTTTTGTCAGAAGAGAGCTTAGTTAACCTGCACTGAGACCAAATGACCAGCCAAAGGACAAGAGAAAGTTTTCATACTTCTTAGTGTCCAATATCACACTGACGCTTTCTTTCCACGTGTGTCATAACTGTGGTTTGTAAAGTCTCAGTTTACTGATCACCAGATTGTTCCATCTCCTTATGTTTGGGAGAAAAGGGCTTTAAATGAGGATCTGACTTGTTAAAGTACATTTCAGGTTTTTACACCCAAATTTTAAGCCCGAATTTCCTGGGGCAGCATAGGGATGCGGAGCCTGGCGCACCCTGAGCAGTATTAATTTTGTCCGCCGCACCACCGTACGAAGTCAATGTGGCAATTTGGTAGACTGGCTGTGCCGAGATGGGTGTGGTGGCGCACCAGGGGGAGGTATAGACAAATTCAGCTTGGCACAGTGTAAAATTCGCATAATGTTTTGAAACTGAATGGCAAAAAATGTGCAACTTCATAGATCTTTACACTAACAAAGGCTGCTTTTAAAACCACTACCGAGGCACTCCCTCTGGACACAGTAGCTATCTATTATGTCCTGATACACATACAGCATACATGCTGCAGGCAATATGTCTGTTATTTTGCAGAATGTTAGACCAAGCCAAGCTGATTCTTTTTAGTTTTTGCTTCTCAGTGGAGAGAACTATTGTCTAAGCTGCATTACTGCCACCTGCTGTGCTCAAGTGTAAATCAGAGCAACTATCTCTATGATAAAAAAGTAAAAAATTAATTTAAGTAACGCAGTTTATTTCAATTAAGTAAACAAAGATAAATGCTTGTCCGCATCTATCCAACATTTTAGCTGATTCCTGTTTTACAACATGAAAACGAAACTAGCTATATAATATAATGTTCTTTCTCAGATTTTAGTGATTTTTGTCATTGAAACATTCCAGAATATAAGAAAAAATTCAAAGGACAAGTCAGACACTTCTGTATAACTGTAAAAATGAAACATCATTAGGCTTTATTTTTTCTCATCAGTAGTTATAAAAGCCTCTGTCTGGCTTGTTTTTTTTTTAGTAGAACACAGGATTGCTTTGAGACATGTCTCAATTGTAACAAGCCTAATGAAGAGTGTGTTTTGATCGTGCAGATGTCAGTCTCTCTTAGGTGTCTACAAAATAGCAGAAACACTCTGTCAAAAGCTTAAGAAATGCAGTCAATTTCTGTGGCCAAAAGTCAGGAATTCTCCTGTTTTGAGCAGGACCACTCCCGATTTTCACACAAGCACATTCCTAGGTACATAATCATTTACTATTTCAACAGCATGGGCTTGGCTTAAAAATGACTTCTACTTTAGACAGAAATTAGGGAAAACATCTGTGCTACATGGCAAAATAATTTGCACCAGGCTTTTTTATAGTTAGTTTAAATTATTCTTGTTTTTCCTCATCTGTCTGCGCATAAGCCTGCCAATGCAGCTGTGTGCTGTTGATGTCATCTGCACAGTGTTCTCCGTCATATGACACAGAGATTGTGCTGTATTGGCAGAGAGAAAGATTTCATGGGACTACTTGAAACCAAAAGAGCACTAGTAAAAGTATCAATACTTTGATACTGCAGTATTGATACCCCATCAGAACTAGTTTATTTAGGGGATTATGATGTTGAAAATTGGTTGAAACCTTCCTTTTCTCGCTGCTCTTCCACATTTTAGGAATGGAAAATAGGAAATAATGTACTTTGCCACTTTAAAGCTGGTTCGGCTAGAAAATACGTATATGTGATATTTGCAAAAAATAAATACACACAAACCTCCACTAAGGCTTTTCCAGCCTCAGTGAGTCATTGTCAGTATTGTAGAAACTTTTGATAAATGCCATAGAAATTCAAGGATCTACTTCTGAATTTGGATCACTGTCTATATGCAATCACTTCTTCCTTGTGCCATGACAAACATTTACTGAAAGTTTCATCAAAATCTGTTTCTTAGTTTTTGAGTTATCCCAACAAATATGCGATCAAACTAATAAACAACTGACAGTGAAAAATATGCCTGTCTCCAAGTAAAAGCCTCGTTTCAATGCCTGATTCCCTCGACAGTTTAGTAGATAGAGGCCCCTGATATTGTTTCACACCAGGTATAGATATCTGTGCACTAAAAAAGATAAAAAGACATTAAGGTGAAAAAACAAGACAAAATTTGGATTTAAACAGCACAGCCAATCATGACATAAAACCTCTGGCTGATCTAGATTCAGGCAAACCAAAGATGACTGCCTACCCAGCATGATGATTCACCTCCTACTGCTGCTCATCCACATAACCCTTCTGTTCCCAAGGACCGATTCCAGCTTAGAGTGTCCATTATGCTGTCTTTGGGGACACAAGTCTGTTGAAGCCATGAACATTTGATGGGGACATTAGCGAAAGGCAACACGTCATTACATGACCATTTACACATAATCACCCACTTAAGAAGACCCCATAGGACAGAACTGCATAGCATGGGCCATTTACACACCCGATATGTCTCTGGGAGGACGCTGGTGTGTGTTTGGATGTGTGTGTGTGTGAGTGTGTGTGTGTGTGTGTGTGTGCGTGCGTGCGTGGGTGCATGTTTGCGCATATGCTCTGGCCTAATAGTCCATCTGACACATGCCTTATGGTGATGTTCAGAAATAACCATCAAAATGACCCATGTGCCTTCTCTTTCATGGCATCACATGCCAGCTCTGCTCAGCCTTTCTGTCGCCTGACTGCCTGCCTCACACACCAACACATGCAAACATACACAGACACTTTCCTTCATGGGAATTACAGTCCCAGGTGGAGATATTGAGAAGCTCTCCTCATCTCCTTCTCATTCATCTTTGGACTTTTGGATATCAGGCTTCTGCATGTGTGAGCTAATTATGTGTACCAGTGCCCTGGGATGACACACTCTAATAACAATCTATAATCCCCTAAAAAAGAAAGATTAGAAACATTCTGGTGCATTACACCTCCCCTTATAATATAACAACTGGTATTGTAATTTATATTGTTGGGAAGCCTGCTTAGTCACCTGCACAAGGAGGTACAACTTGTGAGGATAGTGCATTCATGGAATGAGCAACACAGCCAAAAATGTAGGTAGTGCCCCTGATACTTCTTTAAAAGGCTATGAAGAGCTGACAGGAAAGTACAAGAAATATAAAGCCTAAGTCAAACTAAAAAATGAAAATGATGTGCGTGGTTACCTGAGAGTCACTGACCTAGCCTTCCCCTGGAGAAGTGATCAGTGGGCGTTTCCTGGATTGTTTGGGTCACATGCTTTTTGGTCCTTGGTTCCCTGGAGGAAACCAAGGACCAAAAACACAGGAAGGCTGCTCAAATTATATTTATAGATATATTTTCAATAATTATTCATTCATTTCTTTATTTAATCTCGAAATGCCATTGAGAGCATGCTCTCATTTCCAATGGCGTCGAGAGTACATAAAAACAGTAATTGCAAGACAATAAAGAAGTAGTAAAATTCAAAAACAGTTCCAGACATGGACATAGAGGTTCTTTATCATCCTTACAATTACCAGCATCATCACTTAATATCCAAAAGATATTAATACAGGTTGTGTTTTAGAAAATAAAGCCAGGGTTTCCAGCAGATAAGTAGAAAGATACATGTGTACAGCCCACATTCATTCAACACTGCGCAAATGGAATATTAGAAATGATGAATATGTCTAATCCTATTGGTTTTACCCTTTTTTCATAATTGACGAGGTCACAGTTTGATCAATCAAATCAATCATTCAATAACTCAATCAATCAAGCTTTACTTCTCGTGCCAATTTACAACAAGTGTTATCTCAAGACACTTTACAATAGAGCAGGCTGAATATTGATAGTATTAAATCCCCCATGAAAGAGGGGGATTTAATCTAATATATCCAAAGACATTAACATTTGTTGCATAATACAGCAACATCAAAATAAGAATTAAAAAGTGAAGTATTTTCAGCTGATATTTGGGGGGACAGAGACAGAGATCTGACAATATGAATTAGTGTTCATGACACACTCATGGATACCCAGACCATAAATCTGTCCCCATATAATTGTCTCTGTTGAGTATACATTTATTCTTCATATGTGGCATCTCATTTTCCAGAGGTACATCAGGTCATAGATAGCTAAAGATAGTTACAATGAATGTATAACCAACCATGGATAGGCTTATCAATCTTTTATATGCAAATCCAGCAGACCATTCTTACTGTTTCTAATGTTGTCGGAATGTTTTAAATAAGTTTAACCTCTGATGGACATTTTTATCCAGTACTGTGTGGGCTCCATGTGTTATTCATCAATATATCAATCAGATTTTCTTTGTAATGAAAAACAAAGTGCTTTACAGAGAAAAGAAAAATAAATATATGCTTTGTGTTATATAGTAGCAGTAATTTAAAGTGGATTTGATTCATGTTCATGCCTTGAATGCACCTATGGATTAATAATGAAATAAATTCATTCCTTTGCCCACTGTGCCTGGTTCTGCACTGGCATTATATGTCCTCACAATAACATGTGGACGGACAACACTCAAACTGTTATGTGACAACACATCTCATGCTGTCAAGATGGAGCCCCTCATGTTTTAAGTTTAAGTAGAAGAACACTGTTATTGTGGGGCACTTTCTATATATTTTTGATTTTGACATGTTTTGCTTTAAACTTATATTTATATTTCAGTTTTATGTTCTGATGTCTAGTCTTGGCATCGAAGTGTTCTCAAAGCACATTGGTTTTATGACAGCAGTGACGCCAAAAAGGTAAAAAAAAAAAAAAAAAAAGAGGTTATATTGGCAACCTGTCCCTCATTATGACAGGAACATGAGGTTGCTAGCAAAATGATGGACATGCTTGCAGCTCCTGTGAGATGTGAGACAGAACAATGTGAAAATAGAGTTCCTTATCAATAAATGGTTTGGCAAAGATAAACCTATTAGTAGACCATTTCAAACTAAATGTGTTAGAGCTGCAAACTATTAATTTAAGTCCTAAATACTCGATTGATCCGATACACTAGTTTGGACCCAAATCACTTATTTTTTTTACCACCTGCCTTATCTCCCCATCCTAACTTTCACATTCCTTCAGTCACTGGCATACATTTACCCATATTCTCGTTCCTTGCTTACTTGTTAACTTGAAGAGTAAGAATAACCTGACAGTCAGCCAGATGCCAATCAGTGTCGATCAGCCATGTCTCTACTGGATGTGCATCCATCAGAAAGAAGTACAGGACAGCAGAGAAAGACCTTCCACAACACCTGCCTTCACTGTCTGTATGAGTTGCAAAATTATACCACAACTATAACAGCTAATCTGCCAATTTCATAGGATCTGTTCAGGCTGTGTTTTAGCTGCTCATCGCCCACCCAAGCAGAGATTGAGGGTACACTCAATTTCAGTACATCACAGTTTGAGGAAATATTCACATATCATTTATTTCCTAATATTGTGCAGCCCAAGCTCAGGTTAATGTGAGTCACTTCATCTTGTCTTAAAAATTATTTCATTTATTGACCTCTGCGCTGACAGTAATTGTGGTTATGTTTTGTGGTTGTACATAGGTATGGCCATTCATCTGTCCACCTAGACTTAATAATGACAGGATGAGATATTGGAAGTCAGCGACTGAGGTCATTGAGGTTACTCTGTCCCATGAAAGAACGTGTTACGTGTCCTAGATTAAAGGTCATAGGCCATTTTGGAATCATCATTTGCTTAGGAATGCAATATCTCAACCCCTTTAACCCTTTAATGCATGGTGTCCACCACAGTAGGCAGATATTTGGGAAAAAATATAGGTTGCAGTGCCATGTCCAACTACAACTGCAGTAGTTGGACAGCTACAGGTGGTTAATCCCCAAACTCCTGTCTTATAATATATATTTTTGCACATTTTTACCATATCGAGATATTGCATCATAAATCCAAAATACCCGACAGAGGGCAAATTGAGTACTACACCTATATTCAGATTTCGTATAAATTTTCAAAAAATAATTTCCATGTGAATAGTTTGATTAAACAGCAGCTATATATATATACTTAAGATTTGCCTTTTTCTTTTATTTATTCTCAATATATGTTAGAAAAAGATGCATTTGTAGATCTTTTTTAAATTCCACTGAGTATTGTATTTTCCAGACCTTCCTTTAAAGTTGAGCCTGTAACAAGTCTCAAGGATGACCGTTTTAGAAGTATGTGGTCATGGTTCATGAACTTTACCGATCATCCTTTGCTCTTGAATGCCAACATTTTAAAACGGATATCACAAAAAAGTTATGGTCATAGTGTTTGTTGGCTGACCTTTGCTTATGGATGTAATTTGCTTAAATAATGCTCTCCAGATTTTCTTTAAATTTTGCATAAATATCCTCTTTGGAAGAAGATCAAATGTCCTTTATGGCCATGCCTTGCCTGTGAGCTTGATATGTCAATAATACTTTAAGGGTTGTCCTCTCAGACTTTATAGTGAACTGGCTGCATTTAGAGGCCAAGCAAACCCACCAATTCACATTTTAGAGGATTGTAAGTCATGGTGGAGTAGACATAGTCCAAGCCAAAGTTAGAGCATTATTCCCTATTATTTAAAACATAAATACTCCCCACTTTTCATGAAAGCAGAGAAAAATCTTTTTTTTTTTTTATTGTATGTTTCAAACTATATATCCTCCATTTCTTCAATATGAAAATCAATTGAGAAGACACTGGCACTTACATGTTGATAATGTTAAACCCTATATAAGGAGAACCCATTTACCAGTCCTTTTAGCAGCCCAGTCATTTCTATGATCAGCAGTGTTGGGAGTAATGGTGTAAAAAATAATGGCGTTACTAACGCCAGTAACGGGTAATCTTATCAATTACTATTTCTAAAGTTATAATGCTGTTACCACTAGTGACAGTGAAATATGTTGTTTTACTTTGCACCGATATCAAGCAGCTGTTAACCGACCTGCTTGCTCAGCCAGACACGGAGGAGCTGCGCCGCTAACACACAGATGAGAAAAATCAATGCCAGAGTTGAAAGGTCTACTTATTATAAGCGACTTTCTTGTTCTTTTCTTAACTTGCATGGCTTGTTCCAGTTGACGTGTTGTGCCCCAAACCCAGGAGGAATCTACCATAAACGTAAACCCAAAAGAAAAGGATCTTACACCTCCAAACAAAAGGATGTTGAAAAAGTAAATTAAGCGACAAAAAGAAGAAATATCACTTTGAAATTGAAATGTAACTTGGATAAAAATTAAAACACTTCATTTAGGTTTCTCTCTTTTGCTCAATCCCAACATCTGGCAACATGGCAAGCTGCAACAACAGTGAGACTGGAGCAGTCTGTGGGGTTAAAACTGATGGAAATACAAGAAGTAAAAGGCAAGAACACATATGTGAATTGTACATTATGTCCAAAAGCAAAGTGTTTGTCTGTTGTAAATAAATCAAAAGCACTTGAATGTCTCCCAGGCTTCTTTACATTGTTTACATTGCCATGTTGCAGCATGCTGATGATGTCATCAATGTGTTGATATTAGCTTGACAGAGGAAAAAAAAGCCATGCAGCTCATCTGCTGCCTATAAGACCAGAGTCTGCTGGCAGTTGGAAAGGAGTCACTTGCTGTTTTTTCCTGTGTTTGCTTGCTAATTTTAACGTGAAAGTGGTATAACGTATTTGGACTGTGCCGTAGTTCAGTGGAATCAGTTATTCTCCTGAGACTGCAGTTGCTGTATGACCCCTGACTCTTTCATCTTTACAAGATCTATACTAGGGCTGAAAGATTTATCGTTTTCAGATTGAAATCGCAATTTTAGATAATGCAATTTTGTGATCGCCAAAGCAGCAATTTTTTGCAGCGCTCCTGACTGACTCAGGATCTGTTGTGTCAAGTATTATACACATACTGTTTTACAAATTTGTAGACAATCTATATGTTAAAAGTGCTGGTAAGCAGGTCAACAACACAAAGCCTCTGTTTAGGAGTAGAAGTTAATGAAAACAGATTATTTATCATCACTATTGAAGGTGAATAATGTGTTAAGTGTTTTTCATCATTTATTTCCTTACTGTTGTCTGTACTGTAAACAAAGTGAATTTTGCACTGAAGTTTGATTTGAAAAAAAAATCGTGAATTGCAATATCTGCCAGAAAAATCGAAATTAGATCTTTTCCTAAAATCGTTCAGCCCTACATGTGAATATCCCAAAGCTTGATTTGAAGAAAACCGTGAATCAAATTGAAATCGCAATATCTGCCAGAAAAACGCAATTCAATCTTTTCCTAAAATCATTCAGCCCTAATCTATACCATCTATTGTCCTAAAGAACAGAAACCTTTAAATCTACTGCTGCACTGTATGGTGGTAAGAAAGACAGACCAAATGTAGACATCATCTTTATGATCAAACTCCACTAAAAACATGTCTGTTAAATGGAACGGATAACCTCGCGACATGGTGGGTGAGTCTTTGCTGTGTTTGTCTGAATTGCTCTGAAATAAAGTTGTCAGTCAACAAGATTGCGAAGACCTCTGATATCAGGCCACAGGGTTTGTGTTGTGATTTATGAGAAAACAGGAGATATTCAGAGTGATGGCAGGTGATGCCCCTGTAATGTTTCTGTGGATATTCTCTGCTGTTATTGGTGTTGGCTGCAGGGTGACCCCGCTTTATTATAGCCAGGCACCCTGGCCACAAAACCCCTTCAGTTCACACTTTTGGTCTCACTCTAACCCTCTAACTAGCTTTGTCTGCAGTCCCACACCTTAGATGGCTTTTGTTAAAACGAGTTAGAGATTGGCCTGCATGGTTCCTGAGGAGTGACTATATGAATGTTTGAGAAATGAGGTGATGGACAAAGGGAAGCTCCAGGGGTCCATTTCAGCTCGCAGGCCGGCTCTGCTATTTTGGATTTGAAGCTTTGCAGAGGGAGAGGGTACAAAGAATAAGCCAGGAGAAGCCAATAAACACTTAGCAAAATTGATGTGGAAGTAGGAAATTTAGGAAGTGCTGCAAGGGCAAAGAGCATTGTATAATGCATTTGCTGACTTTTCCATGTATTGCTGCGCTTGCCAACGAAGATAAAAATGAAATGCTTTTGTGTTCATTTTCTGCAATTGATTTTTTCTCCTTTTCTACCCATAAGCCATTAGCTGCCCAGTTTGATATGTAACAGCTGTTATTTGGTTTACCTGTTTGTTGGAGATAAGTTCCTGTATTTGATGAGACATGAGTGTTCTGCAGGAAATGAGATGTAGCTCATTGAAGGATGCTGGTAGATACAGTCCCTGTCCCTGTCTCTCTAATTACAGGCCAGGTACAGAGGAGTGTCAGTCAGAGAAGCAGGTGGTTAAGGGGTTGTACCTCTCACTGACAAGCCTTCTCCTTTCTCTCAGTCATTTTCTATTTCTGGTTCAACCGTGGTTGCACTATATACCATAAAATGACTGCAATGCCATTATATTAAAATTGATGGCTAGAATGCAACACCACACCTGTTGAATTTTAGTCAGTGATTGGGTTTGACCAAATACAAATCTCTAGTACTTTGTTTTCCTGTCCACCCCAAACAGAGCTTTTCCATCTTTACCTTTGTGGAATTTTCAAAAAACTCACATTTTCAGTGTCTTAGAATGTAATTTGCAGGTGTACAGAGGGCCAAAATACTCACAGAAATCTACCCTTTAAAAACCACCTTATGTGTTCAGTCCTTGTTTCAAGTGTCCTGATCTTCCATATGGTGCAGCACTATAAACTGATAAACATTGCATTATGTGGAATCAATGTGAATATATCTTGGTGCGGGGATGAAGAAGCTTTGTTCAGGAACTTTTGGGAAAATGCACTGTAAAAGTTATACATTGCTAAAAACTGGCAGGCATTCACCGCAAAATTGTCTCCTTGTGAAAGTCATCATGCTACCATATGATTTTTTTATACTGTTATTTGAAGGATTCATGGTTACATACTGGTACTTTAAAGCAGTGATCATCATCTGGTGGTGTTGTGCCCTAAAGATGGGTTAAATTAATGAAAATTTTAAAAAAAATCAAATTGCTCTTGCTTTCTTGTGTCAAACTCTTAAGGTGCCAACACACCAACACAACTTTAGTGTCCTCCATGCAAAGTCAGTGTACAGCCGCAATGGGGCCAGGTTAACCCTCCGGTGACGCGCCGACTGCGTTCAAGGCAGCCACGTCGCTCATAGCTCATCGCAAAAGTTGAAAAAGTTTATCTTTACAGGCGATGTCATGTGTGGGTGTGTGTGGCTGTGAAGCAACAGCCAATTAACAGTGTGTGCATGTGTGACAGTACCAAGACAGACTGTTTTTATTCCTGCTTACAGAGTAACAATCTACGTCCGTGTGGGAAACCTTCGTCAGTGAGTATATTAGTTTCTCAGATGGATCGCAGAGATCTAACAGACGACGCTGCTCTGGGTCATCAGCTGAAGTGTTTTCTGGTTGGTATTCACCGAGCCACAGCCCCGGGCAATAGTGACCAAAATAAGGTATTAATGGACACGCACTAAAGGTGCGTTCACACCAGATGCTACCTGTACTACCTCGGCGATCACTCTCCATTCAAAGTCAATGTACAGCTGCAATGGGGCGGGGCTAACCCTCCCGCGATGCGACAGCCGCGTACAAGATGGTCACTTCACTCGTCGATGTCAAAGTTAAAAAAAAGTTGATCTATTCAGGCGATGTCGTGTGTGGCTGTGCAGCATCAGCCAATCAGCGGTGTGTGTACGTGTGACGGTACCCGAGACAGACAGTTATTCATCCGGACTACAGGGCGGATGAGTTCCGTCTAGGCGGAACTAATGTCAGTGAGGACACTTTTTTAAGAGTCTCTGTGGGTTACAAATCTGTCAAACACTGACCTTAGTGGTGCTTTTAAAATCACGGAAACACTGACCTTTAGTGGTGCTTTTACTGCAGCCAGAAAAGGGCTAGCTAGCTTAAAACAGTGTGTCACTTTACACCAATCAAATATTAAAGAACTCTATGTTTTTCATGAATCTTTCATGGTCAATAAATACAAATAAATAGAAATTATTTTTTTCCCTCACAAAACACCTTAAACACTTTTTTAAGAGTCTCTGTGGGTTACATTTTATTCCCACACTTCAAAATCACGGAAACACTGACCTTTAGTGGTGCTTTTTACTGCAGCCAGAAAAGGGCTAGCTAGCTTAAACAGTGTGTCACTTTACACCAATCAAATATTAAAGAACTCTTCAACACCCTCATGATCAAAATGCGCACGGAAATGTCACAATATCTTTTCAACTATCTTTCATGGTATGAACAAGAAGAAATATTCCCAATGACATAAAAAGAGGTCATATAAATATAAGGATCCCACATATGAAGCTCCCCTCTTCATTAAGAATGAGGCATCATGGCTGAGAGCTCCCTCCAGAGACCTATACAGGCTAAATTAATCAATCACAGATGAACAACTCTAAAAGGAACACACGTAAACCATTTTTTCAAAATTTTAAACCCACATGAATTTCTGTAATTGTATTTAGCACGAACAAAGCATATTAAGTGAAAAACATATTTTTCTATTCTTCTAAATGTATTTAAAGCTGTTTGGCTTTTTAAATAATCCCACACACAAACAAACACACATAGGCTAACTACACTGAGCATGCAGTAACTGAATCTGCTATATAAGCTAAAGCTGCTATATGAGCAGACATAAGCTATCTGGACTGAGTGTGCAATAACTGATCCTGCTATTTTTTTAATCTCTTTTGGCTAATTACTGATATTTTATCTCTTTTTAGGCATTTACAGAAACGTCTTGCATTAAAAAAGATGGGAAGCCAAGTGTGCTGGTGAAATTATGCACTCAACAAGATGTTATTGTACTGTGTGTGGATGTATGTGTGTGTGTGTGCAGCAGTTAATTATAAATACCTTTCAGTTGTCATGGCATCATTAAAATCGATTGTCTGGAGTTGACTGGAGTGTAATTTCTTTCATTACTGTCTCATCTGAGGTTGGTTTCTGGCCTCACTTAACCTCACTATAGGGTCAGGATGACTGGATCATACACAGGCTCGATAAATGCATTACAGTCAGAGGGAAACATACTGCAGGGCAGCGATTTCTATCACTGCTCCTCTAATTGCTCTGCTGAAGAAAAATACTTTTATAGTTTCATCTTTTTGTTCAATGTCATAGTGAAACAAGGGCAGAAGAGGCCACTTTAGGGAAAAAATAAATAAAGTAATTATTGTAATTTGTCTTTTTAATGTGGGATCTTTAGGAGAAACGGTTTTGTTGTCACTGCTACTGCACTTTTGTCTTGATGGTAATTAAAGTGGCTGTAAAGCAGAGTAAAGTGAAATCATAGAGCTGCCTGACTTCTAATTTGTGGAAATTTAGTTTGCCCCACTAAACATGAAATGCCAATTAACTCAAACACCAAATTCTATGTTGATAATTAGGGCAATGGGAGGAATGCCAATTAGTGGACCAGGAAAGTGACAAAGAGCTGAGCTGATGCAGGGTGGTCTGAAATGTCATGAAACTGCATTAAGTTCTGCAGGGAAAATGCTTTAACTACATGGATTCAAGTTCTTGTTTAAGGTAGTCTGTTTGGGCAGTGGTGGTTATATTTCATTGGACACTGAGTTTAATTAAAATATAGAAGTAATGATGTGAGTTATCTCTTTTTAATATAATGCTGCATGATGATAGATCTATCTGCTTCCATCTTGATTAAACACTTATAATTTTTAATGCATCAAAATGATATGAGGCAAATAACATTTTCTTTGGAAGGACTTGGGGTGGGGACAGTAGTGTGGCTGGTTCAAGTCCAAACCAATCAGTGTCTGTACGTGGGCTCCAGCTGACCTCCTGGGCATACTGAACCCCAAAAATGCTTTGGTAGTGCTACTTTTGGAGCAGCAAGCTATCAAAAGGTGTATATATATATATATATATATATATATATATATATATATATATATATATATATATATATATATATATATATATATATATATATATATATATATATATATACATATATATATATATATCAAAAAGAAGAATTTATTTATTCATATATATATATATATATATATATATACATATTACCAAAGGAAAACTTTCAACTCAAAAAGAAGAATTTATTTATTCTTTTACTAAAATTCGACCACTTTGCTGCATGTGTGCTACTAAAATATCCTTAACCCTTTTTTTAAATCTATCTTTAACATTATTTGTTTATGTGAAATTGCCTTTTGTTAAGACTTATTCAGTTGGAAATAATTTTCAAATATCATCAGTCAATCAATAAATAACACCCCCACGCACACAGCAACACACAAACACACACATCACATTTCATCTGCCTGAACACAGATAATATTGAGTCAAAGTGTCCCCTGCGCCCTCTCCTCATCAATACCTCACCTCGTCTGTGTCTGTGTGAATGCCTTTAACAAGCCACTGGCTCTGCATCTGCTCAGGTGGAATAACAGGATGCACAACAGCTTTCCAGCAATTACTACATCTGATGTATAATTTCACCCTCCTCTTGGTTTACAAGCTGTGGAGAAAAAAACTGTCATAATTCTGCATTTGGATGAAGATTATTAACCTCTGGCCACAGGTGCTGTGAGGCTGACACTCCCTGAGCACAGGAGGTAATGAGAGGTAACACCTGCCATATATAATAAGTGAGAGTATGTATGTGTGTGCGTGTGTGTGAGTGTGTGTGCGTGTGAGCGTGTGTGTGTGAGCACGCCTTTACACAGGTAGACAGCTCAATGTAATTTGGACAATATAATTAGCAGGGCTGGACAGCTGCTGAGTAAGCTGACATTTATACTTTTAATAGGTTCTTTAGGGTATTGTGTGCATGCAAGATATGTTTGTCCTGGTTTGATTTAAAACTAGGGATGCTGAAAAAATGATATTCTTGAGCCCATCAATAAAGAACAGTGATATTGTGTATCAAAGTTGCAGCACGCACTTCAGCCCCACAGTGATGACCTTTGAGGTTCTAGTTTAGGCGCAGTTTGGCTACACTAAAGCAACAGTATTGCTTAAATGTGTTATCTGACTTTATATTATATAGTTACTTTCCCCTCATGAATATGGAAGCTAGCTTACAAATGGATGCCTCAGATGTCAGATTTAATGGTTGCAATTTAAATAACAGAAATTGTAAAAGGTTTCACAGAGCTGGGCTTCTAAGGTTATTTAACCATATTTTCAAACCTTTAAATAGGGACCATGACATTTTAACCAGGAACCATCATATGAGTTTATGGTACAGTTGGATAATTGTATCAGTGTTTCACCTTAAAGTACCATAAATAATGATAATGATGATGACGCTTCTGCAAATGAAAACGGAAACTCCTCTCTGCCAAGAAAACAAAAGTTTTCCTTGAAATATGTGAAGATGAATGTTGTCAATCCAAAACAATCAGCACAAATCCCTCTTAATGTCACTATTTTTTATGTATGACTAAGAAAGTTGTATGATGATTATCCCTTGCTTAAAGACTAATTTTGTGGATCGTACATAGTTGAGTCTGACAATACACGAGCTGAAGTAGCACATAGCTGATGAAGAGGGCCCCCTTTCCTCACTTAAGATGGCTCATAGTGGACAAGTCAGATGAAAGCTGCACATTCCACCTTTTATGGATTCCTTTTATTTGTGATTACTTTTCTATCCCATCCCTCTTAACCCTCCTCCACATTTTACCCTCTGGGTCAGATTGACCCAAAGGATATTTGCCTCCAGAAAATGATTGACATAAAATTGTTGACCAAGTTTTTGTTTAAGGCACTTTGTTCAAATAATGATGAAACCTGTCAGTGAGTTGACCTGTCCTCTAGCGCCACCTTAGGGCAAACTTTTAAATTAAAATGAATGTATTTTGAAAAGTTTTAATAAAAATTATCCTAAAATTTTGAGTATGAACCCTGTTGGTTTTGATGATAAAATGACCTTTACTGTAGTGCCACCATCAGGGCAAAATTTCAGTTTTAGAATAAGTGCATCCTGAAATTTTTCATCCAAATCTTGAATGAACCATACTGATTGTTGTGTGACCCCCCTTTCCTCCCATAAACATATTTACTATTTTTTTCTCCTTTTTATGCTACATATTTCTGGTTTGTCAAAAAAAAAGTCCCCCCACCCCACCTCCCCGTCTGTTATGCCAAAGCTTGAAATGTCTCCACAGACATGGTGTCTGGAAATTTTGCCCTATAAGGCTCAGCGATCTGAAGGTTTGCTGTTTCTTCACCTTTTGATTTGTTAACTCTAAATGAGCAAGCCAGTTTCAGATTCAAACTCAACTACATCCAGGGCTTTCCCACTGTCCACATATACAAACTTCCCCAGTGAAATTGTCATTCAAGTACGATATTTTTGGTCTATGATGTCATAAAGAGCTCTAATGATGACTGGATAGATGGAAAGACTTGAATGTGGTCAACTCGCATGCCTACATTGGCTCCTGGTTTTCAAAAGTTAAGTTGTTTCCCACATGTCCACACCACAAAAAGTATCAAAGTTCACATGGGAATAGTTGTTTTCCTTCCCCCCTGTTGTGTATCAACTCAAAAGTTTCAACTCTGCACCTGCAAGAGTGGGGATGTCAGGTCACACACATGACAGACAAGTTTACACAGCTAAAACAGCTTGGGATCTAATTGACCCCAGAGGAACACTAATGCGAGCATGTGTTTCTGCACATTGAAATGATAATTATGTTTCATTAGTTATCTCCAATAAGGTAGGAAAAGTCATGAAATATAAATAAAAAACAAACACGTCAATTATTATTATTTTTTTGAATGATAATCATTGAATGGAGTCAAATTGACCCCGAGGATAACAGGAGGGTTAATTTAATTGTGTGTCTCTAAAGTTTAACTTATTTTTCTTTTTCCCATTAAAATTACAAGTATGGTTTTCAATATTGACAGGAAGTAAAGTAGCCCAAGCTTAAAGCAATATTTAAAAAAAAAATAGTTATAGAATTCCAGGCTCTCAACACAGTCCAAAAACCACAATGGGCACCCAATCCAAAAGGCCAGTGACACTAAAATCTATGCTGGTGCAATCTTCAACCCTTCCAGACCCAGAATCAAAGGCCCTTTAATTTCTCAATCCATACTGAGTGCCCCAATGTGAACCACCCATGCCTTCTCCAGGCCCCCTGCCCCCCTTGACCCTACTCACAATAATAACAATGATAAAAGACAAAAGAATAAAAACAATAACTAAAAGGACATATAGTAAAAGGATTTAAAGGTCCCATATATTGCTCCTTTTCTTCAGTTTGACATGGATCCTTGATGTCTTCATTAAACTTTAGTAACAGGCTTAAGTCCAAAAAGCCCATGAATAAAGCACAGCTGACTTCTTTCCATACTCACATATTTGCTTTGTTCACAACGGCCAGTTTTGAGGACTTTGTATTAATATGCTAATGAGCTAAAGCACTGTACATATGGAACCAATGTAATTCAAATGAAGCTGGTGCTCTAGCCATCTGCAGTTACAGACCTAAACACATACACACCCCTAACTCATACCACACATGGTTACAACAGCAAAACTATTTTCCCCCAAACACATTTCAGGCTAATGTACAACATGCTAACTGCAGTGGGATAGCCACAACTTAGCCTACCTAATTATAGCACAAATGCTGATGCAATCAGTCCTTTAACTGACCTAGGACCTGGGTCCTTTACTCGACCTGGGTTGGGTAAAGGACTTATTATATTCATGCCAACTGTTAAGTTTTACGTCCTGAACACACATGGATCTTCTGGGCTAACGTTAGCATAAACAGGGGGAGCTGGGGTGAGTTAACAACTGATTATATTCAGCCAAATATTAAACGTCTCTTCCTGAACACACATGAACCACAAATTCCTGCTGTTTAACAGATAACAGCGATCAGGTTTCCCCCAAACATCACAGGCTAAAGCACAACATGCTAACCTTGGCCTAGTCAATGCAGTGGGACTGATTATATTCAGCCAATTGTTACATTTTTTTTGACTAATGTAAGAATGTTCATACATTAAAGTTTATCCTTCAGACTTTCAACAAGTAATGTGAACACTGACGAACATGTTGTGCCATAACCTCTGGTTCACTTCACCCTGCTGTTAGCATTAGCTTATAACAATTAGCAAAATAAATAGTACACAGCATTAAATTAATCAAGTTTCCATCATCAGGTTTGGTGATGGATTGTTGCTACTGAGCCTGGATTCAGGAAAAGTCTAGTTGCCAGTGACTTGACTGGCACACACATACAGGTTTTAGCCAACTGCAGCTGCTCATTCCTTCAAAAATACAATTGATCCACTGGGCCCATTGGTCCTCTGAGGTAGCCTATATGAAAAGATAAATTTGGCTGTTTACAGCCTTCTGAGCTTAGACAAGCTGAACACCTATCTCTCTCGCTAAGAATATAAACAACATGGCTGCACTTCACAGAGGAATCTCTCCAGCAGGGGGCAGCAGGGATACTCATGTAGACCAATCAGGTTAGGTATGCAAATCAAACAGTATAGAACCCTATATCCACAGACCCAACAGCTGGCCAAATGCCATGAGTTTACATTCATGTAGCTTGCTAAATACAGGTTTTGTTGTCTGCTTTCACACTTGTGGTCTGGGAAGAAGGGCAAATACCCCAAAATATGTTTAAAAAACTTAAAAAGTGTTCTTAGCATACTATATCCCCTTTTATGCAGGAAAATACAATCAACAACGAGAGGAAATGTGATTAAAGCATTTAGAGAGGAAAAATAAGAAGTAATAAAAGTAATAAAATGAGGTTAAAATGTAAAAGCTCCAAATTTAAAGATGAGATGAGGTATTAAAATTGCCCATGAAGTACTATTTCACAAGAATTAAAGTGCAGTACAAAACAGATAAAATGATGGACTGAAAATGAAGCAATGCAGTACATAATAAATAAAATTAAAATTAAAATAAAGGGAATGTATTTATATGTTAAAAAATGTAAAAGCCAACAACAGAAAAGGAGCAAAATGTAGAATCAGCTAAATGAAATATCAAAAAAGGCTTGGACTAATGCCGCGTCATTGCACTGATTTTAATTTTAAGACAATCTTGAAGTAAAAAACATAAAAATACATTTACTCATAATACAGTCCCAGAATTTAGAAACTAGTTTGAATATCTTCACATTGTCAATATGGACTTGACAATTTAGGTCATGAAATTTCAACACCCTAAAATTAAATTATTTTTGGGATTTTGGAAATCAATACTCAATTAACAATCAAATATTTGAAAGCCTTGGAAATCATAAACATAAGCACAACAACTGCATTATTGTAGCATCACAAATTCTTTAAACCGTTTATTTCCATACTGTGAAAACAGCTTATTTTCTACCTGTACCTACTTTTATGTGTAATCATTTAAATTTGGCCACCCATGTTGACATTTTGACTGTAGGCAGCTGAAAATGGACACCTGCACTGCGTGCAAAAAGCAGCATATTATTTGGTGGTACTTTTCAAAGGAAGCTAACTCTTAAATTGGACCTCTTTGGAAAACACTGACTCACTTCTTGGCATGACTTCCAGCTAATCTAACATTACACAGCAGGTCATGTCTGCTTGATAAGCTGGGCTAGCGAAGAAACAGCTGGATGCTGTGGTTGATTGATATGTACAGAAAAATCTGTGTAGCACTTTGACTCATGCCTACGTGACTTGTTTTCCTTTGGTATTACTGACATATTATGTTGTTTTGGTGTTCCTATCAATAAAACTGTAAAGGCCACTGTTCAAAACAAGGACATGACATTAAGGTGCTTTAAAGAAATTTGTTGGGACAGAGATGACAGATCTTAAAGACAGGGCAGTTCTTGTCAAACCATAATGCATAGTTATCGTTTTCTAAGAGATATTCAAATATTGTTTTTGTAAGTTTGTTGTTGGCAGAGGCACCAATCACTAGCTTCATCTCAATATAATGTAATGAAAAAATAATGCAACACTGATTATTTGTGCAACAATGCAATATTTGCAGATATAATGCATTGAAAGGCAAATTAACTTGAGCTTATTTAGCACTTTCTAGTCTCTGACTACTCAGCAGCTTTACCTTTCAGGTCACATCACACACATTTACTCTCACAATCTCACATATTAGTTTCTATGTAAGTTGTCCATTAGCATAGTTAACACATTATACTCTGTCATACCCATTTAAAGAGACTGTGAGGAGTTTCTAAGTAATTACAAAAAAGTCTCACTTTTAGATATATGCCTGATCGAAATACACACTTTAAGATGGGTTTCATAGCATCTAAATAGGTTATCTATAAATGCTATTCCTTAGCCTCCTGGTCGGGTCGGACAGGGCTGGACTGGCTGGATGCTCCACTTCGGGAACAAGACAATTAAAACTAGAGCAAATATATATTATTTTATTATTTATATTAAGCGTCTTAAAGCACCGGGCTGTAAGTAGCGATATATAGCCGGCTATAACTACGATAATACGTTTTCCAAAAATTGCTTGTTGTCACACATCAAAAACTACCGCTACGTAACCAGAAAGAGATACATTACCTCGTCGCTTTGCATCCTGTAAGTTGTTGAAAAAAGATGTAGTAAAGCAATGCAAAGTTCTGAGGAAGGTCCGAGCTGCATTCACAACAAACACATGCTTTGGCTTCAGTCACTTTTTTGGTGCGTTCCAGTTGTAGTCAGAAGTAGGAACGTTCCCCGAAGTCTGAATTTCCTACTGGGAACTCGGTGAAACCTCGCCACCCCCGAGTTGACAATCGAAGATGGATGCCCCCAGTGTGAACAGTTATTTAGCTCCTGTAATAATCAATTTATTTGCACTTCTGACTGGGGTGTGTCGCTCTAGATCAGCTGTATACATAGTATTGTTAAACTTATATTTACAAAAATGCTGCCATAGTGATAATCACATTCTTCATGTGATATTTGTGAACAACTACGGGGCGTTCTAACAACAGCTAACAATAGCCTGGTAGATCGGGATGTTTTTTGCCGACTTCAACTGGAACGCCGATAAGTCAGAGATGATGTCACTCCCAGTTCCGAGGTTACTGGAACGCAGCATTACGACAATCGCTGGGTAGCAGAGTCTTTATTTCGCCGGTAATAGATTCTCCTCATAGCACCTTTAAACACCACTGATGGGATGCAGTGGGAGGAACTTAGGGTTATATTCTTGCCCAACAACACATTCCAATGTGACAGCCATAGATAGCCTCTTTGTAATTATAAAACAAAATTCTCTTTAGAAAGACTAGAATGATACTGTATAGCACCATTCTTAAATGTTTTTAATTATTTTCTGCATATAACCTATTTTTAAAAATACACAACATATGCATTTTAGTATGATTATAAGCTCTTGTACTAATACATGATGGTTTTAACAACAAACTTGTATTTTTCTGTGTTATGACCACTTTAAAGCTCTTATGTATAAATTTGTCTCCACCCTTTTGAAAATATAATTCTGTTTAATGCCCTTAAATTAAATTTACGATACTTAAAATTGAATAGTTTTCACATCATTTATCAACTTATCCTTTGGTGGAATCAGCAGATAGTTCATGTTTTGTTTTTGTGGCGTGAGATTCTCAGTAAGTTTCGTGATTGCATATACATCAGTGACAACACATCAGAGTGAAACAAATTAGTTCTACAATCGTATTTGAATTCAGTTTAGTATAAAGTTTTTTATCATTGGTCATTGGAAATGTATTAAGCTCTGTTGTTTCCTGCCAGTATGTGAAATCATACAGTTGCCTAGATTAAGGAAAACCAGGAAACAGACTTATTGTTAACAGTGACATTTTGCCACTGTTTGTGCCCCCAAAATAGTTTGAAGTGTTAAGTGAGGCTGTTGATACCTTACAAGTCAACCATATCTGAAATCGACCGCAAAAATGTTTTAAAGCAAAGCTTCTTGTGTTTGGACACTCGGGAGATGGCATGAGGGAGCATTTGGAATTACAAAGTGCTGCACACCCCACCAGCTCATGAAAGATGTCCCTTTACTGAGAGGCAGCAGGGTTTGATCCACTGCTTTTGGCAGGCTTCAAGGGGCAGCAGCATCAATACTGTGGGCCTAAAATGTTTTGTGAACCAACACACAAATGCCACTGTTGCCACCTCACCACAAGTCATGTTTGCTGGCATCTCAACCTCCCTCTCTTTTGATGAGTATATAAAGAGTCAGGGAGTTGCCTCAAAGCAAACTGGCCTCATTGATTTATGTCCACACCAGGATATCCTCAGTGGAATAAACTGTGTGACAGAGGAGGCTGTCATTTAGAGCAATATGAAGTCTGTCACTCATCCAAAGAGAGCGGCTCACTGACTCTGGCCCTGTGCCTTCCAACCCAGGGTAGATTTTTATTGATGTTAGAACACTCAGATACACACAGTTGTAGTGATGGGAGTTATCTTAAACTGGCACATCCTACGTTGCAGGGAATACGATTTCGTATCTTATAGTTTCTGTTGATATAATTAAATGAATCTCTGTTTTCCACATTTCCCTTAATGCATCTGACAGTGGGTCTGAACAGCATGCAGTCCAAGAAACACAATGTAACACCAAGTGACTATAACGCTGTCAGATATAAAATGGCATGATACAAAGCCATGTAATGCTAAAGAGCATTACATGGCAAAAGCATGATGCAAACACAAAATATAGTGAAGTAACATGGTTAACAATGATTTTGTACTGATGCAGCAATATTTTTTGTATTGTATTATTTTTTTGCATTAGGAAGAAAAAGAAAAAGATTTTTGCACAACTTCCTACTGTTGGAGATTTTCCTTAATCTTTATTTTGTATCGTGAGCCCTGTTTCGTATTTCGTATCATTTCGTGAGTTGACCATTTCGTTACACCCCTACAAGTCTCCTATATTTTCACAATATCCATGGAAAACGGAAAACAGGAACAGAAATTTCGCAGCCTGCCTGTCATCCCCCTTCTGCTTTGGCATGGAGTATTTACCGTAAAGTTTTAAACACATGAGTGCTTGAAATTTTAGAGTGACTTATTTGACCATGGAAAACATAAGAGTAAGCCATCTTAACGTCTGTCCCTCCCATGCACTCTCCTTGCTCCAGACCCCTCTGCAGGGCTGGAGCACCTCTGTTGTTGTACTTGGTTATGGTGCGTTCCCGCTCTTGCAGGTGTTTTCTGGGTTTGGATTGTTTTGGGCTTTATTTTGTTTTTAACTTGGAGCACCTTTCTGCTCTTGTGGATGTTTTCCTCATATAGAACTGCTTCAAGACATTATTCATAGACAAAAGAGAGAAAAGGCAAGGAGCCTCAAGTAGTAGTAAAATGTACAAAAATGTTTGACAAGACTATTGCAGTTATAAACACATAATACAGATCACGTTCTGTGGTGAATGTCCCATTGCATCCTCTTTTGACTCCACTCTTTCAATTGATTTTGGATCATTAACTATACATTGCATGGTCAGTCAGCAATAAAACTGCAAAAAGAGACCATGGTTGGTGCCATCATATATATATATATATATGTATATATGTATATATATATACACACATATACATATCTATATCTATATGTATATATATATATGTGTATATGTATATATATATATATATACACACACACACACACATATATATATATATATATATATACACACATACACACACACATATATATATATATATATATATATATATACACATACACATATATATG
Organism: Scarus forsteni; assembly: GCA_036419115.1. Taxonomy (NCBI): domain Eukaryota; kingdom Metazoa; phylum Chordata; class Actinopteri; order Labriformes; family Labridae; genus Scarus; species Scarus forsteni. The sequence goes on along the minus strand of JAZDUH010000137.1, from coordinate 1,096,839 downwards.
TATATATATATATATATGTATATATATATATATATATATAGATATATATATAGATATATATATATATACTTACAGAGTGCTGTCATGGTATTAATAATTGCTCCAATTATAACTGGCTGTTAAGAGACAACATACTGCAACAATCCTGATTCATTTAATCTGATGACGTGTCTAGAATCAGAGTGCTGTGAAGAATGAGCTTTGATCCAATTTCAGCCATACACTATCACCAGCATAATTGACGACGCGCTCCACCATTGACAAAAGACAAAGCACACATTTAGCCGGCCCATTTAGCTGGCCCACTGAGGCTTTCAGCTGCTCCCACGCTGCTGATCAGTCGCTGTCACTGCATGCATCAGAGATGAGCCTCCGTAGCAGCAGGGCTATTTGAAATCAATGGGGTCATAACTGTGGCGTAAATAGATAGAAAATTGGGCTGCTCGCTAGAGGCCAGAGGAGCATGTGGCCTACATCAATAGCTACTACCCCAAGTGGAAGAAGCAGCGCTCTCCTAGCTTGGGCTCCAAATTGAATTCCATGGCTAGATAGATGGGAAAATGAAAACATTGATAAACCTCAATGAGCTGCATGAAAGCTTCGAATATGTCATTTTTTCTATGATCAGCAGCATGCATGGGGCATATTTTGATACTGGGACATTGGATGCTGTGTACTGTACACTGTGTTCTATTTGATAATATGACAGACGCCAATTTGGCAGCTGGAAGATGATGGATTGTTGTTGTTATGAATGGCAGCAGTAATGCTGTATGCCTGGGGAGCAGTTGGACAATGTGGAAACTAAACGATACAAAGGCCACTGGAAATGCAGGAATGATCACAATTGGTTATATACACTCTCTCCTCTTTACATCCAATTGAAAACAGAAGAATTGGTGCTGAATTATTTATCTTTTAAAAATGGCTTTACAGCAGAAAAAAATGTTTGGATATTTCTCTTTCTTTCCTCCACATGTTTTATTCATCCCTTTATTCCACTGGTGCAGTTAAGGCTGCTTTGATAAGTGAGTCAAGCTCTGCATGTTGTTTGAAATAGAGGTGAAGAGGTGGTTATATTACCACATACTGTGTGTGTATCTGTCTGGGTTTATAAACATGCCTCTATTTGTACATTTGGGGAAAATGACCCAATTATTTCACTTGAGGCAAGTGATTCACAAACATGGATGAAAATCCCTAGATTTCTTGTTTTTTTGGGAAGTGTAAGGCAGTTCAACTTGCCAACCTGCAGGAGGATTGTAGTTAAAGCTCAGGAAGATATTTTTAGGATCTCTGGATAATTTACTTTGCAAGTTTGGAAAGATTTAAAAATATACTAGCCTATAGCCATTTAGCTGCATCATGACCAGAGATTTTTGATTGTTTTTGGTTATCAATATCGATTACTGATGTCTTTTGTGTGGGATCAACTACTGATCATACTAACCGTTTTGCCCCACCTAAAAATCACTATACCAACTGTCTCTTGAGCATTTCACCAGCGCTGCATCATCTTAAAGTCATTTTCCCAAAGGATATTAAATGTAAAATAGTGTCGCATTATACTCCCCGGCCATTTTATTAGGTGCACCTTCCTAGTACAAGAGTGGATCCACTTTTGCCTTCAGGACTTTTCTTTGTCAAAATCTAGAAACACTTTTATGGGGATTTTTGTCCATATTGACATGCTAGCATCTCACTTTTGCAGAAGATTAGTCAGTTGAACATCCATGATGGGACTCACTGATTCCACCAAATTCCAAGGTACTCTACTGGATTGGGGTCTGGCTTTGGAGCCCACAGCAGCATAAAGTCATTGTCATACATAAGAAATCATTTTGAGATATGTTGCTGGAAGAATTAATCAGAAGATCAATCAATCAATCAATCAATCTTTATTTGTATAGCGCCAATTCATAGCAAGTGTTATCTCAAGACACTTTACAATAGAGCATAAAGCTCTTCATTTTATGGATACACATATATGCATAGGTACATATATACATATAAAATACACATATACATATGTATACAAATATATAAATCCAACACCCAACATGAATCCATATAGCCAATCATGAATCCCTCCATCATGGCGGCAAGAAAAAACCTTCTGTTAAGCAGCAGGAAATCTTGAATGTGGATCCCAGTCTCATGATGAACAGCAAATCCACACGATGCTGTGATGGTTGTGAGGGCAAAGAAGGGAGGTAAGAGGAGACAAGTGGACTAGAATAGGAACTAAAGTTAGGGACAGGTCCATGTACCATCGACCTGTCGTCTGATTTATTAGAGGTTAGCCTCTTGAGATGCTACATCTCATTTTCAAGAGGGTCCTCATGTCTGAATGGTTGTGGTGATCATTTTCTAGAAGTATAATCTTAGATATTCTTACTGAAAATAAGAATTTATGGTAGTGACGAACTCATGGTGCCCAGACCACAAGTGCATCCCAACCATATTTGTCTCCGTTAAATATAAATGTGTTAAAGGCCTCTTGAGATGTGACATCCCATTTTCAAGAGGGACTTCATGACTATGTGGTAATAAAAAATAGATACTGTAGGTGTAACGTTCATGGATATGGAGATCATGCTAATAACTACATGAACAGCTATAATGATAATGGGAATGGAGTGTTCCTAATAAAATGGCCAACTATGTGTCATGTTCAGAAGAAGAAGATGGCCACACTTGGTTATATAGAGATTGACAACAATACTCTGATAGGTTGTGAGATTCAAAAGATGCTCATTTGATGCTGCAGGATCCAAAATCTGCCAGTTCAAGAAGAGAAGTAACACTGAAGACAGATGACAGAGACATCTGATCTCCTTTCAACTTGGGGAGGTGTACTGGGGGTGGGATGGTGTTACAGGAGGAAATTTGGATGACAGAACAGAAGGCAGGCAGTGATTACACAGGTGGTTCATCATAGGTAAGCAGCACCACATATGCATGAGACATAGAAACAAAATGGCAGCAGAAGCAGGTCAAGGTGCTTACTTATCCAGCAGCTTTCTACACATTACTCCATGTTCCCATGTGGTAAACAAACAGTCACCATGCTGCCCAAGTTTCCTATAAATTTCTCTGATGGAAAAGAAAATACTTAAGGCAATCAGGGATGTCTATCTATCTATCTCTATTTCTCTCTTCTCTTTCTCTCTCTCTCTCTCTCTCTCTCTATCTATCTATATACATATAGATAGATAGATAGATAGATAGATAGATAGATAGATAGATAGATAGATAGATAGATAGATAGATAGATAGATAGACATCGATATATAGATACAGTATATACTGTAGATTTTATAAATAGATTATATGTACTGTACCTTTAAAAGGAAACTTCACCATTGCCCATCCAGTGTAATTGTGTCTGTGCTGAATTTTGGCATTAAAACGCCATACCAGCTCTGTCCTCTGTTCAGGACAGATTCTGCATGCACAGTTTCTGATTTCTGACGATGTGGACTGATCAGTCGGAATTTAATTTCTTATTAGCCATTAAAAAGATAAATCAGGTGTTGGAGGTCTTCATTAGCCAGCACTAAAATGGCTGCATGAGCTGTCATGTGAAGAACATGGCATGCAGTATTTCTGTTGCACATGCTTAACAATCAAAAGTGACAAACAGCAATAACTCATTCAGCCAAAAGGACGTTTTTCAGAAACATCTTCATCAATTTTCAATATTCTTACGCTGTTCTAACTTTTTCAAATGGATAGACACATGTGCATTTAATAGATTAAAATGTGAGTTGCAAATGATATAATTACAAGCAAATAAACACAATTACTTGGATTTACTTGCATATACATTTAGACCATCAGTGAGCAAATGTACTTCGAATGGCTGGTGTAACCTGCAGTGTAAGAGCACTTGTGGTGAGATGACTAAAAAACTGCTATGAAAGCTAAAGTCAATTCATCATCTTGCTGTATTTTGCAGCAGCGTTTTTCCTTTTATAGAAGCACTTTCATCCAAAATGTTTGGCAGTAAAGCTGTGTTTGGCATATACGCTGAAAAGATATGAGTTTCAAACCCACCTGAAAGCCTCAAAGTTTAGCAAATTATTTCTCACACTGTGTGCCACCTGCTTCCTTCTCATAAAGAGGTTGATTCTTCCTTGTGCTGAATTAATTGCTTTGCTATATAACAGAAGAGTGAGAATGAATGTTTTATAGTCCAGTCATCAGTCACGAAGCTTCCCCATAGTTCACTGTTGGACTCAGCAGTGTTTCATTGAAAGTTCTGCTCCGTCTGAGCAGCAGTGAGTCTCTCTCCATCCCTGTTTCCGTCACATCCCTAACTGTCTGGAAGCTAATTGTGGTAATTAATTTGTGTGACCTACAGTTGCTTCCAGTTCCTGTTATAGCCTGGTCTGGGCATTACTGGAGTGTGAAATCAATTTACTGCTAATCACTGGTAGTGGGTGTCTGTAGGCTGGGTCTGGGGAGCCAGTGGACACATGAGATAAAAGCAGCTCTTAATTCACTGCTTCTGTTCAAACAGCAGAAAGAAGAACGAAGACGAATGGAGGGAAGAAAAGGGAAGTACTGTGATCAATGACTTCAATCTGTGGACCAACTGAAGCTGTTTTTTGAGAAAAGACGAACACTGTAAAGCACAAAAACTGCTCTGCTGTTAAAGTGTCTCACATCTCTAAATACTGGATAACTCTCTGTGACAATAGAAGTGGTTAATGGGAAGATTTTATTGGTAATCAAGGATTTCCAACAGAGGATCACTTGATTAGAAAGTCTATGCATTTAAGTGGTGTGTTATATTGACATCACCAAATAAGTAATTCATTCATTCATTAATTTTCAGTCACGGGGGAACTGGAGCCTGTCCCAGCAGTCATTGGGCGAGAGGTGGGGCACACGTTGAACTGGTTACCAGTCAGTCCCAGGGCCACATAGAGAGACAGACAGCAATTCATGCACACACTCATACCTAAGAGCAATTTAGAGTCACCAATTAACCTAATAAGCATGTTTTTGGTCTGTGGGAGGAAGCCGGAGTGCCCGGAGAGAACTCACATATGCATGGGAAGAACTAGCAAACTTCACACAAGGCCCCGACCCAGGGATCAAACTGGCAACCTTTTTGCTGTGAGGTAATTACCTGCTGCGCCACCATGCCGCCCACCAATAAATCATCATTGATTACATGGCAAATTGAGTTTGTGATCAAATGCATGAACAGAAAATGGCAATAAGAAATAATTATTCCTCATTCAAGACCATAAAACTTTCAATTCCATACAGATGCACTTCTTGTCCACTACAAGCAAATAACCTGTTGATTAGTGTCATGTCCCATCTAAGGGGGTCCAAGACGACATGAACAGCCCAAAAACCACAGCATCTCCAGTCAAATTTAAATTTTAACTGGAATAGAGGGGCACACCCTGAGCCTTTCACGGCAGTCACATGGAGCCAACCACCCACACACTTAGTGTCACCAATCTGACCTACTGAGCATGCTTTTGGTCTGTGGAGGAAGCGGGAGTGCTTAGAGAAAACCTATATATCCTTAGGGAGAACATGCAAAATCCATACAGAAAATCCCTGGCTGGCCTGGGATCAAACGGATGAACTTCTCGTTGTGAGGCACTTGCACCTTCCACCATGCAGCCCTTATTTTAAAACAATTCATATGTTTCCAATCACAAATAAGGGAGCAAGTACTTCAACGGTTGATTTGCTAACAAAGTGATTTTACACAAAAACACACACTGGTAAGGCAAATGCTGATGTGGCTCGTTAGGACATAATCAAGTAGGTGGTTCCCTCCTGCATGTGGTGACATCGGTGTCCCATTCAAATTTGGCCTTTTCCTCCATCCCATCACAGGCAAGACCGGGAACATTTAATTGGACACGCCTCTCTCATACACACACACACACACACTCACAATTCCATTACAAGGACACAAAAGAAGACCCTACTGACACAGTAAGACAAAAACAGAGAGATGAACTACACAAATTATAACTCGGGTCTTAACATCAGGTTTAAGGTAAGGATCAAAATAGGGACACCTGTTAATAATGTTTTTTTTTTCTTAAGGTCTACTTAACCCTTGTGTTGCCATCCAAGTGACGTCTCTTGAAGGTATGTCTCTGCCTTTTTCAACAAGACAGTGTGCTTTGTGGTAAAACACTTGGCATGTTTCCCATTGAAAGTGTGTGGTACATTTTGTAGCTCAAAATATGACAACAAAGACCCTGGACTGTTGTTCAGCTGAAGTCCTAAAACCAGCATGGATGGGATAGAATTCCACCAACAATAAATAATGCTCTCAGTGCCCGAATGGTTATTGAGTGTTGTTAAAAGGAGAGGTGATGTCACACAGAGGCAAACATCCTCCTGTCCCAGCTGTTTTTGGAACATGCATCAAATCAGGAGAGTACTTCACACATCTAATTTAGGAGACAGGTGCGTCGGAGAAATAAGTCGATTTAAACACGAAGATGGACTCCCAAACACTGTCTACCTTGCAAGAAAATCATTTATTTACGTTTCGGTCTCAGACCTTCATCAGGCAAATGAACATGCTGCAGGCATCAAATTCAAAATGAGTGAATATTTTCAGGAAAACAAAAGTTTATCACTTCAAACTTTAAACAGCTTGTATTTGAATTGTGTCACTTTGGAAATAGATCAAAATAATTTTGCATATCATTGTATTCTCTTTTAATTAGATTTTACAAAATGTCCCAACTTATTTAGAATTTCAGGTTCTATAAGCAATGAAATAACCAATTTTATTTGGCACAATGCAGAAAAGCTACTTTGTGCAGCAGAACATTTTTCATTGTGAGTGAAGTTTTCTAAAAAAGACATTTTGATCAAATTTCCCCAAAGTATGAAATCAGTCTGCAGCGTAAAATCCGCCTCCTGGTGTGCTGTGACTTGGAAGCTTTTCCACCAATCTAAAACCTGGAGAGGTTCAAATCGGGAAGGTCAGAGATAATGACTGTGAAACACTCCAAATCATGCTCTTGCAGAATTTCAAAAATATGGACAGTGCCCTCGGCAAAGCATTTATTTAGCTTTAAAGCACCGGAGAGCTCCTCTCAATCAGTAGCAGGCAGGACGGATTGGGTGTATTAGGACCTCAAACACCCTGAAATATCACCACAATACTCCATTCAAAAAGCTCTGCAGTCACATTCATGTAAGAAAACTGTTCAAGGTAACATGAAGTACAAGGATTTTATGCTGGAGTAGTAAATGTTAGCTAAAGTACTGCATGAAGAATATTTGGCCATAAAGAAACCTTCAATAGTGAATTTATCCTCAATATTGCACAGCTCAGTGCAGGATATTGCTTCAGAAAATGTCCCCGTGCTTTCTCTGAAAGATAAGCAAACAGAGGTGTGTTTGGTCCAAAAACAGAGCAGAGCAGGAGACACAAAGGCAGATGATGGGGAGGACAGAGAGTAATAAGGAGAGAAGAAGGAACAGAGAGTGATGGGGGCGCTGCTTACTGCTCGGTGTTACAACCCACTGTTCGAGGAAATGGCCAGGTGACACTGACATGACTGACCTTTTCCTATGTGTGCGTATTACTGCCTCCTGTTGCTCAAAGAAAGGTCAGGAGAGAGAAGACGATGTTGAATCTTCACATAATCTCCCTTATCTGTCTAACAGGGGGCTGAATAAATAGGAATTAAATCTGGATTATTTACAGATATACATTAAAGTTATGAATGCTATGTTGAGATTTAGTACTTTACTCACAAGAACAATGTACAAAGGAGCCATTTATAGTTACTTTTCTTTGAAATAAACTTACTCCATTGCAATATTTTCTGCCATTACAAAGTAATTTTTCAATTCATATTACAGCATAATAACATATTTGAGCAAAGGTCTCCAACTATCAGACACCAGACCATAGATATTTTAATAACCTATCACAGAAAGACAATATTAATTTTATTCCACTAAACGGATGTTTTTATCTGAAAGAAGGACCAATTATCGCATATCCAATCTTGACTTTACAAACAGACTCTCTGCTCTTGCACCACTGTGATAAATGAAAAAGTATGACCTGAATTAAACTCACTGCTGACCCTTGTGAATCTGTGAATGGTTTGTTTTTTGGTTATTCCGTTTCAAACCAAATCGCTGTCCCCATGTTCTCCATGCAGAACCTCCTCGCAGTCTGCTTTTATTCTGATATTATCCTTAGACTTCTTTTCTCTTCCTTGGCATTGAAAAAACCCAAAGCAGTCTTCTTCGCTGATTCTGCTTTTGTTGTTTTTTGGTATAGGGAGATAGCAATCAGCTGCTGCTTTTAAAAAACAAACAAAAAACATGATTTCACAATTTTCTCATTTTAATTTTAATCAAAAAATACTGCTTATCTATTTTTGTTTTTCTGTATTTCCATTTTAGTTTTTTTTATTAGAAAAACAAAATAACACTATTGATTTGTTTTTTTTATTTAGTTTTGAAACTGAATAACCGAAGAACAAACCATATACGGATTCCTGTGCCTGTTCATTGGAACATACCGCTGCATTTGGGTCTCACACTGATCACACTATTACAGTAATTCTTCTTTGGACAGTTGTATCAAAACCTCTCTCAGTCTTTTCTGAAACAGTTTTTATTTTTATGCGACACACAAATATTACATAGATATTTTAATGTCACCAGTTTAAATAGTGGCTAATGAAGTCTGAAACTTGACAACACTCAGTTAAAAAAATAACTGATGGTTGTTTTGCGTTAACAAAGAAAAGGTGACAAGTGAAATTGTTTCTGTCTACTGTCTAAAAGAATTAATATTTGCTTAAACAATGGACTATGCCATCAAAAATGCATAACTTTCTATGTCAGATGTTCAGTGTTATCATCTCAAGAGAAACTATTTTAGGATGTACTATAATTTATGAAGTGAGGCTGTATTGTTGTGTGATTGGACTTGGCATTTGCCCTCACCAAGAACATGAGCCAACCCCTCAGCACTGCCCTTCAGTCTCACCCTTAACCATTTTGACACCCTCGGGACCCCCCTGAGGGAGGCTGGGTGCCACTTTAACCACAGGTATCTGCTCTCTTCTTCTAAATCACACCATCAATAGTTTTCTGTGCTCTTCGGCTGTCCCTTACCCCCCAAAGAAAGAACAAATACACACTCACTCAGTGAGCCCTTAGGACATTTTATTGGTATGCAGACAGTGGATCTCATTTTAAGACAGAGCTTCAGCCACTATCCTAAGCCACCAGCTCTGTGGGCAAGCTGAGTGAGAGTGTACCTATGTGTGTGTGTGTAAGTCAAAACTCACTGTTGAGCTGCAGGTCAGAAGCTTCACACTGTTCTGTACGTAACTGCAGTGTGTGAAAAACACACACAAAATACAGTTTAAAAACCTATTGTACTGTAAAAATGATCTGAAAAAATCACCTACATGACTTACAAAATACTCCATACTATTATTTTCATTGTTTTCCATTATGATACTTAAACCATTTATAATGACCCATAAAAAAGTCTTTACATCGGACATAATTTTCTTTGACATAAGTCATAATGTCAAAGAAATGATCATAATCCTTAATTTAAACATCGTACATGCTGAAGCCCTGATGTCTGAGTGGTTACATCATACTCCATGTGAAGAGGCTCAAACCCATGAGATCCATCACACTATATTATACTGATTTGTCTGGCCAGTTATAATGAAGAATCTGATATGCCCTTTAGTGTGTTAAACATTTCTCTGGCACTTGACAGAGCACTTCTATAATCACTTTTATGGGAGGCGTCCAGGAGGCATCCTGACCAGATGCCCGAGCCACCTCATCTGGCTCCTCTCAACGCGAAGAAGCAGCGGTTCTACTTCGAGCCCCTCCCGGATGACCGAACTTCTCACCCTATCTCTAAGGGAGAGCCCGGCCACCCTACGAAGGAAAGCCATGTCAGCCGCTCGTACTCGTGATCTTGTTTTTAGGTCACGACCCACAGCTCGTGACCTTCTAGGAGGATAGGGGTGAAGATCAACTGGTTAACTCCCGACGCCGCACTGATCCGCCTGTCAATCTCCGGATTCATCCTTCCTCCTTTTGTGAACAAGACCCCGAGGTACTTGAACTCCTCCACTTGACAGTTATTTTTTATCTTAATGATGTCAAAGGCATACTATCCGACATTTCACACATTTTTATGTCAGATTCACAGTCTGTGGCATCATAATATCTCTCTGAGTCCATGCTCCACACAGTGAAAGCTAAGCCCACCCCCCTCTGCCTGTGTTGATATCATCTCTATGTAAACATTATCCACACCTAATTGGGGAGGGGCTCTCTCTCTCCCTCTCTGTAACCTCACCCCCTCTGGATATAAAAGCCCAGGCGGCTTCATGCTCCAACTGACCAATCGCAGAGGTGGGGGCGGTGCTATGACACGGGCAGCCTTCTTGTTATTCTACTATTGTACTGTTATACTACTGAAACTATCAAACGGATGTGAAATAACTAAAAGAAAACAGAAACTGAACAGAGTTTATTACAACGGAGAGCCCTGTGTGAAGAGGAGCTCAAACCTGAACCCCCGTCTGGATCAGTAAGTATGTTTGTATGTTTCTGTTACATGAACCGTGTTCGTTACATGTCACAGACAGAAGCACGGATAACAAACTGGGCTTTGTGTTGTGTAGTTAGTGTTTACATTTTACTTTTGTGATTTCTCTGAATCTTTTAGGCCGATTTGGGAGCTAATGTGTGCTAATGTTAGCCTGCTGCTAAACAAAGCAGCTGCCGGCTAACGCAGCTAATGCTAACATAAACATACACTCATTTACCCTGTCAACTGTTCTGTACTGAGGGAATCCAGATCATTGGAGGTCATTTATTTCTCTGGGACACTGTTTAAAGTTTAGATGTCCGTCAAATGAAGGTAGCAGGCCAAAGAAGAAGAAAAACACAGCTGGAGACTGTTATATAAATGGATTTGCATATGATCGTAGTTATTTGAGATCCCCAGAAAGAAAGATATCTGTTTTAATCAGTGATTTATAAAGCAACTTTAGCACTGCAGCTACAGTCAGAAATAAGAATGGTTATCTCTGTGGAATATTGGTACATGGTGTTGTCTCTGTGATGACTTTATTTACTAAAATACATCAGTAAATCAGCAATCTACTGTCATATTTAAATATCAGATTAAAAAATCAATAAATAGCGAGAAAGCTTTAACCACTGGTACCTACCACACTCACTCTTGCTGCAGAAATGGCTGAGAATTAAGTTATGTGTTTTTTTTCTTACAATTTATAATTATACTGCAATCATTTCCTGTTGCAAGTAGTATTATACCAACATTTCAGAATTACAACAATGGAAGAGCTGATGTCCAAGCGCTGTGTCCTCTTTATTAGACACTCCTACTCCTGTTTTTACCTCGAAGTTCAGCGGCTGTGAAGAGGAAGACCAGAGGAGACAACCACATGCTGTGCTGACAGTGACTCCTAAAAACCTAACCACCAAACTGCTGTTTCTTATGCCTAAGTCACACATTCCCGTTTCTCATAGCGACTGTGCACGACTGTACACGATTGAGGAGGCTGGTGTGATCGCTATGATACGGGATTAAATGACTGTCTCACCCCTGGACACAACCTGTAAATACACCGTCAGTGGCGCTGCTACAGCGCTTCAGGCTACGTTTGTCCCGCTCCAGTTAGGTTAATACAGCGATATGAGGAAGATTCCATCCCGCTGACAGGACGTCGGCTCCACTCGAGCTCAGCTCTCGTCACATAAGCCCCGACTGAGCCCCGGCGCTTGCGCCATCTTGAACGGGACACAGTCGGGGCTCAAACGAATACATTCTTGTCAGTCGTCCTCATAAAGCTTTCAGGATTGAGCCAGGATTGAGCCACGATTGGGCCACGTTCAGCCCGACTGAGCTCTGTACATGCCACGCTAATACCGCTCGCATTAGGACTGCATTAGGCTTCCACCCCGCTACACTGAGAGCGGCGATTCTCCACGACAGTTTTGAACAGTTCAAAACTGTCGGGACCCTTCCACGTTCCCCGCCGTTCATCCAGGACTATACAACGCTGATCCAGACCAAGTAGCGCATGCACCGCGACCAAAGCACGCTTTATCAGGATTATGACAATCGTGCACAATCGCCATGAGAAACGGGAGTGTGTGACTGGGGCTTTACACTGACGGAGCTCATTTAGCCATCAGTAACATGATAAAGAACCACTTCAGTTAGCTTTTTTTCTTCTCACATTAGTTGATTATTTGTTATTAATTTCCTGCACACTGAGTGCACTGTCATGGCTGTATGATACACAATAAATACATGTCTGTAGATCAACCTTTAGCGTTTCAAATTCCAGGGAGCTTATCTTATCCATATTTCAAACATGTACGAAAATAAGAAAACTGAAGTCACAAGTTGCTATTAAATTATCTATGTGCATTATTACAGGTGTAACTTACATTTGTTGACAAACTACATGTTTCTGCTCTTTGTCAGAAAAAAACATCCTTGTTCTCACAAAATAGACGGGTGTGGAGGGACCATAGACTGTAAAAAAACATGGACGCCATGTTGCTGGGCTTTTGTGAAGCCGCCGCAAAAACTGCTCCCCCTGGTGACTGGCTGCAGTATAGGTCAAATCTCTGTCTCCCCCATTCATCTGAACGGGGCCGTAGTGAAACTTGAAATTAATACACCCCGTACAAATATTTCTCCCATCCGTATGCTGTGGTGATATGAAAGTATTATTGGGCTACGTTTTTTCCAAGTCCTCTTTTTTCTGAAAAGTTCTTTTTCATCAGTTATTAGAGTTTAAAAAATAACTGCGGTTTACGGCAGTTTCACAATGATTGTGTACGCGGTATGCTGCGGAGTTTTGCAACCGTTCACGACAGCTGCGTCCAGATATGGTCCAGATTCTCTACTCGCTGCACAATGGCGGCTCCCTGACGGGGGATATTATGGCTTCAAAACCGTTACATGGTAGAAGGCGGAGCCACGCTATCCAGTTCTTATAATACATCCATGGGAGAGACAGGAGAGGCATAATAGTTTCTTAGTGAAACATGAGCAAGCAGCTTAACTAAACATGAAAATCATTTGTCAACAATAAAAATTTAGTATATTTCTTCCCCAAATAAGATTTATAACAAAGAAGTAAAGCCTTTGTGACGATAAACAAATAACTTTCTCAGATGTTTCATCCATAGTGCAAGCACTTATTTTTCAAAAGAAAGGACGATAAAAATACATTCTCGAATAAAACACTCTCTGTGTAATGAAGTAATAGGTACTTTTAGACAGTACTTGTCTTGTAATTCCTAAAAACATTTTTTTCTTACTGGGCTGCCAGCCCTCTCTTTGTATTTCTCTGCTGCTGCTTCATCAGGACATCAGGCTCCAGGCCTGACTGCTGGTTCAAAGCAGCTGCTGATAGTTCTCACGTCTTCAGTCAGCTTATGTAGCAGCACCTGAAAAACATGAACACAACACATGCTGTCTGATGGTTTGGTGAAGTATATTTATTAGGGGTGTAACGTAATGGTCAACGAAATACAAAACATGGCTCACGATACGAGATACTCACAATACAAAATAAAGATTATAGAAAATCTCCAACAGTATGAAGTTGTGCAAAAATCTCATTTTCTTTATTTTCTTCCTAATGCAGACAAAAATATTGCTGCATCAGTACAAAATAAATGCTCTCTAAAAAAAAACAAATTGTAGTTTTTTCCCCTTATTTAGACTACAGTGCAAATACAAACATAAAATCTCAATAAAAAGTGCTTTGTTGTTGTTGTAACAATCAGGATAAGTACATTCTTGAATGAAAAGGAAACAAATAGCAGTCCTCAGAGCTGCAGTTTAGACCTATAATTGTCTGAACTGTGAACTATAATATTTAGCCTATAACAGTGCATATACTTCTTTGGTTGTTGTTTTGTCTGCAATCTTCTCACCGTTCTCTCGTCTTTTACATGGGAAGCCAAAATAGGTCCACACAACCGATTTGTTTGATGAAGGAGCGCCAGCTAATTCCTCGACCTCGGCTTCCTCCATACTGAAGCAAGTGTTTTGCTACGGTAGGCGAGGAGGGTAAAAAAATCACCTTCGCATTATTTATTTCATGCATCTTTGAATTTTATTTCGTCATTTTTTTATCGTTTCACCCCTAATATTTATGGATCTGAAATAATAAATGACTACATTATCTCAGGTTCCTGTGACTGAGTAGCTCCTTTGTGTAAATGTAATTTATTTAGAGTCAGCAAATATGTGAAGTAAATACAGCTTGGCATCAACAAATGTTTACTCAGGTTTCATTTCATATTGAAATTGCAAATTTGAAGTTGATATTTACTTATAACTTACTTTTTAGGGACTGAATTAGAGGTTGCTTCTTAAAAATCAAAAATTTTGAATTAAAAAAAACAATGACATCTTTCTGATCTAATTTCATAGGTAACAGAAAAAAACACTTTTTGTTTAATCATGTTATTCTTACTAAACATTATTATCTACTAATGTATTAGTAATAAATAACTGATTGACTCTTCACAGTCTGGCTTATATTCTATTTACACAACATAGAAAAGGCATTTAGAATACCAAATACTGTGAGTACATTTTTACTCCGAGTACAATACTTTTTGCTTTTACTTTAGTAGATTCATAAATAAAAGATAATTAAAGGGCTTCTTTTACCTGCTGTTGTGGATGTGAAAATGTTTGAATACTTTTACTTGAGTAAACTGTTTTATTCATTCTACTCCCACCTATAAAAATAAAATAATTATGATTTACGTCAATAACTACAGTTTTATCATGCTTTAACAGTATGAAGTATCAATCAGTCAATCAATCAAAATGTATTTATAGAGCACTTTACAACACTCGAGGTGACCAAAGTGCTTTCCAGATAAAAAAAATAGGTAATAATATAGGAAATAAAAGCAGTTTAAAATAAAGCAACAATGGAATACGTCAGAAAAATAAAATCAGATAAAAAGAGATAAAAACAAGACAAAATAAAATAACACATTACCACATTACTGTGTATTAAAAGCCAGTCTGAAAAAATATGTTTTAAGCCAGGCTTTGAAAAGGCCAAAGTCAGTAATGGTGCGTATCGGGGGGAGCAGCTGATGTGAAGACCTTAACTCCCTGGTGGGGTTGCGAACAGAGAGAAGCTCAGTCAAATAAATAGGCGCAAGGCCATTAAGGGCTTTAAAAACAAAAGTACATTTTTAAAATCTATCCTTGCAGAAACTGGAAGCCAGTGGAGGGAAAAGAGGACTGGGATGGTGTGTTGGCACCTTGGGGTCCTATGATGGGTCCTATGATGTCCTCATAACACTGAGTGATTACCTGTCTGTACAGGAGGTCTCCTTTGCACTGGCCCTGGCTCTGGTCGCCCCTTCCCGGCCTCATCAGCTGGCCAGAGCTGCTCTGTGAAGGCCTGTAATGGATCATGAAAGAGACGAGAGATGGCTAATTAATGAAGTTTCAAGACTGTAAAGATCACCAACTCTACACCATTCTAGCTGTCATGGTTTTTTACTTTGGCAGCTGACTTAAGCATCAGAGCCAACAAGGAAGTGGCTATAGATCTGCTGACTCACATGCAAACATAACTCTAAACAAACATTATTGAGACCACGCTATACGGTTATCACAGAGGAAACACTGATAGCAGCTATTAGCTAGCAGCTATTAGCTATTAGCTGCTAGTTAGCTCGTCTGTCTGTGTGTATCGTTGCTCAGCGGCCTCTACAGCCTTCAGCTTCGGCGTTAATTCAGGCAGATTACTGTAAACACTCCAGCTCTGTTCCTGCTCTCTGCTCTGTATCACACTACCTGGTGAAGTGTTGGCTAACTAGCTATAGCTGTTTGGGCTAAATCAATAACAAAGACCACAAATGATGCTCGTAATAAAAAGGTCAACTTTAATCAGAGACAGATCAGTCAGAGGATTTATCAGGACGTGCTCTGTGAACTTACCTCTCTGTTAGACATGTTCATGAACAGCATCATTCTCCAGGTAGTCATGTCTGTCTCTGTTTCTTCACATTGCTCGGGGGGTGGGTGCAGTGGAGGAAGTCTGGCTAACTGCCTCTCATTATACACTCAATCCCTTTGTTTTGGTTTTGCTTCGGCACTCTAGCGCAACACCTGGCCTTATCTTAAAGGTAGTCACTTAGTCTACCTCTAAGATAAGGCCAGAGCATCTCTTGCAGTCATATGCTCAAAAACTCTTAGGAATAAAACAGTGAGATAAAAACATAATTATGTGTGTGTGTTTTTTTTTCTTTTTTTTGGGGGGGGGGGACTGCAGTTACAGCCAACAAACAGCAACAAAACTGTGGAAAAAAATCAAACAAAACAATATGTTGCGTTGCAGCCTGACATCACTGATAGCTTTGTCTCCATCTTCTTCTAAGCACCTCACTGAAGTATCAATCATAACCACAGTGACAACAAATGAATGCACCTTGACTACAGCATCAGTCAGCAGTATGGTCTGAGTGCTGCTTGTGTAAAAGTGCAGAGAAGGGTTGATTCAGTGCCACAAAATACCTCTTTGCACATCTATTACATCTTTTATTTGGAGTTCTCCTCCTGCATTTGGCTTTTGTTATGTATATGAGAGCTATTATGTACTGAGGTAAATGTATTGAATAGAGAGAAAACGGAGGGGAGTTGTGGGCAGAAGAAGGGGGTGGGTTTGGTTTTAATAATATTCTGGTGTGTTTGACACAAGGGAGGGCTATTTCCCTGGAGGACAGTCTTCAGGGCCATGCTGTGTCCCCCTACTCCTCCGCTGATCCTCCATTATCTCGCCCCCTCTCCACTTGATATTAAGACAACAGGGAGGATTACGCCAAGCAACGACAGGGAATAAGCAAAAAGCAATTTAGCCTGAAAGGGGGATGAAGAAGGAGGTGCAGGGCTAAAGTACTTGACTCTAGTCTCCACTTGTCTGCCTTCTTGTCTCTTGAATGACAGTGTTTTCCCACATGGTTACAAAAATATCATCATATATGGATGTTTGATTTCTTTTTAATCCTTTCTGCAATTTCTCTCACACACTAAAAAATGTTGAGTTATTTTGGTAACCCAATTTACGTGTTGCTTGTATTGAGTCAAATTTTTGGGTTATTTTTATAAAGAGTAACCCTTTTTCTGGGTTATAGGCCCATTATTTTAACCCAATTTATGTGTTGCTAGTGTTGAGTTAAATTTTTGGATTATTTTTATAAAGAGTAACCTATTTTCTGGGTTATAGGGCTATTATTTTAACCCAACTATGTCACAACCAGCTCCACACTCAAGTGGCGTCAGATCGTCTCGCTCTCATGCCAAGAACTCCAGACCTGTTATCCGGACTGATCACCCGTTGCCGACCTGTTCTGTTCCTGTTTCCACCTTTATCGACTGATCCACGGCTAGACTACAAGGTACCGACCCGTTTCTGTCCTGCACCTACCTGCCTGCCTGATCCCCGGTTGCTGACCTTGCCTTCTGTTTCTGACACCAAGTACCTGTCTATTAGCCAATCAGTGGTGGCAGCCTGATCTCTGGCAATCAGAACTGTTGCTTGCTCTGAAAGATAAAGTGAGTCCTAACCTGCTTCACCTTAAAGACTCTTAGCTGCGAAATGAGCGTGTGGCTTCTGCGTGGCTGAGTGGACTATGTCACTGCCTCATGTTCTGAGGATCACGTGTTGGATCCCCGCTCCCACGATTGTCCCTGTGTCTGTTAATAAGGCTGGTTATTGTAAACTGCAAAATCTGTGTCGCTTCTGGGTCCTAACTGCCTCTGTGTCAGACTGGGAGTGCTGAATTGCACAACCCAATAGTTGGGTAAGGAATAACTCAACATTGTAGTTAGCATAACCCAACTTTTGTGTTAAATAATACAACCCAATAGTTGGGTTAGGAATAACTCAACATTGTAGTTAGCATAACCCAACTTTTGTGTTTAATAATACAACCCAAAAATTGGATCGAAAAAAAAAGAACCCAAACTGTTGGGTTAAAATAACCCAAAAAGGGGTTCGTCCTTTTCTGAACCAGCAGTTGGGTTAAAATTGGGTTATTTTTTTTAACCCAACAGTTTTTGGTGTGCATGCAGAAAATTATAAAGTGAGGATCTCTAAGCTTCCTTGTTAAAACAGTTTGAGAGTTAACATATAATAAGCCAAACAAAAGTGTTCACGGAGGTGTCTGATTAAAATATATTGAGAATGACCCCTGGACCATCAGCACTCTATACTTGCTCTTTAGCAAGTCACCCTCATTCTAGTCAATCAGTAGGTTCCTACATCCCACAACATATGGGTCTTTACCACTATGTGGTATCTGTTCCATCCAGCTCAACTTTCCGTTGTTATTTAAGTTCGCCATGTGGGACTACGCATTACCTGGCAGAGTTTAGGACCTCCACTGGGGTTCAAAGCAAGCTGAGCTTAGATGGAGCGCTGTGTACAGAAACTGCTGACCTCTAAATGAACAGAGTATCTTGAGTTGAGGGAATTGAGGCAAAATTGAAACAACTCCTGCTGTATGACCTCCCAAACTCTCCTCTACTTTAGTAGCATGTTCTTTTCCTACCTGCAAGCATCTTTGAAACAAAAAATATTACAAAAAGCTACAAAGATGCTTGCAGTTCTGGGGATGCCACAGCCATGCTACAATGGCCCTGTTTACCTGAAGAGGTACTGAAGAGGTTGTCTAAATGAGAATGTAAATGGAGTACATAGAGCAGATACCACAATAGAAAGGTATCAATATTCTGTGCATGGTGCCACTCGGCGCTGGTTTGCTTGAAATGCGTGGCAAGTCTAATTTCAGCTGGAGTCACATAAAACCTGTACCAGCTTACCTCAAGCAGATCAATGCAAACAGTCAGACAAGAGCACAGAGTATCAGATGAATTTCAAAATGAAGCAAAATGAACATATTGCAAACAGCATTAGTAACGTTTTGCCACAACCAGGGGCACATAGCAAAAAGTTCAAGCAGTCAAAAGTTCCAGGGGTAAGACTATGCAATGGACAAAGAATTTCAAGGTGGGAAACCACAATATTTTATAAACATCCTTTCTTGACAAACTTTCTTGAGGAGTTAACCTTGCAGAGCTGGATTTGCCTGATTCAGTGTCTGTATTCAGGCAGATCCATCTTTCAAAGCTTTAGACAGGATCGGCTGAACTCAGTCTGCAGAGGCACCAACCAGTTATTAGTCCTTTGTGAAGGCAGAGAGCGAGCTACGAGCATAACAGCAAGAAGCTACTGCAAGTCAGTAAACAATGGCTGTTCATCCGAATATGACAGAAATTCTTCATTACATAAGGAAGAGACAGCAAAAAGAAAAACACTTATTGATGGAAAAGTCAATTCTGCTCCCCTTAACAGATTTCAGTGAAAGATTATGCATTTAACTCCTCTGCAATTGTGCCTGCCTATCTGATTGTCCCTCAATGAAAGTTGTTTACAGAAAAATCATCAGCAACCACAGATTGTTTTTTTTTTTTAGGTTCTGCTCACTTTTAACAATTTATATTGACTTGTGGAAAAGCATCCTGTAGATAAGGGGTGTCCAAACTTCAGCCTATCAGTCTCCAGCAAAGTCAAAAAGATAAGAAATATGGAAAGTATCCCAAACAAATCAGTGATTTACTGATGAATAAAGATGATTGGATTATGGCGGCACATATCACAATCAAACCTGTTTTCTGTGATCTCTGCACTTTATCATGGTCAGTTTTATTATGCAAAGAGGGTTAATCATTCTTAAGAATTAAAGCTTCTGTTAATCATGCTAACACCTTCTCATAAGAGTGTGATGTTTTTTTGCAAGGCACACATATCCAAGAGGGAGGCCTTCATATGGGAAACATCAGCATGAAGGCAAATTAAATAGATTCTCCAACTAAATAGAACTGGTACTTAATACCAGTCCATAGCGATCAGCATTTTCCTTCTCTGCTACATGGCGAACCACTTCCAATCCAACCACAGGCTGATCCTTGGGTAGTCAAAGCCAATAAGGGCCCCCTGAAATCTAATTTGCCACCCTAAAATCTTGAACATTAATAAACCAAGGGTGAAGTACACAGAATTGGTGAAGTCATCTTGAGGTGTCAGTCTGGCGTGTGAGGTTACATAGTTGGGAGGAGAATGGTGAGGTTTTCCTTGCTGTTTTTTTTTTCTTCAAAACAAACAACAAAAACAGAATAATTTTGGCTGAAGCAAAAATCACACTGTAATATAATGCAGACAGAAAATATACCTGAGAAAGGCAATTGCCTATTGCTTACATGGCTGTTTCAAGTCATCTCACATGTCCTGCTTTGAGTTTGTAGTTTGGCTGATCTTGTGTTTCAAGCTTCTCAAGACTCCGCGTTGTTGGACAGCGCTTCACAAACAGATCTAGAGGGTGATGGAGAGTTGAGGCGCACTGCACTTCATTTGATATTACTTTCAATGGCAAATTTGAAAGGTCATCTAAGGCAACTCTGTTATGAAAAAAGAAAGCCACCAAAGGGATAGAGATATGAAAAAGATACAGAGAAGCAAAAAGTCAACAAAAATAACTAACTATGAAAGTAGTTACCCATTCTGTTTCCACTGAAATAAACGTAATCTTCCCTTAAAAGGAATTTATTGGAGTGCCCATCAGATATTTACGTAAAGACATGTCCACCTGCCGTCAACATCCTTCTTATTTTTACCTTTGAACATTCAGCTTCTCTAGGTTCAGATTTCATCTTCAAATTATCAGATAAAAGTGTGACTTTTGCTGATTCTTACTCCCCACATTAGCACTGGCTGGCATGCCAGCTGTGATAAAATGCATAATCTGATATGGGCAAAGTCATTAAGGATTAGCCCTGCAGCAAAATTAGATTTTTCCTTTCAGCACTGTGTTTTTAGTACTTCAAATAAAAGTGCCATGAGCTGATCTGGTTGTTTCAAAATCTTATCTGTACTGAAATGTTTGCCTAATAAACAGGATGAAAAATACACCTTCAAATACAACAAATAAAGTCTTTCTATCTTGCTGTTGATAAAATGTTCTCAAAGGCATTTTCAGCACCTTTTACTCACAGGTACCCACAATCAAAACAAGCAGGACGGCTAAAGAAAGCAGACAAACAGTCTGGCTAATAAACCAACAGGAAGGACAGAAGACGGGCTGGAAGAAACCATCAAGTTTGATTATCAGACTCTTAGCCCTGATGCCCTTTACCTCTTCCCTGCCATTCGTCTGCGGTGTTTTCTTAATGAAAAGCTGGCGGCTGGGCCCGTTCCGGATCTATCTGTGGAAGAGGAGTCCAAGCCAGCGAACACTGACGCTGATCAATAGCCTGCTGAGACGACAGGCAGAGCCCTGGACTCTCAGGGCTTAATGGGAGGGAATGGGACGAGAAGCAGGAAGAGCAGAGGTGTGCTTTTAAAGGCCGGCCCAGTAATCTTCGTGGAGAGAAAAACCTCAGATAGACAAGAGGGAGTGTGGGTGCAGGTGAAGAGTGGAGGATTGAGGAGAAAATTATCTTTAAATGGGACTAAATGGTTGCTTAAGGTTGCTGGTTGT
Source organism: Scarus forsteni (assembly GCA_036419115.1). Classification (NCBI taxonomy): domain Eukaryota; kingdom Metazoa; phylum Chordata; class Actinopteri; order Labriformes; family Labridae; genus Scarus; species Scarus forsteni. Next base: position 1,075,203 of record JAZDUH010000137.1, on the reverse strand, counting down.
AGCCCAGAGGGTTTGACCTGAGGGAGACAGGCTGTTTTTACGAGAAATACACTGCCTATTGACTTCTGACTCTCTGAACATAAGTCCAAGATTCAGAGTCAAGCTTAATATATGTTTTATGATTGTTCCTCAGAATATAAACATTGAACAGGGTATGAATTTCATCTAGAACATAAGAATGAGCCGTACTTTTTAAATGTTCTTTCATTCACAAAAATAAGCTAGAGGCTCCTCTTGTTCTTGTTGCATACAGCATATGGATTATATGATGCTGCTTGACTGTTATTTTGCTTTGCTAGAATAAGATCAGCATTGTTAAATATTTTGTTTCAGTTATGTTGCTTGTCTTGTCTTCTGGTCTCTGCTATTCTTAGAATTCAACAAAGAATTTAAAGTTTGTGCAATTTTCTATCAGATGACTCCTCAATATTTAGTGCCAAGGGGGAGATTTCAGAAGGTGCTGTTAAGTGTAACTTGGGTCACACTTGAATGTATTTATTTATTTTTTGGCCATTTTTTGCCTTCATTGATAGGCAAGACATTGGATAGCCCTGTAAAGGGGGTTAGGGAGTAGGGGAAGACATTCTGCAAGCTGGTCACAGGCTGGATTCAAACCCGGACCAGCAGAAGTATGCACATGGGACATGCCTGGTTGCTAACTACTCCCCCCAAACCAGCACCCCAAGGGTCACAACAAAAATTTTAAGGTCTTGGTTCAGGGGGAGTTGCATCATTGTGTCGTTTTTAACTTTGTTTGGTTTTCTTTCACTCTACACCTCATCGTGTGGACCAACACAGTCAAATGTTATGTAATTTAGCCATCACTATCTGGGGCTGGAGGTGCAGTCTTTGCTCCAACCATTTGGCTGACTGTTGTACTACAGGTGCATAGCAGTTGATCGTGGAAGTTGGATTCTATGAGTTGCAAATGAGGTTCATCATGGGGAATGGCCCTTTTGGTCTTAATTTCCTAGTGGGAAGCTCACATAGCAATCTTCTAGTCACTCACTGCTGGTTCAGGGTTCTTGTGAAAGTAGCCCTGCAGTATCAGCTAGCACATTCCTGCCCATTCATACCCATTTACATACAGCTGACGCAGCTGTAGAGTTAAGTTAAATATCTTGCCCAAGGGCACATTACCATGTGACCTTATGATTACCAACAAAGGTAACTAACAGACTGCCATATTTGTAACCACATTCTGCACTGACTTGTAGATGTTATCCTGTCCAGACAACCAGGGGCTGCCAGTGCCAGCAGTGCTAATGCTAGCCACTCCCTGCTTGATATTGTCAATGAGTGTGACTTTAGCCTACTTGCTGTTGTTGTATTTTGCCTAATTCAAGACATAATTCTTCTTTTTTGGTCACTTGGCTCATTTGGTTCTTGTTTGGTTCAAATGGCTTTCACACCCACTGCAAACCAAACTCTGGGTCCCTTAGAAGCAAGTGGAAACAACATTTTTTGGATGAACCAGAGTTTGGTTTTTTGACCTGGCCGAAAATGTGACAGAGATCATGTGAGCTTTCATAACAGCCAAACATCCACGGAACTTTCCAAAAATTAGTTGAGTTCTTTTGGTCCAGACAGAACATGTTATGTATGAAACTGAACTAAATAAAGGCCCTTTTTTTAAAATGCATTAACAATGATTAACTTCTGATTTGGGTATTTGGAGAAAATGAATGCTCAGCCATCTGTTTGAAACCCCCCCCCCCCCCCCCCCCATTAATGTCATTAGGAGACAAACCACTTCAACCAGATTGAATAATTGGAGCAGGAAGAGAACATCTCATCTGGTTTATAACTTTTGTATTTTATTATTGTTTTTTATTACTGCATTGTATATTTTTCTGTGTCCTGCCCAGGGACCACAGATGTAAATTAGCTTGTCGCTAACTCTGGCTTGACAGTCCTTGTCTTGCATGGCCCCTGTTAAACAAATAAATAAAAAAAAAATCTGCCCTCTGCTCACTACAGACCTTATTTTAGGCCTATTCAGAAATACCATTGGCTATAAGATGAGGGACTCAGATCCTAACTCACTTTGATATTTTGGGACTGAATCCTGCCACTTTATTGCTTCTTGAAATAGACCATCGGTGTGACTTGGTGGTTTAGTAAACTAGATCAGCCTCCATTCTTTACACTCTCCTATCCAATCGTCGAATCAGTTTGGGGCCAACAATAATCACTGTCCCCAGTAGGTTAAATTGTATAAACTTGTCTTTCCTCATTATGTGTTTTTCTCATGTAGCAAAAAGCAGCTCCTCCTTTCACCAGATGACTCAGGTCTCCTGCTGAGAGCCTCCTGCAGCCTCCCGCAGTGCACTCGGCCAGGAGCCTATGAAGCTTTTCATAATCAATTTGTTGTGTGGGGAAGCTTTAACTGTTACTTTTATCATGATAATTATTATGATTAATATCTAATCATTAATAGTATGATAATTAGTTCCCCGGTTTAGTTGTTTTCCATAATGATTTAATCTGTATTTGCAGTCTCTGTCAGATCAAATTTATCACCCTAAGACTTCTGCAACTCAGCTCCATATACCCTATTTTAATAACCTCATTGACTTTGTTTCAAAGGTGAAAATAATTTGGTCATACTACATTTGTCATGGGATGTCAACACAACAAAATCCCAATCTGCAAATCCATTTGATCAGAGCCTTCATACAGATTGAACCCACTCTGTGTATCCACATGTCAGTCATACAGCAGTTCGAGTAAGAGACTTAAAGTAAATGTTAAAGCTTATGGGTCCAGAGAAAAGCCTTGGGGTGTTCTTACCTTCATTTAACAGGGTGTTAGGCACCTGACACCAACAAAAATGCCCCTCTGACTGGACATAGCACTTTTCAAGCTGCCAGGAAAATAGCTGCAGATGAGATTACACCCATTCCCCCAAGAGTTTTGCAGCTTGGCAAGTCTTGAAGCCTACCGGGGGGATTAAGTAAAGTCTATCCATCCTTTTCCGGCAGAGCTGCTTGGTAAGGAATGGATATAAAAAGTTGTATACATTGGAGGACGAGGGAAGGAATATGTTAGCCTACACCTCATTCAGTCATCGGGTTCGACCAAGCTCTAACTTCAGCAGACTGATTTTTAGAAAAAAGAAAATCCACTTACCTTTCTTTTTAAAATGCAGATGGACTGAAAGGATATTTTAGGGGCATCTGATGACCCAGAGTTTTTCTGAGCCAGTTTGATAATGTGCCTACAGAGACAAATTTCACAGAAAGTTTCTTTAGCACCATTAAAACAAGATAGCATCTACAGTCTAACTTTGGAGAAAAGGTGTGTAATTGACATAGAACCAAAAGTATTGATTCCAGGAACATTTGTTTTAGTATATATACTTGTGCTGTGATTATTTGTTTTATATTTATGGACATTAATTTTAAAAATTGATATTCATATTATACTTTGAGTTTCTCCTAGAATGAGGATTATGATCGGGGCACACTGAGCAATGACCTTGGAAAAGATTAATGCAATCTATTAACAGATCTATTATTAGTTTTAGCATTGATTACATTCATGAATGCTAACATTTAACTTTAATTCAGTCTCATAATCCTGAGTAAAAGTTTTCTTTAAAGGGATGTCAAACCTTCCGATCAGAACTTTAAATTAAAAAGGGTTTATTAAAACTTTAAATGACAAAACTTAAGAACAAATAAATGGCAAAGTTGTAATGATGCTATGAATAATGAAAGAAGCTAAAAACACTAAACAGATATATTTAAGTATATTAAGTGATTACTGAGGATTAACTAAACAAATTAAAGTAATTTTAAAAAGGTCAAGTTGGGGTAGATAATTAAGAATAAACCAAGACACTCAACACCCATCTGAAGAGTTTAAAACCACAGTCTTACAATGATGACGTTTCATTGTTTTGGGACTATCAATCTGGTTTGGAGCTACCAGGGAGCTGAAGGACTGTTGTGGTTCAGAGTTGTCCCACGGGGAGGCTGAGAATTCCGCTCTTGACCCAGTGCAATGGATCCAGTAAGATGATGACAAGTTGGTTCCACAGTTTTCACGGAAGGGAGATGCCATCTTTGATTGGACCTGCAGGCTCGGTCATCGGTGAAACTGGGCTCAGAGGTCTTGAACTGCAGGATAAAAAGGATAATAAAAAAGAGACAACTCTCTTATCCATCTCAACAGTGGCTTATCGCTGGCCACAGGGTAAGCCTCTGAGGTAAATAAGAATCATGATTTGCTTGAAGGTAACGTCTTTAGAAGGTTACAGCTGGCTTTTGAAGGAAAATTACAGACGTGTTCCAAAAATGTATTAAAACTAAAGAGACACAAAAAGGGAGAGGAGCTGTAGACAAGACTTATGCTGTGTTCACACCGCACGCTACTTGTACTACCTCGGTGATCACTCTCTATGCAAAGTCAATGTGTGGCCGCTATGGGGTGGGGCTAACCCTCCCAAGATGCGGCTTTTCACACTACCACATAGCTTGTCGCACCATGTGAAAGTAAAAAAAAGTTGATCAATCAGCAGGTGTATGCACATGTGATGGTACCCAAGACAGACAGTTATTCATCCGGACTACAGAGTAACAGTCCATGTCCGTGTGGGAAACATTAGTCAGTGAGGACATTAGTTCCATCTAGACGGACCGCAGTAAACTCACAGATAATGCTGCTGCAGGGCATCAGCTGCAGTGTTTTGTGTTTTATAAGTGTGTGAAAAGGATACAGCTGGAATAATGTCAGCTTATACATCCTATTATATGATATAGCATATGATCGCGGTGAAACTCAAGTGGACGTGACGTCACCGAGCGACAGCCAACGGGAACGGTGACCAAAATGAGGTATTTATGGACGCGTAATGCTACGTCAGTGGGCGACGAGATTTTGGAAGCTGGGTCGCCTGCGGTGTGGGAGCAGCATAAGGCTGTGTTTACACCGAAATGGTAAAAACGATAAGTTTTCACTGCCCTAGGTTTACATGGAAATGCGATGCGTTCATTCCAAAAAAGGTAACTTTTGAAAACAGGCTTGAAAAGTGAAAAGTTTTGAATACGCTCTCCATGCAGCTCCATGTTAACCCAAATCAGAGCATTTTGTGGTGAAACGCTGACGTCAATGCATGCACAGTACTCTCTCGGATGAAGGCTGCCCGCGCATACCAGGAACAACAACAGCTTCGGCCGTCTGCCGAGTAACGTGTGAGCCTCTTACCGTGCTCTGGTTTGTTATCCAGATAAAACTATCCATCAGATTTGTTGGCCAAACTGATTTGTTGTCCAGAAAAAAAAACCCTGCAGCTCTGTGCGTCTATTTGCCATTGTTGTTTGTGAAATGTTTTTCTTCTTGGTTCGTGTATTGTTGCAGCGCCACCTCTCTGCAAACCTACATCGCCATCTACTGAACAGGCACGCACACTACAGCGGCTTCACTCGTTTCAGCGTCGCCATCTAAACGCAGAAGAATTTGAAAACACAAAGGAAAAATCTTTGCGTTTTCAAGTCAGGAGTGTCCATGTAAACGTAGCCTAAAACAGACACAGGACAAGACTAAACAAAAACTACACCTAAACTAAACAACAACTACTGACGAGCGGTGCTCCGTGGGAGTCTTTTGTCTCTTGTCTACTTAGGGGCGTTGTCACATCCAGGAGTCATCCAAGCAGTATCAAACTTATATCAACTTTTAATTTGGCCAAAACTTAAGTTGAACTTTGATAACCACTCAATATACCCCACATAAAAAGAAAGACAATTTTATAGCAAATATTATGATACTAAACATTCATGGTATCACAGTAAGAAAAACATTAATCTGTTATATTGTTCCAAAACACAGGTAAACAAGCGATATCTGATTAAACTTAAATGCATAGGCTTCTTTATCATTATAGGTTATACTGTCAAGCCTAGAGTATAAAAGTCTTATTCTAAATATAAAATAAAACAAAAGCAGATAATAAATGCTATATTTCTGAGAAGCAACTGTCACTAGTTATTCTACATGGGGGCGCTGTGGTCCATGCCATAGTTGTTTAAGACTTGAGGGCAGCAGATATTAAAATAGATATTAAAAATCTTAAAAACAACCTTTTGTTAATCTTGTAAAAACTGCCTCAAAAGTTTTGGAGTGGAGTACAGTCATAAAAAAAAAAAAAAAAATCACCTGGCTGTCTTAACAAAATGAAACATAAAACCTGATCAAAAAAATGAGGTACATACTAAAGCATGGGCTGTGATATTGCATCACTAGAACTTTTAGAAGTGAAAAAACAGTTGATTTTTAAACAGCATGAGTGCATGATGTATAAATGACAACTGCAGTAGGTGGTACACAGGAGAGACACTTGCGCTGCACGCCAAGATGCTTTTATGTCTGGAACTAAATAAAGTCCCCATGTCTTGAGGAATCTAGTACTTGGTGAAATTTTGCTCACCAGTAAGGGACTTGTACACCGACTTGGTCATTAAAACTTCAACTCAACCTGGAGTGGATGTTTGAATTGTAGACAGGTTGGTCGTAAATGTTCTTTAAGTGTGTGAAAGGCTGTTTTTAATTGCTGTCTGGCTCCAGATGTACCAGACTGTATTTGCCTTGTGGGTGCATATTAGAGATTAGAGCCCGCGCAGAATGGCAAACACGAAGTTCTACAGTGAGAAAAAAATCCAGATATCTTCAAACGCAGGCTTCACAATGACAAAAAATAAAAAAAATATGACTAACTGGAATTAACCTTTATGCCATTGACAGACTTCTCAGGGACCTGCTGTTACTCAAGAGAGGCTGTGAGGTGAAACACGGGCAAAAGAGACAGAATGATATTAATAGTAAAAAGAAATATAGCAGATAGAGAGAGAGAGACCTTGCCAGGCAGCAGCATTAAAGGTTCAGTTGGTCTGTGTGCCTCATTGCTGCAGCAATTAAAGTCCAGACTTTTGTCTGTTTAGGAGAAGAGGAAGAGACAGAATTGATCGGCAAGCCCTCGAGCCACAAGTTAATGCTTCAAGAAATGCCAAAACAAACACGATATTCTTCTGCTCACTCACTCACACAAAGACACTCTGTCTCACACACTAAAACACTTAAAAGCAAAGATGGCACCACATGACCCCCCTCTGAAAGTGTCACACAGGGTGTGGAGTGTAGATGGTATGAGAGACAGTTTTACCAATGTGCTTTCGGTGGTTTTTATTTGTTGATAAAACAAGATTTGTTTTTGTTGCACTTCCAAAATTCATTTTTTTTTCTTTGGTGATTTGACTTTTTGAACAAAAATATTCAAACAATCTTAAAGAATAAAAAATATTGCAGTCAGCTTTGAGTGACAAACACAATGATTATGGCTATGAAGGTTATATATACATATAAATGTGTATATATATATATTTATATATGTATATATATATATATGTATATATGTGTATATATATATATATATATATATATATATATATATATATATATATATATTAAAAATTCATTCCAGATACACAAATGTTACCATTTCTTTCAAATGTTGTTTGTTTGATAGTGAGCACTTCTGCTTTGCTGAGATAATCCATCCCACCTCACAGGTGTGCCACATCAAGATGCTCATCAGACACCATGATTAGTGCACAGGTGCGCCTTAGACTGTCCACAATAAAAGGCCACTCTGAAATGTGCTTTTTTTTTGCTTTATTGGGGGTCTGGGGACTCAGAACCAGTCAGTATCTGGTGTGACCACCATTTGCCTCATGCAGTGCAACACATCTTCGCATAGAGTTTATCAGATTGTTAATTGTGGCCTGTGGAATGTTGTTGTGAGGCCGGTTGGATGTACTGCCATATTCTCTGAAACACCTTTGGAGACGGCTTATGGTGGAGAAATGAACATTCAATGCACGAGCAACAGATCTGGTTGACATTCCTGCTGTCAGCATGCCAATTGCATGCTCCCTCAATGCTTGCAACATCTGTGGCATTTTGCTGTGAGACAAAACTGCACATTTCAGAGTGGCCTTTTATTGTGGGCAGTCTAAGGCACACCTGTGCACTAATCATGGTGTCTGATGAGCATCTTGATGTGGCACACCTGTGAGGTGGGATGGATTATCTCAGCAATGCAGAAGTGCTCACTATCAAACATTTAGACAGATTTGTGAACAACATTTGAAAGAAATGGTAATATTGTTTATCTGGAATGAATTTTAGATCTTGGAGTCCATCTCATGAAAAATGGGAGCAAAAACAAAAGTGTTGCGTTTATATTTTTGTTGAGTGTATATATATATAATGTGTGTATATGTATATATATATATATATATATATGTATATCTATATCTATATCTATATATATATATATATATATATATATGTATAGATAGATACTAGGGGTGAATCCAAAATTCAATTGTGCCCATTGCTGCTGCAATATGGAGGAGGACAAAGTGAATTAGCTGACGCTCCTTTGTCAAATAAATCTTGTGTGGACCTAGCTTTCCATGTAAAAGACGAGAACGGTGAGAAGATTGCAGACAAAAATAAAGTTTTTCCGAATACCTGCATTTATTTAACATCACTGTGGGCTGTGACCACGCCACACTCAATCTTTTCATACTATCCAGTGTGAACACACTACATACTCATTTTGACGTCACACTTAGTATGAGTAGTAAGTTAGTATGCCATTTCGGACACAGCCTAACTCTCCCCTTCTGAACTCTGACCCGCTCGCCCCGCCTTCCTGGTCCATTCACTGACCGTCAATTCATAGGAAACATTAAAATCCACATTGAACACATAACAAACCGACAAACTGCTCCACTATGTTTGTGTAAGTCTGCATAAAAACAATATTTGATTTTTGCATCTACTGTTGAGTTGACAAAATTGGATCATACTTGAAGATCAGAAGTATATGCACTGTTATAGGCTAAATATTATAGTTGACAGTTCAGACATTTATAGGTCCAAACTGCAGCTCTGAGGACTGCTATTTTTTTCCTTTTCTTTCAAGAATGTACTTATCCTGATTGTTACAACAAAGCACTTTTTATTGAGATTTTATGTTTGTATTTGCACTGTAGTCTAAATAAGGGGAAAAAACTACAATTTTGTTTTTATTTATTTTGTTTTGTACTTTTTATTTTATTTTGTACTGATGCAGCAATATTTTTTGTATTGTGTAATCATTTTTTACATTAGGAAGAAAATAAAGAAAATGAGATTTTTGCACAACTTCCTACTGTTGGGGATTTTCCTTAATCTTTATTTCGTATCGTGAGTATTTCGTATCGTGAGCCCTGTTTCGTATTTCGTATCGTTTCGTTAATTGACCATTTCGTTACAACCCAAATAGATATGTGCTGTTGGCAGGAACTTTCATATTAATTTTGTTCATATCAGGAACTGTACTGACAATGGAATGGGAAGGGATATCAGTGTTGCCCTGTGTTTGTTTTCTATTTTGTCTGCTTTTACCTAAATTTCAGTAAATTACACAGAGTTCTTGGCTCTATTTGCAGCAGAAAATTGCCTAACTTATCAAAATCATATTGAGTAATGCATTTACTCACTAGAAAAACACTGAGAGCGCAGACCTCCACCAAACAGCTCAGTTCCACCCTTAAACTGTGATTTCCGACCAACATTATGGTCCTTTCTTTATTTTATACACGCATTGTTGAATGAAAAATATCAATCTGCAAGAACTGTGATTAATGTAAATTAATATAAATATCATCCAATAGAGTGATCTAATTAGTACTGGGTCTTGTAACCTGTTGACTGAACCAATTACTGCATGTACAGTTGCTGGTAATGTGCATTACATGGTGCTTCCAGTAGATGATGTCGCCAGCCTGTCGGTTGGAGCAAAATGATGGCCCTTCAGTGCGCGGCACATTTGCTCTATGTGGAATTTGGGGTTAGGTTTTTACACTCTTACACACACACACTTCTGCTATGACAGACTATTTCTGTATTGACAATATCAGCAAACATGTTTCAAGTGATTAACAGGCATGTTTGGAGGGACTGCAAGTAAGCAGAGTTGCCACGTTTATTTCTGTAATGCTAATAGGCTCACAGTAAATTTACTAGTAGTTGTGAGTCATAGAGGACTGGAATGTTTATTACAATTTCAGGAGAGTCTGCTGCGTTTATCTATCTTAGAAACCAAGACTCCAGCAACACAATGGGCTTTCTCCATCGGCAAAACCTTTCCTCCTCTCCACTATGTTTGTGAGCAGAACTGCATGCAAAGCTTTCACTTCTGATTGGCTGTTGGCTGTGCCGTGGCTCTGCGTGTAACCAAAGTGTTTAACCAATAAGATGGTGTTGTGGAAGGGACGAAATACGGCCCAGTGTTAAGTTATGGGACTTCATTAAATATACATTATTGAATCTAATTATTCAATGTTTTTTGTGCCATAAATCTGGATCAGATCAGCACTAAAATATAATGGCTTCTTCCTTGGATCAAACCACACCTCTAGTAAAATTTTCAAGTACAAAGTAAATCCATGCAGTAGTTTTTGCATAATCTTACTAACAGACAAATACACCGACCACAGCGAAATTATAATCTCTTTGGCGGAGGTACATCATAAAACCCCACTTTAAAATACTACACCATTCTGTTATTTTTTGATAACATAAACATCCTAATGTAAGTACTTTGTTGACCCTTCTGTAGTCCTATTGTCTGATCTTCCAAAATGCAAAAACAAAATTTAAAAACATATTTATCAATGATGCTCTACGACAGTGTGAAGGCACAGTCTGAGAAGTTTTGCTCATATTTTGTTGATTACAGGGCCTACAATGAGATACCTGAGGGATTTTGTAGGAGATACCGTTTTGTTTTTTCAATTTATTCCGTATTATGAAATTACAAGTCATATACTGTACATTTGTAAGTTCTGTCCCATTTTCCATTTCATGATCGAAAAGGGGCAGGAAGAAGAAAAACGTTTTAAAACCAGCCCCTTTCTTGACATAATAAAGCAAAAATACTTGATGGTCTATCCTTCAGATATGTAACAACCGATGCTTATTGAAAAAGCATAAAGTTAGAAATAATAATGATACATAAATGATACATAAATAAAATAGAAACAAGTACAAAACAACACAAGATACTGACTTCATGAGCCACCCAGCAGCTCTCAAAGAACTGAATTGGCTCCTGCCCCTGATACCGTGTCCTGTTCTATTATTCATACACATGCATGGGACATAAATGAAGCACAGAATGCGACAAGAAGCCAGAAGGAGAGGGGAAATGAGTGAGCAAAGAGGAAAGGACAGGAGAGGACCCATCCAGCACTTGATGGGAAATGAGACTACAAAAAAGAAGAAGCAAAAATGGAAGTGAGAATGGCATGATCAGAGGAAGTTAAGAGACAGACAGAGGAGCAAAATGTGTGATGGAGGGCCAGGAGAGGAGGGGAGACTTGGTGAGAAGAGGACAGAAGTGGAAGTCTGAATTTAAGGGGTGGTGTAGAGGGAAGAAAAGGAAAGGTGAGAGAGTGAGTGAGGAAATTAATTAAAGAGGGGAAAGAAAATGGGACATAAAAACTTGAGGACAGTGAAGAGGAAGAGGAAAAAATCAAAAATAGGGGAACAAAGAATGTGGAACACGGGGACAAAAGAGGGACAATGCATTGGGAGGATATGAAGAGTTTCAAGAATCTTCTTGAAGCATTTTGATCAGAAATCACGATGCTTTCCAGCCCCAAAGAAGTCTTTTCAGTGTACTGTTGAGGAGCATTAGATTCAAAAATTGATGCATGGAAATGTGCTTAAGCCAACTGGTTGGAGAAAGCCCAATGTGCAAAGGCTACAGTGTTAAAGAGTCTATTTTCTGCTTTTTAAATCTGATCTGCCCTTCGATGTGGTAAACGGTCTCCTCTGCATAATTGGGCACTTCTGTGAACAACTCAGAATTCTGTAGCATCAGGACTTCTCCCCCTTCCCCTCTCTGCAACGAAAGCACCTGCTTAGGAGATCCTGTCTCTGTCCACATCCCCGCTCCACATCCTACCATTGTTTCTTCCTCGGTTTAGACCCATTGGCTTGTGGTTGAAATCCCAGTGGGGAGGAGACTGTATGAATTGTGAATTGTTGACATAATGGGGCTGAGCTTGTGAATTGTCCAATTACACAGAGTTGATAGTCAACCGATCAGAACAGACTAGGACCATGTGGGGAAGGGATGGCCAGGAGCTCAAACAGCATCTAAGACAGATGAGATTATAACACTGTCAGGAAACTCAGTGTATGTATTTATTTCATAATTCTGAACATACCCTTGTAATCATGTAAAAATGAATATATGAGCCAGTGTTGAGGCAAAATTCAGGCTCTTTGATAGGAGTCCAGAGCTTGAATTGAGTAGCATTGTCTGCTGTTGAAAACTTGAGCCAAAGTGGAATTTGTGGTGTGTAGGTCCTTATTTTCATGTCTAGACTGCACACAATCCACTGAGAAAATAGGTTGGGTTGTGTTTTGAGTGTAGCGTGATTTAAACCAACCGAGTGTCAGCTCCGATTTCCCTTAGAAATACACATCTATACAGTTAGTTTACTGATACATAGATGGCAAAATGGGTGAGACATTGTGAAAAGTGCAGGTCAACTCCTTTGTTTTTAAATCAGTCCAATCCAGAAAATCATCCATCCATTCATTATCTTTACCACTAGTCTGACCTGAGTTACAGTTTGTGACACTTATAGCAAGAGTTCTTTACAAATGGTCCTTCATTGAGATTTTAATCTGAGACATATTAATTTTTATTGTTTGTATCCATGTTTTTCTTAATGGTTAACATCTAGAGACAGTGTGCATTGAATACAGAGAAATACATGTACATAAAAAATATATATACATATACACATATATTCATATACACACACATTTATACATACATATATACACACACACATAAACAGAAAAGGTGAAAAGGATTTACAAAATTAACATAGCAATGTTTTTTGACTTCTGCTGTAAGTATGGCAACAACAAACAATACGACCCTCTGTGTGATGGTTCAAGGCCAATACACATTCTACCTGTCCACACAAAGTTACAATCAAGCCACGTAATAAACATTTTTTCTTCATTCTGCTCTCCTGTAGCTGTGTGGCACTGTGGAACCAAGCCGCAACCTTCCAAGGGTGCAAATTAGGCCAAAGTGGGATAAAACAAAAGAAACCATTGCTGTTCCTGGATGTCCAACTGAGGCTGACAGTTAAAATTCTGGGAGTCTTATACACACATCAGACCAATCGTGTCCCTGGCACAAAAGTATATTGGGCAAAGCACAGGTACTGCATTTTCACTAATTCCCTCCTGTTGTCATACATACACCGTGTGGTCACAGTTAAAATAACAAGTGATAGTGTGCTGCCCTTTGTGCCCAGGGGTATTTGACTGAAACAAAGGAGTGGTCGGGTAAAGCTGGCATGTTCCTTACTTGAGGACACGTAAACTGACTAAACTTCTAACCTCCTGATACCTGCTCTCAAGTCTGTTTCTGCTGTTTTAGGGACTCAATAGAAAGACTGACACACATCCTCACAGTCAAAAAACATACTATACTGAGCTTGTTCAATCACATGGGATGACAAAACAAAATATTAAAAAAATATTTTCATAGCCTGGTTCAATATGATGTTGGTCTGAGTAGTTGATGGATTGAGATGTATTGAGATGTGTACAATTTCTTTGTACTTTTCTTCTTGATTTCATGAAGAATTTAAGTGCATCCCTACATCTGCACCACTATTGGGGTTAACACATTACAAAGTAATTGTGAGAGTCCTTAGAGTAATTTTGGTTAAAGGAGAAATGTAACACCTTAATTTTGCCAGTATCCAAAATTCATTATAGTTACATTTCCCCCTGAAATAACATGTTAATGAATAAAAACAAACAGAGAAACTTATATCACTTTCCCTTATAACGAATCAGCATAGTTTTCATTCTCTCCTACCTGTTGTCAGGCGGGAACAGGCGAGTAGGAGGGAGTCATAAAAGTGCACCAGTGAATGCACAACGTAAGCAGATTCAGCTGATGAGACAAAAGATTCACACCATGGATATATTCATGTTTAAATTGATTAAGAAAAATGGACGGAGGCAGAAATCAGCATGAAGCAAGTCTCAAACCTTGTTGCACTGTCGCATAGAAATGGATGGGGCACACTGTTGGTTCAGTAAAACACAAATATCTAAGCATGGACAGTGTAAACAGTGCCTCTGTCCTGTTCATTGTCAGACTGTGAGTATAATAAGAGTTGTAAAGGTTATCATGTCTGTTATTCTGTCATTAGGCTCCAGAGTTACAGACTGCCATAAATATGCTGTAGGGTGACAACACAGTCGACCCATTTAAAGGCAGACACACTGTCAGCTGTGTGCCATATTTATAACCAAACCAAGACATCCAACCTGAGGAGGTTTTCATTTTTGGGCAAAGGAAAAAGTTCCAGAGCACAGTGGGTTTTTATATTATATTTTTTATTTTTTTTAAGGGCACACCCTAATCCAAGCCAAAATCTAAAGTCATGCCATATTGACAAAAAGCAAGAGAGCTCAAACTTTAGTGGAGCTCATTATTCTGAAAGTGATTATTATTATTTGTTAGCGCCTGGATATAACAACTGTATGACTTAAGTACATCCTCACAGCAATGCTGGAAACCTGTTTTTTATTGATACATTTTTTTTTACTTATTCATCCTCCAAACAGGCAGAACTCTGAACTGTGATTGGATATTTGTCATGTGAAAGGTGGGGTTTAAGTAAAAATCAATATGGGCTGTGAAACAACTGGCCTCTGTTGTTTATTTGGTTAATGTTTTATTATCATTTCCTCCGCCAGGAGGTTGTATTTTTGGGAGAGTTTGTTTGTCTGTCTCTCTGTGAACAAAATAACTCAAAAAGTCATGGATGAGTTTTGATGAAATTTTCAGGAAATGTTCAGCATGGGAAAAGGAAGAAGTGATTCAATTTTGGTGTTGATCTGGATCAGCATCTGGATCCACCATGATGAAAAATGTGATTTCTGTGAATAACTACTGAACTAAAATAGATATCATTATGAAACCAATTGCGAATAGTATGTTTCCATGGTCAAGGAATCCAAATATTTACACAAAATAAAGGTAGGACTAATATTTATGGTAAAAATCACAATATGGGAGAGGACTGTGGTGCTGACGGAGTTCTGCGCTCTCCGAGTGCTTTTCTAGTTATTATTATTATTATTATTTTATTTTCATTATTATTATCTATTTTACATAACATTGTGACCATGACAAAGTTATTGAACCACAGAGAGTTTAGGATTGCCTCGTCTCTAAAAACATTAGCTATTCCAACATTTAGAATTAGTCTTTATCCTGTGATTGCAGCATAGACACTGTATGTGCTCCAATTTCTTCTGACATTGCTCCTCATGGGTGATGTAGTTAAATTGAACTTTTTATTTTGGTAGAACTTTAAATTTTTATTCTAGACCTCTATCTTGTTCCAACTAATTATCATTTGAGTTGCCACAATGTTGTTTTTTTATCATTATTTTCAAAAAATCATAGAGTTAGCATAAAAAATGTATTGGGTTTGGTGTTGGGAAGTGGGGCATTTTTTTTTTTTATTGAAAAGCGAGGCCAACTAAAAATAATAAAGACCCACTGCTCTTATCTAAGTGTACAACTTTTCAACTGTGTTCCATAACAAAGATGTAAAATCCTCAAAATAGAGCCAGGAAATGGAATTGAAGCTACAATATTTTAAGCAAAAGCATATTTTCTTTGGCTATCTCATGTGGCTTTTAATTTCAATTCTTCATGAATCCAAGCCTATTACAGATTTGTTTATTTTATATCAGCCCTTAATAAAAATCCAGCTGTCTGATTCAAGGCTCCAGACCTGATTTGACTGAACCAGGTTAAATTTGAAATTATTTGACATTTCTCTTTCAGTGTCACAGTTTGTTCAAATTAGTCTAAAAAATGATGTTCTCCTTTTTAAATGAAGGATTTTCTGTATTTATGTTTGAATGCCCCTGCAGAAAGTATGCTAGCTCCTCCTTCCTCTTTCGGTTGAATCCTAATCACACAGCTCTTAAACACATCCACCCGCTGTATGAACAGCCTGCTGTCTCTCCTGCATGTCGTCTCAGTTCGTATCCTGCAAAATCCGCACCTTCATCTTGAAAAACTAACCATGAGGTGTCAAGATACTGAAGAATTAAACACTTCGGATTAATTGTAAATCCACTGTCTGTAGTTAATTGCAATAAAAACTAAGGATGAACTTGCTTATTGAATCTATTTGAATCTGTTAAAAACGAACTAAAATGAAATAATTTTTCTCAAGTCACCATCTGCATCAACCAGCCTACACACAAAGCATTTATGTTGCCATGAGAAAAACGTTTAAAGAAGCATTATATTCAAGAAGATGTAAAGCACATAAAAGCAACAGATCAATACAAAATGCAGCCCTAGTCCAGCTCCTAATGTGTTTACAGAGATTGCTACATGTTCTTATAATACGTCTATTACTCTCCTTTATGCTCTTACCTTTCTTTACCACTGAAGCTGCAACTACACAACGTCCCCACAGGGAAATTAAGCTCTGCAAAACAAACATATATGCACAAGATATAGAACAATTGTGCATGTGAATATGTGCGTATGTGTGACAAACATATGGAAGCACACAGGTTATCACTCACATGGATGTAGGCGGACATGTGCTGAGCATCAACACACACTCTCCCTCGTTCTCTCTCTCTGTTAGAATAAACACAAATGTCCCAGTGTTATTTAAAGAAGTCCAATTAAATGTAATGTCCACATAATCTCTCCCTCCACTTTCATTAACTTGCGTTTCTATAGAAAGGCAGGCAGAGATGAGCGCTGACAGGGACCTCCCACACCCCTGACAGCTCCGGCCAATCACAGCTCCAGCACAGAGCAACAGCAGCCTCTAGTGGGGACATGAAGCTCCAGGGCTGCAGGGCCTTAATTGGACCAGTTTCATCTTGAATCAGGGGGTCAAACATATGACCCTGCTCTGTGTCAAAGGGTAATTTCACTCTGGTAAGACTTCTTTTTTTTCCAAGGGATGTTAGGTGTCAGGAAGGAGCAATTTACCCCACAAATAACTCAGTGTTTGATTGAGCAAATCATTGGGGAACCCAGAACAGGGTCAAGAGGTTTGTTACTAAAGATGTACAATATTGGATTTTTGATTTTCAAGTTTCAACCATAATCAATTTGGTTGAAACAGTATCAATCAAACAAATCAATTTGGTATTGATGTCATTTTTTAATGTAAAGACTATCAGTTCTCTCCTGTGCTTGAATTGTCATGTTGCTCTCATTTTGACATTCTGTTTGTTGTAGAATCAAACATGAAACAAGGCACATAACATTTAATCCTCCAATGAATAACAAAGGAATAATTTTCAGAATACACACTTTTGTAATCAATACAAATTAATAGTTTTTATCACATGCACATTATGGGGTAAAATATTATTTAAAGTAACATCAAGCTGGTCATATTATCTCATATTTTGTTTCAATCAGGTTCATGTAGTCATCTTTGAAGACTGTTAGAGAATGTTGTTGAGTTTCAAGATTCTGGGAATTTTTAGAAGTTGGAAACTGTCCTTTGTACTAAACAGTAATTTGTGGTAATAAATAAACCTGGGATTAACAACATTGAAGGTTAGCTTTTAATATGATTGGAGAAAAAATTTTTTAGTAAAACTTTGGCGTAAAAAAACAAAATCCATGAAAGTATACTTTAGAATAGCTATGCTATTCTTAAATCACATTCATGCAAACCTAGGGCTCTATGAGTCTGACACAGATCCATCTTCAACAAGGCAGCAGTGACACTGACGAGGAGGACTCAGAGTTGGATGTTGAGGAAGTAAACCAGGAGGATGGTGATGAGGACCATGAGAGGCCACATGCAGAAGCTAGGATTGAGAAGTTTGGGTCAAGAAGCATATTGGTGTGTATATATATTGATTTTTGAGGGATAATTATTCATCCAAAACATGCCCTTTTGGTTCCTAACCCCATGTATTCATGATATCAGTATCCAATTAACCTATGTATGTCAAAGTGAATTGATTACAAGTGCATTCATATAGTAAGTCACTGGTTATTAGTATTCATTATTAGCATAATGATGAAAGTGAATACAAATCCTAAAGTACTTACACATTTCCCTGCTCCTTCTTTTATTCTTCATTAACCCTTTGTCCAAAGGTCCAATATACTGCAGAATCAGTTTTCTTTTGTTTTAGTGTTAGAAGGTGCCCGAGGAGCAGAAGAAAATGACACCTTATACTAACCTCTCACTTCACGAAGAAATGCTCTGACTTTTTATAGAAAATGTCTCTTGCCCTCTTTGTTTTTATTTCCTGGGATTTATTATGTCAAAGTTAAACAGCCTCCAACTACATAAGCCCCATTTCCACCAGAGGGTTCAGTTTGGTTCGTCTCAGTACAGGTTGCTTTTTGTGGCGTTTCCATAGCCTAAAACCATTACAGGACCTCTTATAAGTGAACTGTACCGTCCTACTTTTTGGGACCCTTCTGTTGGGGTGCCAAGCATACTGATTCGACCCAAGAAGGTGGAGCTACAAACACTGCAGTCCGTTGATTGGTCGAAGGAGACGTCACATCCCGTGCCACAGCGGAACAACACATAACCCCGCCATGTTTTAATCTCCACTCGTCCTCGTGAATATAACTCTCATGGCACACAGCCTTCTCTGACACAGAGCTTGATTTTGCATCATAAAAAAAACACATGCTGATCACAAAAAAGAAGAATTAGTGGATGCCTTCCATCGTTGCTCTTTATTTACTGTGTCGTGTTTTCTTCTTCGTTGTATTTCATAGCACAGTGTCGTGCTGCTATGATGTCATGCTATCTCATCCGGCTTGGACGCCGCCTACCAAGTAGTGTTGAGTTGGCTGTGAAAACACAAACAGGATCAGGCTTTACCAATCCGGTCTGAGCCAAAGCATGCCGATCCATACCAGGCCACTTGGTGGAAACAGGGCTAAAGTGTTTTCTGGTCCTTGCAGACAGACAGCATGACTATTCTGAATGTCTGCTGAGTGGCCTGTAACTCCTCCTCCCCTCTCATATCAGACATCATTCGAGAAGCTCACAGTGCAGAGCTCAGGTCCTACAGTCTCCAAAGGGGAGGAAGAAAAAGCTGCAACTGATAATAGGCTCTACTGATTTTTTTCTCTCTCTTTTTTAAATCAAATACTGGTTTAACAGACACTTAGGACATGATGTAAACAGGGGAATTCAATTTAAAGTCACAGAGGTCCAGTTATTAAAATTTCCTCCAAGTGAAGGCTCTTGACTGAAGTTTGTGTCTTATAGCCTTACTGCGTGGCCAAACATGCACATTACCTTGGGTGAACATTTGTTTGCATGTTGCTGGGCTGTAAATATATGCATGATGAGTCATGATGAATGGTAGGTCTGTTATAGTGGGCTTGCAGCTTGGTTATTTTGCATCCTCAGCTCAGACTTCAGGGGATCCGTTATGTTCAAAAGAGCAGTTTTTGGACCATATGAGGCACACTTTTTTTGAACTGCCTGCTGGAAGAATTAGCGTACATTTTTCCATCCACTTGACTTTTAACAGCAGATTATCACATCAGCTTTCCTTCTCCTGGAGCAAGTCATTCTGTCATCACCATCACTTTCCCCCTGCAGCGCAACGTGGCAGCAGGATGAACTGGACATTTTTGGCTCAACTGAGTGGAGCTATCGCCGTATTAACACTAGGACCGCCAATAGCACATTAATGCTGCGTTCACTCCACACGCTACTTGTACTACCTCGGCGATCACTCTCATGCATAAGTCAATGTACAGCCGCGATGGGGCGGGGCTAACCCTCCCGCGATGCGACAGCCGCTTTTCACACTACCACTTTGCTTGTCGCGCTATGTCAAAGTAAAAAAAGTTGATTATTCAGACGATATCGTGTGTGGCTGTGCAGCAACAGCCAGTCAGCAGTATGTGCCTGTGTGACGGTGCCCGTGACAGACAGTTTTTCATCCGGACTACAGAGGAACAATTTATGTCCGTGTGGGAAACATTAGTCAGTGAGGACATTAGTTCCGCCTAGACGGACCGCGGTAAACTCACAGATAATATTGCTGCAGGGCATCAGCTGCAGTGTTTTGTGGTTGGTAAGTGAATGAAAAGGATACAGCTGGAATAATGTCCGTTTATAAATCCTTTGATATGATATATGATATGATCGCGGTGAAACTCGAGCAGACGTGACGTCACCGAGTGATGGCCGACGGCAACGGTGACCAAAATGAGGTATTTATGGACACGCGACGATACGTCAGTGGGCGACGCAATTTTGGTAGCTGGGTCGCTTGCGGTGTGAACGCAGCATAAGGGAGACTGTCTGTGAGATGGTCATGTAAGATTTCTTTTTTTTTTGCCCAGAAACACACAAATGAAACATTTCTTCTGATGCTGTTACTTGAAGTTATGATGATTAAAGAGTGGACTATGGGCAGGATTAAAAATCATTAATATCTTCTGTTAATTTAACCTAAATGTTTTTTTCCACTGCTCTGGTCTCCAGTTGAAATGAGCAGTTTGTTAAAATACACTTAAAAGTACAGTCATCAGCTGTCTGCTACTGCTTTTCTGTTATATTGTTGCAATATAATGTAACAAGAAAGTGATTGGAAGATAAATATTTTTGTTGCGCAGGGTCCAGATTTCGTTCACTCACTCTCTCTTTTACTCTCTGTCCTAACCTCTACCTCTCTGTGTTTTGGTCTCTCTTTCTCTGCCTGTCTGTTTCTTTCTCTTTTTCTTTCTCTTTTTCTCACACACAAATAGCACTAAATGTATTGCATGAACTCACGCTCACCTAATAAATAAATAAACAGAACAAGGTTGCGAGCAAAACATGAAACATTCAAAACAAGCTAGAACAATGACTGAAAAACTTAAACAATAAAAATAACAAAACCAAAATTATCAAATCAATTTATAAACAATAAGAAAATTGAACTGACACATGGACCTATAAACAGGATTAGCACCACTGAGAGCACATGCGACTTTAGCACACAATCAGGCAAAAGCTCTAAGACCTAACTGTGCAGGTTACAACCCTTGCAGATGACAAGAGTCTTTTTTTTGGTACTGGTGGGAAAATCATCTCCGCTAAATGTATCATTGTTTGGCAGTTGGTAGAAAAAATGCTCAGTAATCCTCAGTGCTTCATTAGACAACCTTATAAGCTTAAGAAAACATACATAGTATGTACTCAGGAAAACTCATGGCATGACAGGCTTGTGGCTGTTATTTGAACAAATTTAGTGGTATCAAATGCTGATGCTGACGCAAAGCTCCTTTAAAATCTACTCTCGTAAATGTATCAGATTGGTCATGGATCTGGTCAGTACCATAACTCATTCCAGGTCTGGACCGAGGTCAGTCACTTGGTGATGCCTGATGTAAACAGTCAAACACACAAGGACATGGGACCTTAAGTGTTCTAAAAACCTACTAGTTTTCCTTAACTGGGACTTCCTGATCCAGCTGTATTTTCAGTCTGCCTCATTGCTTTTTGAGATTTTTTCTTTTTTTGAAGGGGATGTTAACAGTAATAAAGTGCTAATTCTCAACCCATTAGCTCATGCTGGCTGTATCTGATAGCTGTGAGAAAGCAAAGCACTGTGAAAGAGACCTTTTAATAATTGATTTTCTCACTCAGCCAGAAGCATTTTAATACCAAAAAGAGTAGAAGGTTCTGGAAATCTCTCTCTGCAAGCTGGCCACAGGCTGGATATGAACCTGGGCTGGCAGAATTGATGGGTCGTGCCTAGCTGCTTACCACTTTACCAAACCAGCACCCAACTAGGTATACTATTGACCTTTAAAAGTAACTTTTTGCCATACAACTGCAAAGAGAAAGGTTCTTTTTTAAAGCGACCACTCTAAATGAAATGTTTTTAAAAGGCTATTCTTTAAGCCTTTAGCTGCAAGGTAGTTAGAGTCTGATTTATTAGGTCTGAAGGACAACCATCTGCTTCTATCTCCTTTCTCCTCTTTAAAAAAAATCCTCAATCATTTTATTATCAGATTACTAAAGCAGTCAGCAGTAGCAAGTTAGTCAAGATAAATGTCTAATTTGTGACTGTCAGACATCACTTTTTTTGTTTGTTTGTTGGAATGGTCTTTATGTCAAATATGGCAACAAAGGAGGATTGACAATATACAGCAAACAAATATAGCCTACTGTATTAACAACACTGTGCTTTTGTTTGTTTCTCTAAACATTTATGATATATAATATGCCAGCATGATGATAAATGCAAGTGGTCACATACCCCAGGTGCTGGGGGGGTTCTGCTACTTCTCTCCATCATTCCTCTTTCACAGTCTTGCTGTAGCTCCTCAAAAATACAACATAAAAACAGGGATGTTGTTTTTAGAGCTTTGCAAACTTTTCCTCTGTCTGGTAGTTTTTGAGGCAAAAACTTCAACCTCTTTACACTGTGTGATCGTCACACACACAAAGCTGAAGCTCTAATTAGTCATAGTCTCTGACATGACAGAACAACTTGTAGGAGGCAGAACAAAAACCAAACATCCCAGACTTACTTTAATGTGGTTGTGAGGCATCCCAGACAAGACCAGTCTGTTGTTGTATTCCATTATGACACACAACACGAGATGAAACAACCAATTTGTGTGGCCCAAAGCCCAATGAATGTTGGGCCAGGCACTACTTTTGCACAGATTGTGCAGTCTGACCATGGCATTTATCACTTAAGCTTGTAGGTAGATACTTCTTATCATCGTGTGTTTGCTCTTACAGGGATAGAAGTTAAGCTCTACTTGAGCCTTTGAATGTCTCATGTCTGCTATAAAGAAATTTGCAGACAGCTCAGTAGATATGTGAGAATTTGGAAGCACATTTTGATATTATCAAACATTTAAGTTCATCTCTTTAAAATAAAAGCCTTGTCTTATCAAAGAAGTCAAGCGCCTCTACTTTATGCAACATAGTTGAAAATATTCTTATTTTGCATTTCGGCAAACTTGATGTGATTATAGAATTTATGTGACATTGTTTCCCTCTGGTGGTTTAACATGCCGTTCTGCAGCTGTGGGGCCCTTTGCTGGCCACCACACATACATCAGTAGGGAAGACATCTCCTGAACTTTCGTCTGTTTAGTGCTCCGTCCTGTGTATGAAAATTAGGGGATTTATAAATATCATAGAAACTGTCAGTAACATGGATTTTAACTATAAGCATGAACAGAACTTGAAATGGTAACTTTATACACAAGCTAACTTGGGCTAACAAGATGTGCTAATGCTAGCTAGCTTGCCATGTGTTGGCTGCCTTGTCCATGCCGTATTTTCTTTACTGACCAGGATCTCCTGTTTTTGTATGGAACAGAAATTAGCCTTGCTGTTGCATATGCAGCACTGTGACTGTGTTGTGATTTTCACACCAGTTAGGCACGGTTTTATGTTATACGTTTAAATATGAGGCTGTTGCATTTTCATTTGTATATTGTAAATTCATGTTGAAAGCAAGAACATATAAAAAGACTATATGACTGTCAAAGTTTTTTTCTCTTGTTAAATTGTTTAAATATTTTAAATCATTTTAATGTGCATAACAATAAAAAATTGCACTTTATGTTTGGTGTACTGATAAAATATGTACAATTACATTTGCTGAGGGTATGTTACAGATATTATTTCATGATGAAATACTCTGACACTGTTAAAAATATTGGAGAAAACATCTCCTGAGCTGCAGATATGAGTCTTGCAGTTATATATGCAGCACTGTGACTGTTATTATAATTTTCTCACTAGAATAAAAGAAGAACCGGACTAAGGGCCTAATCTACTAAGATCTAAAATATCGAACGTTAAATTGCCAGTGCAATCTAAAAAATGCACATGCAATCAATGGGCGTGTTGCGGGTGATCTACTATAACTGTGTGCACAATTCATAACAGGCTCAAAAGTGGTGTGGACCGCCTTCCTGAAAGATTTTGCGTGTGCTACCGGCTGTAACCATGGAGAGTTTGGGAGGGAAGGGTGGCCGCAAATGAAAAATGAAGTTTGAAGCCAAAGACTTGGGGTCAAATAAACACAGTGGCAGTAATCTTTTTTGCTGTCTGTCATTTTAATGGAAAAAGTCAACACTTTTGTCTCATACCATATTTGTATCTGCCATTTTAAAGTCTCCTTTTCTGATCCAATTAAACATAACCTAAATGACAGCATTCACATAATCATGGCAGTGGCAGTGGCATCGTAGCAGGCATCATGGCAGGCGTGCTCAAGAAAGGATTTATCGAAGGAGGATATCACTTTTTGATTTAAGTGACAATGAAATCATTTGCAGATAGTGGTTGCCAGGCCACAGATGACATCAACGACGACAGTAATATAGCCTGCTGTGTTCATCTCTACTAATGTTCCACCTTTTTTAAGTAAACGTGTAATTTGTCTAAATACAGTCTGTTAAAAAACCCTATGACCCCCTTGACCACTTGCTGGTCATTTTAATTGTATTTTCTGCATTTGTTTTGGCTGTTTCAATAACAAGAGGGCAAGAGAAATTAAAAAAACAAAACAAACGGGATGAACAACGGAAAAAAGACGACAAAAAAACAATGCTTATGGAAAACGCTTATGGTTCTTTGACCACTTTGAATCACTTTGTGGTCAGAATAAAATTTGAATCTTTTTTTCTTAATGGGCATAATTAATACTTTGACATTCATACACTTGGCGGCTTTGTCTGCTATAAGCAGGAGCAATCTATTCTTTGTGGATCTGTCCCAGAGAGTTTACTTTAGGCGTGTGTTTGCATGGCACAGTGGATCATCACTCTTTTTTCAGTCCTTCATGACAACAGACTGCCTCCAAGTCTTTCCATCCTTCATCAAAAATTCAGTCAGTGATGGAAAATATTTGGTTAATGTGACTGGTTTGCCACCATGTTCGAAGCCCTCTGTGCATAATGCTGTGCCTTTTTTGCACCTGTTCATCAAATGTACTAAATTTAGACACAAAAACACTGCATGCATCAGTTGCCGGTTTGAGAAAGCACATTTTGGGTGTTAAATGGTCACATTTGCATCTCCTCCCAGCATTTTGCGCATTCTGATGATCTGCATGTATTCTGCATTTTTATGAGGGCAAACACGCTAAGTGGATTGCGTGTACTATTTTGCTCATTTGACAGGCACAATCCTCAGTGCATCCTGTTAGTAGATCAGCTTTGCTACTAACGGGGTGCACTGCAACATAAGTACCAGGGTCAGAAACACAGTAAGGATAGTCCAGCAGAAATACACAACAGTTTAAACTTAGGATATTGCATATTAAGCATTAAAAGCACAACAAAGAACTGCATCTAATGAAAATCTCTTAGTCTAACTGTAACCTTCAATGACTTGCTTTCATGTAACAGCGCCAGGCTTAGAACACTTCTCATTTGCACTTATTTTTGATGTTACAAAAGTTGACTTTCGTTCTCCTTAAATGCACCATAAAGGTGCGTACACACCGGACGCTACTTGTACTACCTCGGCAATCACTCTCCATGCAAAGTCAATGTACAGCCGCGATGGGGCGGGGCTAACCCTTCTGCAAGGCAACAGCTGCTTTTCACACTTCCACATAGCTTTTCGCATGATGTGAAAGTAAAAAAAAAGTTGATCAATCAGCGGTGTGTGCACGTGTGACTGTACCCTAGACAGACACTTTTTCGTCCGGACTACAGAGGAACAATCCATGTCCGTGTGGGAAACATTAGTCAGTGAGGACATTAGTTCCGCCTAGACCGACCGCTGAAACTCACAGATGCTGCTGCTGCAGGGCATCAGCTGCAGTGTTTTGTGGTTGATAAGTAAATGAAAAGGATACAGCTGGAATAATGTCCGCTTATACATCCTATTATATGAAATATTGTGCAACGGTGACCAAAATGGTATTTATGGTATTTATGGATGCGCGACGCTACATCAGTGGGCGACGCAATTTTGATAGCTGGGTCGCTTACGGTGTGAACACAACATAAGACAGTTTAGAATAGCTCTATGTGCTTAATATTTAGCCAAAATTTAGAAATGATCACTCAGAAAATATATAAAGAAGTCATAGGAATCATGTTAGGCTTAAGGAGCAGTACTAGATCTAAATATCTTTCCCTCACAAAGATTAGTTTGATAACTTTCTCTTCCACTTGCTAACAAAGCTGATACCGGACTTCCCCTCGTATCCCAGTCGAGCTTGGCTCAGTTTTAGTAACTGCACTGTTTTTAACTGAAATTAACTGGAACACTTTGAGTGCAGCAACAACCAACCAGCTGAAAACAAATGCTGTTTTTAGTGCTTTTGCAACCATCCTGTTTCGCGACTGATGCCATGAAGGCAACCTGGTTGCTCATCACTCTGTTGCCAAGTAGAAAAAGTTGATCATTTCAGGCGATATCGCATGTGGCTGTGCGGCAACAGCCAATCAGCATTGTTTGGGTGTGTGATGGTACCCGTGACAGACTTTTTTTACTCTGGTTCACAGAGTGACTGTCCATGTCTGTGTGGTAAACATTAGTTAGTGAGTACATTGGTTCTGCTGAGACTGACCGAAGAGATCTCACAGACAATGCTGCTACAGGGTCAGCATCTATGACAAGTCATCCATGTTGTGCATAAAATAATTACCATAACAATGTATCAAAGGGAGCTATCAGCTTATTTCTACATCCCAAACTCACACTGTTTTTATCAGCTGCATAACAAAGACATCATGGTCTGCTAGTTTTGGTTAATTTTGTATATTTTTTCACTTGTGCTCAATTTCTTTGTGACCTATTGCTTCCCCTGCCTTTCATGTTTCCTGTTTTATTTTGAAATTACTGTGTTCGTGTGGGGTTTTCCTGCCCTCCCTTCTGTGTGCCCCTGATTATAAATCGCTCCTCCCTGTGACTGTCTCACTGGTGCTTGATGTTTCCCCTGAGTATTTGGTCTTGATGTTCTCCTTTGTCCTCTTCGGGTCATTCGTCTCCCATGTGCCACACTTCCTCAGTAAGTCTCTTGTGTTTCCAGAGTCACCAATATTCCTAGTGTTTGTAGTTGGCTTTTTTTGTAACCTTTTGAAGTGATTTTTTTTTTTCTTTAAAATTATCTGTCATGAATTAAGTCCCTATACACCAGAAAGCTGAACGCTCTTGTGTTTGTCCACTGTGGTAACAGGGACAGAGAGCCTTAGTGTAGAGTCCTTATATCAGCAGCAAACTCAATCCAAAACAGCTCAGCTCAACTGAAAGTATCAAACACAGACATCTCCCTTATAACACACAGCAGTAGCCATTTCAACTGGACGGCTGCAGCCCATAGCGGGTCCTAATCTATAACTCTTTCTCAGCCTGTCCTCCCCAGCTCAGCTTACAGTGCTAACGATTGCTCACATTGTCAGTATGACTTCAACAGGCTAACTAACCAGAGTTATTCAGCAGACATCTCCCACTGTAGTAAACAAAGCCATTACTGGCATCAACTATGGAAAATCACCATTGAAATTCTAGAAAAGTCCCACCACTTAATTATTCACCTGTTTATGAACTGTATTTCTATAAACCCTATAAAAAAAGTCACTTTGGCATTAACAATTCCTTTCACAAGCAGCTGTCAGATATCAAACTGATGTTGATGTTAGCTAGCAGTATGTGTGTAGCCGATGTGTGTGTCGGTGTGTGTGTGTGTGTGTGTGTGTGTGTGTGTGTGTGTGTGTCTTGCGTGTGTGTGTGTGTGTGTGTGACAATTTCATGGACTAACTCACGGACCAATTAATAGTCGCAGGTTCTTAGGTTTGATTGGTCAGCTAGTATGCAGCTTTTCAGCGGATATACTGAATGGATTTTTTTCGTTCTTTTTGGTCTTTATACTGTGTAGATAGGACCATAGGACCATAACAGCCTTATAAACGGTGTTATTAATATGTACAAAGCTTCCAAATCGTAGACCATAGCTTTAAGTCCCTATACACCAGAAAGCTGAACGCTCTTGTGTTTGTCCACTGTGGTAACAGGGACAGAGAGCCTTTGTGTAGCTTTACTGCACAGACTCTACACTAACTGATATGCAAGGATCTGATCAGTCATTCAAATAAAACACCTTCCAGTCTATATTTTTTTTCAAAATCAGTAGTATTTTTGTTTCCCTAAAGCCCTGCATCAGACTGCAGCCCATGGTAGCGGAGCTTTGTCCTAATCTATAACTCTTTTTACTCTTGATTCCTTAATTTAGACACTGGAATGAATTGCTCACATTGTCAGTATGACTTCAAATATGAGGTTTGAAAAAGCAAAATAATTGAATTTCCAACATGAAATTGAAAAAAGTTATTAATGGCATCAACTATGGAAAATCACCATTGAAATTCTGAAAGTCCCACCACTTAATTATTCACCTGTTTATGAACTGTATTTCTATAAACCCTATAAAAAAGTCATGACATTAACAATTCCTTTCACAAGCAGCTGTCAGATATCAAACTGATGTTGATGTTGTGTATGTGTGTCGGTGTGTGTGTGTGTGTGTGTGTGTGTGTGTGTGTGTGTGTGTGTGTGTGTGTGACAATTTAAAAGCTGTTTGGGAAGTAAAATAAAATCCAATACAAACACAACTGTATGGTTTGAAAATGGGTAGTAATGCAAAAAGAAATCAAGGGAAAGCTGTTCAAAATTCATTTTCATGGCACTAAAGTTGTTTCCCTCGTTGACTCAAAACAAATACAACTGAACAAATTCACAAAGATAAAATGTTTGCAAGAGAATAACTGCAGTTTTTACAATAAAGGAACATTTCTTAAGAAGCAACACTGAATAGAAATTTCCATGTAAATATTGTGAACACATTATTGTCTGTGTGTTCCTGCACCCACAACCTTCCAATCTAACAGGTATGTTGACCCAGCACTGGGTTTGTGATGGCTCTGTTACATCCCTGCTGCATTTTCCATCCAAGCTTTCATGTGCATATCAAAGCTCTTCATCAAAAATGAATGATCCTCCCTCTAAAATATACACCCATAAATACAACAAGGTAGCCCTCATTGAAATGTGTAGCGTGGTGGAGAGCAAAAAGCCAGCGACACAGCTCTGCAGGAAAATGATATTAATGAAGGCCTGAGAGAGCGGTGTGTATGCGGTGCTGACCCTGTGTCAGTCCACTCTGATTGACCCCACTGGAAGCTGGCTCAGTACCAAGAACACTTCAATTCATCAGCACACAGCATCCTCAACAACCCAGGCCTGAGAGAGAGGTGTGTGGTGTGCAGCCTGCCTTTTAAATTAACTGCAGTGCTGCTCTTTATATTGACTAAACTCCAGGTCTGTATGGCACTGATTTATAACAGCTTTTAATGTGTGGCTTTGGCCAAAGTGATTAGTGGGAGTCACAGCCAGCAAACAGGTTGCAAATTTGCAAAGAGTGAAAAATCTGTTCACACTCCAGTAACAATCACGAGGTTCACCTTGTGTCAAACATGAAACAAGTCTATGGAAATTCTGCCGAAAATTAACTTGCAAGGTGATGATGACCCAATACTTTAATGTTCCTCAGTGTTTAAAGCCCAGTTCAGTTCAAATGTTTATGACCAAAAGGGTTGATACTTCTAACTCCTTGCGACAGGCAGTTCTGCAATGCTCTGAAAGTATATTAATTCTCGACTGGAGGAGCTTACTTAACATTTTTACTACAACAAAGCTTTGTGCTTTAGCTCTCTTTTCCTTTGTATGCATGTCTCAGCAACATACAGTATACCTTGTAGTAAGGTGCAGACTGCTCTGTTTGGTACAGACATGTGCCAACATACATGTAGAACTATATGTCATTCCAGCGTTCCACACAGGTCCATTTGCCAGAGTACACCACACATTGATACCCTAATCACTGCACATAGACTATAAAAGAATAAGACGAAGCCATGTGACGTCAGCCAGATGTCGTTGATGCCCTCTAATGAACACTGCCATACTGCACATGCCATCCTAACTGAACATTAGCTCCATTTACTAAAGGACAGAGAGGCCGTGTTGCAGCAGGTCTTAAAAGGCTGTCTGACTAAAAGCGACACCATGTTTCAAAGCCCAAAATCCTCAAAAACCTTTCAAAAAAGAAAACCAATCAGAATTTAAAGCTCACAGTGAGCAAACATTGGGTATGTATTTATTTAGACTGAAGCTGTTAGGGGTGTAAAAAGATATTTTTTCAACACACACAACCATTTGGCTGTCAGGTTTCTGCAGCCAGTCTCTATCCGGGGAGCTACAGCTTTGGGTATTTCTGCTTTTGATATTTTTTCCCCAACTATGATGCAGTTCAGCCTGACAGTGCATCATAGTTGGGCGGGACATCAGTGTGGGGCAAAGCAATAATTTCTCCGGCCTGTAGCACTACCGATGATTTTAAGAATGCTGAGGACTTTAAAACTCTTATGCTAAAGCTAACAAGGTAGCACGTTTGTCAAAAAACTTAACATAGCCTTGATTTGAAATATATATATATATATATATATATATATATATATATATATATATATATATATATATATATATATATATATATATATATATATATATATCCGACAGATTGTAGTTACTAAAAATGATGAATGTAACTTGAAGATGTACAGCATAAATAAAATGGTGGAAATGGTGGTCCTAAAGCAATTTCAAGGATGTTTAAATAGGTAAATATAACATGATCATTATTATCTGAAAAAGTATTAATATATATTTGTTTTAAATATGCCAATTTTATATTTAGTGCATTTTGGCATTTTTTAATGAATAACATGCTAAAATGTACCATATATATATATATATATATATATATATATATATATATATATATATATATATATATATATATATATATATATATATATATATATATATATATATATATATATATATATATATATATATATATATATATATATATATATATATATATATATATACACATATATATATATATATATATATATATATATATATATATATATATATATATATATATATATATATATATATATATATATATATATATATATATATATATATATATATATATATATATTATGGCTAAAGTTTTCTTTGATTCAGAGAAGTTATTATTATTTTAGTCTTAATTCACACGCTGTAGTTTGAAGTAGAGGAGATCAACATCCATATTTTATAATCAATTTGTCAGTAGACCTCATACATTTGATGTCATTGGCTTATTTTCAATCATGATATTCTGTAAAATACTTTAATTCATAACTTTTCAAACTATATGACACTTAGTATAAAAAGCTTACGGCCCATGCACTGGACAATTTTGGTCATGCACCATAAACTTCTTATTAGGGGATCCGTAGTCAAAAACATTTAGAGTCAAAATCTTTTTTTGGTGATAAATTTTATTCCCTGGATGTGGAGGACATATAAACATGGGTATGTAACTTGTAACTTAAACTGTCAGATAACTGTAACAGATTTCAACAGCAGGACTCATTAACACACTCGCCTTCTGTCAAAACTGAACTAAATTACAGAATTTAAGGAAAATCATTTAGTTTCATTATGTTACCTGGTACAAGATTAAAATAACAATACAAATGTATCAGCATGCTGAAAACCAGTGAAATACTGAGTTATTGACCCTGTTTACTTTTCATATTATTATTTAATCTAATTTAATGTTGGTTATTTTTTATTTTATTTACTACCCTCCATTTCTTCTTCTTCTGCCCCTTTTTCCCCTCTTCCTGTTTGATATCTGTAATTTCCTTGTTTATTTTTTGTCTGCACCCATTCCATAAGTTGGGAAAATTACTAAAAATAATTAAAAAATGTATCAGCACAGTACAGGGAAGGGCCCCAATGACTGGGTTTGCCTTGGGCCCCCATGTGACTAGATCCGCCCCTGTATATATGCACATATATATATATATTGTGAATTGGTCATGAAGAACCTCCATGGCAGCTGTCTGTAATTTGCTACGAGTTGCTGTATGTATTAGTTTATATTCTAGAGAATAAAGGACATAATTATACATGATTTAGTATTAACATTTCTGAGGCATTTTTTTCTTTGCTTCCCTAATTGTTATGACAAGATGCAGATAACTAGTGGGCTTAATGGGCCTGATCCATCTTGACAAATCATTTCCCAGCCTGTTTCCAGGCGCGTTGTGTTTATTTCAGTATCATTTATTCTGTCAAGAAAAGAAACTGTTTTCTTCAGAAAATTACAATAATAAAAAGATCCACCCCCAAAGCAGCATATGTGGATTAATAAATTGTCTAGTTTGACCAGTATCAGTTTTTGAAGTCATCTGTAAACATTTTGGTTTCTGCTGCACAAAGGATATTTTCAGTATGACTTCAGGGGGCTTGTGCAGGCAGCCTCAAGGGCAAAATGGGGGTATCGTAGATTTTGTTCATACACACTAGCAGTGGGGCAACAATGACTTTACAAATGATGAATTAGCTCATATTGTTAGCTCCTTTTGTAAGTAAGAATCAATCACACCATATTCTCAGCCCACTGTTGCATACAGAGGCTGTAGCATCTCCTGCAGTCTATCAATACAGGGTGTGGACAACATAACAGGACTGTCTGACAATGAAAAACTATGGATTCTTTCTCCTCCTAGAATCAAACAAAAATTACAGGGTGGAATAAAACGTGTCAGACTTTTCCAAAATGACTCAAGTGATCCTATGTAGTTTGATGTGAGAAATCATTTTGATTTGGAGGGATGCTGGTGAGGAGTAAGTGAAGAGCTTCATTAGTATCTAAGGTTATGATAAAAAAAAAAAAAAGCCTACAAAAATATCTTTACTGCTCTCTTCGTGTCTCCAAGGAAACACAGAGGATTTCTTTGTGAAGAGATGAGAAGGTAGAAAGTACACAATTCCAACACATGAATGTTGCACACAGAAAATAACTGCAGCTTATGTTCTACTTCATATTCTCCAAGGCCATGTTCAGGATTTCTGTCTCACAATATGACTTCAAGAAAGCCAACAAGCATATTATGAAACTTGATGTAGTTTGATTAAGGGGTCATATTTTTCAAGGGGAATGAGCTGTTTCAGATTGCTACTGGTGCTGCTTATAGGTGGACAGGGAGAGGTCCAAATACTGCAGACTTTTTGTCTCGTGGCATGTAGAATATACTAAATATAAAATTCTAAAAGCACAATATCCATCCATCCATTAACTATAATGCTGATCCTTTTTGGGGACCCAGCATATCCTGGCCTATCCCTATCATCTTGAGGTGTAATAATAAGGTATATGTGGTATACAGGTTACATTGATTCACTGTGAATAGGACTAAATAAAAAAAAAGCCTGACAGCTTTCTATCTCACAATTTAAATAATGTGCTCCTTAGAAATTTACCTTTATAAAATCACATGAACAAAAATCTACATATTCAGTCAAAGTGAAAGCAGATGCAATTTTCTGTTGACATCTTCCGTATTAGATTGCTGAGTATTGCTCCTAGCACAAGTATTTGATATGAATTCACCCCAAATCGAAGTGAAACACGTAACCAGTCTTTTTACCACTTTATGTTGACCTATGTCAATCCACTGCACATACAAAGGGGCCTCTCTCAAAAAGCTAACAAGACACCGTGGGTAAAAAAAAAAAAACTGTGTGCATTATGCACGCTGTTTGCTTTTTATAAGCAGACCGCTTGGCTTTTATCTTGTCACAGCAGACTGTGGCACAATCAGAGAGCAATACCTTTAGAAAGGGGCCTTGAAAGGACAAGCAACAATGACTGCCATTCAGTTCAACTTTACACCGTGCAAATGTTCGATGTTCCCCCACCATCAAAGACTGACATACTGTGTGTGTATAGAGTGCTTCAGACATGAGAGAAAATGGCAAAGCCACTTGCCCAGTATGCAAATCAAATTCTAGCAATTTAGTATTCCCTACTGCCTCTTGAGGGATTTTTTCCTAGATTAAAAAATAGAAAGAAAAACATGATTGTACCCTCCACACCTGATTTGCTGAAAACTTTAAAGTCCTAATCAAATCCTGCATCACCTGATGCAGCATCTCCAGCACGCTCCAAGTATTAATTCCTCTAATACAGAGGGATGGTGGAATATCATGGGAGGATATTGGAAAATAATTTCTTGCTTGGTTATTCATTGCAGAATTCATTAAAATCCAATTTTGCGAAATTGAAATAAAATCTGCCATTTGCTGTGATAGACTGGCATGCTACAGCAGCAAATATGAGGATGTGGGTGCAGGGTAATGGGGTGGGGGATGTGTTAATAAAAGAAGATTGAGAAGGGGAAAGATGGGAAGGACAACAGAAAAAAGAAAAGATAATGAAATGAAGAAAGACAATATGCTGCCTTCAGGCTTTCACCTTTTCTTAAGCAATGCCTGGAGAGGAAATTTATTTTGGCACAATGCATGTACAATAGACTTAAGACTAATTTAAAGGTAATCTTGTCACAATTAGTTCACTGTTGGATGTTACCTTTTCTCCATAACTCATAGCTTAGAGCAAAGCTGAAAGACGCTATAGTTTCTATTAGCCCTTAATGCTACTGCTTCCCCATATTAGCAACAGTAGGCACTTATAATTATAGAAGCAGCTGTACTGCATTAGCTTAACAACATGCTGCACCACATGTTCAAAATTAACGCAGGAGAGAACACAACATTACCTTGATAAAGTTGAAGCAGTTGTTTCATGCCAAAAATGTAAAGACTGACAATTAAATCCAAGAGGTTTTGAAAGTACCTGCTGCAGAGACAGACACTTCTGAGGCTATTGAATTAAGTTGGTCCTATGCTGAAAGTCATTTCTGCCGTTTTTGTTGACAAATGCATGTGAATATTGGTTGTTTATGGAAAACAGCTTGACCATTAGAAATTTATTCTTTCCAGCATCAAAATGCCAAGCAACCACATAGAATGCATAGTGGCCTCCAGAAGCACCTCTTCTGTGACACAACAGCTAATTTTATGAAAATTGAATTTGCTTTTTAGAAGATTAAAATGAATCTCATGACAGGGTGTCCAGATTGTTTATGTCACTGTTGTCAGGATGAAACTGCAATTACAACATGCATCAAAATGACAGACCAACCTTCAATTTGAACCAAGAGGCTGCAGCTCCATGCTAGTCAAACTCATCAGAAATAAACAATAAGAGCAGAGGAGAGAAAGTATGAAGCAAAAAACAAGTCAAATGATTAAAAATGGCTTTTTCAGTCACCCAGTATGCAAGAGCCAGTTTGCCTTATCTTTGATCTGTGATTATTTATTATTCCAATCTTTGTTTAAAGACATATGATGCTTTCTCAAGGTTTATATGACTTTTTATATGTTTTACATTTCTCCTCCAGGTGTAATAATACTTCTGTGCACAAGAAAAAAAGTCTTTAGCATTCATCCTCCTGTTTACAGCATCATAGGATGCCTAAACCAAAATAGATCAACAAGTGTTATGTCATGTTTATCTAGCATGATTGTCTCAAGCTGGCAAGCCAGTTGCAGATCACTGACTACAGAATGTATGTAGAGTTGTTGAAAACATGGTCATGAGCAGCGCTGAATGGACCAATTACCACATAGTGGACCTATCAGCAATTTAGAGCAGACAGGGTCCATGTTAGGAAGGGGTGCTTTGAAGTAGTCGGGGCTCCAATGGAGAATTGTAGATGGACTGATGATATTCACTCAGTGTAAACTAGAAGTTTTTTTTGAGCATTAGGAATATTTGAGTTCTTTAAAAAGAAAATACAAACAAAAACAATAACAAGACTGCAAGGTTCCAACTGCTTGTACCTGCAACATAGTGAATGTATCACTGCAGATTCTCCACCAATCAGCTTGTAAATCTCTTAGTCCATTTAATCTTTTCATTTGAGCAAGATCCCAAGATATTTTAACTCCCTCGCTTGAGGCAAAGCCCCAGTCCCAACATGAAGAAAGCAAAACACAGAATTTTAACAGAGAACTGCGGTCTCAGACTTGGGGGCTCTGATCTTTTTTCCTGCTGTCAGGCCACAAAATGCCCAAATGCCTGCAGGTTGGCAGCTTAAAAACCTAACCGAACCACATAATCTACAAAAAGACAAGAGTTTCAAACCTGGACACCATCCACCTCGCAGTTGCTACAGAATTGAAGACAAAGGGCCTCTCTCTGTCGTGGGGCACCAGAGCATTTTGCCTCTGAGCAAAGGTCCTGGTACCCTACATTCCTACACTACCCTCCACAATATCTCCAGAGGGACATGGTCTTTGTCCTTCTCCAGTCCACAAAACACGTGTAGACCTGTTGGGTAAACTCCCATGCTCCCTTGCAAAGCCCTGCAAGGATGAAGAGCTGGTCTGCTGTCCCATGGCCAGACATGAGCCCAGTTAGCAACAGTTAACACTGCTCTTTATCTTAATCTTTCATTACCAATGTGAGCCAGAGAGCATAATTCTGTTGGTAGGAGTTGTGATGCCCAGATGATAAGGTTACCAAACCAGATAAAGGAAGATACATGACAAATAGTGACACGTCAGTCTTGTCAAACCAGGGTTGTGAAGCATCCTGGACACAACCATAGACTGTAGAAAACATGGACGCCGTGATGCTGGGCTGAAATTGAAGCCGCCACAAAAACTGCTCCCCCTGGTGACTGGCTGCAGTATAGGTCAAATCTCCATCTCCTCCATTCATCTGGACAGGCCGTAGTGAAACTTCAAAAAATTATTACACCTCGTAGAAATATTTCTCCCACCCGTATGCTGTGGTGATATGAAGTATTATTGGGCTGCGTGTTTTCCAAGTCCTCTTTTTTCTGAAAAGTTTCTTTTTTATTAGTTATTAGGGTTTAAAAATAACCGCGGTTTACGGCAGCTTCACAATGATTGTGTACGGCGTATGCTGAGGAGTGTTGCGACCGTTTACGACAGCTGTGTCTGGATTATGGCCCAAATTCTCTACTGGCTGCACAATGGCGGCGCCCTGACGGGGGATATTTTGGCTTCAAATCCGTTACATGGTGGAAGGCGGAGCCACGCTATCCAGTTCTTATAATACATCCATGGACACAACTCAACAGCTTTAGCATACCAAACAAGCATTTGTTTTTCCCCATTGAATCTTTAATTCAGTACATGCCACAAAGAATGACGGCAGTTCTGAAGGTAAAAGGGAGTCCAGCCTGATACAACCCATGTGTATTTTAAAGTGTTCTAAGTGTCTACCAAGGTTCTAAACAAGCTCTATGCATTAAATGAAACAAACCCACCAATTAAATTGAGGCTCCAAAAGGTATCTTCAAATCTAGATCAAATTAAACTGCTTAAGCTTTCAAACTCCCCTGTTTATGTTATTAGCTGATAGCATGATTAGCTTTGCTAACCTGGTAGTTGTGCAGACTGACTGATATCTACTGTAGGAGGCTGGACAGTTTTTGTAGTCATCAGTTTGTTAAATTAGGACTATGCCTCATACCTGGAGTACACAAATATATTACCAAAAATCCGTCTTTGAGTCAATGTTTGTTGGTGCCAAGTTTGAAAATTGAAACTTCTGCTGTGCGACCTTCGGCTGGTTCACTGCACATGAGCAGTAAAACTGAAATCACTTTAGAATGTGAAATATATCTATAAATGACAACAGTAACGTCTGTCTTCATAGTTTTCAGGAGGAAGCCTTAAAGGGATAGTTCAGTATTTTTGAAGAGGGGTTGTATGAGCTCCATGTGGCCACTAAGTACATTAGATGCAATAGAAAGTTCTCTCTTCTCCCTCATTAAGTGACATTCTGTAAGAATCTGTTATGCAGACCCAGCCACAAACAGGGAAGTATCAAACCAAATACAAAGGGTATTTCCTTCACCAACAAGAACTCCCATCAAAAAAATAGCACCACAATTTAAGAGTATGCTACCTATGGATTTTTCAAGTGCCTTTGGGAAAAATAAAGTTTATCTGGAACTAGAAATACGTGGAAAACAAGGCATATGTGGCGTGAGTCGGTCAGTTCCATTTTTTTTTTTTTTGATGGTCTGTAGTGTCTCAAATACACTCAGTCAAGATATTGTGTAAGCTGTGTAAAGCAAATAATCCCTTGTAAGCAAAAACCCGAACCCTAAGGATGTCCAAAATGTGAATTCCAATTTGTAGATTTTTTCCAAGAAAGGGAAAAAGGTATATTCCAGTTTTTGCTCCATAATTCCAATAAAGGGAAAAGAGAAATAATCAAAATCATGATCCATATCCCCAAAGAAAGGAAAAAGTTATATACCCATTTTAAGTTCCAGGTCCCAAAAAATCAAAGTGCAGAAGAAGTCCAAGTATCACCAGTTAATTAAAACTCCAAAGAATATATATATATACATATATATATATATATATATATATATATATATATATATATATATATATATATATATATATAGATATATATATATATATATATATATATATATATATATATATATATATATATATATATTATATATACAAAAAATATATATGTATATATATGCCTTATATATATACACAAATATTTGAGGATTTAAAAACAATTACATTAACAAGTCTTCTTCAATGAACACACAGGAGGAAGACAGTGAGTGAAAAGGTTCAATCAAATCATCCTGTAGTAATGTATAATTTAGAGGTTTTGGGGTTTTTTGTGTGTTGATCCGGGCAGAGTGCTGGAGGTTGCTGTGGCGCATATGCTGGCATCTTGATAAGAGCCCCCTTTAAAGCAGAGTTTGATTCTGCATCTCCCGGTTAAGATCTCCAAACATGTTTGTAAATACAACCATCTGCCTGTAACACTTCTGTTTGTTGGCAACCTCATCTTGTGGAACCAATGTCTTAACTCGCAAAGTCGGTCCTTCTCCTCTTCCTGAAGAAGTTTCTTTTTCTTCCTCTTTACTAGCTGGGTCTTTCTCTGCTTTGCTTTTGTCTCTGCAATTTTCATGTTTAAGGTGAAACATCTCAGGGGCATAAATACTTCATCTTGAAAATGCAGTGAAAGTGGGGCTATGGTTACAAAAAGATGCCAGTTAAACACTGTCAATTTCAGTGGCGGCTGCTGGTCAGTCAGGGAGGGGTAGCTCTTTTTTTTTCTGGCCTACATCATAAATTCGTTTATTTATTTAAATGTAAATTCTGCCATGATTTGCAGCTTGCTAGCAGCTGGAGCTGCTACATGAGACTACTGTTTGACAGGCTGTGAGTGACAGGGGGAGAAGCTCTGCAGCTGCAGCTGCTCGCTGGTGAAAAATAATAGTGACAGGAGAGAATCTTCAAACACAACGCTAGTTGTTTTTAAGAAGGATAAAGTTGCTGGTGATCGATAAAGCCTCCGGATCAGTCCAGAACAACTGAATGTAAAACTTAGAAGATGCTCTGGTGAAGGTTATACTTCAAGAATGCTGATTGGCTCATTTCACCGTCAATCAAAAAGGGATTCGGCCTCAGACAGATCATCCAATCATCATGCAGAAGCCGAGCGTCCAGGCCAGCTCACTGCCTCATAGACCCCCAGAGACGCTGAGTGTCAGATGGGCGGGACAAATCCCAGGGTTTATCCAATGACCGTTTAGTTTCCACAGTGGAACAACCCACTCTACGCTTCCCCATCAAAGTCAGAAGACGCTCAGTGTCAGTGTTAAAGCGCTGAGATACTTCGGGGATGAATGAGAAGGAAGTCGTTCCAGTCACCTGTGATAAGTAGCTGATTCAGAACAAAAGATGAAGGTATTCTAGTGCATATTTAGTCAATGAAATGTACACACAGCAGTACATATCACCACTGTTTTGGGGACATTTTGGGGGAAACTGAGCTTCCCTTGCAGTCTTAGAGCAATCGCCACTGGTCAATTTGTCATCCTAAAAAGCTCGGTTAGCTCATTGAACTTGTAAAACTCAGTGCAGAAATGGGTGTTAAATCTTTTTTGTCTACAAGCATGCAAGGCAGGCTCTCTTGACCTTGCTTTAGCATGTTATCCACTCCTGTGCATTAAAACTCAGACATATAAGAAACATCATGCCCAAGAACAGTGCTGCAGGAAAGTTACCTCAGAATAGTCTTTTGCAGCTCCATACTGTCAGATCTCCCTATGTATGTTCTCTGGCATGTTGAGCTGTATTGTTCTCACTCAAACTGTTCACTTGGTGGGGTTCTGGTTTGGTGGAGTGGTTAGCAACCAGGGACATCCTAGTTAGTCCTTCTGCCAGCCCTTCTGCCAGCCCGGGTTCAAATCCAGCCTGTGGCCAGTTTGCAGACTGTCTTCCTCTACTCTATCTTGCCCCCCTTCACAAGCCTATCCATTGTCATTCTCTCCTGTCAATAAAGGCACAAAATGCCCATAAAATATATTTTTAAAAATTGTTTACTTGGGCACTTTGGGTAATACTCAATAGATTTCACACAGCAATAGCAAGATCTGTTTGAGTATCTGATGCCGTCCATTTTTTCTTCCAGCTCCATGCATCCATCCCACCATTAGCATCAAGAAATTGTTTAATTTTTGTTGTTAGCGAGACAAGGTCGAGGTAAACTTAACTGTCCCTTAAGGGAAATTTGTCTTGGGCGTTGTGCTATATTATTGCTTCACAGGACATAAAATATACTTAAACATAAAATAACATAACAATCACATAAAACACCGGAATCGACTTCTAAAACAGGACTAAACACAGGAAATACATTACCATGACAACCCTGGGACATACAGAGACATCAGACAATTGAAGTGCTAGAAAAAATATCAAGTGCTAAAGTGCTTGTGTTCATTGCATGTTGCCCTATTGCACCAAATTTTTTGCATTGTCCAAGAGCTTCACAGAAGCTGGAATGAATGATAATCTGAGACGATTTGTTTTGCTCTTTGGTATATGAAATCTTCTTCCTGAAGGGAGAAGTTCGTCTTCAGAGGACAGTGGGTGACTGAAGCAGTGTTGTAAAGTCCGCTTCCAAAGTATTATAAGCGACTTTGGGCTTGCTTTTCTGTGAAGTTGCTTATTAATATTGGTAGTAGTAGTGGGTCGCAGTTTTCTTGGGCTTGTTTCTAAAGTGTAGTTGCTTATTCGGGCTTGTTCCCAGCACTGTAATAAGTTGTCAAGCAGATAATTTCAATATGTTATTTAAATGTAGGATAGCTTGTCCTGCCTGTTACTTTGCCTGTTCCCTCTGCCCCCA
This sequence comes from Scarus forsteni, assembly GCA_036419115.1. Lineage (NCBI taxonomy): Eukaryota > Metazoa > Chordata > Actinopteri > Labriformes > Labridae > Scarus > Scarus forsteni. Next base: position 1,033,884 of record JAZDUH010000137.1, on the reverse strand, counting down.
GCCCCCGCCAGTGCCACCACACACTGTCAGACACACATACAGAGGAGACAGCAGCGTCTGTTCCCACCCACATCCTGCTTCTAATTGGTTCTGATCCTGATGACAATGACTGCTCGCCAATCAGAGCAGGCGTCAGAATGAACCGCAAGGCAGTCTCATTTCCTGTTATGGTAAACACACGTTGGAAGGTTTAAACGAAAAAGCGGAGTGCCGACCATGGAAGTTTTTTTTGATGTAGCAATGACAGGCCCTGGGACAAAGTGGGCGAAATACGGGAAGAAATACAGCAAAGACTGGGAGAAAGAGAGCAGGTTAAAAGAATGGATTCAACCTGTTGTGGGAGATGACTCCAAAGCCCTGTGCAGATTATGTAAATGCGAAATACATGCACACCACGCGGACCTGAAACAACATGCTAGCACTGAAAAACACAAGAAAAATGCGCCATTCTCCACAACGAGGCTGACAGACATTGGGTTTACGGTCTCCAGACAGAACGGGTCGAGGCAGAGATCTGTGCTGCAGGTAGCCACCTACATAGCTTGTCACATACACGGTACAATTTCCCAAAACAGCGCACAGTTCACCAATCTGTCCATTTGAATATACATTGGAAATCTATCCCCCAGTTTTTCTCTCCCCAGAACATGGGGGCGTGGGCTCCATAGAAAAGGTTGCTTGTTTTGGGCTTGTTTTTAAATACCTGGTTGGTTATTTGTCTCATGAGATCTGGCAACACTGGACTGGAGTCTGAGGAGATTTTTGTTGCTCATGCTGTAACTGACTGGTTATACAAATTCTCTATGGGCTCATAATGTTTCATACCAATTAGCTTCATTGCTGTTCTGTTATTAGCCATCCTGTTTTTTAGTTGTACTGTTACGTTGTCAAACCAAACAGCTATTCCATCACTGATTGAGCTCTCTAAGATAGCTTCGCATGATCATGCGTTCACACCATATAGCCGCAGTCGTCTCAGAAAATACAGACTCTGCTGCAGTTTGTGACTTAAATTGACAAAAGAAAGCAGACCAGAGCGAGGGCCGTGACACACCCTGGACATGCTGGCAGTCAATCACAACCACCCTCTCTAACCCGACATTTGTGTCTTTGGACGATAACAGTAAGAATGTGATGCACATGGACACGCACACCCAGGGGTCTGCCTGTCTCTAATATCAACAACCATCTTGCATTAAGAATAAACAGCGTCAACTACCAAAAAAATCATGTTAACCCTCTTTAAACATGGACAAAGCAGAATAATTAAATGAACTGACTTTGTGGGACTTTCATATATTATCAGACAGACTGGATCATGCTGAATGTACCGAAAGAGACATTTCAAGGGGATCTATTCATGGTTTACAGACACTCTTTCTCTCTTTTCCCTTTTGTTTTATAATTCACACAGAGATGTGCACACACACACTTCAGTCACCAGCAAGTGTCTTCCTCCGTCCAAACAAAGCGTCAGGGCGTCGAGGTCACCTCTCTTTTCTCTTTCTGAGGGCTCTATTTCTTTCATCGCCTCTCCTCCTAATCAAGGATGTAATTAGTGCTTCCCAGACAAGCGGTTTCTGCTCTGGCGGAAACAATGGGTAACTGTGATATGAATGGATGCTGCATGAATACACAACTCATCATGCATGCATAGGCAGAGAGGAGGGTCATAGTGACAGCAAATGGGAATATGAAGGAAAATAAGTGTATTAATGAACAGTGTATGTGTAGGAGGTATACAGTTTGCTTAATGCTGCATGTATTGTTCACCAGACAGATGATATCTGATTATTGTACCTGTTGGACTGCAGCAGGGGGAAGCCGACTATCCCCCATGGCCAGGTGTACTTCCTGGAGATGTGTCCTGCTGGTATATCGTTTCAAAAGCCCCTGGTGATGAGTGATATGAAAATTGTAGAGGCATGCGATTGTACAAAATAAAAGACGCAGGGTCTGTTAAGATGAAAAGATGCATCACAAAATGTATCAATCCTCGAGACAACCAGACTTTTGCAACTTTAGCAATAATGGCACCCCTCTTCAGTATTTTGTTGCACACCCTTTGGCACTGATGACAGCTTCCAAATGTTTCTTGTAGCCATCTATAAGCTTCTTGCCCTTCTCAGCTGGCATTTTCTTCCACTCTTCCTATGCAAATTGTTCAAGCTCTTGAACATTTGCAGGTTTCTTTCCCCAATGGCAGATTTCGGCCATACCAAAGATTTTCAATTGGATTGAGATCAGGACTCATTGCTGGCCATTTCAAAACAGGCCATTTTTCCTTTTCAACCATTCCTGCGTGATTTTAGATGTGTGCTTTGGGTCTTTGTCTTGCTGGAGGGCCCTGGATCTTAGACTCAAACCAAGTTCTTACACTGGATAGGACAATGTGCTCCTAAATTTCTTGATAATTCTCTGATTTCATGATTTCTGTGATACGGTCAAGGCCTCCAGTGCCTGATGCAGCAAAGGAACCCCAAAGCATCATGGAGCCTCCACCATGCTTAATTGTTGATAGGGTGTTCTTTTCCCTGTAGGCTCCAAGTGGTTGCAATTAAAACTGCCCATTCTAAATATGACTGCATGATCATAATAGCTGATGAAGTATAATTTACAAACCTTAAGATGTGAACATTACTTCTGCCAAGTTTAAGTCTGATAAAGTGATGTAGAGCAACGTTAGAGAGGTCACTCGGGTGTTTAGAATTTTGATTATATTTGTGTGATGATATGACAGGGACAGATCAGAGAACCACTGATTTCAAATGAAGCACACTTGCTATTTGTTTTTGTTTTTTCATAACATGATCAATATGCTTTCTACAGATGATCAACAAGTAGCAAGTCAAGTATTGTCAGAATCAAAATCAGAAACACTTTATTCATCTCGAATACATACTATAGTGGTAGAAAATATCAGATAATGTCTTTAAAACAGATAAGAGCAAATATTTAAATAAATAATGACATGAAAAAATAAAAGGAAGAGAAAATTCAAATCAGCAGATTAAAGGTGTAGTGTGTAGAAGTCAGCAGCATTCCACCATTGAAATAGGTGTACGATCATTCCCATAAAACTTTTGTTTTCTTTTTATTAAGTTAGAAGAAAGCTGTTTTATATTCATGTACCGCGGGTCTCCCCTTTGTGGAGGCTGACAACGATCTGCCATGTTGTCTACTGGTGGGTTTTGGTGACAAAGAGAGTGAAACGCGATTTTTGGAAACGAGTCTCTCCGCTGGTCCTGAAATCTACCTGGATGGCATGCGAAGAAGAAAAAGAGAAGAAGCAGGTATGACAAGAGAAGAAGACGGCGCAGTGTTTGTTGAAGAAGAAAAGATAGCTTGTTGTTTCTTATTACTGAAGGATCTAAATTGCCTTGTTCAGATCCTTTTTGGTTTTCACAGGCTCTCGTCACTTAGTGATGAGGTACTATAGTAAGAGATGGACTCATTCCAAAACATGAATGCTAGATATGCCACATTCTGCACAAAATGCCAAATTCTACACACTGCACCTTTAAGTCTGAGTGAAAGGAAATATTTATTTATTATTATATTATTAACAGGGGCTGCTCGGACTGGTTTACAGGTGCTGTAATTGGTCAGTACAGTGCTCCATGTTCTTAAACTGCTGACAAAACAATGGTTGGATGCCCCACTGGTCGGTCAATTCAAAGGAGCTGAGGAAAAGACATATTTTAGGCAGTTACTGGTAGAGTAAACATGGGGGGAGAGAAGTGCATAGAAGTCCTCTGACACATGAAGAAATGAAAAACACACTGAAGAGCATCTAAAAGGAAGAAAAATATAATATGGGCTATTAAGTGTTTTTGATGTTTTGATCAGAAAATAATACTAGTATGATTCTTTTTATATTATGATTTGATGTTTTATTATTTGTTAGAAAAATATCAAACATAATTTGATGTTTTGATTGTCTTTTATGAGAAGGGTAGGGTGGGTAGGCAAGGCCTCACTGATCTTGACTCATCTTTTGATTTATTAAAGGGACAGTTCAGTACTTTTGAAGTGGGGTTGTATGAGCTCCTTATGGCCACTAGGTACATTAAATGCAGTAGAAAGTTCTCTCCTCTCCCTCAGTAAGAGACAGTCTGTAAGAGTCTAATGTACTCTGTGGCCAGATGGAGCTCATACAACCCCACTTCAAAAATACTGAACTATCCCTTTAAGGTTAAGAAATCCCATATGGTAAAGTTTTGCATTCTGGGTTTGCATATCAGTGTTGAATTGATGTTAGTGTTTACATTTTATTTGTCCTTGTGCCCCACTTAGATATTTTAAAGACAGGAACAGTTTTTGACTGAGAATGGAGCATTGTTGTCATTGTACCAAGACTTAGACTGCATCTGTAATAGCTGCAATAATGAACACTGCAAAGGAAACCTGGATCTTAACTTCTCGCCGGCCCCCCCTCCCCACCACCACCTTTAGTCATTCCTCCCAGTATAAAAGCCTGCTCCCATTTTCCCTCAGTGAAGGCAGTATCAAGTGAGATTAAGTGACTTTGTAAGTCATCAAGGCCATGTCTTGTAATATTGATCTGGTATACAGGATGAAATAGGGTGATCATTGGAGAAGTAATTATAAAGGGCCTCGGCTCCTGTCTTCCCCCTCGCTGTTTATTGGCGCGCTCATTAAAAGACATTGGCAGACAGATGGGGCCTATCTCTCCATTTGCCAGTCGACCACACCGTAAAAGTCGGTGGGTCATGGCTCCCGGTAGTGCGATAAGCGGCATACGCCAAATTGGAGGAGGACTGATTACATCCCCGAGGAGATGTGTGATGAAGCTATCGGCTTCATTCGAGCCGTCTACCTTTATTTCACTGAGCACTCCATCTCCTTCTGCCAACCTCCATCACTGCTCGGTTTACTCTGCCTACACGGCGTCTGTGTTTGATGTTAGTGTTCATTCTGTCTTGCTCTGAAACTTTTTTTAATCATCTGTTGTCTTTTAACCGAGGGAGTCGATGTTATTAGTTGATTTGCATTGACTGAATTAGTCCCATTAACTCAACATGAAACTTTTACTTAGACCAAAGGTCTCTATCTTTCCACCAGAAGAGACTATTTTTCCTGGAGCTGCTAAACACATTTCACTGCTATCAGGCACAAACCTCCTTTATCCAAAATTGCTACTTAAAAAAAATTTTAAAAACACATTACAACTGAGTGAAAAAAAAATTAATGTCCTGATTAAAATTTTATTTTATAACTTTGATTTGTAAAAAAAAAAGTATATAAAAGCAACTTACTAACATAAACCTTGAACAGTCAGGTGGGATGGGGGTCTGAGGAGGACACTGACAGCTAACACATCATACAAAGCATATTGAAAAATAAAAAAAAAATCCACCTGATAGCTTTGTGTTAAAATACTTCCACTTAACAAATGATCAAAATCACGCTGACAACATTGTCTCTCCCAATTTCTCTCGTCTCTCATGAAGCTTTATTACCGTTATGCCTTTGTTTTTAAAAGTTGGATTCTTCTCTGGGTTAAAGCAGCAACTTTTGAAACGAAAGTAAAAGACTGCATTCAATAGTTGAATGGTGTTTATTATGTCTTTACGTTACATCAGAGAATATATCTAGGCTGCATTCAAATTTCACCTAAATTAGCTGAACAAAGTGACAACACCCGAAGGCTCACATTTTAGTGGAGATGAAGAAGTGGACCACCTTCAAGCACCTGCAGGTTAAGAGAGGCACATTTGATACATAGGTGGACAATATACAATAAAAATAAATAAATAGTTTAAAGTTTGTGTGTTGTGAGAGGTTTTCACAGAACCTAGACAGGGGATTAAGCTGGGATTTACAAACTTAACACTATCCTCGATGAATTTAGCTGCAATTTGGTTTCACGAATGTGGAGGCACATAATTTGCCACAGAGACTTTATCTGTGCAGCTAGGCAGGCTTAATCAATCCTGCTGTTCAATCTGCAGCACTCTCTTCTGAAACCAGCATGTTTCTTAAAGTTGAAATAATAGTAATGATTTTAAAAGGTACAGTAATAATAAAACATTTCTTTTAAAAATGCTTTTCAAAGAACTCAGGCACTCATTTAAATAAGGATAAAAGAGAAAAATAGGATTTAAACAAAAGGATACCCAAATCATGAGTAACAAGCAAATTATTGAGATATCCCATATTTTTATGTATTTTGTTTAGGTTTTCATCTCTAATTAATACAAATTAGTTTTATTTAGATTTTTAGACTTTCAGTCAAACTGCGATTACAATCTGAGTATTTGTGGGCTTCTGTAAGTATGATAAATGGTATACTAATCAATAACGTGCCCTTTCCTAGACAAGATGATAGCAGTAGATTACAAAAAATCAAGTGGACACACTATACAGAGCAGAACACTTGTTCATATTTCATCATAATTTATTAACATGATGTTTTTTAGTTCTCATTATGTTATCATTACTTATTACTAGTGCTGTCAGGCGATTAAAAAAATTAATCTAATTAATTACCAGATTTATAATTAATTAATCTAATTAACTGCAGTTTAATCTCATATCTGCTTAAAGTACCCAAATAAAGAATTTCAATTCTTGGATATTATATAATTGTAGTGCATGACTAATCAAATGAATACACTAAGAAGTGAAGATTTGTAAATCCACATTTTTATTGGTGACAGAATAAAACCAAAGTCAGGGCAACTTGTCCAGAAAATTCTAAGCTCAATCAGGCAACTCAAATTACACTTTAAGTGTGTTTCATAAATCAAATTCAAATAAGAAAAAGGTCGAGGACATCCAGCAAACCAATTAGGCCTGATGCATTGTTAAAGAATGTAGTACAAATATAGATAAATCTATTCAAAAATAAAATAAGACTAAATCTTAAATATGCCATTCCTGTTGTCACCTGGGCTTTGTTTGGTTTGACAAGAGACGCATGCCATGTACTGGTCCTCCTGCTGGCCAATATTAAAATGTTTGTGTGCTATGAGTAATCGCGATTAATTTTTTTAATGCATTAATTTGTGTGTAATTAATTAATCTAATTAATGCACTTAAGTGACAGCCCTACTTATTACTTAAAGCTAGGGTTGGCGATCTGATTTAGATACGCTTTTTGTAATACTGGTTAAAATGGTCTTTATGACCCAATGGTAATCAACTCATAATGTGTTCTTAAAACAGAGCAAAAAATATCCGCTATCTACAGCAGGAGTAAAACAGGGAAAACCCCAACCAATAATCTTGCAGGGATACCTTTTTTTTTACACCAATCAAATCCTGTCGCCATTCTGCGTGCCTGCTGCGCGTGCATTTTCCCAGCGTGCACAGACAGTGCGTGTAGCATGTAGCGTATAGGGAACAGACTCCGCTGGAGAATGCTTACCTTTCAAGTTTTGTCTTTGAAAATAAGGGAAGTCCGCTGTGAGCTGTCCCACAACACCAACCAAGCTCCAGTATCCCTCACATTTTAAGACAGGTGTACAAGAAATCTAAAATAAACTCTTTATTTTTCTAAGTTTGTTCCGCTGTTGGCTCTAATCTCGCGAGAACTGCCATCCATGCTACTGCAGGTGGCAGTTCTCGCCAGACTTCTTCTTCTTTGGTGGTTGGCATCCATCATTTTGGAGCATTACTGCCCCATTCAGGCTAGAGACGGAGCTCAGTTTGGAGAGGCAGAGGAATGCTTTTATTATTATATCGTCACACAGGAGATTTGCAGGAGAATACTGATACAGGAGAATGGGAGAAAAGAGGAGAAAATACGGAAAATACTGTAGTTTCATGGCCAAAACAGGAGATTTGACAGCTATGTGGAGAATGTCAGAGGAACTACCTATACCCCGATCAACATCGACTGTGAGTACGAACTAACTTTACATGTTTGTTTGGTGTTTTCTTCGTGCTGACTGAGACATGACTTGGTGTAGTGTAAAACAAACACATTGTGCTGAGGGTTTGGAGTTGAATCAGTCTTCTGAGAGAAAAATTGACATATGCAGCTTGTTGGAAGTCTTGGCTTGTATTCACTGAGGAGATGCTACTTTCAAATTCATGCTAGTTTTCCAAAATCGCCAACCCCAGCTTTAACAAATCTTTAAATTTTTGCCAAAGTTTTGGGTCTTTCAGGCATTTTTTGCCCCTGTTAACACTGTTAAAATAACAATTATCTTTAAATAAAAACACTTTCTGGATATTTTTCTCAGATTTTTAGTTTTATCCATGTTTATATTTTAACAAACAGCATGCATAAATATTCTGCAATTTATCAGAAAATGTGTAATATGATAAATGTATGATCTGCAAAGGTTTTAAACCTTTTAAAAACTGATTATATGATACATACATACATGTCAAATGCTTAAATTGGTCCAACTTTCAGGAGGTTCTTTTTAGTATAAAGTTTTACTCACCATTTATTCTCTGATCTTATCTGAAGAGTGCTTTTCCCACTTATCGGAACTTATTATGTTGAAATGCTGAGTCAGCATTTCAACATCTTGTTCTTCCTAAAATTTATTCTTCTTTTTCTTTTTCTTTTTCTTCTTCTTCTTCTTCTTCTTCTTCCTAATCCTTAAGATTTTGGCACCTTTCACAGGCTTCAAATTTGCACAGATTTTCACAGAGAAAAATTGACATATGCAGCTTGTTCGGGGGAAGTGCGCTTGTATTTTTCACAGCTTTAACAGTTATACTTTTTACAGTAAAAAATAATTTCTGCATGTATTTTTACATTAAAATCAATGGGACATTTCCGCAGCTCTGCTGAAAACTTCAGCAACTTTGAAGCTCCACAGGTTGGGCATGCTTCCACCCACAGACTTCATTCATGCTTTAAAAGCTGCACTGACTTCTCAGCTATTTTGACATATCTTTGCTTTTCAGCTTTTTGCTGGCTTCTACAGTTTTTTAAATATGAATTTTTGAGCAACACTAAGGTTTGAGGAAATCTGTGTGTGTTCAGCATGTCACGTGACTTCAGACTGAAGCCCTGAACAGCCGAGTGCTGCAGTTTGAAGCGCGTTTTTAACTCGTCACTGTGTTCACATTTTGAACAGTACAGATATGAGAATTATATTACACGTTTTAGCAGGTTCTTGGGATGCTCACGGTGAAATCCTTTTCCTGATATCTATTCCGGTTTAGAGCATGGTCAGTTTACCTGTGGACCTTAGCTCCAGTATCTATGAGACAAACAGGTGAAATACCGTGCTTTCCAAGGTACAGCAATTTAGCCCTGTGGTTGAAAGATTAGAGCAGCAGACTATGGAGCAAGAGGCCTGGGTTCAAATACAGGCTATGGCAGACATACTTTTCTTTCCATCTAGTACAGATTCTTCATTATAATAGCGTAATCATGCTTGTCTTTACACTCTCAACCTTACTTTGGACGTATTACACTGAGTGGCCACTTTATTAGGTACATCTACAAATATCAACACATTTAACCATGTTACAAAACAATCATTCATTTTCTGCTTTCTTTCACAACTGCAAACAGTTTTTCGTGCACTTTTCACTATCTGCTACAGTTTCTGAGATATGACTGTTGAGCAGCATCAACTTTTGCACATTTCTTTGAAGTTAGAGCATGGTCACGTGACCTGTGGACCTTAGCTCCAGTATCTATAATTTTCTGCAAACATTTTTATTTCACATTTCACACATTTGCAGCCCTGATTTACTGCTTACAACTAGTCATGTCACATTTTCAACTTTCTTTGCATCACTTTTAGCAATTTCATTTCACAGTTTCAGCAGTCACACTCAGCATTTCAACGCATTTCCTGCATGGAAATGCAAACTCTCTAGTTGATATTGTCCACCACTCTTTCTTGCTCCTTTATTGCAGTTGCTCTATTTCTTTTTTATGGAAATGATATGCTTGACTTTCTCTTAAGTTTCCATCTGAAGGTGTTTTTTTTCATTTGGAGGGAAGTACATGCATGCATATTCCCTGTTTTCGATGAATATGTCTGTCCATGTCGCAGTCTTTGATGAAAGCTGTCTACACGCAATTGTCTAACATAGTTACAGCTGGCTTGACCAAGCTGGTCTTTCTCAGCCTGGACTGGCCTTCATGAAACACATTAACCCAGCGTGCTCAGAAGGGACTTAGTCAAGCCTGGCTTTAGTTGGTCTTAATTCCATTTTGGTGAAATACCCATGTTTTGTGATTGATTGTTTATATCATGTCTCAGGTGTCTTTGAAGCAAGTATTGAAGTTGAATAAAAAAAAATGTCTACAGAGAATCAGATGCAACTTCTTCTCCCTCACTTTTTAAAACACTCTGATCTGAAGGAGCAGGAAGGCTTCAGGAGGCTATGACAATGAATTTTGTGTTGATTGGTTGCCAAAATGATGCCTAATGGGAGGAGTTACAGGCTGGGGAACAGAGTCTCAAAACAGTCAAGGTGTCTACCAGTGACGGGCAAAAACCAGACATGAAGGTGTACAGCTATGACATAGGAAACCAGAGGATGTACAAAAAAACAGCGTTCAAAGGACATTTTCTCAAAGAAGACAAGGCCCATTTCAGGGCGTGATGTTATTTTGCTCCCCAAGCCCCTCTTAAAAGCTATAAAAGCAAAGAAAATTGAATGTATGCAGAACATGGGCCTTTAAATGACAATAACCCAAACAGGTGGAAATAACATAGAAAACTAGAGAATTTGCATTTCCATGCAGGAAATGCGTTGAAATGCTGAGTGTGACTGCTGAAACTGTGAAATGAAATTGCAAAAAGTAATGCAAGGAAAGTTGAAAATGTGACATGACTCGTTGTAAGCAGTAAATCAGGGCTGCAAATGTGTGAAATGTGAAATAAAAATGTTTGCAGAAAATTATAGATACTGGAGCTAAGGTGTGCAGGTCACGTGACTAAGCTCTAACTTCAAAGAAAAGTGCAAAAGTTGATGCTGCTTCAACAGTCATATCTTAGAAACTGTAGCAGATAGTGAAAAGTGCACTAAAAACTGTTTGCAGTTGTGAAAGAAAGCAGAAAATGAATGACTGTTTTGTAACATGGTTAAATGTGTTGATATCTGTAGATGTACCTAATAAAGTGGCCACTCAGTGTAATACGTCCAAAGTAAGGCTGAGAGTGTAAAGACAAGTATGATTACTCTATTGTAATGAAGGATCTGTACTAGATGGAAAGAAAAGCCCATCTGTCTCAGCCGTGAGTCAAACCCAGGTCTCTTGCATCATAACCCGCTACTCTATCCTTTCAACCACAGGACTAAACATGCTGAATTATGGATAGCATGGTACTTATCCTGTTTGTCTCATAGAGCACTCTAATGAGGCTCGGTACTTCCGGGTAAACAAACGCTCGCTGTGCGAAAACCGTGATAGATATCAGAAAAGGGATTGCACTGTGAGCATCCCAAGAACATGCTGAAGCCATGGGTATAAGTTTTATGTCCATAAAGTAGAAAATATTGACATAGTGGCGAGTTAAAAATGGGCTCCAAAGTGAAGCACTCGACTGTCCTGAGGTAAAGAATTGCATTACCGCAGATGGAAGATTTTGCAGCATACCACAAAAGCTGAAGCTCACTGAGACAAAACGATGTCAGATTAAACTTTGAAGCGGATTTCACGTGTAAGAGGAGAAGTGTGTCCACGTTTTGATGCATAAATCATGTCTGTGGAGGACTTTTTAACGAAGTTATGACAAGATAATTCTGCTGAAGTTTTTGTCTGTGTGAAGGAGGGCTACGGTCTAATCTGTCATGTGATACGCTGCTACATCAGAGCAATCCTCAAAACTTAGTGTTGCTCAAAAATTCATATTTAAAAAACCGTAGACGCCAGCAAAAAGCTGAAGATATGTCAAAATGGCTGAGAAGTCAGTGCAGCTTTTAAAGCACAAATGAAGTCTGTGGGTGGAAGCATGCCCAACCTATGGAGCTTCAAAGTTGCTGAAGTTTTCAGCAGAGCTGCGGAAATGTCCCATTGACTTTAATGTAAAAATACATGCAGAAATTATTTTTTACTGTAAAAAGTCTAACTGTTAAACCAGTGAAAAATACAAGCGCACTTCTCCTGAACATGCTGCATATGTCAATTTTTTTACTGTGAAAATCTGTGCAAATTTGAAGCCTGTGAAAGGTGCCTAAATCTGAAGGAATAAGAAGAAGAAGAAAAAGAACAAAATGGAGTTTTTACTGACTCAGCCTTTCAACATAAATAGCAATTAAATGCAAACTGTTCATCTCAGTAGTTTCTCCAAGTCCTGGGAGCACTAAAAAAGGGTTAAAGAGCATGCAGCTCTGAGGGCGCAGGCAGTTGACCCCTTCTCCACACAGATGATTGAAAAAGGTAAGAAAAATTATCTATCTATCTATCTATCTATCTATCTATCTATCTATCTATCTATCTATCTATCTATCTATCTATCTATCTACATACATACATACATACATACATAACATATATATATATATGTATGTATGTATGTGTGTGTGTGTATATATATATATATATGTATATATATATATATATATATATATATATATATATATATATATATATATATATATATATATATATATATATATATATATATATATATATATATATATATATAGATATATATTTTAATATATATATATATCATGTGTGTACTTTTTTTTAAATGATCTGCTGAAGCTGGAGAATGATTCCAGTTTCTGGGGCTCCATGAACCTGTATTTTGAAAACCAAGAAATCACAACATGACAGGCAGAAAACACTGAGTCTGACTCCATCTGTACTGGAACAACTGGACTTGAATGTTGTTCTCAGTCAAAGGGCTGGTCTGTGATTTGTCGAGGCTCCTGAATCTGCAATTGTCTGTTATCCTTTTTTAATCACAAAATCCACAAATTCACAGGTTCAACCAATGAAAAGCTAATCTCTGTTTAGTCACTACCTAAACAGATTTACAAAATACATCCTAATTCAATTTATGATATGACACCTTTATAATAAACACAGTCAGTTTAACGCCTAAAAAATAGTTTTTTTCCCTAATCACATCAGTTCACTTGAATGGATGTAAGTTTTGTGTTTCTATTCATTTCTAAGACGCCCAGATAAGAGCATACTTGTGACACCAGAACTGTTTTGCAAGAAACAGGTTATGAGTCTATTTGATCTTCGCAGGGCTGCCAACTTTTCAAAAAACCTTGCAGGGTGACATTCACCACAAAATGCCTCATTTTGTGTGGGTTTAATCAGACTTTATAGCACTCAGGAGTAACAAAATGGTGGAAAGTGCAATCAACTTAGGTAAAAGGCAAAAAATAAAATTAAAGCAAATGCTATATTTTTGCTGTGTTGTCTGATACTTCCTCAAATGGCCTACATAGTGATATTTAAACCATAACTGTAGTTCTGTCATTGTTCCAGTACCAGTACCAGTCTTTGTCTCACCAAAAACACCAATCTGATCACCACTACAGCAGCTTTACAAGAATTAAAAGCTCAAAACAATATCTAAAACTAGATTAAAATGAATAACCAAACTAAATCAAACTATTCTTCAAAGATGTTTTTTTAGCCAAACTGTCAACAAAACAAAATGGGAATATATCACAAAACTTAAAAACACACAAACCTTTACATGATTAACCCATTAAAGCCTTTTGTATCATATTTATACATACTTTTGTGATACTTTTACCAAATCAGTATGACCAACAAATACCCCAAAAAACAGATATCAGATAAATCAGATAAATGGTAAAAAATCTCTTTAAGTGGATAACCAGTTAACAACAATGAATTCTATCAAATGAGATACAAAAATATATATATATATATATATATATATATATATATATATATATATATATATATATATATATATATATACTGTATATATATATATATATATATATACACACATATATACATACATACATATATATATACATGTATATATATATATATATATATATACACACACACACACATATATATATATATATATATGTGTGTGTGTATATATATATATATATATATATATATATATATATATATATATGTATGTGTATATATATATATATATATATATATATATATATATATATATATATATATACATATATATATATATATATATACATATATATATATATATAATAAAATTTTATTTTTGAGATTGAGATTGTTTTATTCTGTTGGATTTCAGCAGACATTGAAATGAACATTTCAAATCCAAAAAATTTTTTTGGCTATGCTTCCATGCTTTAAAGGGTTAACTTATGAAATGCAATTGAATATACCATTAGCCTAGTTTTAATTTCCTAGTAAATGAAACACATTGGTATCAATGTGTAGGCTACAAATCCACAAAACTATAACCTATCGAGTATAAATCTTGAAAATATATGTAGTGATTTTAATTGGAGGACGACAAGGAGTGAAAATTAACCATCAGAATGTATTTATAAACTGGATCTCCATACACTGAAGACATTTTTACCATATTTTTACCTTATTTACGCTCTGTCCACTAAAAACAGCCCTGAGACCAACTTATGGGCCTCCACCCACAGCTTGAGAACCACTGCGCTAGTCGATTGTATTTGAAGCTTGAACCTTCAGACATTGCTCTTATATCATGAAGAATAAGTGATCCAGGACACCTCAGGATGAATTTATCATTTAGGAAACTGTGAGTGAGTGAAAACAGCAGCTCAGGTGTACTGCTGAAGAATGTTGCATTTTGATTCATTGAAAGGTTGACCCATCATATCTTAAGTCTCTGTGTTCACTTAAAATGTGCGCATGAGCTATTAAGACACCGTTTGAGTTGTAAAATCACACCAAGTGTCCGACGATCTCTCACTGTCTGTACGCACACTGGCACAAAGAGGAGCGTGCGTACACGGTAAGTTAAAATTAAAGTCACACAACCATCCTATAAGTATGTTTGCACATTTCATAGTGGTTATATGATATTTCTTGGCGTTTTCTAGTGGGTATACGGTGCATACCTGCGTATCTTGTATACTACACCCCTGGACCCGACCCCTGCGTCCTTCCTGCCGTGAGTCTCACTGTCAATGTGTAAGAGTTGGCAGCCCTGTCATTGACTTTAGCACTGTTAACAGTGTTTTAACCCTATAAAGCCAATTGTATCATATTTGATACATACTTTTATAACACCTCTTTCTACTCAATCTGATCAACAAATTACAAAAAAAACATCTGAATACAATCAGACAAATGATAAAAATGGCCTCAAATGGATTATTAGTTGCCAAAAACACCTAATGTATCAAATGAGTTACGAAAAATCTATATGTTGAATTTTATAGACATTTTGATTTTTATGGATTTTAGCAGAAAGTGAAACAAACATTTCAGCTCCAAAAATTAGAATTTTCTGGCTATAATCTATGGTCTTGGGCCTTAAAGGGTTAAATATGTTCTCAATGAGTCTCTACTGGAACTGGTACACTGTGTCTTAAATACCTTCTGCTATCTCTGCAGAGACCCTGCTTACTTGCATGCCGACCCCTGTAAGCCAAAGCTAGTTTGCAGTTTGCTGTCATTGTAGTTAACTGATTTAATAAGCTTGTTTTTCTTTGTTTGATTAGATTATATGTCCTGATAACCATGTATCCTACTTTATGTGGGACTGAGCACTCCTTTAGAACCCTACCTCAACAACTACAAGCTCTCCCTTTAATGTTGAGAACACATTTGATGTGGTCTTGCTTGCCAATTGCTCAATATGATTTTATTCGGTCTGCAGCCAGACCATCTTGGAATTGTGTGCGACTTTGGTCTCACTTAGTCTACAGTCCTGGAAGAGAAAGAACAAACCAACTTACAGTGGCTCTGTAGTAACAGAGAGGAAGCAGAGCTAAGCAGCATCAAAGATGACAGAGGGACCCTCCCAGCTGCCCTCCTGTCAGACCCTGCAGCTTCTAAATAATGTAGCTGCACCACTGGCAGTGGCTGCAGTGCTGAGTGGGGTCCCATTCCTTAGCCAACCACGAAACCCCACACATTACGCCTCGGGCCACCTCAGGAAAAGCATCAATTAAGCAAGAATGAATTCTCATGGCTCTTTGTAGCCAAGCTTCAATACAGAAGTGTTTACCTTCATAGCAAAATATGGCCACGGGGCATGAAGCCACATGCAGTTATGGGGTGATGAGGTGGAGGTGGTCAGCGCAGGAGGATGCCATGACTGGATTTAAAGAGGTGGATGAAAAACAGTAACAGTCGGAAAAAAATATGGTTAATGAGCAACATAACAGAATATGAAAAAAAATAAGTGTATAAAGAAGTATAATTGATTATCACAGTATGCTGACAAAAAATGATTGTTAGTTTGGAAATATTTGTTTGTTTGCATGAGAAACTTTGGACTCTCTAATTAAATAAAACAATGACAACCTATTTCGTGCCAAGGGCCAATTAGCCACCAGAGTCAGTTGTTATTTGAGTTCACATTCCACTCAGGAGAGTTCATCTGCAGAGCTGTGTGCTGCTGTTTATCGCTTTTTTTACAGTGCTTAACTTCAGGTAACAAGAAATGCCACACAGTTATTTCCTATGGTGATGTTTTTTCCTAAGAAGTAAATGTAACTCATGCCATACCCTGTAGAGTAAGGTGTTATGGAACATGGGTTCGAGATCATAGAGATCATAGACAGATGAATGCTGATAGTCTGTTGTGAAGCAACATGTCTAAAATGGTCTGCATGCAATGGTGTCTTAATATTTAGCAAAGCCTGTCTTATTCTCCTTATAATTCAGAAAAAGTATATTTGACCTCAGGTGAAGACTGGGATGTGCTGGATGCAGTCCCATGATCTTTAAACTAATTTCATGATATTAAAATAAAAATTGTGTTTTTCTTAAATAGATTAAGCTTATCATGAATGACAGCCTTAAGACATGCTCGAGCTACCTACTACTCCTCACCAACTGAAGAAAACAAAAACAACCCTAGATACTGTACCTTTTCAGCACTGTTGCCAGGCTGACACAGAGTCAGAGCTCTATTGAGCCTGTGATCCTCGAGCCCTCAGCTGTGAGGACTTTATGAGCTTTTTTATTGATAAAATTCTGAAAATTAGAGATAAAATTAGCAACTTCTTGTCTTCACCTGAACCTTCCTTACCATTAAATGTAGTCAAACTTGAGTTAGACTGTTTCTCTACAATTAGCCTGTAGGAGCTAAATTCTCTTGTCTCCTCCTCTAAACCATCAACCTGCCTTTTAGACCCAATCCCAACTAAGCTGTTCAAGGAGGTCTTTCCCCTAGTTTGTCCATCCTTGATGGAGACAATAAATATATCTCTATCAACAGGCTACATGCCTCAGTATTTCAAAGTAGCAGTGATCAAACCTCTCCTTAAAAACCTAACCTCAATTCAGGAACATTAGCTAGTTACAGGCCTATATAAGACCTTCTATTCACTCCAAAGATCCTGGAGAAAGTAGTGGCTGATCAGCTATGTGACTTCCTTCAAGACAACAACCTGCTTGAGGACTTTCAGTCAGGATTTAGAGCTCATCATAGCACAGAGACTGCTCTAGTTAAACCAGCTTCAGATGGACTTCTCTCTGTACTTGTTTTGTTAGATCTTAGTGCTGCTTTCGACATCATTGATCATGATGTTCTTATACAGAGATTAGAGATGTTACTTGGGATTACAGGGACTGCCCTAAATTGGTTTAAGTCCTACTTATCTGATAGATATCAGTTTGAACATGTAAACAACAAGTCCTCTGTGTACATTAAGTTAAGTTATGCAGCTCCTCAAAGCTTTGTGCTAGATCCAGTTCTTATATATATATATATATATATATATATATATATATATATATATATATATATATATATATATATATATATATATATATATATATATATATATATATATATATATATATATATATATATATATATATATATATATATATATATATATATATATATATATATGTATGTATGTATATATATAGATATATAGATATATATATGTGTGTGTGTGTGTGTATCTTTATGTGTATATATGTATCTATGCATATATGTGTATCCATAAAATATATGGAAAGAGTTTTATGCTCCACTGTAAAGTGTCTTGAGATAACATTTGTTACGAATTGGCGCTATACAAATAAAGATTGATTGATTGATCATGGTATTTGTGCAAAGTTTGTAGAAAATTCCTTAAAGGGAATGTGAGGAGTTTCTAAGTAATTACAAAAAAGTCTCACTTTTAGATATATTCTGATTGAAATACACACTTAAAGATGAGTTTTACAGCATCAAAATAGGTTATTTATAAATGCTATTCCTTAGCCTTCTGGTCAGGTCGGACAGGACTGGACTGGCCTGGATACTCACTTTCGGGCAGTGTTGGTAATAACGGCATTAGAGCATAACGGCGTTACTAACGGGGTTATTTTTTTCAGTAACGGGTAATCTAATAAATTACTTTTTCATGCGTTACAACGCCGTTACCATTACTAACAGGGAAATGTGGCGCGTTACTTTGCACCGATGTCAAGCAGCTGTTATCCGACCAGCCTCACCCTCAAATTCCACAGCACACAGAAGCGCCGCGCCAAGGTCTTACCCTGACAGACAAGCCCCACTGAAAGGGCGCACCGAGCAGTGCTGCGGCGTGCAGTCCCATAGGGGGAGGGCTGATCCCCGGAGAGCCACAGGCTCTCATGATGAGCACAGCAATGTCACACGCTCATAAAACATGTTATACACTGAGAAAAGAAATAAACAACACCTCACTTCGCTTCTCTAAGGTCCCTTTGCTGGTCCCAACCACACAGCTTCATGATTTATTTAACTTCTATCCGCCTATATCCCTGTAGAAAAGATGTTTTTGTCATGTATACAATGTTATGTATTTCCGTACCTCTATGGTTCACTTCTTCTATTGTGTCGTGTTGCCTCTGGGACCCTCTGACCCACTGCTGACCTGATGCTCGTGCCTCTGGTTTTTACATAATGACAAACAACTGAGGAAATTTACATTTGAGAGTCCGTGCATTCTGTTTTATTTTGAAACTTCCGGATACTCCACATATTGACTTCCTGTCTAGTGCTTTCTTAACGACAGTGAATTTACGAGGTTTGGACGCGGCCGCACTAAAAATAGATCTGAAGCGAATCTCCAGCACCTTGGCGTGCGCTGGCTCTCGCTAACACAGCGCGTTGGAGAAGCTTACTGCAGAGCACTTCGCTCCCATTCTAGTCTATCAGGCAAATTCCCCTGCACGCGCTGTTGGAGAACTGATGATGTCAGAGCTGCTGCAGCAGGTAACATCAAGGAAGGACTCAGAGACAGAGACACACAGTTCAAGCAGCAAAAGCTTTTTTAAAAAAGTAACTCATCAATTACTTTACCTGGTAACTAATTACATTTATGAAGGAGTAATTCCGTTAGTAATTCAGTTACTTTTTTGGGAAAGTAACTAGTAACTATAACTAATTACTTTTTTGAAGTAATATGCCCAACACTGATTTCGGGAGCAAGACAATTAAACCTAGAGCAAATTTACATTATTCGGACACGTCTTAGAGCACTGGGCTGTAAGTAGTGATATATAGCCGGCTACAAAACTACGATAAAAAGTTTTCCAAAAACTGCTTGTTGTCACACATCAAAAACTACCGCTATGGAACTAGAAAGAGATACATTACCTCGTCGCTTTGTATCCTGTAAGTTGTTGAAAAAAGAAGTTATAAAGCAATGCTGAGTTCTGAGGAAGGTCTGAGCTGAATTTTTATTAGCATCACAACACACACACGCTTTGGCTAGTGGTGCGTTCAAGTTGTAGTCAGAAGTAGGAATTTCCAGGTTCCAAGTAGGAAACTACAACTGGAACGTCCCCCAAAGTCAGAATTTCCTACTGGGAACTCGGTGAAACCTCGCCACCCCCGAGTTGACAATCGAAGATGGATGCCCCCAGTGTGAACAGTGATTTAGCTCCTGTAATAATCAATTTATTTGCACTTCTGACTAGGTTGTGTCGCTCTAGTTCAGCTGTATACATGGTATTGCTAGACTTATATTTACAAAAATGCTGCCATAGTGATAATCACATTCTTCATACAACAACACAGGGCATGCTAACAACTAGGGATGTGCGCGACTAGTCGTTTAATCGTTTAACCGCCTACTTATTTATTAATCGTTTAGTATTTTACTAGTCGGTTAAACGCTACATTAAGCATCATGCATCTTGTTCTTCACGCCCCTGCTGTCAAGTCTCCCGTTTTGGCCGGGAAACTACCGTATTTTACCCCTCTTTCCCGCCATCCTCCCGTATTAATATTTTCCCGTAATTCTCCTGTATTAAAAAAAAAACATTCCTCTGCCTCTGCTAATAACTGAACACTGTCACTCGTCTGGCGAGGAATGCCACCTGCAGTAGCCTGCATGTTTGTTTTCCTCCTCTTTTACTACCAAAGAGGCTGAAGGACAAGATGGCTCACTACGTCTATCTTTCTTAACACCGGGGTGCATCGGTTCTATAGCGGATTTAGCGGATTTATAGCCGAGTGAGCATCTGTCAAACATGCGATCTTTGGGGTGAAGACGGGGCCGCTCGCGCGGACACACGGAGAGAGCTGAAGTGAGCGTCCTGAGGAGTAACGAGGAAACAAACGCTAATATGAATGATAGCACAAAAGATACGGTTCTTAAGCCGGCTGCCCCAGTGTGAGAATGTGTTGGTTTTAAACAGGATGAACAAGGTGTGAGCTCATGAACACCTACGAGCTGATATGTCGCATTTGTTTGAAAGTAGTGGCGACGAAGATGTGCAGGTGCAGCGGAGCCTTTGTCCTGACAGTCAACACTTACTGAGGTGTTTGGTCGGCAAAGAACATATAGATAAAAGCCCAAAATGAAGCGCTCACAGACAGTGTCGTTCGCTACATTGCAAAAGAAGTGCAGCCCTTCAATACGGCTGAAAAGCCAGCAGTTACAAACGTTTGACAGATAGTACGAATTGACTGGGAGAAAGTACATGTCACAATTCCTGAACTGTATAAACTCCATTTTATTTAGGCCAGAGTTTTTATTGCTGTGTGAGTTTTGTTTTTTCTTTAGGGAAATTCTATTCTAGGATATTATGTTGTATGTTTGGAATTGTCATGCTGCTGCATCTAAGTTTCATACCAAAGCAGTATTTATAATAAATGCCATGCATTGCATTGGCAAACGTATCAGAAATGTATTTCTCTTTAAATTGTTCAACTTTATTCAGTCAGTTGTTGTTACATCAATAGAATTTAAATTAACAGTTTGTCCTGAATGTTTGGGCTAAAATAGTTCCTAAATACACATTTGCATGTTAAACTTTTAACTTAATATGTGTATTAAATTGTGAGTTTTCTTGCTTATAGACTAGTCGACTAGTCGCAAATAAAATTCGAGACTAGTCGGCGGGGAAATTAGTCGAAATTCCCATCCCTACTAACAACAGCTAACAATAACCTGGTAGATCGGCATGCTTTTTTCCGACTTCAACTGGAACGCCGATAAGTTGGACATGATGTCACTCCCAGTTCCGAGGTTACTGGAACGCAGCATTACGACAGCTGCCGCGCGTGCTCATGGGTAGCAGAGTCTTAATGTCGCCGGAAACAGATTCTCCTCACAGTCCATTTAAGTATTCGGTGTGATTATCCGACCATCACATGTTTGTCTGCTGGCTCCCTTTCTCTGAATTTGTGTTTTTGGTAATAGCATAAATAAAATATTCCAGTAGGTGGTCCACCTGCTACTTGAGTGTTTTATATATCCAGAAAGGTAGGATTTATTTGATTAGGAAATCATCAGTTATTAGTATTCTATTTCAGAGTTGGAGTAAAAAGAGCAATAACTAGTCACAAAAGAGCCTAATGAAGCAGGCTTTCAGGTTCTGCCTGCAGCCAGTCTGCGTTGGAAATAGCTGCATAGGCGTCTGATGGACCGTTGCTCAAGTCTGGAATTAAGAATCTTTCATTAAACATCTCATGATTACACCCACCTACTAAATAATCTGGTTGGCCTGTAATAAATGTGATTGCCAATCACCTGTCAGATATGCTCCTCAAAGGTTCTTCCCTCCCCAAACCCTTTCTACAGGCTCTTTCCCTGATGCACTAGTGCAGTGGTTCCCAAACTGGGGTACGTGTACCCCCAGGGGTACGCGAAGTGATGTAGGGGGTACGTGAAAAACTTTCAGGTCTAAACAGTTGTTTCAGTAGTTCAGGCTCAAACTGATAAATGTTTGTTTTGTGAGCTTTGATAAAGGCCTGAAGTGTTGGCAGAGAGGTTGAGGCATCTTGGAGAGGGAAATCTGTCCTAAATTATCTAAGATTCTTAAAATAACATACAGTAAGTTCAGTCAGACAGCCTTTTAATTAAATCTTTAAGTTCATTAATGAAAATGTTTCCGAAATGTACATTTCTTTTTCAAAAGTGGACTGGTGTTGCCCACTGACATTGCTGGTAAATCAATCTATTTAGTTAAAAATAACTCACTTTAATGGGTTTTATTTGTATGTTATGAATGTAAAATGTGGGAGGTCGGAGTGTGGCAGGCTTAAATATTTATTTTTCTCGGTGTTATAAGTGCATGAGAGTTGGGGGTACATGGCTGGAGGTCAAGTGTCGGAAGGGGTACAGGCTGTGAAAAGTTTGGGAACCACTGCACTAGTGGAATATATTGAGCAGTCCATCTGGTGTGCCAGGTTACTGCAACATAAGAGTATCAAGAAAAAAACAACAATGATGCACAAGAGCCATTTGAGCTTTCATGGTTAGCTTTTTACATTAAAAGATTTAGACAGCATGTGATTTGTTTTCGAGAAGTCCCCTTTTGGGTGTTTAAATGTAAGCAAGCCGCTTTGTTTCCACTGAATTCATTTAATGAAATGAAACATAAGCTTACAGAAGATAAAATGCAGCTGGCAACCAGCAAGAAGTGTAAATTTATGATAAGCTCTGCTTTATCTTATATCCATGATCAGGATAAAGATTCTTCCTCTGTTAAGCCAATTATTTCACATTTCACAGTAAGAGAATAATCCTGATCCTCTTGTTGGTGTGAGGTTTCCTAATCTATATTCTGCTCATCCAAACATGTTTATCATCAGCTGAGGAGAAACTGGCAGGTTGGAAGTGTCATCCTGACATTTCTGAACTGTTGTTAATATTGATTCTTTCAAATATTGCATGAACTAGGTGATTTTTTTGGTCTTATTAAAAGTCACTTTCTATTAATAGACGCCGTTAGCTGTAAACAAACATTCATGAAAAATCCTCGCCCTCTCAGACGTGTGTCCATTAAAACTTGACCTCTGTTCCGGCTGAGCTGGGTGGATGTATGGGTCAACCAAATGAATGACAAAAATCAACAAAAAGAAATGTTTTCAAAGTAATTGAAGGGTCAGAAAGGGGAAGTCATTATCCGTGCTCTTTAAGAGAATATAATTGGGTCAGTCGTGGACACACTGGTGGTTGAGTTAGAAATGAGTTTTACCTTTCCTGTAAGGTGGATGAAGAGTGGGCTGCAGATTGAGAAAATTACAAAAAATGTATCATACACAACAAAGAATGGCAATAAAGCTTTCCAGACAGCGTGATTGGGAGCAGAGAGCAAAGTTCTAACAAACAAACGTACAGCTTGAACAAGTGAAAACTTCTGACAAATTAAATGAAAGATCTGTATGCTCTAAAAGACATCCCACCTTCATTCTGTGAGGTCACTGATGGCTGGTTAAGTGAGTAAAGGAAACCGGAAAAAGAAAGTGCTGTAAATAAAATGTAAACACTACTCTGTCATTAGTTTCACCATTCCTTTAGCTCCATGCCATTATCATTACAGTCCCTGAAATGAACTTTAGATTAACAAAATTAAATACATGGAAGTTCCTGCGAGCAGCACTCATCTATTAATATGACCATGACAAACGTCCAGGAATGACCTGCTGCTGTGGACCCGCTCGACTACATTTGCTCTAACCTGTTTTAACCATCAACAGAAATATCATTGTTTAATTTAAATCATTCATTAAGACCAGTTTAAACCAATTAAATGACTGTTCATCTAGATGCTGTTATATTAACCAACATCAGTCCTGTCCAGATTATATTCAGTATAGATATTCATTTTTATCATGACTGTCCATTGTTGTATTGATTATACATCCACAGTTACTTTCTTTCACACCACATGACATGAGGTTCCTCCTGAAAATGACATGCCACATCTCAAGGGGCTTCCTTTAATAAATTCATATTCAATAAGACAAATATGACACTATACGAATTAAGATTGATTGATTGATTGATTGATTGATTTTGCCTGCTGTTAATGTTGATGACTATGAAAGAAAAGTGTGGTTCTGGGAAAAATCTAATTTAAATGCAATGTTGGATGAAAGGTTTGTTATTCGATGGCGTATCCAGAACATGAGCAATGATCAGCAGGAGTGCATTAACGTCTACTGCTCTTATCAGGAAATAATTATGCACGATTAACCATTGGACTAATATTCCTTGTTAACTAGTTCACATTACAATAAGCCATGTCGTATTAAATTTGACGAGTTATTAAATTCTACCTTTTGAAAATATATAGGGGGGTCAGCACGGTCATGCACGAGCCTCACAGCAGGATTGCCAATTCTTCTCTTTTTGTCAACCGGGGTATTTTTGTAGAGTTTGTATGGTCACCCTGTGTCTGAGTGAGCTTTCTCTGGGCACTCCAGTTTCCACTCCACCAAAAGCCTGCTTATTAGGCTAATTGGTGACTCAGTGCTGCCCATGGTTATAAGTGTGAGTATGAATAGTTGTCAGTCTCTCTATGTGGCCCTGTGATCAGCTGGTGACTGGCTCAGGGTGTGCCCCACCTCTCACCCAATGTCACACAACCCCTAAAGGGTTTAAGCAGATAGACGATGGATAGACGGATAGATAGATAGATTAATATAGATCTGATCCCAGTATACCATGTTTTACTGAATATAATCAATAATGACTCATTATTTATTACATTATGTCACAGTAATACCTGTTGCAGAGGTAAATCTTGCTCCAGGTTTGTCTCACAACATTTGTCATGCAGTTGGCCCACAGTTCAGTCCATAAGACTTCACAGATGCATAATTCTTTTCATGGCTAATTTAAACAAGCATGTCCAGATCATAATATCTGACATACACCTGAAAGAAAATGTTGGCCTCTTCTCTTCAAGCTGTGTCAAATCAACACTCAGCTGTGTAATAGCTCAAGCAAAAAACATTTTAAAATTGACATTGACAATACCTGCCCCCACACTTCCACAAAAACACAAAGGCAGCTGAATGATTGCATATTCACACTGATTAGCAGATAAATCAGCAAACACACCCTGTAAACAAAGACGCCTCCTCTCTCACAGGATGCTCTCTTTGTCTGATGTGAGTAGACTGGTGGACAGAGCTGGGTAATAGCAGGGTAGTGGATGGCTGGTGGCAGACGTAGTGCTTGAGAAAAGGCCCCGCTTTGGTATGGAAATGCTGACTGCAGAGGGCAGATATGATAAAATATCAGACTTTCACATGGAATGCCAGGGGCTGTTTGGACATCTGCTGTGTGCTTTGCAGCTTTCTGGCCTTCCTGAAACACTTGGGAAATCAACATGCACACATTCTTTCAGGCAACATAAGCATGGCTCTGTTGTCGGCCCACTCAGTCTATATTTAAAGGAGAAGTTCACCCAAAATGGCAACTGGCGATCTATTAAACATCCAAGATTCATTTTGTTCTGGCTCCTGCTGATGACTGGCCAATTACAGCTGATTGGATGTCATGTAGAGTCATCATGTTGTCTTCAGCATGGACTGTAAACATCAGGTGTCAGCCCATTTTAGATTTAAAGACAGATGTTTTCCCCCCTGCACTGACATTCAACAATCATACAGGCTGGAATCCATCAGTCAAGAGGCAGACAGACCTGCTTCTCCGCTGACAGCAGCCTTAATAGACCAGGATGCAATGCAGCATCCACAAGACAAGTTGATGTTGCTGCTCTCACTATCCATACAGCTCTCTTTCAATCCTCCTACACGAATAACCCACAGCTGATCAGGGATGCAGAACAGCCACATGCACAATGTGGACAAAAGGCATCTGAGGACAGCTGAACATGCTGATCTTTCATCCATTGTTTTTACTTTAGGTGAGTTTAAGAGGTAGGATTAAAATAAAGAGGCAGGAATGATTACTTAATGGACATAAATCACTGCTTAACATTTGTCCAGGCCCAGGACTGACAATCGTCCTCTTGATAAGATATCACAATAGAGATTCCAAAAAATGTCAACCACTCAGACTTGTTTGATGTCTAAAGTGAAGCAAAACTTTCAAATTTTTTATAAAATCACCACAGAAGTAAGATTTTTTCTGTTTTCTTTTTTTTTTTTTTGGCAACACGGCGAGTGCTACGCGGTCTATGGAGTTAAAATGGGTGTCTTCAGGATGGAAGAACAGGAAGTTAAAGGCAAGACCACACATGAGGTGTATCGTAAAATACCAAATAACAGCTGTTCCAATCACTGAGCAGACCAGGCGTTTATTTGGGACAGGCGTTTAATTCCTTTCCCACAAAAATCTTGCTTCGCAAAAAATGAAAAAATATGGTAAATGTACTCAGATCATTTATTTACACCATATGCACTTCTTCTTTCAACTCAGCTCTCTCTAAACACTCTTATTCCCGGTAAGGAACTACTGGTAGTTAAGTCAAGGTCGTACTTCTTTTATTTCGCAGCACCGAGGCAGTGATCAGCAGCAATGTACCGTTAACTGACGAGACTGGCCTCCTGACATGTCCGGCCTCCTGACGTTAATTAATGGCAAATAACATGTTCAGCAGTGGCAACATCTTCTCCTTTGGATTTGTAAAGTCCTAGTGTGTAAGATTCCGGCTTTCTGTGGTCTCGTGGCCTCTGTGGTCGTTGAGTGTAACTGCACTGTCGTGAAACAGAGCGCCGCACTAACATACATTTTGTTGACATACAGAGGGAGGAGAAGCAAGCCGACAAGATGTCCCGAGAGGCAAATAAACCATGCAGACTTTTAAGTACAGTCTGATCATGTTTGCTTTTCAAGCGTGAACTGTCAGTTGTGAGCTCAGCGTTCACATGTGGGTTCTGTAAACTTCGACCGCTTGCAGGCTGCGCTGAATAAAATACACCTGCCGTTTATTTGGAACGGGTGTCTATTTGTCAAAATGTACTGCTTCATCCGGCATTTGTTTGGGACCAAGCGATTAATTGGAACCCGGCTTTTACTTGGTATTTTTATGGTATATTATTTCCTAAAGCAAAGTGTTTGTCTGTTGTAAGTAAAACTAAAATCTAGTGAAAAAAAACACAGAGAACTCCACTGATGATGTTGACACTGCAGCAGGTAACAACAGGGCGGGAAAGAGAGATGGAGCCACACAGATCAAGCACTAAAAGCTTTTTCAAAAAAGTAATGCATCAAATACTTTACATGCTAATTACTAATTACTAATTCTATTAGTAATTCAATTAATTTTTTTGGGAAAGTAACTAGTAACTAAAACAAATTACTTTTTTGAAGTAAAGTGCCCAACACTGGTTGTAGCTGTATAAACAAAAAATATTTATTTACCATGGTGTATCCATTTGTGCACACACTGTATTTTCTTTTCTTACATCACAGTAAATGTCTCCTACAAATTGTGTCAATGGCAAACCTTCATTTTGAAGAAGAAGTATCAAGAATTGGACTGTATTTAGCACATTAACGCCACTCAGATGTCTGAAATCTAAATGTATCAAAGAAACAAAATTTCAAACATAAATAAAGTGAACCATCTGAACATGTACTTGCATGCATCAAACTAAGTGTTGACTTTTCAGCATGATACCATTGATGCGCTCCATTAACCTCTAAACTAGGACTTGAGAAGAGGGATTTAGGTCACATCCCACAGTTACAAGAAGGTTAAGTTTGCTAACCTGAAGATCATTGGACTTCCCAGTAGGTAATTCCCAGTTTGCAACTCGAAGAATCCAACATATAAGATCAAGGGGAACCCAGCACATCTGCCTGTCATTCAGTTATTTTGATCCTGTTGTGGCTCAAACTCGTGGAGCTGGCAGGCCGAGTTAGACCAGAACCATGACCCTAGATGGTCTTTCCTGAGAGTTCAGCAAAGAAATCCTTACTTCAATTTTTATGACTTAAACAACAAGTTGTACACATGATTTTTATTAAACAATCAGAGACCAATCAAAAACACATGTTTTAAAAGTCCATCTTTATGGAAACCATTGGTGGACATGCATGCACACATTTGACTTTATTCTACCTCCTACCTCTTAGAAATAACATATAACTTTTCTTTTTCTTGAGATCTCAAGAAATTTTATCATAATGTAATTCATCAACTCTGTAAATTCCAGACGCTGTGCTAAAGATGTCAAGATTTCAAGAAAACAAGCAAAGGTCTCACCACAACAACTCACAGTTCATTTAGTATATGGATGTATGTCTCCCCGGAGCTTTCATATATAATAGATGTTTGCCACACAGCATACGGTTGCAGCCACTGCAAACAGCACTGCTTCTGGACCAACCATTGAGAAAAAATTGTCTTTATAAATACATAAAAGGTTAACAGTTAAGCATTTAAGAAAGTGTGCAAAATGGAATAAGCAGCAAAGAAAAATCATTTACCAGTTCAACTGAATTTCACTAATGAACACATCAAGTCTTATTTGCTTAATCTATTTAAAATGAGAGAATGAAAAAGCCTTCACTCTTCTTTGCAGGTAATCAGCAGAGACTATGAGAGGTCGGCACACAGTCAGGTCCTTCCCTCTGTGAAAGCTGATCATAAAAATGAAGAGATTCTCCTTGAAAACAAGATTTAATGATGTTCTTTATTTCATAGATGAATAAAAAAAGGTTTTATTTAGTTAATTTACTGTGTGGTTGTTAAAGAAAGGTAAAATGTTCCTTGGACATTGATAATTTGGTCATTAAATTACAAGGGGAAAAACTCATCCCATTTATTATGGAATTCAAGGCAGAATTTCACATTTTGATCAAAGGTGCTATGTGCTGTTTTTGTTCGATTAGTCTACAACATAATGTGATGCCAATTATAGTGGAATACCGCCCTCCTTTGTTCAGTATGTGAACTGCATCAAGACATAAAAATGTGTTAATTGTCAGACAATACAGGCCATTCTTTTTTTATGTATTGTTTGGGCATTTTGTGCCTTTATTGATTGGAGACAGACAGTGGATAGGCTTGAGAAAGGGGGTGAGGGAGTAAAGGAAGAAACTCTGCAAACTGGTCACAGGCGGGATTCAAACCCAGACTGGCAGAAGCATGCACATGGGACGTGCCTGGTTGTTAACCACTCCGCCAAACCAGCACCCCAATCCAGGCCATTCTTAAGTCATTTAACAAGATAACATTTCATGACAGTTGAGGAATTTCTCTGTTTATTGAACCAAGACTTTATGTTGTCTTTGTAATATCTTATTTATCTATTTAGCAAGCAAGTTATTTTTTTCTGACCTACATTTCATTGTTCTTTCTTCAAAATAGTAATATTTCACTTAATTTTAAAATACGTCAAAAAAAAGAAAAGCAGCAGCCCTTGTAATAATGTTGTTGATCCCATCTTTGACCCTGCTTACAGACAGATGTCAATCTGATTGACAGATAGATAGATAAATACTTCATTGATCCCCTTGAGGAAATTTGGGTATCTAGTGGCAACAGTTGTGGTAATAAACAGTCCAGCTAATGTGCCACTGCCTTTGTTCAGGGTTTTGTCGTCTTAGGAACAAAACTTCCCCTGAACTTCTCAGTCCTGCAGACAGTAAGATGAGCCCCCCACTGCTGCTGCTTCTCTGTCCTTCAAGGATGTTGTGGAGGGGAAGGTTACTGTCGTCGAGGTTAGCCTCGCCCACAGTCCCAAGTGAGGCCAAACTCCTGCCAAGCACAGAGCCAGCCTTCCTTACCAGCCTGTCCAGACACCTGGTGTTCCTATCAGCCATATTGCCTCCCGGTAGACTGCAGCATGGAACCAAACACTGGCGACTACAGACTGATAGAACATATGTACCATTTAACTGCAAACATTGGCCCCGTTTACATGGGTCAAAATCCTATTTACAATCAGATGGAAAGGTCAATCAGATTAGAAATGTCTCATGTAAACACCTTAGCCAATTGGATTCACCCGGATCTGATTGTATTTTGGATCGGATTGTAAGAGGTAGAATACACCGATTGATAATCCGCTCCATGCTTCATGTAAAAGGCTGAGTGGAGCAGATTGGGTTGATAGAGAGGATTGTTCGTTCTGCGCAGGCACTTCGTAGTACATAAGAGGCACGTAGTGACGTACGTAGAGCGTGCCCAAACAAACATGGCAAACAAACAGAAGAACTGGACAGTGGAGGAATAAACTTTATAATAGAAACCCTGCGAGAGTTAAAACTTTATAATAGAAACCCTGCGAGAGTTAAAAATTGTTGATGTAAACGTAATCATAACAAAATAAGCATCCCCAACAAAACAGGACGTGGATCCATCTTTCTAGAGGTAAACAGGAAACAGGAAGTGCACCTCTTCTTCTCTTACACATTTGCAGGTAGTGGCAGAGTGACCTTCTGTGCATGTTAAAAAAACCAATACAATCAGATTCAGCTGGGGCCATGCGAATACGGATTGAATGTGGATCTCTTTACTTAAAGTTCATGTATACAGATCAAATCAGATTCGCTTAATCCGATTGATTTCAATCAGATTGAGGAAAACTACCCATGTAAACAGGGCCATTGAAAGACCTGAGCCTTCTGAGGAAGAAGAGCCGACTCTGGTCCTTCTGGTACAGGGCCTCTGTGCTCATAGACCATTTCAGCTTGTTGTCAAGGTAAATACCTAAGTACTTACAGGTTTGAACCCCTCCGATGACCTTCCCTCTGATTGTGACTGGCTGGAGCAAGGGCTTGGACCTCCTGATGTCAAGACCATCTCCTTGGTCTTGTATGTGTTCAGCAGAATCTTAGTGCTCCAGTCTCTGAGGACCCTCATCAGGTCTCTGTGCTCCTCTTACTGCCCTTTCTTGTTACAGGACAATAAGTGGAAATAATCAGATAATGGGTATACTCTGATCTGAAACATTTATATGGGTATTACATTCATATAGTCTTAATAGTTATATGATCTAAAACAGCAATGCCACTGCTGGCTTTTTATTTCCTGATTAATCTTCTGTTTTGTCTCAATTATTTAAGTGATTATGTCATTTCTAATCTATCTGATCAAACATATCTATATTCTATATTTTGTTGAGCATGTAATTCATTTTAGCTTACTCCAAAAATACCTCTTTCCAACCTCTTTATGCTGCTCACCATGTTTACTGTTTATTTATCTGTCTTCTTCTGGTGTATTTTGCTCCTCTTCAGATACTATAGGTGACAAGAAATCAGATGAAGCTTTATACATGCACTGGATAATCAAACCATTGTTCAAAAATCTCCATGTAAATATTGGTTTTCTTATGGTGTGATTGTGTCCTTTATCTGAGTGGTTCTTAGACAATGCAGTTTAAATGGATTAAGTAATGAGGCCACTCCAAAAAACCTGATAATAAAATTAATGATGTGCATCCAAACCGGCTCAGTTATGTATACATAATGGTGCTTCCTCAAATTATTTTGGCACCAGCTTTTAAGCCTATTTTGGTCTTGGATTCTTACCAAGTACACAAGTTTTATGGTTGGGTCATAATGTCTTTTGGTCCTGTTGCCTTTTTTAAGATGAAAATTCATGGCAAAACTTATGGCACTGAACTCATATCCAGCTCACTCCATTGTCTGATGCATTGTAACATCTTTACTGCCATGTAAAATTAAGTGGAGCTAAGTAAAGTTTAATAAGCTGTGGCTTAGAACATTACAGTTTGGTCTTGTGTTGCTGCAAAGACTGCACCTTTTGTTTATATTGTTGGGTTGTGTTTTTGTTTTTTCCTTTATTGTGCCGACTGTATTTATTTTGCGTATTTTTTTATACTCAAGTCAGTTTTGCACAGTTCTCTACCTATTTTTACACTCTTGATCCTTATTTTTATTTTATTCTAAGTATATGTTGATTGATTTTGCAGCAATTTACCAATTCAAATTCCATGTATGTGCAAATGTACATGGTAATAAATACAGTTCTGATATTTTTGATTTTGATTCTTATTCTGATGTGGAATAACCTGATGCCTGGAGTCTATGGGTGTACATTTTCTTGACAAATGCATCAATATTTGAATGACTGCAGCTTTGTTATAGAGCCGTCTACTGTTAATCCAAA
The DNA here is from genome assembly GCA_036419115.1 of Scarus forsteni. Lineage (NCBI taxonomy): Eukaryota > Metazoa > Chordata > Actinopteri > Labriformes > Labridae > Scarus > Scarus forsteni. Next base: position 1,001,495 of record JAZDUH010000137.1, on the reverse strand, counting down.
GTGTCTTCCCTGAAAACATAAACTGTTACATGTGGACATCCTTGTGCAAGACTTAACCCCAAGTCTCCTACTGCTGAAGGTGATACAGAACTGATGGACAACTTACCACCACCATCAGTTAGTGCAGTGATTCCCAACCAGGGGTACATGTACCCCAAGGGGTACGCGAGAACATTGCAGGGGGTACGTGGAAAAATTTACAAATTTATTTCCAACTTGGAAGGACTGAGTGAAACCTGTCAATAGAATTACATTTTTGAGCTACAACTAGTTTTCCCAGGGAAATAACGACCTGAGCCAAACTGAAATGAAAATTGCTGCCAACCTGCAGCCAGGGAAATTATGGAAAAACAACTGAAACATCAAGTTGCTCTGGATTCAGAAGATGGTTCAGAGAACTGCAGAGAAAGTATTTTGAGTGTTTTGATCCTGATTTTTAAAGTTAAAATGCCTGTTTAAAGGGGTCTTATTCAAAAGAGCTCAAAGGTGTCTGTGGTAAACATTACAACAGTTCTATACAACAAAGGCAGGTTGATTATTTTGATTTTGTATCTATTTAGTAAAGATTACATATTTATTTTCAAGACAGTATTTTATTTGTTATGTTTAATTTCAATTAAAATGAAGAAAATTTCTGAGAACTCAAATGTTCAAATCAATATAAAATATTTTACTTTATTAATCAATTGTGATTACATTCTGCTTTAGAAGAATCATCAACAAGTATGCGAAATGGGGTACTCATGGCATGACAAAAAGGCTCAGGGGGTACACAAGACAAAAAAGGTTGGGAACCACTGAGTTAGTGGATGTAAGAGTGAATAGTTGTGAATGGTTTGGTGTGACTCTTTGAGTGGTCTGAAAGACCAGAGAAGTGATCTACAGGCTCAAGTCCATATATGAGCTCATTTGTTTGGATGCAGCAAAGCCATGGCTGTTGGCACTTGTTCAAACTCATGTGTCTGTAATGTCACATAATGTCCAGCAGATGGTACCAACAGTGTACACTGGGGTGAGTGAGGGGCAGCTTTCTGTGTTCACCAAATGGCCAATGAAGGATAATTACAGTGAATATAAAAAACATTTGGAAAATCTGTGTTGCAAACTTCCCCGGACTCTTTTAACAAGGTTAAGCATGTATACTGTAACATACAAGTACAGAGATATGACCTTTAATAAACTAAGCACACTTTATAACTGGGATGGGCAACTTTGGTTCCTAGGAGGGCCGCATACATCATGTCACATTCACCAGAGGGCTTTTTCTTTTTTTTTTTTTTGCCACAAATACACTTTGAACTCATGAAGTTCAACATAATAATTAGACAAAGGAACAAATACATACAAAATAGATTTATACTGAACTCAATGCAATCCATATTACTTAATTTTCTGAGGGAAACAGAATCCGGAACAACACAACACAAGTTAAAGAGCATTCCGGGTGTGGTAGGATGTCACATATCCTTATACCAGATGTGTCAAACTCAGTTACAGAAGGGGCCAATATTTCATAATCAGTCTAAGATGAGGGCCAAACAGGTCAGTATTTATTAAGGAGGCTATGAAAGACAATGTTTTAATCAGAATATGAATTTCAACAGCATATTTAGTTTTGGGCAAACTTAAAAATGAACAGTACATTAATCAGTGACCACTCAGAGTGATATTAAGACAGTGGGAGAAAGGGTTTGTGTGCAAGCTCTGCATGGTAGCTGTTGCAGTGCATTGTGGGATTTGTAGTGTAAGTATTGGAATGCTTATTGGTGGTGGGCCATTGACAAAACACTTGTGAAATTATCCTGTGGACCAGATTTAATTATATGCAGGGTCAGATTTGGTCCACAGGCCTTGAGTTTGACTTGTCGACCATATACCAATAAAGATGGGATGCTATTCAAAATCTATTTTAAGATAAAACAATGATGTGCAACCCTCTTGTACATATTTTCAATAATATACACTACAAATAAAACACATTTAATGTTCAAACTGATATATTTCATTGATTCATGTATTCACTAATTTTAGACATGATGCCTGCAAGGTGTCCCAAAAACAGTTGGGACATGGTCAACATTAAAAATTGGGAGTTGTAATTAGCTCAAAAAACATCTGTGTCATTCTAGTGGTGAATGGACTTATACTGTAAGACAGAGGTGAGTGTCAAGATTGGGTACAAAAGGAAATCCGGAAAGGCATTCACAAGCAAGGATGGGGCACAGTTCACCACTCTAGCAGTTTAAGAAGAATGTTTCTCAATATACAGCTGCAAGGATTTGGGGGATTTCATCATCTACAGTTCATAATATCATCAAATCTCTGCACAACAGCAGAAATGCTGAAAACTAACATCTAATGCCTAGGACCTTGGATTCCTTTGGTGGCGCTGCATCAAAAATCATCATCATTCTGTAAAACATATTACCACATGAGCTCAGGAACACTTCAGGTCACAGTTGTGTTTGTCATTAAATCTTAAATGCAAGCTAAAACTTTACCACGCAAAGCAAAAGCCATACATTAACAACATGCAGAAATGCTGATGCGTCTAGCCCTGACACTGATACAAAGTGTTAAAGTGCGCTGTGGTCTGATAAATCAAGATTTCAAATAACTTTTGGAAATCACTGACATTGTGTCCTCCAGAGACTGAAGGGAAAAGGGCCTTTTGATGATATATGCTCAAAGTTCAAAAGCCAGCATCTGTGGTGGTATGAGTGTATTAGTGGCCATGGCAAGGGTAACTTGCACATCTGTGAAGGCACCATTAATGCTGAAAGCTACATACAGGCTTTGAAGCAAGATATGTTTTGGATGTACATAAGTGACATCTTTCAAAGGGACATCCTTGTTTATCTGAGAGAGACAATGCTAAGACAGTCTGCACATGTTACAACAGCCTGGAGTGGGGGTACGAGATTGGCCTGCCTGCAGTACAGACCTGGCCCTCATTAACAAATGTGGCTCATTGTGAAGCACAAAATAAGACAACAGGCAACCAGAGCAGAGTGTTAAGATACAAGAGTCATACAAACAAGACGGGGAAAGAATTCCACCTACAAAGCTAACGATTAGTATTCTCACTTCCCAAACACTAACTGATGTTTTAAGGGTAGGTGATGTAACACAGTGGTAGCATGTCCCTGTCCCAGCTTTTTGGAAAGCATTGCAAGCATTAAATCTGAAATGAGAAAATAAAATTTAAAAACACAACAATAACATTAATCAGATTGAACATTTAATATCTTGTCTGAAGTGTATTTAGTTGAATATAGGTCAAAGTAGAAAGCGCTCAGAAAGTGCAAACCTCTGGCATGGTAGCTCACAGATTGCTATTACATCTACAAAATTTCCATGATAAAGTTACCATCATGACATGATTCCTTGACCCTGGAAACCCACATCTGGCACAACAGTTATTGAGAAAAAAACTATAATTTGCTAATGGTGGTTAACTGGATCCCCACCAAAATGTAATTATTTCTAAGTTGGGCCATTACCAACATCAGAAAATTTCAGCAGTAGTTTTTGCGGCCAAACAAACACCATCAAAAACATAAACTCCCTGGAGAAGATAAAAGATCTGCATCATTGTATTGTTTCAATTACGATGTGTAACACAACGTGCTAACTTTTTGGGAATTTGTTGTTGTTTTTTTTACAGTATACAGTGGTACAGAATTTTTATTGTGCCAAGTACATTTTGCTTGAGTTTCTGTAACATTTGGAAATATAGTTAAAGCCAATTTCAACCCTAATTCCTTGAAATATTGCTGTTTGGTGTGTTCAAGTTGGATATAACTTTTTTGCATACTCTGACAAATTCAGCTGACTGGCCACATTTAGGGGTACATTATGTGGTCTTCAGGCCGCCAGTTGCCCATCCCTCATTGGAAAAACATGAAAGCCCACCGAGTGCTATGAGTGCACCCAAAATATTTCTTTGACCTGTAATGCAAGATTTTTAGGCCATGTTCTGCTGAACAAGTTAAAACTTTAAGAGGCGAACATTCAGAGGAAGAAGATGACAAGCTTTATTGATAGTTCAAATAACCACCAGAGCTGATAAATCCATTTAAAGTTCAATACTTTATTGGGAAACAAAAGCATCAAGATTCTGCACACAGAGGTGTGCTCTCATTCATCAAATAATAAATAAAAATCTGGATATCAGAAAAAAAAGGACTAAAAGATACATGCCAGAGCTGAAAAAGATTTCTGACAGGGGAAGCAGGAGATGAAATGTTACACTATTAGTATTATAACAGTGCACGGGAGACCAAAGCACACCCGAAACAGAACATTTTAGATGAGCAGAAATCCTTTATCCCTTTTATCATGGATCAAGAAGACAGTATTTGATGTATGCAGCAAGAGTATATATGAAATTGATAGCCAGCTTTAACATTTACCTCAACATAAGCTCCTGTTATCAACTTCTGATGTCCAACTAAGAAGATAACTAGCAGGACAGAAAGGGAAAAGAGTGACAGGGTCAAATGGCAAGGCTCATACAATTCTAGTCCTTTTGAAATACAGCCACGCATCCCAACCTTCCATAATGTACTACACAACCATCAAGGTAATTGAACAAACCCATCTCACCAATAAGGATATCTTTAGTCTTGGGAAAAGCAAAACATAAATAAATCACCCGATTATTCAGAAGGATGATTCTGAGGAGAAAAATGGGGAGAACCATCATTTAGAGATGGGAAGAATAAAAGTATGATGTCACTGGAATCATCCCCTGCCATCTAAACAAGTCTCAGCCTGTGGAGTCCTAAAACTGAGCTTGCATGTTTTTTGGGTCATTTGTGCCAAAAAGAAAAACAAACAGAAAAATTACATGGCTGTGCATATATTTTCAAGCCGGTCAGCACATTGAATTTCATACTCCATCTTAGTCATCAAAATGGAAGACATTGGTTCACATTTTACCGTCAGGGGAAGTGTCTCTCGTCACCAACAGCTATATATATATATATATATATATATATATATATATATATATATATATACATATACAACAGAAAACCAATTCACTTAAGTTAGGTAAAGGTGACTTTGATCATTCAAGTTTTTCCAGATTTTCGTTTCGAGGTCATGCACATCTAAAGCTGCCATGAGGTTTTCCTGATAAGATGTCACAACAGGGAGCAGCTAGAGTCTTTCATATTGAATTGAGTCTCTGCTGTATATTACTGCATTACCATATAAGGGCATACTGTGGGGGGTGCAAATTGCATCGTGTGTCGACAGTGCAGGTAGGCTGCTTTCATAGCTTAACTTGGATATTTAATTAGACTGAAGTCATTGATCCCATTTACAAGCACTGGAAAGAAATCTGATATTGAGAGATAGCAAACTACCACTGGGCTTACTTTCAGTTGGCCTTGCTAAGACGTTAGCCAACGGTTAACAAGTTGTATATAAAATGTCAAATACAGGTCAAATTTTAGAACCTGCTACATTTTAAACTGCACATTTCATACATACGCTATGCTTCTCTTTCGATGTAAATATGATGCACGCCAGCCCCCTAACTTATGTTGATATCCTCATGCAGACAACACCATTCCTTACATTATCCTTGGCGTTTACACTGTTATACTTGTGCAGACACATAGTTGAGTCCTATCGAGGTGTCGACATGCACAGGTACATTTTGCTGCATTTTCTAGGCATTTTAGCCTGACGAGAAATTTGAAGTCTTTTCAACAGAACTCAACTCAATAAATCAACTCTTTCCAACCGTATGTAAACAAATTGACATGTGTATCCTATGTCTTATTATCATTAAGTGTATCTATAAGGTTTGATATTAAATTTCCCACACTGACCGTCTTTAATAATATTGCAAAGCAGCTGGGACTTCCTGATTCCATGTATGTCAGGCAGATCCACCTTTTAAAGCTTCAAGCTGAAAAAGATTTTTCAACGTCCTTACCATGACAACAGGACAACAGTACAAACTTGGTTTAGTTGTACCAAGAGTGAGAACATCCTCAAGCCTCTGACCAGCTCAAAATGAACATGACAGACAAAACATTCATGCCATCGCCCATTCGTTTATCTCTGTCCTTCCCAAACAGTTTTAATGGGATGTTTTCCAGATGGATGGGAAATATATTCCATGGATATGTAAAGCAGTCCATTTGTTGTGTCGGGTAATATAGTGGCATCTATCTTTTAGACACTGTGTGCATGCATTTTATTCTCATGACACAGATTTTGTTTGGTCTAAGTTTGTGGCATGAATGGCTGAAAATCTTTCAGCGGAGTCATTAAGATTGTTTCTCCGACTTGACATAGCTCAACAAAGCCACAAAAGACAAAGCACAACCAAGATTTATTTCCTTAACACACTCTTAAAGTCCTATGCTTTGTGTTGTAAAATTACTTGAGGGTTCAACTGAATCCATTTTCATTACTTTAGTTTTGAAGCAGACCAAGAGCATTATTGCAGAGGCAGGGAGAGTCACGTGGCCTCTTTACATCACTTCTATCAACTTCAATGCCACTGCTACGTGAACCAAAAATGACACTGACATCAATATGATTAGCAGATGAAGCGTCTTACAGCCTTACTAAGTGAGGTTTGTTAAAACAGTTTGTCTTCATAAGTCTTGTCTAAGGTTTCAATTCACACCACATCAAGTTGAGAGTCGAGGCAGAGCGCCAGATTCACAGTTCTTGTATACGTGACAAATGTATGTGTCAGATTTTTAGTCTTTTACGAGGTCCACCGCCACCAGGCCACCTTCATGCGGTCCCAGACAGCTTCTATAGAGTCAAAGGCAGGGCGTACATCCAGGATGGAGAACTGGTACGTTTCTTTGTTGATTTCACCGTCATAGTAGTCAATAACGTACCGCACCTCCTTCCCACAGCGATCAACGATCCAGTCGTGGCGGTCAAAAGGCAGCTCATAGCTAAAAAATGTAGAAACAACAACTGTCAATGTTAGAGACCAATGTGTCGTTCTTGTGTGTTTAAAGCATGCCTGATTGGAGTATTTGTCAGTGACAAGAGACCAAAGAAGTCAAAACTTCCAACTTAAGGTAACCATAAGAAAGAAAAGGTCAAACCAAAAACGAAGGGATCTATCTCCATGCCGGATATTTAACACTGATTTAGAACGGTGATGACTGCAACCTGCAATTCCTGATCTACAGAACAGCAAAGTAACTATTGAATGGATGCTGATTTTAACCTTTCTTTTTCTTAAAGATTCTAATCTATATTCCAATAACATTTTGTTTTGTCATGGACAGACATCCATATAAAACAATGCAATTCAAAAATGACACATTTCAGCAGATTTATTTCTAAGTTTTAGTTTTTTGAAGTTTTAATTATTTTAGTGAACAATCAATTTTAACCTCACTCTGTGTAATCCATGGACCTGCATGTGTGTTTCAATAGTCTTGTGCTCTGGGCTCAAAAAATGTGCCCTCAATAGTCCAAGATTTGAGAATTATCAGTGCAATGTGCATTAGGGTGGGGCCTCAATACTCTTGCAGTAAGCAGTGTGCCGCTCTGTGCATGTGATTGAGGGATAGCAGGTATTCTGTAATATATCTGCATGAAATCTGGTTGTTTTAGTTTGGATTATGCCAAAATGTATTTTCTCCAACTATGTTTAAAATGCCTGATACAGGGACAACCGCTAACTTACACTCAAATAAATCACCATAAATTCCTGTTTACTCCTGTAAACTCTAAATTCACAATCTCAAAAAAAAACAAACAGAATTTTGGAACCCTACATATGAATGAATTTATACCCATCATGAAGTAAATGAACAACAGTGAGTTACTACACACAGTGCAGCAATGTCAAAGGTTAATACCTAATGAATAGCTATTATGTATTAAAGTATGAAGAAGTTAAAATGCACTTAAAAATAAGTACAATGTTCAGAATTGCTCTTACATGAAACAAAAACTGATCAGATAATTTCTCATTAAGATGTAACACTAGTTGACTTCCTTTGAGTCAATAAACATATTACTTATATTGGTTCTGACTTTAGACGATAACTACTGCTTATAGGCTTTAGCACCTTTACAGTTGATAGGTATACACTACATTAATATTTACAATATTTTATTACAACATAGCTTAACAAACCTATTATTATCCACACACCAAAGACGCATTTGTGCTGTAGATTTTAATTCTACGTGACTTTAAATTGATAGGTGAACAACGTGGAGTAGACGTGAGTCCTTCAAAACCTTCTAGTCATCTGAACGGGGTGTTTGGAGGGGTTTTTACACTAGAAATAGAGACACGCGTCAAGTGGAGGGTCCCAATTTTTGTGAAGTTGATTATGTCTGCACATCCACATTCTGTTTCTCTTAAAGCCAAAACAACCTCATACAAGAAATTAACTGACAGCATGTCAGATAGGGCTGGATGTTTCCAGCAACTTCACGATACGATACGTATCCCGATACACATAAATTGTGAACATTGACTATGCTTTAAGCAAAATTCTTAACAAGTTTAGTTTTTTCTTATAAGAAGAAAAAGAACAAGGAGGAGTTTTAAAGTGGTTCTACAACTTGAGAGACATAAATTCAGATCCTCAAAGATGGTAGACCTAAGTTCAAATTTAGAACATATGCTTCATTATGTGGCTTGTCTTCTACCTTGAACTGTGCCACTGTTAACATTAGCCAAAGTGTATTTACCACAACTGTCAAAATATTTAGGCCATATCGATTCTGTAGAATCCGTATCGATACACGTATCCCAAAGGAGTGCGATACGATATTTTGCCGTATCGATATTTTGAGCACAGGCCTAATGTCAGAGATGTCTAAAGTAGGTGTTTTAAACCAAAAACACTTTACTAAAAAAAAATCAAACATCCTAGTAATGTGATCTCTTTTTAGGCTGATACAGTGTAAAACTGGCTTACCCCATCCAGTGGCGGAAGCGAGCCCTGGGTGAAAACTCTTTGGCTTTACCACCAAACCTCTTCAGAGTGGGCCCACATGGACACTCACTGCATAACAAGACAAACAAATGGCAAGTTTTTCACAAATGCTTCCACAAGTTTAAGGAAATGAACAAGAAGCTGTGGCCCTTTCAATTTCAGCTGCCAGTGTTATATTTGACTCACTCTGCATGCATTGCCTCCCATTTTAGGATCTCTTGCCAGGCCTGCTCGTTGTTCTTGTTGTGGATTTTAATAATGTTGGACATGTCTTGAGCAGCAAGGTCATCTTCCCGCCAACGCCACCTACAAAAAAATACAATGAATTAATTCAAAGTAAATGTACATCGTCTTTACAAAAGTGCTAAAAATGTGAAGGTGCCGGCCACTAGCAAGATGCAGAGTGTGAGTTTAGAGCTCTATCAAGACGATGTCTGTAAGGGCCTCACACTAAAGAGGCTCCTGAAAAGAAACTCTGGCGTCACCGAGCCTGAGGTGCAGTTTACTAAACACAAAGACAGCTATATTCAGAATATTTTGGCAGGTGGCTAAGGCTCAATGCTACAAACAAACAAACAATCTTACAGGACAGGGACCCCCAAAATCAGTTCTGCATTTCAGATGTCACTTAATTAGCTGGCATAGAAAGACTGAATGAACAAACCCTTTACGAAGCATGGCGTTCCAGAACATCTGCTCAGATGGATAAACCCAGTTCTTCTCTGTGTTGTGTCGAGGTATGGTTGACTCCTCTCTTGACCGTGACAGTGGGAAGGGTTGATCGGGAGCAGGTGTTTGGTTTGGAGGGGGCATCTATAAACACATGCACGGTGACAAATTGAGTTTTCTGCATTTTGATTTTGAATAATAAGACAAAGACTGTGTTTTCAGCTACCATAATGAATAAATGAATAAATAACTGAATACATGTAGAGACAGTAAAGCATGGTTTCAATATGAATAACTCATCTGAATAAGATAAAATTTAATCCACAAGTAAAATGTCATTATGTGGCCATTACTTCTTAGAAAGAGCAAAGATCATCATATATATTGATGATAACTACTATGTTCATGGCAATATAATATTTAAAACCCATAAAATTTTGCCCATGCTATCATTTTTAAGTCAGCAGAGGATCAAAGTTTTTCAGACCTTCATCCGTATTCAGGCTCGTAAGACTCAACATTCATTTTCTGTCATGGATTTAACTCCCCTTCCCTATCTCTTAGGCCTTCACTTCCTCTGTCATGAACTTCAATGTTGCCATGTACCATGTTTGTAGGATCGATGTCATTGTTTACGCCTGCTGTCGCAGCTTTCATTGGACACTCCACAAACTCATAGGCTCTGTCTTGGTGAAATGGACCCGCCTCTGGTTTGTGCATGGGACACTCTGGCGGAGGAGACGCTGACAAAACAAAAGACTCTAGTTGAGCTTGACTGTATTAGGACAGTAACATAGAGTATAAAAGATAATATATATGTAAGAAACAAATAATCCTGCATGAAAACAGTCCTGAAACTGATACCTATCACAGGCTGGGACTGATGCATGGGACACTCAGGTGGTGGAGCCACTAGGAGAGTAAGAGGTAAGCACAAATTAATCACAAGTAAACACTTTGATATATTCCTCTAATAGTAAGTAGTACAATAAAAAACAGTAAAAAGGTGAGTATGAGTTTCATCACATGGCAGTACCTTTGACAGGCTGAGGTTCTTGGTGCATGGGGCAGCCCTGAGGGGGAACGGCCATCATGGCCTCAGCCTTTACTGTAGGAGGAACTGGTGTGGACAAGGAGGCCCCCATCCTGATCTGTGTCAAAGCAAAACCACAAGAAAGTTTACCATATATACATTTCTTGAGTAGGGGTGAATATTGGCAAGAACCTCACGATATGATGGGTATCATGATACGATAACATCATGATATATAACGATATCACAATAGTGTGATAGGTTGCTCGATTCTACAGTTAACTAAGATAAAACAAGAGATAGTGTATATGTAAATCGCACAATATATCACTTAAAACTGAAAGAACAAATCAAGTCAGAATTACTTGATTGAAAACAACTTTTCCATTTTATTGTTTTTGAAAAATGTTAAATGCAGTGTCACATACCTACAATTAACTACATGTCACATACCTACACTTTCAAGAAAACTGAGTGCATGAAGTCACTTAAACTAATGTTGCAAAGAAATTATTTTTGTTTTCCCTTTAACAGTGTTTTGAAAGCATCCTAACCTGCAGTGCAGCTCAAACTGTAATTGAACGCATGAGGAACAAAGTGCTTTGAGTTACTGACGGCACAAAATTAATAAAAAAAATATATATATTTCTCTTCTCACTGTATGAACTGAACAGACTGCATGAAAAAAAAAATGTGCATGCATATACATTTTATTTACAACTCTGATAAAATGAGTTTTTTTATTTTCACAAAAAAAATCTTTATTAAGATTTGAAGGGTCAATATTGTATCAGAGGTCAGAAACTGCGATATATTGCTGTATCGATGTTTTTTTACACCTCTACTCTTGACATACCTGTTGTAGTGAGTTTGATTGACTTCTGGCTAAGCAGGCAGGCAGGCATGTTGATAAGTAACAAGGGCAAGAAGGCAGAACTTCCACATGCTACCATTTTACAGTACAAATCTTTACTAAGTTTTTCCTGAGCATTTACTTATTTGGACCATTCAATGTATTTCACGTGTCTACTTGGGAAAGAGCCCATAGAAAGTGTTCAGGGATGGCAAAAACTTTCCAGCAGGTGATTGGGCGATTGTTGTATCAATTACATCTGTGATGGGCCAATCAGTGAATGTAATCGGCTGGCAGTACTGTGTTACAGAGCGTGAGCCACTAAATAAGACAAACATGCTTTCAAAAATGTCAGAAGTGGAACTAAAAGATTCTTTCTATGGAGAAGTTTGAAGTGTTGTTATTTATTGTTTATTTCAACAGTTCTGAGGCCAATGGTTTCTTGTTGATCTACCAGCAGCAAATTCCAGAGGACAACAATACATTTTTCCTGAATTGAGCTTCTGGATGACTTTTGAGACAACAATGGTGACTAAAGATGCACAGTAGTGGACTTGCTAATATCCTATCTGCCAACATGTCTCAAGCCATTGCTGCCAATACTGATACAAACATGTTTGGTCAAAAGCACAAAGCCTCCACTTAATTACAAAAATGACCTGATCCTTTCAGGGTGGCAGTATATTTGAAGTTGACATCAAGCCAGAGATACTTTTTATGAAGCAGTTAAGGATACTTCTATTTTGTAGAAGAGGACGTTGAGTAATGATGAGGAAAACTGTAATGTTATATTTGAACGTTCAGCCACTATTACAGAAAAAACAAACAATAGGTTAATATGGACAAGGACAAAAAGAGGTTTTTCATAATTGGTTCAAAGGCTCAGAAAGAGAAACTGAATGTCAAACTCCACAAAATAGGCCTGAGCCCCTGCAAAAGCAGCACAAAGTCTTGTGGCGATCTTTCAGGTTGATTTTAACTTCAAAAGTCATGACAGGGGTGTCACTCAAACATTAGGGAATCATTGTGAAAGCACGGCCACTTCTTAGGGCCTAATGCATGCTTTTATATCTAGCAGGCTCAACTATTGTAATGCTCTCCTCTCTGGTTGATCCAAAGGCACAAGGCATCAGCTGATACAAATTTCTGCTGCCAGGATGTTGATAAAGACAGGGGGAGAGCTCACATTACAACCTATTTTAAAGTCTTTATACTGGCTGCCTCTCAGTTATAACTCTGTCTGCAGCTATCTACACGGCTGGGTACCAAAACACCTACTGGAAATGGTTTACGTTTATGGACCAGAACGGTCCCTCAGACCCTCTGAATCCACAGAGCATTGTTCTATGGAGCAGAAACCTTTGGGAATCCTCTGTTTAGCTTTTATGCTTCAAAACTGTGGCACGACCTTCCAGAGGATCTGAGACAAGCTGAACGTTAAGAATCCTAAAAAGGCAATCCAAAAATGGATTTATTCAGCCTGGCTTTAAACTTCATAACTTTAATGACAATTATATTTATTTATATGTCACAATTGTTACCTTGTTTAATTATTATAGGTAAGTTTTACATTTTTTATGTTAGTTTTATCATATTAATACTTTTTGCTTGCAATCAGTTTTTATTTTTTTCACAATAAAAATATTTAATAATTCTCTTGGTATTTTTTAACATTTTTACATATTTTTAGCATTTTATTTTCTCTTTCTGATTCTTGGTTTTCTTGCTTTACATTTTTCCCTCTTTTTTTCTTAAATATTTTAACAAAATAATCTTGACTTTATTAGTTCTTTTGAGTTAAAGTTTCTTGTGTGCGTTGGTGTCTAAATCCTCTTGACGTCCTTAGCTTAAGGTCACTGGTAGATGAACCTCTGCAAAGCATCTAAACCTAAAAATCCATGATTATTATCATTAAATACCTGCCGCTTTTTCTTGCCATTTTCACATACATGGATCAGAGTACAGCTTCTGTGAGGTATTTCAGTCTATTCTAAACTAAATTTAATGAGGGACACTTCACCCACTAAGGAACCAGGAGTAACATCTTCTGACTTAACACAAATGGAGCAGAGGGACACTAACACATTGTTTACAAGCTCAATAAACCGAATCAGAGACTGCTACATTAGTCATGCAGAATTTGAGCTTTTTTATGGCGAAGCACATTTCAAATAAACTAAAATAAGACAGAAAAACATTGATCAACCCAATATGTAACTGTACAGTGCTCTACTGGAATGCTAACATGCTAAAGGATAAAGTTGAAACCGGGCAGATGCAGCCAACAGAGCTCTGACAACCATCATAAACAAGAGAGAGTTTAGGAAGGTTAATTACAGATCCAGCACTGTGTTAGATTTTAGTAACTATCTCCAACCTAAAACTGAATTCTCAGTTAACCTCTCGGTTCAGGAGGACTAGAACCTTCTATAGCTAGCTTCCTTTAGCTGCTTTAGCATCTTTGGGGATTAAAGTGCTTAAAGTTGGCGGATTCAACATCCCCAAACGTCTTTGCTTGAGTAATCGATTACTGTGATCAAAACTAGATCAGTTATTTACGCCTGTGAGACGGTGGCAGTTATTTATTCCATTTGCCTTTACACAATCTACCTAGCGGCTAAGCTAAAGACGGCTAAGATGTTGAATGTACTATCCTGTTATAGAATAAAAAGGCAAACACTCACAGGACATCTGTGTCAGCTCTTTGACTTTCCGTTCATTCACATAAAAAGAACAATAAAAACAGAGAGAGAGTGAAGGAGACACAAACTCACCTTTGACAGTCACGGGAGGACTGTTGTCTGTGGTTACTATCCCAATGTCAACGTGCAGGGCAGATGAGGCTACCCAGAAGTAGTTGCGCAACTTACTACCGTACGTCACATGATACGTAAGCCCCTACGTCATCACGTCACCGGCGACACTATGGAAGACGACTGTTGGAGTATGCAGAGCTGGAGAGCTCTGGGAGTATGTATGTATGTATCTAATGAAATGGAGAGACATGGGAAAAATAATCTCCGATCAAACTGGACAGTCCATCGAAGTCTAACAAACCCGAATGCTCTTTAACAAATCTTGTGCTTCTGATGGTTAAGTTTCGCATTCACTCGATGAAGTCTTCTAAGTCACAATCTAATTTAAGTACTAATTTACAACAGACTTTAATTCTTAGGCTATATGGCCTCTTTGAGACTGATGTCAGATTATAAAGGGATGCCACTCTACTACATTTTTGAGAGTAATTTTCCTGAATAAGATTAAAATAAAGTGCCCTTGTATATATTTTCTTTATAGGTATTCTTGGCCACTCGTTCTCTTATTCTGTGTGAATTTGGTTGTCTGTTTTTTTTTTTCTTCAGCTTGAAAACATATTTGCATTGGGAAAAAAAATCCTAAGGAAGAAACACACAGAAAACTGATTGTCCCTGTAGAAAAAATACTTTGAAGATGAAAAATTTTTGTAAGGCAAAAATGAGTCAGTAACCAGTTTAATGATTTTTAAAACTTAAAAGTAAATGTAAATCAATGAAATTTAAAGAGAGAAAATGAAATAAGAAATAAAAATAAATATCTGCATAGGATCATATGCTGCTGAGTTTTTACATATACCTTTGATTAACTTAAGTGCATCATAAATCCTCATCATAAATACAATTTATTTTTGTTTGTTTTGTTTTGTATATTCATTTTATGTTTCAAGCAATAGAAGGACTTGATTCAAAACAGACCATTAATGCAATTGGGGAGAATACGGTTCAGATATCTGTCTAATATGTCTTGTTAAACTTCATTTTTAATGTTAAAATGGGGACCTTATATGAAACATTTTACCAAAATGTCCATCTTGCTTTGGCTTTGTTCGTTTATTTGTTTTGAGAGGAAGGCACTTCAGATTTTTTTTTATAAAAATCTAAGAATAATCAGTTAATCACAATCAATGAAGTCTTTAGTGTATAGCTCAACAATGTCTGAGTTTCTTAGAGCCCTTTGACTTTAGTTACCCAACACTCACACATAACAGTCCTTGAAGTTTTTTTTTTTTCCTGTAATACATCAAGTGGCCACTAGAGGGAGCCAAGACCCCCTCTGTGTTCAATGTGTGTTGATTAAAGTGTTGAAGCGCCTTTGCTTTATGTTAGTGTTAAAACTCATCCTGTATTACTGAAATATGCTTGATCTTTTCTGCATAATAGCAGAATGCTTCAAATATAAACATATGTCAACATTGTCAAATATGACAGATAAAATACGATAATTTAATTGTTCTGGGGGATTTCTGTTTTGCAAAATAGCCTAAGCACAAAGACAAAGAGGCAACAAAAATATACAACTAAAAACCAAAATATTAAAGTGCCATGAATGAAATTGAAAGTTCATACACCATGAAAGAGCACAGCACCTGAACATGATAAATTAGGACTTGTTAGACTGAAACCAAATAACATCAAGTGTCACATGATTGACAGCATTTAATGCAAACAGCAGAATTACAGAGTAACATTTGAACATGTCAAGGCAGTAATATGGCAGAATATGTGGAATTAGGTAAGGTATGAGGTGGAATAACAATATATGACAAATGTGAACAAAGACATTAAATGAAAGAAATATAAAAAAAGAAAAAGTTCACAAAATAGAATGGTATAAAATCTATACTGAATTGTTATAATGATTGTTTTTGTCCTCAAAGGAGGGATGGAGTGCAGAACTTATCCAGTCCTACCCTTTCTACACAAAATGAACTCACATAATTTAAGCCTGAGGCATTCAAGGTTAAGGGACTGTTTATTCCTCTCTGGAGTCAAATCAGCCGAAATAACTATGAAGAATTATGTTGTGAATGCACTTGCATAATGAACCTGGATTCATTGCAGTGAAGCTGAACTGTAGAATGGATGTTTGTTGTGGCTTCCACTGTTATTGGATTGTATTTGTTTATTCTTGAACAATTTAATTTTGAATTAACTTTTACCTGATTACCATCCCAAAGAGCCTGACCTCTAAATCAGCTTCTTAGTTTGCTTTTCCTTCTGTGTTGATTATTTTACCTCCAAAAGAACTTTCAACATGCACAACAGCTTTAGAAATCAAGCATTATATAATGCAGACATGTTTATTTGTCCCAAGGTTTTTGTTTTCTGCTTGTTTTTTAAGGTACTTATAGTGTACTAATTGCACACAAAGATGTTTTAAATCAACGAGTATTCAGGTAAATCCCTAAGCCCCTTTTCAACTGAACCCTAAATGGTTTTCTTTTCAGCGGAAAGTGACCAACTTATGCCCAGACCCATAGAAACGTCATCCTTTAAAGTGTTTCCTGGTCTGAATAGTCTGAATACCCCCCACTCATCATTTTTTTTAAAATGACACACATTCACAGAACTCATTAAATAAGCAGCTTATTGACATTTAAAGCAACTTTTTCCATTTCAAAATAGCAGATATACAGTTGATGATTGTGCTGCAACTTTCAACAGGGGAATGAAATTCATGCAATCCAGTTGTCCAACATTGCCGACTTCTATCTTTGACCACAGCCAGAGCATTAGGTCGTCCTGAGATAAGAAAACCGGCCTCTTCTTAGCTGAGGGTATGTGTTTGAACTTGTGCCATCAAGCTGTGGACACTTCTAATTAAATAACCTCTGATAAAGTTTTGAAGTTAGTTTTGAAAGCAGATTAAACAATAATTGTTGCTGTCAGCCAAAAATCTGTTTTGCATGAGCAATTACACTTTGGTTCATCCCAAAACTATTTGAGTGTATGACTTTACCTTCCTCACAGTGTACAAGACCTCATGTAATCACTGAACACAACTTTTTTTCACAATTTTAACTGTTATTACTGTTAATGTAAGGATTGTTGCTATTGTGACCGCTGTCATCATTACAGCACAGGTTGGTATGCTTAACTTTTTATTTATTTTTTGAATGATTAAGAAGTATTACTATCAAAAGGCTGCACGATCACACAGCAGGTGGTGCATGTGCCTCACAGGTCTGTGGTTTGATCTCTAGGTCGTTACGGGCCTTTCTGTGTGGAGTTTGCATGTTCTCCCTACGCATGCATGGGCTCTCAGTATAAGTAATGTGTGGATGGATATCCATTTCCAGCTAGAAGGATCAACAAAACAAAGTAGTGTGTGAGTGGTGCTGTGAAGGAGTGAACTACAGAATAAGACCCAGTTGGGGAATCAGACTCTTTCCAAACCAATCAAGAGAATAGCTATATTTTTCATACAGGAACTATTTTAATGTTATGTTATTTCTTGTTTTGAAGATCTATTGTCCAATTCAAATAAATCTACTTTTGTAGCACCAACCATGCTCAACTCTTCACAGCTGCTGAAGTTTAAAGTCTAATGCTGCGTTCACATCGCCAGCGACCCAGCTACCAAACTCACGTCGCCCACTGACGTATTGTCGCACGTCCATAAATACCTCATTTTGGCCACTGTTGCCATCGGCCGTCGCTCGGGGATGTCACGTCCGCTCTAATTTCACCGTGATCATTTATATCATAGAATAGGATATATAAGTGGACATTATTCGAGCTGTATCCTTTTTATTCACTTATCAACCACAAAACACTGCAGCTGATGCCCTGCAGCAGCATTATCTGTCAGTTTACCGCGGTCCATCTAGGCGGAACTAATGTCCTCACTGACTAATGTTTCCCACACGGACATGGATTGTTACTCTGTAGTCCGGATGAATAACTGTCTGTCTAGGGTACCGTCACACATGCACACACCGCTGATTGATCAGCTTTTTTTTACTTTCACATCCCTTGACAAGCTATGTGGTAGTGTGAAAAGTGGCTGTCACGTTGTGGGAGGGTTAGCCCCGCCCCATTGTGACTGTACATTGACTTTGTACAGAGAGTGATCACAGAGATAGTACAAGTAGCGTCCGGTGTGTACGCACCTTTAGGGCCTGATCTAATCTCTAAATTTCGCATGTATATAACATGCAAACTTGATAGCGCGTGCAAAGCTGATCTCCTCACAGGGTGCACTGAGGATTGCATCTGTCAAATGAGCAAAATAGCACGTGCAATCCATGTAGTGTTTGCCTTCATGAATATGCAGAATACATGCAGATTATCTGGACATGTAAAATACTGGGAGGAGGAGATGCAAATGTGATCATTAAGCACCTGCAACCTGATTTATCAAACCTGCAACTGATTCCGTGCAGTGTTTTTGTGTCTAAATTTGCACATTTGAAAGCTAGGTGCAAACTGGCGCAGTGTTACGCACTGAGGGCTGCAGTCATTGTGGGCTGCAAAACAGGGGCTGCATTAACCAAATATTTTCCATCACTGACTGAATTTTTCGATGAAAGATTTGGAGGCTGTCTGTCTTGATGGATAGGAAAAAGGAGGATCCAATGTGCCATCATACTCTAGGAGACACATGCATAAAGTAAACCCTCTTTGTTTTTCGCTCTGCATCACAGAGGAGGTCATTTAACCTGTGTCAAAAAGATCCCCGTAGCTGCTAATGAGGGAGAATCACTCAGAGCAGTGTGTAAAAAGACACCAGCGCGAGTATCGGCGTGGTCTTTGTGTGCTTAACTGTAAGACTGCTCTTCACATGAGAGGTTATTGATGCTGGTGAAGCTGTGTAACTATTTGAATGCCGTCATTAAGATTATGTGTGATTGTAATCTGAAAAGGAAAAATGATGGATAGAAATTTGGAAAAGTGGCAACCTTGTCCATCAAAATGACAGACAGAAAAAGGAAAAACAAAGTGTGTTTATTTGCCTCTAACTCATTGAGTTCAAACATCATTTTTCATTTACGGCCACTCTACTCTCCAAACTCTCCATGGTGACAGCTGGTAGCACACGCAAAATCCTCATTTAAAGGGGGCAGTCCACACCACTATTGCACCTGTTATCAATTTGCCCTTGCAGTTTTAGTAGATCACCCTCAACACCCCCACGAATTGCACATGCAATTTTTTTGTTTGCACAAGCAATTTTTCACTTGTTATTTTGATTCTTAGTAGATCAGGCTCTTAGTGTTGGTTCTTGCCGTCAATACGACTAAATCACACCTCAAAGGATGCAAACTGTCCTGATCATTTTCTAACTGTTAACAAATGTATCAGTTGGAAGTTTTATAAAATCAATCTGACTGATAGCAGATATGAAATCAAACAGATCGAGTGTTAATGCAAAGTTGTCGATACAAAGAGCACTAGCCGGAGTCTTGCCTTTGTCACCAAAATTGGTTAGGGCCGACTCTGGTCCTGAAAATTTAATGAAACCTGTATCATGTAAAATAGTTAAGACACATACACTACATGACCAGAACAGTTGTGAGGGCATATGACAAGGTCCAATGGTAGCAAGGGGAAAACATGTGTCTTAAAAATGACAAAATATTGTTAAATACCATAAACAATGTCATGGTTCTTGTGGTTCTGTTTTATTTTTGTATCATGTTCCTGATTTGGACCTCCTGTTTCCTTTTTTCCTCCTGATCCTATTTTCTGGTCCTAGTTAAGTTACCGGTTTTGTGTCTTGGTTTTCTTGTTTCTCATGTTTCCTGTTTTATTGTGAAATCCCTGTGTTCCTCGTGGTGTTTTCCTGCCCTCCCTTCTCCCTGATGATGATTCCCTCCACCTGTGTGACTGTCTCACCTGGGCTTGATGTTACCCTTGTGTATTTAGTCTCTGGCCCAATCCCAAACCGCCCCCTACACACTACCCCTTCACTAACGAGTGTCACTCCAAATTGAGTCACACTCGTAGATATGGAGGGCACTTCCACTGAAGGGGGAGGGTATGTAAAAATGACGGGCAGGAATGGGAGGCCCTCTTCACTTCAGCGGAAAAGGAAAACTTCGTGGCCATGGCAACAGAAAGACGCCCCGTGTAAGGCTGTTACACTGTGGCAAAGATTATGACCCGCTAGGACATGAGTTACGTTATAGCCTAATTCAAATAATTTAAGCGATTCCACATGTCTTTCAATCCGATTACCATCTGACAATTCAATCAAAGAAATGAATAAATGTTGCCAATTGTGCTCACATTTTATGACGCCAGGGCTGCACAATCATATCAAATATCAGCATGATTTGTTTGTTTCGTTTAAACTTTAAAACCACGCTTTATGTGATTTTCTGTCAGTGTGACAGAGGTGTGGGGAACATATGGACACATGCGGTACTTACATTCATGTTGTTTCCTCTCCCACTCAGACGTTGCACTTCCTGCCAAAGTCGTTGGAAGCCTGCATCGATGCAGACTCGCTGTTTAAGGGCTGAACGGTCCACTCCCCCTCCACACTCCGTGGAATGGGACAGCCCTTAATATGGCGGACCCTCCGCGCGGACGCGCAAACGGAGGGGTAGTGGGTAGGGAGAGTGTGTAGGGGTCGGTTTAGGATTGGGCCTCTGTGTTCCCTGTCTTCAGTGTTAGGTCATTTGTCTTCTTTGGCACATGTCTCGGTGTCCTCAGTGTGATCTTCAGTGAGTTTTGTAGTTTTATTGGGACTTTGGTTTGTATTTTGGGCCTTTTGTTAAGTATGTGTTTTTTTTAGTTTTTTTTTTTTTTATCCTTTATTAAGTTTATGTTAAACTTTCTTTGTTTGAAACTGCACTTGGGTCCCCACCTTTTGTTTTTTGTTAGTTTTGGGTGACAAAACCTTGACAAACAAAAGCATTAAGATTGGAAAAAAACTTTAATTTAGTTAAATATCTGTATTTTCAGCTTTTCCTTTATAGTTGAAAGAGAAACTATAAATTTTAACTATTGCTTTAGTTTATTAAACCTCTGAACCTGAAAATTGTTTTAAGGAAACATCAAGTTTGTATGATTCAATTTACCACAAAATGCAGCCCTTATCAGCACATTTCATATCTTCATCCAAGCAATATTCATCATGTTAACCTTTCAGCTTAAATGTGCTGTGCTTAATAATAAAAAAAAAACAACCAGCATTATTATTAAAGTGTAACAATGGAAACATTTGAGTCTTTGTAGCTGTAAACACCCACAATGAAAGAGTTAACAGTGGGATGAATCTTGGACAAGAATGGATGTTGCTTTGGGTTTGGCTCTATTATTTGTTTGTGTGTGTAATTAATCCAAGGTCTAGCTGTGCCTGGAATGAGAACACAAACTCTGCTCACAGTTGTGTCTCCTCCAAGGGCTCTGAAGGATTTTGTTGATGCTGTTTGTCGACACACAATCCTGTGATCTTGCATAAAGATGCAACGTCTTATTTGGGATTAATGGGTTTCAGTTGTCTTAAAATTATAATACTTTTTAGCAAGTAAGATTTGAGGTTTTAGGTTGATTTTTTTTTTTTTAAAGAGAAGCTGAATATTCAAGTCACACATCAAAAACACTAGAAATCCTCCAGAATGCAATTATTGGGCAACATGTGAAACCAAACACCAGTCTCACTGCTCAAAACACAACTTTTCACACAAGTCCCCTCATACATGTTGAATAGACGGAGGCAAAGGAGGTTCCTTAGCTTTTTGACGTCTTCAACACACACACAGAGCCCATACAGCAAATCAGTGAGGAGTAAGACTTTAATCTGACAATGCCCATTAGACTCATGGAGACTATTATTCATGGACAACTATCAGAGAGTTACAGAGATCTGACTTGTTACATCTATTTATGGATGTGTATAATATTAGTTCCATGTGTAGTTGTAACTTCCCCACAGCTGTGATGTGCACTATGATGCTATTGTTGGAAATGCTTCATACCCCAAACACACACGCACACAGGCACATCCACACATTAACACAGAAATTCACCCATGCACCTGCCATCTGCTAATAGCTTTGACCATTTCAGTTATTGAAGCCTTTTTGGCTATGCTGAAGCACAAAATAGCTTTTGTACAAGCATGTCCACATGAATCTATACCATAAAATCGTAGCATAACATAGAAATGCAGACCAATGATAATGTTGAAGTTAGAAGATGTCATTCAGAAGTTGTTCGGACATAGGAACCATGGCTTTAACATGTCACCCTTTAAGTTTGAGAACTCAAGGCTCTTCGAAAATCAGTTGTGTCTTGAAACTGATTTAATTTATTTTTTTTATCAACTTCTGATATAGCATCACATGAATTTGAATGAATGAATAAATGCAATGCACGTCCGTAAAGAACATCTTACAATTGCTATGTATGTGCCACCATTTGGATTTTGCCTTTGATTTCCCTTCTCCTTCTTCAAGGACTTTCCAACAGTTGGCATATGTGTGCCACAGGTGGTCGCCATCTACTAGTCAGTATGAACAATATTCTTGTCCAGACAACTTCCAGTGATCCAAAACAGTTATACAGGCCATTTTCTGATTTGTGTCTTGTGCTTTATCTATTTTCTGCTTAGGAATTATAAAGGAAAATCAAACCGTTATTGGACTTTTCATCACTAATTTCAGACAACAAAAAATAAAATCAAACTGTATTCAATTTTTGTGTTTCTATTTTAAAACAAAAATCAAATATCTTGCTGCCGTTTATTTTTTCTGTAGTACCCAAGCTGCCAAAACTTCTATCATACTGTCATATTTAACTTATGTTGAGAGTTGCTGCTGTTTTTGTTTTCTCTTGTTTATGCTCCCTTTGATTATTTATGTAATTACTTTTGTTTACTCCAAAAATATAAAAATATGATTGCTTTGTTGGTGTTTTTTTTTTTTTTTTTTTTTTTTTTTTTTTTTAGGTTTTGTTTTCGCCAGAGTCTGTCTGTTTGTTTATTTGTTTGTCGATTAGCAAGATTACGCAAGAACTATGGATGGATTTACCCATTATGAATCTAATTATTTAACACTGGGACATCTTTTGCCCACCCACGGCACCATCTGACTGGTTACACTGGCCCCGTTTAGATGGGTAGTTTTCCTCAATGTGATTGAAATCACTCAGATTAAGTGAATCTGATTCGATCTGTATACATGAACTTTGAGTAAAGAGATCCATGTTCAATCCGCATTTGCATGGCCCCAGCTGAATCCAATTGTGTTTTGTTGGGGACGCTTATTGTGTTATGGGTACATTTACATCATTAATTTTTACCTCTTGCAGGGTTTCTATTCAAAAGTATGTTTCCTCCACCGTCCAGTTCTTCTGTTTGTTTGCCATGTACGGTCTGCGCAGGCGCATCGTAGTATGTCACTACGTGCCTCTTACGTACTACGGAGCGCCTGCGCAGACCGAACAATCCTCTCTTTCAACCCAGTCATTAGTAACATTAGTGTGAGACATTACTGTTTACTCACTCAGAGGAAAGTTGTTGATAATTTCAATACAGAAATAGTCTGTTATAGCAGAAGTCCGTGTGTCTGTGTGAGTGCAGAAATCAACCCCCAAAGTCCATGTAGAGTGAACTTGCGACGCACCGAAGCGCCGTGGCTCGCACAACTCCAACATCTGTACAGGCAGCAGCACATTGGTTCAGTCAACAAGTTACAAGACACACTACTAACTAGGTCACTCTTCTTGAAGACTGATATTTTCATTTCACAATGTACATATATAATACACTTTGGACTATAATGTTGGGCGGAGATCACAATATATGGGTGGAAGAGAGCTGCTTGGTGGAGGTCTGTGCCCTTAAGGTTCCATTCTGGTTGATAAGTGTCTACAATCATATCTAATTAATGTGGAGATGCTACAGAGGAAATATACCCTTTAATTACAATTAGCTGCAATTAAAATGAAACCAAAAATCTCATCTCAGGGACAAATGTTTCAAGACCATAAATGTAGCTGTAGCTGTGATAACTCTGCATCAGTGGATACAAAACAGCCCTTTTTTATAATATTCAATCAGTAGCTCAAGATAAGTCATTTAACATGCGGTTGTCACAACACACAAAAAACTTCAGTAACTTCAGCCTTTTCTAAGTGTTTTAATGCACAAACTAAAACAAAAATGTCCAGCTACAGAGAAGTTTATTAGGAAAATCTTAAGAACATGTAGCTTAAGCTGAGAACCCACTAACTGAATAAATAAACATCTATCAAACGTGTCAGTTAGCAGTATAGTGCATTATTGCCATGTAAGGAGTTTGAAAAGACAGCATTCCATTGCATAGAAAACCCTTCAAAATAAAAGCATAGGATATTTGCCCTTACATTTTTTATGCTCTGTTGACCCACTGGACCCATATTTAGGTCACATCCCAGCCGTTGAATCACTGATTTACACAAGAGCACTACAATGAAGATCCATCATTATTAAATCTCAAAGCATTAACATTTATTTCATGAAAACATCATACTGTGTCTGTGTCAATACGTGCAACGTAACTTCTATAAGCATGACACAGTGCATGCTCACCATTCACAGTAAGGCAGAGACACTTACTCGTTGCATTCCTGTCTCCTACTGAGACTGCATGAGTCACTGATATTTTGCCTCTGAT
The DNA here is from genome assembly GCA_036419115.1 of Scarus forsteni. NCBI lineage: Eukaryota > Metazoa > Chordata > Actinopteri > Labriformes > Labridae > Scarus > Scarus forsteni. The sequence goes on along the minus strand of JAZDUH010000137.1, from coordinate 976,563 downwards.
ACGATCTCTGGAGATGGAGAAATTAAGGAGTGAACTTGATCCTCCCTATTCCTTCTCTGCAATGTTCAGAGTGGAGGTAATGTGTCACAGGAACTTTAATTATAATTTAAAACAGCAGCATGAACGGGGCTTCTGATGAAGAGAATGAGGGTCAGTTCAGTCTGCAAATTCCCTCTCAAATTGAAGGTACAGCGTCACAGAGCAGAAGAGATTACAGCTTGAAATGGCAGCATTAATGGGGGATAGGCTGTCCTTTAAGCAAGAAGACAACAAAAAATGTATATAATGTACTGCTCACATTACCAGTAGTCAGAGGGTCAGGAGCATCTGTGCAACAAGCAGTTATTTAGTGATTGGCTAAACAAAGTTGGAGTTTTAGTCTGAGCTAAAGTTAGTCCACTTTGGCTAAAACTTGTTGACCTTGGATTTGGACATGACTTCGGTCTGCTCGAGGGGAAACCTTAAATGCTTGAAGCCCATAATTATGTTGTTATGTTGACTACTCTGGTGAATACAGTTACACAGTGGGGTGCACTTTGGTGGTTTGGTTAGGATCTGCTTCTGCACTAAGAAAGAAAGAATTGGATTACCTTCATTGTCAAACTAACTGTTTAGTTATGACTCTGGTGTTTTCCTCAGATCAGAATTCCCATGTTTATCACATTCTAATGAAAACTTAATTTCATTGCAAACTGTCATTTATTCTTTAAAGGACAGTGACTTTTCCCTTGTGTTCTGCCACTCAGATTGAAAGCACACTAAAACAAAGCAATCAGAATACTATACATTAGCAGTTCACTCTACCAGTAATTGGAAGTTACTGGATGGTGGTTTTGAGCCCAGCTCTGGCTAACCACTACTGCATCAATGGCATAAAAATTCATATAAAAGGTGCAAACGTATCATCAAATACTGATGGTTTGGAGAGTGAATGGGTGACCTGAGGTGTAAAAGTGCTTTGAGCTGTCAGAAAGACTAGAACAGTGCCATATAAGCTCTTCCATAGAGCATTTACCAAATTACCATAGATCTAAAGACTTCATAAAAGCCTTTCTCCTGGCATAATGATAAGAAGGTTATGCAGGGTGGGCTTGCTTTTAGAAAGTGAACTGTTGTAAATATGCTGGCACTGTCAATCACCCCATTGCTGTTTTAAAGATTAAAGGGACTGTGAGGAGAATCTATTACTGGCAACATAAAGACTCTGCTACCCATGAGCCTGCGCAGCGACTGTCGTAATGCTGTGTTCCAGTAACCACGGAACTGGGAGTGACATCATCTCTGACTTATCGGCGTTCCAGTTACAAAGTCGGAAAACATGCCGATCTATCAGGCTATTGTTAGCTGTTGTTAGCACGCCCTGTGCTGTTGTTCACAAATATCACATGAAGAATGTGATTATCACTATGGCAGCATTTTTGTAAATATAAGTCTAACAATACTATGTATACAGCTGATCTAGAGCGACACACCCCAGTCAGAAGTGCAAATAAATGGATTATTACAGGAGCTAAATAACTGTTCACACTGGGGGTATCCATCTTCGATTGTCAACTCGGGGGTGGCGAGGTTTCACCGAGTTCCCCGGAGGAAATTCAGACTTGGGGGGACGTTCCTGTTGCAGTTTCCTACTCGGAGCTCAAAATTCCTACTTCTGACTACAAATGGAATGCAGCACGAGACGTGACCCAGAGCGTGTATATGTTTTGGAGCTAAAGATGCAGTTCGGTCTTTCATTAGAACTCTGCATTGCTTTACAACTTCTTTTTTCAACAACTTACAGGATGCAAAGCGAAGAGGTAATGTATCTCTTTCTAGTTCCATAGCGATAGTTTTTGATGTGTGACAACAAGCAAATTTGGGAAAACTTGGTAGGCCTATCGTAGTTTTGTAGCCGGCTATATATGGCTACTTACTGCCCGGTGCACTATGACGTGTCAGAATAATATAAATTTGCTCTAGTTTTATTTGTCTTGATCCCGAAGTTGAGTATCCGGGCCAGTCCAGCTATGTACGACCCGACCGGAAGGCTAAGGAATAGCATAAATAGATAACCTATTTTGATGATATAAAACTCATCAATAAGTGCGTATTTCGATCAGGCATATATCTAAAAGTGAGACTTTTTTGTAATTATTTAGAAACTCCTCACAGTCCCTTTAAGTCCTACCTTATATTTTTTAAATTATAAAGAGCCCCATCCACTAACCTGACACATCAGATGGACCATACTATTTATTTCGCTAGAACGTCTAGGCCCATGGAAAGTGTTTGCATGGGAAGAACCTTCAAAGCATGTTCAGCAGGTTAGTAGATGATCATTATATCAATCACATTTATTGCCGATCAGATGGAGTAAGTGATGCAATGACTGTGGCATGAAGTACAAAACCTTCAACTTTATTGAACAAACTCGACAGAACTTGTCATCTTGCTCTAACCCCTGTTGCTGTAATTGACTCTGACTGGACCATTCTGTTTTGGGCTGAGCTAAGTTGTAGATTAGGTCTTAGATGGACCTGTCTGAGTACAGACATTGAATTAGCTGCACAGCAAGATTATTAATCCACAGCAATGAACAGCCTTGTGTCTGTTTTGATTCTCTCTCTTAAAGGAACAGGGTTCATGAGCTTTGCTGCAGATAATACATTTACATTTGGCATGAACCTCAAACAGCCCCAAATTAAAGAAATATCGAACTACTCTATATTTTGTTCTGAAAATGAAGCCTACTCCAGCACTAACCTGTCTTTATCTGGGAGTGCCACACACACTGTTGACCACTACTGTGTTGATTCTGATCCTGGACCTCATTGTTTACTTGGGACTTGCTTGTTTACCGAAAACCTGCTGGCCATGGCATGGAGTAACATTTTTCCAACTGTGGTTGTGGTGCAACTGACTTTGGACATTTGATTGTGTCCTTGGGTCATTTTGACCGCAAAATTTGGACATCGCTTGGTTTTGAAATCGTTGGTTTGACTCTGGAATTACTCTAACTTGGGCTGCACAGCAGTTCAGCAGATAGTGCTGGTGACTTCGTGGATCAACTCCCAGTCAGACTATGCCTCTCTGTATGATGTTCATATGTTCCCCATGCAGGTGTAGATGTCCTCTGTGCTCCAGTTACTACGCTCCTAAGGCCCCCTCCACACCGCCACAGGGCAACGTGCCTCCTCGAGTCATTTTAATAAAGGATGGGCGGCAGACGGGAAGCAGTTTTAGCCAATTTCGCCCAGTCGCTCGGAGTCCAGTGTGTTGGCTCGACAACATGGCTCTACTTTCGCATAAAGATTTCCAGGAGAAAAACCGGGCATGGAACAGCATTTCTACTAAAGAGTGTTAGGAGAGGGAGAGTTGTGAAGGACTTTTGGGCGGGTTTGTTGTGACATTCGCTGAATCACCTCTGTGTCACTGCCGCCTTGGACTCTGGCTTGCACTGCGGCGGCAGCAGCTGCTTTAAAAAACGCTCTGCATTTCGGTGGACTCCACCGGCAGGGAAGTGGTTTTATGGGGCGTTTGCCACGCGTCGGTATGAAAGGGATTTTAGGCTTTTTGGTGTCTCAAATATTAACCTCGGGTTTGAGTTTATGTGTGAATAGATGTTCATCATTTGATGTTCAGTCAGTCAATACCTGTCTTTATTCATATTTGTATACAAAAATTTAAACTTAAATGACGATTCATGATGCCCTGATGAAAAGAATCTTATTAGAGGTTAGCCCGTTGAGATGCAGCATCTTATTTTTTTGTAAGAGGCTCTCCCTCTCTGCATGGTTGTTAAGATATTTATTATGTTTGCGTTAGTAATAAAAATCATGCATGAAGAGACCAAGACTAGCATATGGAAAAGCCCTGTGCTTGGCTGGTGACCAGTGTAAGGTTTACCTAGCTTCATTTCCTTTTGGCTGTGAGAGGGATAAGCAGCAGAAATAATGGATGAATGGGCTTGGAAATCATTGGTTTTACTGAAAATGACTGAAACTTAAGCCGTGGTTATACATAACGAGGGTTGCTGGTTTCACTCCCAGATAGACCGGGCCTTCTGGTTGGAGTCTGCATGTTTTCACCATGTTAGTGTGGGTTTTCTGCAGGTACTCTCATTTTCCCCCAAAAGTTGGATTGTTTGGTTACTTGTGAGTGGTTGCAATTTTCTATAAGTCAGACCTGTGGCTGGCATCAGTCTAGGGCGCAAGTCCAAACTTTCAGCCTCAATAGCCCCTCAGGGCGATATTCTGCGGCATGGAAGAAACAACCATGTTAAAGAACTGTTAATAATAAAAATTAAGAAGATAGGATCAGTTTACTAATTTCTAGATTACTTAACATCCTTTTTTTTAAATACTTAATGTGGCACAGTCTCCCCCAGACTTCCAGTCTCTTCCGCCCGCAGTCTTCAGGTAAGCTGAGTTTGATGCCCCTGGTCTAGGGTGTAGTTGGATAAAGCTCCGCCCCCTTGCAGCCTCAAAAGGAATAAGTCGTATAGAAGTAAATAAATTTAAATGAAGTACACCATCTTGCAAAGGTAAGACATCACTGAGAAAAATAGTATCCTATCCCCCTTACCTAACATTTTATGATTACATGATGAAAATGTAACCCGTTAAGATATTGAGTTTTATGACCAAAGCATGTTTTTTTTTCTTATTTAATCTATTTGTATGAAAATTGCATTAAAAGGTCAAATGTATGAACACAGATGCTCATTGACCTTTAGCTGTCACCCCTCTTGTCTGTCAAAAATACTGTAGATTGCATAACGCTGCCGGATCAGGTGTATTTGGGAAATGTCAGTGTTTGAGGCCAGTCTATAAACACAGGATTTAGCTGAGGTTGAACAGGCCTCTTTTGGGCCTGCATCACAGACTTTGTTTCTGCTTGACTTTGTACTTCTGATTAATTCCAGTGCATCCACAGCTGGCTGACTTAGATGATGATGAATGTGTTATTTTCAGCTCACTGCTTTTGAGATGTTTCCTTCATGGGGTCTTTTTTATCTGTTTTCGTTTCCACTAACTCTCCCTTTGATCAGACACATAGGGGGACAGGCACGTCTGTTTCTCCTGGACAGACTCAACTGGAGCCTCTATTTACTCTGCCTGGCCCTTCAGAGGAGGCTCTTACGTGGAGGAGCACAGTTGTGAAGAAAATGACAGGACAGGACAGCATTTGTACATATAAAGGCAGAGTGGTCTTGACAAGGGCCAACAACTGCAGGAACATTTTGAATGCTCCTTGGTTGTATTTTGAATTCACTAGTTAATTGTACAAATCTTTTATCTGAATTGTTATGAATACACTGATTATATGATGGATGTTAAAGTTTGCTGTAGGGCTGTAAAGTCCTAGTCGACCAGTCGACTAATTGGTCGATACGTGCTCAGTCGACCAAAATTCTGATTGGTTGACCAAATGTGTCAATTTATTTTTTCATCAGGAGAAACATATCAAGTGAAATGGGGGTGTTTTCTGAGCAAACCCGTTTCACAGGTAACAGTCTGTCTCAGAACACCACTTTATTGTATTTATCGTTCATTTGAGTCCTCTGGCATGTCAAAGGCATCAGCAGTGTGGCTGAATTTTACTAGAGAAGATGGCGGTAAAAAAGTTGAATGAAAAATTGGAAACAACAGATTGCATGTCACAGCTCGACTACAAACATGGCGTATCATCTTAAAACTGTAATATTTCAATATTTTTTATTATATTAAGAACATTTCAATATTCTAGTCTCATAATCGTTATTTGTTTTATAACTGCATGCGCACCTGCCCGCTGCAACAGCGGCATCCCTCACCCAGTCCGCGCTGGATTTTAAGCCTCATATAAAAATCCAAATGCAAAAACGACATCACAGAAGGAATTGTCTATTTTATTGCTCAGGATATGAGGCCCATTGGTGTCGTGGAAGGCCAAGAAAAAAATTGGAACCTGGATATTCAGTGCCAGCGCGCCAGACAATTATGCATGCACTAACGGCAAAATATGAGGGACTCAAAAAGATAAAGTTTCTGAGTTAATAGGTACAGATAACAGATATATGGGCGTCTCTTCGAATGGAGTCCTATATGACAGTGACTGCCCATTTCATTGATGAAGACTTGAAAGCAAAGAGTCTTGTGCTTGAGACAAAACAAATAGAAGGGGCGCACACAGGAAAAAACATCGCTGCGCGACTAATGAAGTTGCCGATGCCTTCAAAAGTTCCAGCAGAAAATAAAGTGTCTGTTGTATGTGAACAATGTGGCTAATATGGAACTCTGTGTGGAAACACTAAAGGAGTCCCATGAATGGTTTAAGACACAAGGCGTCAGGTGCGCCGGGCACACTTTGCAGCTCTGTATTAATGCGGCGCTCAAACAAGAGCCAATTTGTCACGGCATGGCTGCAGCACATCATGTTGTGGTGCATTTTAAAAAGGGACACAAAGCAAAAACTGGGCTAAAACAGAACCAGGAGCAGGTGCTGATATCAGTTTCACCCAGCTGAGGCGTGCTCCGCTGAGCCATACTCCGCTGCACCCCCTCTTATTACCCAATTTTTGGTTGACAATTTGTGTTTCAGTCGACCAACAATTTCTTTGGTTGATTACAACCCTAGTTTGCTGTGCATTAGTGATAGAGATGCTTGTGCTGAGCTGCCAGACAAACTAAGCTGTAAAATACGAAAGGTACTTACACACCGGACACTACTTGTACTACCTCGGTGAGCACTCTCCATTCAAAGTCTATGTACAGCCGCAATGGGGCCGGGCTAACCCTCCCGCGATGCCACAGCCGCTTTTCACACTACCACGTAGCTTGTCGCGCGTTGTCAAAGTAAAAAAAAGTTGATCTTTTCAGACGATGTCGTGTGTAGCTGTATGGCAACAGCCAATCAGCGGTGTGTGTACGTGTGACGGTACCCTAGACAGACAGCTTTTCATCCAGACTACAGAAGAACAATTTATGTCCGTGTGGGAAACACTAGTCAGTGAAGACATTAGTTCCGCCTAGACGGACCGCGGTAAACTCACAGATGATGCTGCTGGGCATCAGCTGCAGTGTTTAGTGTTTGATAAGTGAATGAAAAGGATACAGCTGGAATAATGTCCGCTTATACATCCTATTATATGACATATGATATGATATTTGCGGTGAAACTCGTGCGAATGTGACGTCACCGAGCGATGGCTGACAGTAACGGTAACCAAAATGAGGTATTTATGGACGCACGACGATACATCAGTGGGTAACGCAATTTTGATAGCTGGGTCGCTTGCGGTGTGAACGCGGCATAAGACCACCATGCCAACAGTGCTGATGCATCTCTATGTATATTATGTGGAAGTGTAGCCTAAGCTTTCATGAACGAGTATAAAGCTAATCTGTCTGTTGTGAGCTTGTGCATTTCCAGTTCACCCCTCTCATGCAGCCTCATTCATGAAGCAATTAATTTTATGTTTATTTTTTTAAATTAATTTCTTATTACCCTGAGGGAGTTTTCCAAAGGGATTAATAAAGCTCTATCTAATTAGCTCCCTCTCCTCTCAACCCCAGTGGATTACCATCCTCCACAGCCAGAGCCTGATTAGTTTGTCACTGTCCAAAACTTAAGTATTAACATATGTCAATGGAACTTTTTTAATGTTTGGATTGTGTGTAACTTCCCTCACCACTGTCTTGTTGACCTTACTGATGTTGAATGAAGGTCACCGTCTGATGTCAGTTCTTGTACCTTTAACGTTTAATCCTACTGCCAAAAGACACCAATCCATTTGCATACCTCAAACTAGGCCAATATCAGCCCACAAAAATTGGCCATCAAACTAAGAATGTGGGATGAACAGGTATTAGTTGCAGATGTTTTTCTGTCTATTCATACAATGTTGGAGCGTGTGTTCAAAGGCTGCATTCTTTCAGCTTAATGTTCCCAGGTAATAAAAGATGACACATGCCTCCCTCTGTATTATCTGAAAAGGCTGTGTAAAACTCTGTTTAAAACAGCTCTGTGTGCATAATAGTTTCTTTTACCCATTTAATTTTCACCCAGAAATCATGAAAACGTGAAGAAATTACATCCTCCTCCTTAATGGTTTTGATTGGTCAGTGAGGGACAAGTGGCATGGAACAGCACAGTGATCTTTCAGCAGATTAATTGTTTTAATTGAGAGCTCAAGAACACAGCAACAAATTCCAGCTGACAATGAAGGTGTTTATTCAGTTCAGGGTAGTGATGAAAATGCTGAACTTCATTGGTTTTCACTTGAAAATAAGAATTGCCAGCAAAAGACATCAGCTGTTGACACAAGTCATTGATGCTGACATTAGGAAAACCTTATGGCTAATTTAGGGAAGATATATTATGTATGTCCTACATTATTAAACTAATAGCCTATATATTATCATTTTAAATGGAAGAAAGGCCTGTTGAACTAACTCTGATCTGTTGTCATGGTCAGAAATGACAGAAAGTGTTGAGACTGAGAGAAAAGTCTGCCAAGAGTAAAAAATAAAAAACATGGCATTGGAATTGGCTGAATTATTTTAAGCATTGCTATCAGCATGAGTCCAGGTTTTACAACTTGTACATTGCAGTGTTAAACCATTTTCATCCAAATCATCGCTCAACACCACAGTGGGCATCTGATCCACAACACCTATGAAGACAAGCCATGTCAGAAGTTTAAAGCTATCAATAGCTACTTTTACTCAAATGACTTCATACATACTATGTAGCAGTCCCAAGCTGCATGGCTGTGGACCAGTACTGGACCATAAAAACTTGGGATTAGGTCATTGAGAAGCAAATAATTAATTTGACCAGATCCTCATAAATCTGCCTGTGTAGCTTTACTGTGCAGACAGCTCGCTTTTCCTGTCACAGCTGTAATTAACCAAAAGCAATGTGAGATGAACTTGTGGCTAAATGTTTTGTTCATGTGTAACAAGTTTGGTGAAAAAAGAACCCATATACTTCACCAAAAATCCACCCTCTGTTATTAATAATGTAAATTTTTTTTGGTACATGTTTAGATGTTTTATTTTGACGGTCACTTCCGGTGCTTCATTTCCTGTACCTTTCGCGCTCCTCTCTTCAGATGCCTTAAGGACATGATGAGGAGAGGTAGGTTTTCCCATTGGAGCCTGTTCAGTTTGAGTTGACACATAGTTCACACAATATATAGTTGTTCATATGTATATTTATAGGCTCACAGAATGTATTTAAATGTTACAAAAATTTGAAAGTTTACTTTTGAAGTGTTTGAAGTGGCGTGTAGCGCATAATTTTAACAGCTAAATTACGATCTCAAGCTAGGCTTATGTGTGGGCCTCTTCTCATGCTGTCGGCCATGCTCTCTGCTCCCCTTTTAGAACTGTGCTGGTGGAGAGCAGGTGCATGAACTGTGGTCCACTGAAAATGTGATTTATTTTGTACAGAATAAGCCTGCTCCAGTGACAAACTTGCTTTCTACGTCCCTTCCATCTACAAACACAAGGCAGACGGTATCTTGTAGCAGACACGCAGAGTCGGGCCAGACGGGCTACACATGCACCCGTGTAGGTGAGCTCTGTGCTCTGCTTTGTATGTATGTATGAGTATATGTGGATTTTATATATGTATATACATATATATATATATATATATATATATATATATATATATATATATATATATATATGTACATATATATATATATATATATATATATATATACGTCTCAACTCTCACGTCTTCTCCCGCTTATCCGTGGTCGGGTCGCGGGGGCAGCAGCCTAAGCAGGGAAGCCCAGACTTCCCTCTCCCCAGCCACCTCGTCCAGCTCTTCCCGGGATCGAGGCGTTCCCAGGCCAGCCGAGACATAGTCTCTCCAGCGTGTCCTGGGTCTACCCCGAGGCCGCCTTCGGTGGGACGTGCCCGGAACACCTCACCAGGGAGGCGTCCAGGAGGCATCCGGACCAGATGCCCGAGCCACCTCATCTGGCTCCTCTCAACGCGTAGGAGCAGAGGCTCTACTCCGAGTTCCTCACGAATGACCGAGCTTCTCACCCTATCTCTAAGGAGAGCCCAGCCACCCTCGAAGGAAGCCCATTTCAGCCGCTTGTACTCGTGATCTTTTCTCGGTCACGACCCAGAGCTCGTGACCATATATGAGGATAGGGGTGAAGATCGACCAGTAAATCGAGAGCTTAAGCCTTACGGCTCAGTTCCTTTTACCCACGACAGACCGGTGCAGAGCCGCATTACTGCTGGCGCCGCACCGATCCGCCTATCGATCTCGATCCACCCTTCCTCCGCTCGTGAACAAGACCCGAGATACTTAAACTCCTCCACTTGGGGCAGAATCTCTTCCCCAACTCGGAGGAGCACTCCACCCTCTTCCGGGTGAGGACCATGGACTCGGATTTGGAGGTGCTGATTCTCATCCCAGCCGCTTCACACTCAGCTGCGAACCGATCCAGTGAGAGCTGGAGGTCACGGTTCGACGAAGCCAACAGGACCACATCATCTGCAAAAAGCAGTGACCCGATCCTGAGGTCACCAAATCGTAACCCCTCAACACCCTGACTGCGCCTAGAAATTCTGTCCATAAAAGTAATGAACAGAATCGGTGACAAAGGGCAGCCCTGGCGGAGTCCAACCCCCACGGAAACGACTCAGATGTACTGCGGCAATGCGAACCAGACTCTGACACCGGTCATACAGAGAACGGACAGCCCGTAACAGGGAGCCCGCTACCCCATACTCTCGGAGCACCCCCCACAAGATCCCACGAGGAACACGGTCGAATGCCTTCTCCAAGTCCACAAAGCACATGTGGACTGGTTGGGCAAACTCCCAAGCACCCTCGAGCACCCTATGGAGGGTATAGAGTTGGTCCACAGTTCCACGACCAGGACGAAAACCACACTGCGCCTCCTGGATCCGAGGTTCAACAATCCGACGGACCCTCCTCTCCAGTACCCCTGAATAAACCTTCCCAGGGAGGCTGAGGAGTGTGATCCCCCTGTAGTTGGAACACACCCTCCGGTCCCCCTTCTTGAAAAGAGGAAGCACCACCCCGGTCTGCCAATCCAGTGGCACTGTCCCCGATGTCCACGCGATGTTGCAAAGACATGTCAACCAAGACAGCCCTACAACATCCAGGGCCTTGAGGAACTCCGGGCGGATCTCATCCACCCCCGGAGCCTTGCCACCGAGGAGCTTCTTGACCACCTCGGCAACCTCAACTCCAGAGATAGAAGAGCCCACCACAGAGTCCCCCAGGTCTGCTTCCGCACTGGAAGACATGCTGGTGGGATTGAGGAGGTCTTCCAAGTATTCTTTCCACCGATAGAGAACGTCCCGAGTCGAGGTCAGCAGCGCACCATCCCCACCATAGACAGTGTTGACGGCACACTGCTTCCCCCTCCTGAGACGCTGGATGGTGGTCCAGAATCTCTCTGAAGCCGTGCGGAAGTCGTTCTCCATGGCCTCTCCGAATTCCTCCCATGTCCGGGTTTTTGCTTTAGCGACAACCGAAGCCGCATTCGCTTGGCCAGCGGTACCCGTCAGCTGCCTTCGAGTCCACGGACCAAAAGGGCCCGATAGGACTCCTTCTTCAGCAGCGGCATCCCTCACCTCTGGTGTCCACCAGCAGGTTCGGGTGTTGCCGCCACGACAGGCACCAACCACCTTACGGCCACAGCTCCGATTAGCCGCCTCCACAATAGAGGCCGGAACAAGGCCCACTCGGACTCAATGTCCCCTGCCTCCCCGCCACATGGTGAACTTCGCCCGGAGATGGGAGTTGAAACTCTTTCTGACAGGGGACTCTGCCAGGCGTTCCCAGCAGACCCGCAACACGCTTGGGTCTACCAGGTCTGACCGGCATCCTGCCCCACCATGGAGCCAACTCACCACCAGGTGGTGATCAGTTGACAGCTCCGCCCCTCTCTTCACTTTCGAGTGTCCAAAACATGCGGCAAGTCCGATGATCGACTACAAAAGTCGATCATCGAACTGCGACCTAGTGTCCTGGTGCCAAGTGCACATATGAACACCCTTATGCTTGAACATGGTGTTTGTTATGGACAATCCGTGGCGAGCACAGAAGTCCAATAACAGAACACCGCTCGGGTTCAGATCGGCCGTTCCTCCCAATCACACCCCTCCAAGTCACACTGTCATTGCCGATGTGGCGTTAAAGTCCCCCAGCAGAGCAGAAGGAATCCCCAGAAGGGGCACCCTCCAGCACCCCCTCCAGGGAATCCAAGAAGGGTGGAAACTCTGAACTGTTGTTTGGTGCATAAGCACAAACAACAGTCTGGTTCCATCCCCCCACCCGAAGGTGGAGGGAGGCTACCCTCTCGTCTACCTGGGTAAACCCCAACGTGCAGGCCTCGAGCCTGGGGAGACAAGAACTGCCACCCCAGCCCGACGCCTCTCACCACCCGCAACTCCAGAGAAGAAGAGAGTCCAACCCCTCTCAAGAGGACTGGTTCCAGAGCCCACGCTATGCGTCGAGGTGAGTCCGACTATATCTAGTCGGAACCGCTCGACCTCGCGCACCAGCTCCGGCTCCTTCCCCGATAGCGAGGTGACGTTCCACGTCCCTACAGCTAGACGCTGCAGCCGAGGATCGGACCGCCAAGGTCCCCGCCTTCGGCCGCCACCCAGCTCGCACTGCACCCGACCATTACGGCCCCTCCCATGGGTGGTGGGTCCATGTGAGGGGGGTCCCACGTCTCTCTTTCGGGCTGGGCCCGGCCGGGCCCCGTGGGCGTAGGCCCGGCCACCAGGCGCTCGCCTGCGAGCCCCACCCCCAGGCCTGGCTCCAGGGGGAGGCCCCGGTGACCCACGTCCGGGCAAGGGAAACCTGGATCCAATATTCTTGCTCATCATAATGGTCTTCTGAGCCACGCTTTGTCTGGCCCCTCCCCCAGGACCTGTTTGCCTTGGGTGACCCTACCAGGGGCATTAAGCCCCCGACAACATAGCTCCTGGAGTCATTGGGGCACGCAAACCCTCCCACCACGATAAGGTGGTGGCTCAGGGTATATATATATATATATATATATATATATATATATATATATATATATATATATATACATATATATATATATACATACACACACACACATATATATATATACACACATATGTATACATATATACATCATGCACCAGACTTGGTCAACTTTCCTGCACAATGTGAACTTTGAATCTGCTTTTGAAATCTTTGCCCTGGGAGACACACACCACTTCCAAAGTCTGGGGGCTGTCACACCAAATATTGATTGGATTTGCTCACTGCATCTTGTTTACTAATAAGAAAGGTTTTCTTGATCATTTTAAAAGCATTCTTACTTTACAGTGTTTTCTTACTGCCAATAACTTTTGAACTGTGCGATGAGTAGATGAAGGCAAACTTACTTCAATTTCTCATGAACTAAGGGTGAGGACTACCTCCTAGCTGAGATAAGATATTCACAAGGCCAGAAATCCTCCTCTCACAAGTTAAGGGGAAAATTTCCCTTTGAAAAGAGGTCACAACATATTTCTCTTGGCTGCAAAGTATGCATCAGCCTGCCATAACCAAAGAGAAGACATATGTGTCTCCTCCCCGAGAAAACTGTTCAATCAGCCTGTGTTTGTCTATGTTTATAGAGTACTTTTTTATTTTGTTATGCTGTTTTCTTGTGAGGAAAATCTAATTATCCAATTAAATTTAATTCAGCTTGGCCATAATGTGACTTAAACATTCACACCAAATAGCTTCATTCTTCATTTTCACGAGGCGGAGAGAACAGAGCTCTTTTTGTTGAAGTGAACTTGCAGCCATCATTCTGGTTCTTTTTCTTTTTTTTCCCCAATGATGACATGAGACCGAGCTTACAGAGAAAACATCAATCCTTTACATTGTAAAGGCTCATTGGCTCAAGATATTTGTGTTTTAAGGCATAGAATCTGAAGAAATAACGTAATCACAGCATCAGAGACAAAAGAAGAGCACAGATAAAGCTCCCTGCTGTGAGGCTCTTCAGCTGTCATTCACCTCAGCTTCAGAGGAGATGCTGTTTCAGTGAGGACAGTTTGTCAGGATGAGTGATGGATGATTGAGAGGAGAATGGGGCTTGAAGGACACCTCCTGCCACAAGGAAAGACACAGATTGCAACCCGGGGGACAAAATACAAGCTGTCACCAAAACCAGATTCTGGGCTCACAGATGCTGGACTTGTTGTGTCTTTGGCTTTTGTTTTTTTGTTCTTTAAACACACAAACCACTGCCATGACAACTTCTTTAATTCCACATACTGTCACACAGATATGTATAAATAATATATTAAAGATGATGAATGAATAGACATAAATGACAGGATAAATATGATCCATTGTGGGACATGCATGTTCAGGCTGGTAAATGATGAGGTTGCACATTTCAGTAATACCAAGTATGTTTTTTTCTGGGTTTGCAGACAAATGATCTCAAGTGATAGTCCTCAGTTACATGACTGTCCTCAGCAAGCATTGGCCATTGTGTGGAGCTGCAGCGTTGGCTTTTTATTATAATCTCTAGCAAAATTAATCCTGTCTAAGACCCCTGAAACTACAGAAAGCCAGAGGTTATGAAGTGAAATGTGTTTTTGCTCCATTGACCCTTGGGACTCGAAGGACTTAAAACAAAAAAACTCTGGCCTAATTGTCACTGTAGGTATATTTCTATATATTGCAGAATCCTTCCTCTTATGCCACCACCAGGATAATAATAAGCAGAGAGACATGTGATTTTAATCATATTTAATGTGCTTTTGTTGTACCTTTGTTGTTTGGGAAATAAGGAACAACAAAATCCTTAGTCATTAAAATATTAGTGTTAGCTAGCCTGCTCGCTCCACTGGTTTGCTGACGCCCTCTTGAGGTAACACTCACATAGATTTGATCTATCTCTGTGACCATAAAACTTTTACAGGACAACTCCAGTGTCAATCTATAGAGGGCTCCAAATCAAATATGAAAGTGAGTTCAGTAAGTTCTTAATCAATAAAGTAAAGCACCTATTACAGAAATTCTGGGGGATTCACAGTGATTAATCTTTAATTTGTGATTTGATTCACAAAATTTTCTTGATGAAAAACTCGACACACCTGTTAATGGGACTCCTTTTTGACTCATGGAACTGAAGCTTCTCATCAGTCTATTGACCAACTGGACGTGTCAAATTTCTTCTTATGTTTCTAAAAGGCTCCTAAAAGGCTAAGAGCAGAAGTGTGAGTAGTATGATGTTGCCTTTTGTTACATCTGGGACAGAAAGTGCTCCCACGAATGACAAATATGACCTTTTAGAACAAACGACCATTATCCCCCCTTATTCTGGGAGAATAAATGTAAACATGTAAATACTGAATGAGTTTCTTTGCATATTTTTGTTTAGTCCCATTACAGCCAAAGCTTGAAGACACCATGTTTATCTCCGTGAGATTTAAAGGTAACTTGTTTTTAGTCTTTGTGGTCATACCACAATTGAAATATCAATCCAACAACATGACAAAATCAATATTCTGAAAGCCGAGAAAAAATCCAAGCAGACTCGGGCTATGTCCGAAATGGCATTCTAGCGTTCTACTCATACTAAGTGTGACGTCAAAATGAGTGTAGTGCATTCACATTATATAGTAGGAAAAGATTAACTGTGTGTTTACTATTTCGGGAAAAAAATTTGAGTATGCGAGGTGGGCATACTAGTCACACTCAAACGCCCCATAATGCACTGTGAGCCGACCGGAAGTTTCTTCGATAGCATAATGGCACGCATAACGAATGTCCGCAATGCCGAAATAAAATTTGTATCTGTGTGTTTAATGGCTCAAATGACCACATTTTGGTATTCTACGAGGTGCTCTCTGAACTTTCAAATGTGGCGAATCAACAGAGACTTTTGATAGCCTAGTGTGCTTCTGATTTTTGTCTTCGGAGATTTGAAATGCATCATGGGAAACTTAGTAGTATACTACAGTGTGAACGGTTGGCATTCTAATCATACTTATAGTATGTAGTATACAGTATATACACATGAGTATGTAGTATGTAGTACGTAGTAGTAGTACGTAGTAGTACGCCATTTCGGACACAGCCTTGGTCTTGTGCGGAGCACTTCGCTCTTACTCAAGTCTATCAGAGCAATCCCACTACGGATCAGGAGTTGCATCGCTGAAGCACCAGCACGTGCCACAGCGTTGGAGATTTGCTTCAGGTCTATTTTTTGTGTGGCTGCTTCCAAACATTGCAAATTTACTGTCATTGTAAAAGCACCAGAAGGAAACCAAATGTGTGGAGTATCTGGAACTTTCAAAATTAAACATAATGCATGGACTCAAATGTGAATTTCCTCAATAGGTTGTCATTGTCACACCTGGAAGCACGAGCATCAGGTCAACAGTCGGTCAGCGAATCCCAGAGGCAGCACGACACCATGGACAAAGAAAAGTGAATCGTACATGTAGCCCAGATGAATAAAACACACAAGTGGACAAGATTTATGAGGGAGGGAGAGAGATTTCTTTATTTTGATTATGATCTTGCTAATTGTATTGGTGGACGCTGAAATGTCCCACGGCACCTGAAAGCACCACTCCGTTCTCATGAACCTGCTTGAAGGAAGCACGTCGCCACAGCCAATCACAAGCCCCGTTTAGCCGTCAGTTCAGAGGTGAAGACCAGGCACGTCTTTCTCCCCGGTCTTTTTGACTGCATCCGTGAGAGTGAGAGCTGATACATTCCTGCTAAGAAGACGAAGAAAAGAGGGGAAAGAAGAGGAAATAAAGCCTGCTAACTTACCTGCTGCAAGCCCGGAGTCAAGCGACGCAGTGCCAGGAAACAAGTTACGTCGGTAAGACGAAGCGGATACCTGTTTAAGAGAGGAAAGAGCTTATTCATACTTACCATCGTCGTCTATGCTAATACTAGCTCGGTGCTTCACAGGCATGCTACTTACCTCCCATGTGGTGAGACGCTACAAGCCCTGAAGGTGACGTATTCAGCTTTGAACAGAGCAACGGTGAGCAATGCCCCTCTTAGCTGAAATGAATGTTATTTCCCTGTGTTTTCAGTATGCTAAAGCAAGTTAAGATGGTTTTAAAGACCATGAAAGTGCAGTATAAAGTGGTGTAGCATTTAAATATGTAACTACAACTAGGATTTTGCACTGATATATATGTTTTAAGAGGTGCTATTTTGTGTGTCTTCACTGCCAGTTTAAAGGAAGGACATACAATCAACACTAAATATGGTGAATGTAACATTTTATTTAATTTTATTTTGTAAATACAGTTAAAGCTATAGTGCGTAACTTTACATGTCCGTGAATGTCCGTTTCAGCCAAGCCACTACTAGAGGAGATGACACAATGCAGATTAAGCCGATTGGCTCCTCTAACAACTCGCGGGATTTTTCAATATATATAATTTTTGCTTTGCTTGTCGTCCGGCGACATTCCCGCGCTGGCTCGCAGGAAATTACACATTTTACGTCACAACAAGAAGGGAGGGGGAGGACGAGTGGAGAGTCTCGTAGCAACAAGCAGAGCGCAGGCAGAATGAGGAAGCGACATGGCGGAGAAGCCAAAGAAACGGCCAAGACACAGTCCAGAAGTGGATCCTACCACAAAAAAAAGCCTGGATGTTTGGCTGAAGGATTGCTAGCAAAGAGGGAAAGTGACTGATGGAGAAGGCAAACGCGGATTTGTATTGGCATGGCTTTTCCTTGGTTGAGAGCCTTGTAGGCAGAAATTGGGCTGAGGGCAGACACAGATGTTGCCTTGCTGCTGTTGGATAAGTAAGTGACTTGGTTTATAATTATATAAGTATTTTATTATTTTCTTGTAAATGGTGCTATGAACGTAATGTTGTAATGTTAGCAGCCTGCTAACGTAATGTTAGCAGCCTGGTGTTAGCCACATTGTGTAGCGAGAGACAGTATCGAGCAGTACCTGGGCGTACGTCATATGGAAGCGCCGGCTTTATTGTTGTAAGAACGCAGAATTCCGCTAGAGGGCGACCGAAGTTACGCACTATAGATTTAATGGAGGAATTTATCCTTTACTTTTGAGTTAAAGTAATTCAGTGAGTAATTTTGGTGCAGCTTTTCTATTGTACTAGGAGGCCTTTAGTGCAGTAGGAGTAGTTCAGCACATTCCATTAATTCTTAAGCACATTCTGAAATTAATATAGGTTGAGTTCCTACTGTTATTTTATTTTGCACTTTTTTTCTGTTACTCTAATGATGACCCAGTTATAACCTACCATAATGTTACTTCAGCAGTGTTAATTGCTTGCTGTGATGGTTAACATTGAAACACTGTTAACATGAACAGTAAATATGTGAGTTTTGAGTGTTTTATTCCTCATATTGAACCTTGATATATTTATGATATTGTATAACTAAAGATGAAGTTGAACAGATTGAGTTTCTCATATGAGATAAAATGCAATACTCATATGTTGATTGTGAAACCTTTAATGATGCATCAAAGAATAGATTGTGATGAGTTTATGTGACCTCATCTATAGGTCAGGTTTTTTGTGTGGACAGGAATCCAAGGACAGGAAGAGATTCAAATCGTATCAGATGGCGAGCCAGTGAACCTTGAAGGAGGAACTCGGGAGAAGATAGACACGTACCCTCTCACACAAACATTTGCATCATAGACTTTGAACCCAGGTGCACCTGTTCAGATTTTCTTTTTTTAATCCTTTTCTAAACGTAAAGGGCCCCAACAGACAAATATATATATATTTTATATATTTTTGTGTGCGCTTTTACTTGTTTTCTATTTGGGATATTTTCTTTTGAGGTTAAATTGTTTATATATTCTGGTATATTGTCATTGCATTACATTTCTTGTAACAATACAAGAGTTGCTACTCAAATTTCATTCCTGTTTTATTCATTATTGGTTCTCATCTACTTGGCTCTTACCGAATTTGGTTTCTTCTGATACTAGCCCTTTGAACTATTACCACCCTGCGTAAGTACTATACTGTAATTCAGTTTCACTTTGCTGACTTGGTTACATACAGGTACAGAAACATATTGCATAACATTGTATATATGTCACCAAACAGCCTTTCTACACGGATATAGGCAGAACGAAGTGGAATAAACCACCAGTACCAAGCAGGCCTGCAGGGGAGCCTTAAGTTTCAGAAGGGTAGTACAGCCTACCAAGCTCTAAGATGTGTTGGTGCTGCAGTTAAGAGCTCTGCTATATTGGATTCTGTTGTAGATTTTTTTAAGAGGCAAGTGCTGCAGAATTTTACAGAAGATTTTTTTAATTCATAGAGCAACATGAATTAAAATGTTCATATTAAACTTCATCTTTCAAAGCATTTCATACTTTGTTTCCTTTGAATAGACATGCATCAAAAGATCATTAGAAATTTCAAAAAGGAGCACCTTGAATAAATGTGCTTGCTGCACGAATAAACCCATTGAACTAGGCTGAATGAAATGTTGTTTATCTGACCCTATGGTTTGAATGAAAATTCACTCACAGAAAACTTTTAACTGTCACTTTTTAATTTAATTCTGAAGAGGGCTCTCAACATGTATCTCTGTTGAAACTGAGGTTGCTTAAACATTCCTGTCTGTTCAAATGCTGAATTTCTCCTGCTGGCCTCCACTGAGCACAAACAAAAGTAAACAAGACAAAAACAAACAATTTGTCTAAATCAAGCCTTTGCGTTATTTCTGAGTTAAAGTGGCATGGCACAGCATCATGCCACAAACTAACTGCTTTGAATATGTTTTCTTTCTGTTTCTGTGGTTTGTATCATCCCAGTTTAGCTCAAAATTACAGTTTATGTGCTGTCAGTGGATGGACGCTTGAAGACAAGGGTTTGGCTAAGAATGAGTGCCACACAGCATCGGCATGACTGTGAGGATTTTTATGTTTGTGGTCCAGTGTTCACGTAGCTATTTACAATAACTGTGGCAGGTCATAGAAAAACACCAATGAAAGTAATTTCCCACACTTTAGTTCTTTTAATTTTAGTTTTTGACCATTGCACAAGATTGAAATGCAATGGTACATTGAAAGCAAACAACAAACAGTACATGGACATTAGCATCTAAATAAAAAAAATCAGAAACAATCAGACAGAAAAGATGTAGGCCAAAGCTTTAGCTTATAACACCTACCATTATATATATTTTTTGTTAACAGCTCCCTTTACATTGATACAATCAGGACGATAGCAGAAAGGACTTGAGAAGCCTCTGCTACATGGGGTGCATTTGTCTTCTGTCTTTAATTTAATAATTATGTTTTTATGTTTTTATTATGTTGTGTATGCTACAGTCTTTCATTTACATTTAACTTAACTCCACACTCTGAATCATATCTTTGTTTTACATTTTGTCTGATCTCTTGATGTAAACATGCATCTCCCTCTCAGTTCACTCTTGGGTTCCCTTTTTTGAAATATTTGCTGTCCAGTGGTGGTCACAGAATATTATTAATGGGAGGGCCTGAGGATATCTGGGTGAGCCTCAGATTTTTTAGTTTTCTTCCTTTTATTTATTTAACTCTTTTCCTTTGAATGAATCACCCCATTTTTTCCATGATGTTGCTCTTTAGATATGCCTTTACAAACAGTTTAATCAAAATTATAATATAACAGTTTATCAACTCCCTAAATAATCTGCTGTGGTAAATTAAACATTTGAACTTACACCAGCTTGCTTTAAAAGCTGAAATTGTTTTCTTAAAAGGTTTAAAATAATATATAATATAATATTCTATTAAAACTGGGTTTTCTGAATATTAATCACTTTAGGGAGCTGCCCTGTTACTTTCAAAATCTGTACTTTATTAAGAAAATTGTAAACTTGTAATCAAATCAAGCTTTTTTTTTCAGTTATTTAGGTCAGGTCAGGTTTGTCAGTACATGCCCGGTCAGCACTTCATCATCTATCATTTCTGACTACTTGTCTACACCACCAGCAGCGTTTACTCGACTTCATTTGGAGGTGTTTTTATATGAGATGAAGTTTAAGGGTGCAAACCCTACGCCCTGAGACTCTGGAGGCAAGGCAACCCCTCCAGGTGTGTTACCAACTGCTGGTGCCCCAGGGAGAGCGAAGGAAGCCCCTTAGCTACCTAACCAACTAACCTGCAAACAAAACAATTAAAGGAGACATATCATGCTTGTTTCTCCTTTTCACTATGCCAGACTAGGATGCCTGTAAAGCATTTCTGCCCTCAGTACAAGTCATTTAGTTCCTTCATTGCCCCACAATAGCGTTCTCAAAATCCTCATTTTAGGCCATTATCAAGCTCTCGTTGAAACACGAGGATCTCAGGATGACCTACAGTTACCTTGCAACGTCAGCCCTTTGTGCTCTGATTGGTCAGTTCTATCGGGGGTTGAGCCAGCCCGTCCTTCTTCTTCTACTGTATTTTCCGGCAGGCTCAAAGCAGCGACTGCGTATTGAGTCCCCCTACAGGCCAGAGCTGGCAATGAGAGAATGTGAGCTAGGGATCTAAATACTGCTGTTGGACGAATGTGTTCCTCGGTGACGGTTTTGTGGCTAACGGACATCACAGAGGAGGAAGTGTTTTATCAGATTACTCCAATAAAAAGAAAGGTACCTCGTGTCGCCACGATGATTTAAATCTCGCGGACATCTCGCAATGACCTATTTTCAGAGGCATCAAATCTCGTAGGATATCAGAAAAAATACAATATCTCATTTTTGGAAAATTAAGGGGGTGTAAGGTCTTGTTTTCAAATTTATTATATTATATGTAAGTATTAAATCATGCATCAGCATGATATGTCTCCTTTAAGTTCAACAGTTTGGACACCATGTAAATATCATTTATGTACAATCCAAATAATTTTGGCCCAACACTGACCCTTGCTGACCCCCCATGCACCCCATTGATGTCTGTTCTGAAGATAGCTACTTAGCCATTCATGTGCGACTCCTCAGTCATTAAATTTGAGGTCAATCCTGTAAAAAGCTACATTCAAACATCTCAAGGAGAGACGGTCAGTAGGCTGCAGATACGTATGTCTGCCTATGGATATTTCAAATCAACACTAATCTTGCATTTCATATCAACTGAAATAATGCCTGACTGTCATGTCAAAATTGTAACTTGAACAAAGAGGCCTTCTTGACCTTACAAGCCATATTTTGGAGGTTTGCAGATTAATTTCAGAGATGGCAATATTTACTCACACAGTGGCAAAAGTAGGCTGAGATGTAAATACATAAGGACGACACTGTGTGTACAAACAGCTTCACAATACTGCAGTGGGAACATGAGATGATTTATAGGAAAAATAAAACATTCTATTTTTTTTAACAGTCTTTTGAACACAACAATTATCCACCGACCAAGGGACTAATTTTTGTTTCTGTTATCAGAAAAGTTTCACATCCAGATAATAACATTTGAGGACAGCAGACACAGGGAGTCGCTCAGTACAACTGAGAAGATGTAGATTACATGCCCGTCCAGTACGGGGCAAAATCGAAGCCAACGTGTTGTAATTTGAAAATTTTAAAAACGGTTGAAAAACTAATTTGAACTGAAATTCATCAAAGGGAGAAAGGGAATAGATGGTGGATGCATGGGATGTTTGGAGTGTCCTTGTGTGGACAAGGAAAATGGCATTTTGGGACCACATCTTCACACTCTGAACTGACTTCTCCTGAGTGTGATATTATACTATCAAACAGTTAATCAATCAATAAATCAAATTATTTGTTTCGTGCCAATTCAGAACAAATGTTATTAGAGCAGGCTGAAGGCATATTCTTCGTTTTACAGATACACAAATATACATATATAAAATGCAGACATATACATACATCTAAACCCAATATGAATCTATCATGAGCACAGTAATGGGCCAACCGACAGTACAGAGCATCTGTAGGGGGCTCACAGTAACCGTGACAAGAAAATCTGTTCAGCAGTTTGAAGTCTTGAGTTGAGCCTCTTACAAGTGGAGCAGTCACCACCAAAGTTGTGTTGGGTGAAGGAAGGGAGGTGGGAGGAGACAAGTGGACTAAAGTAAGAATTGAATATAGAGACAGATCCTTTGCCCAATCAAAAATCTGCCCTCATCACATTTCTCCCTGCAGAATATAAATCTATTTGAGGTTAGACCATTAAGATGGGACTTCTTGTTTTCAAAAGGGTCATCTTCCCTTTGTGGTTGTAAAGGATTTTATTATGTTGGTATAATTAATACAACCTTGGACATTTTTTTAAATGAATTATTATTATTTGTCATTGGTTTATACAAAACAGGGGCTTTTGGTCTATCAAACCACACAGAGATGCATGACATGCTTTGGCACACACGAACGTCACACGGGCCACACTGTTCAGTGAGCTAGATGCAGTGTTGTCACAGTTATCTTGAAAAAGTATTACTGTTGCTTATTAGTCCTTTAAAACTTAGTTACTGACAGATTTCTTGATTATAAAAGCAACTAAGTTAGATTGTAAGCTATTTTATTAATTACACTATATACAGTTAATCTGTATTATATCTATCGGGAGTCATCCATGTTTAAGGGTGGCATTTCCTCTACAACATACTTCCCAACTATCTTCTTCAACTCTCTCCCACTTTGCACTGAAGTCCAGATTTTGTGTTATTAAGGTGGGGGGGGGGGGGACCTCCTGCATTAGTTTGTAGTTCTCTGCTGAGCACCAGCTGGGGCCTATAGCATGAAGCGCTGTCAACTTACCCTGGGCAACTCACACCTATCCAGGGAGTAATCCCAACAATGACAATCAGAATAATCAATAGCATGACGCGGATTATCAACAGGGTAACTCAACCCAGGTTTGTCTCATCAAGAGCCATGAACGCGCACGTATGAGGGGAGGGCTCAGAGGCAGCTGACCTATCGCGATCATAAGCAGAAAACACGCTGAGAAGCCCCGGGAACACACTGACAGAGCTCCATTTTACATGTGAAGAACAGCATCTGATAAAGTTAAAATATGAGGATGAAAAAGCCAGTATAATGGAGAAAGGAAACACCGTAGCAGCTGTCAATCATACGACAAATAAGTGGCAACGCATAGCGGACTGTGAAAATGCGCAAATTACTCATCATTGGCTAAATCTGACACTCATGAATCTCATGAAGCAATATACTGTGCAAATGTGTTGCATGTCTGACAAATTATCACCCCACTCCCTCAGATGTAATCCCTCTGTAGTGAGGAGGTTGTGAGAGCAGATAAAAAATAAATACAAAAACATAACTGCGTCTGGTAGGTTGGTCTGTTTCATTTCATATCATGCTGCATTTAAGATTGAAGTCGTCGCCTCTATGAAATCATGATAACATACCGATCTGATGTCTGACCAAAATGAACAATTTAAAATGATGATGGATGATTATGAATACTGTTGACATTAAAAATGGTTTGATTACATAAACACTGTATAAACAATACGTAGATTTGTATTATATGGACATATAATGTATATGTTGATTTCTCTGAAGTGCTTTTTTATATTGAGGATGTTTTTGTTTGTTGTCATGGTGATTAATATGAAGAAGGGGGTTACTATTACCCATGAATTTACATTGTTTCCATGAATAATGACAGTGGGTATTGAGTTATAATTTAGTATTGTATCTGATTTGTAAGGAAGGGGCAGGACTAGATAAGCTTTTTTGCTTCTTTCTGTTCCTTCTCAAACTGGTTGCTGTGCATGTGTTTGTACTCACATGCTGAATTTGTTGATGTACTGTAACAGTACAGTTTGGTTTACATATTCCTTGTTGGATTTGGTTGTTGTCGTTTGTTATTTCTTTATTTCCTTTTGTTTTCTTTTTTTTAAAGTTTATGATACATAAATAAATAAAATAAATAAAAATCAGCAAGAAAAAAATCCCTCAAACACAACGAATAAAGTGATGGAATAATGGAATAATGTGCTGTTTTGAAGAATTACATCCCTTTTATTAGTCAGGCACTTTATGGTGCATTTTAATGCATACAAGGGGCTACAAAAATGAAGTTCATATAGCAGGGTGATGCACAGTGACAGTGGGACAGTCAGTGCACAGCTCCTGTGAATTTCACTGGCAATAAACGGCTCCAATACATCACCCAGGTAGATGATTCCGGGCTGCGAGAACAGGTACCTCCCATAGCCCGTTGTCAGGTTGATCTAGTGGGTCAAATCGGTATCAGGACACCCTTTCTCATCTTCATGCTTGTCTCCTGATTGTGGGCCTCTGTTGACAGGGTTGAGGAGAAGAGGGCAGGAAGCTGATTGGCTAGTGCGAGGGTCATTGTACTGGATCAGATTCAACCTCCAACTTCTCCTGCTCAGGAGCAGGTTAGCCGTTCAGAGTGAGTCACCATGGTCATCTACTCCGCTTCGTGTCATCGATAACCCAGGGTTAACCCTGAAGTTACCTCGCTCAGACATTAATCCTGCTTTGTGCTGTAGGCCCCTGGTGGGACTTTCTCTTAAAGTTTGACTGTGCCATGCTGCTTCTCTGAATCTTCCTCCAAATTTGGTGTAGTAAAGTAACGAGCATAATATTTATCTCTAACTGACAGAAACTCAAAACAGCAACTGTACTTCCAGATAGATGTGCAACTCTCTCCTCCCTCTATTGTTATCCCTGAGACACAGGAAGAAAGCAAATATTTCTTTTTTTATTGGAAAATAACAAAAACAATAAAGCACAGTGACTTGGATAAATTACTATAATCTGACTATTGGTTTGGAAAGAGTAATGTGTTAGATTACTTGTTACTGAAATAAGTTGTCATAAGTGGTAAAAGCGTTACTAAGAACACATTTCTCTAATATGACAAGCCCAATAATTGTACTTTTGGAACAAACCTTAAAAACTCAATCCACATCTGTCTTTTTTAACTAGTGTTAAAAGCAGACCTTGCAACTATGCTTATACTTCCTCTGGGAGGTGTGGATGGATGACATAACTTTACAGCTGCAAATGCCATTTTTTTGTTTATTGATCATTTTGTAGTTCTTTTATCAGAGGTTCTTGTGTATTGCTACAAAAGAAAGAACGAAAGAAAGTGTTTTCAATTCGTGAAATCAAAGTGTGTTTTTACATTTTCAGGTTATATTGTTTGTGACTTCTGCTGCTGTCTAGACAAAACAGTTTTAAAGCATGGTTTTAGGGTATATACACATACAGAAATCTTGCAACATCCACACACAGTGCTAGAATGTCTCCCACAAGTATCCAGATGTATCCACCCTATTTATACAGTTAGCATGCTAAATATAACCACATACAGAGCAGAAAACTGGTAATTGTGGCTGTAAACGGGTCTTTTCATAAATGTTTTCAGAAAGTGGGCGAGAACTCTGTGGTGAGAAGAATTAGTTCTTACTCTGAATGGATAAAACAGACATGGAGCTGTTGATGTCATTTGTTATGATAAAGTTGTCTGAGATTTTTCAGGGGTTGAAAGCTAATTCAAGCACGGCTTTGAACCATCTGAATGAATAACAGACTCAAATACACTTAAGTTAACCTCAAAGCAGACATGTGCATCTCATTATGACACGCATATGACACATCAGTTTTTATTTCATGTAATTGGCCGGAGAAAATGTCAGACAACAAGCACAAAAACACAAAAGAAGTTGAGTTAAGATTTCTTTATCTGCTGTATTTATGTCACACTGATCAGCCACAGGTCACCATTTGACAGCCAAAAGTTAAACCGTAACACCAGTCAGATATGGTTGTAAGAACAGACATGAAAATGAAAAAGATTTTGCATTGGTATAGCAAAAAAGGTGCATGTTTTTTTAAGAATGCTTGCCTATGCATAGACATAGACAACTTTATACACAAAGCACCATTGATACACAGCAGAGTTAAGAGCCTTATGACATTAAGAGCATTAAAGACAATAAAAAACAAAGTAGGATGATAAAATATTAGAAATTTATGAATTTCAAAGTAAAGGATACAAAACATTTCATAAATTAAAATACAGTTTATTAATCTAAAAGGACTGGAGATTTAAAAATAAAAATAAAAAAAATCTAAACTCATGAAACAATGGTGTTATATACAACAAATGTCAAAGCTATTTTAAATGAGCTCTTAGAGAAGTTTGTTAAAATAAGTAAACCAAACTGAATTATCACACAAGTCTTCCTCTTGAACCAAAGCAAAATGCATAACTTTCCAGTAGTCAATTAATATTTTATTTCCATATTTATGTTAAGCCAGGTAACTGTAATAATGTTATATCTCTTATGTTACTTTGAGGTTTGAGTTTTTAAAACTAAATCCTAGCTGTTGAGTGGGTGGGCTTACAGAAATGTATAATTACTCCTTAAGTTTTGTTTTCACCTGATTAAAGGATAAGTTTGGTTCCTGCAGCTTTCACTTTGTTTATAGAATGAAGTAGAACAATATACCCACCCAGAAGGCTTTCCTGATCCAAACAGTGCTTCAGGAGATATTTAGATCCAAAATCGAGCGGCGGACATCCGTATAATGGATGCACACGGGGCATGTATCGCGCCCCGCACCTAATATAAAAGTAAAGATCTGGACCCCAGACCTTCATCAGTCTGAGGTGTTGCCGTCATTAAAAAAAAAGTTGTTGCCTGAAGACTGAATCAAAACAACCTGCTTTACACAAGTGCTTCTCCAGTAGTGGGTGTGACCTGTGTTTTGATTGGCTATTTGTCATGTCAGTTGTTGGATTTAAATGAAAATCAATGTGAGCTGTATAAAATAACGCATCTTTTCTTTCTTTATTTTTTTTCCTTTGAATCTGGGTTAGTTACGGTGGGAAACTATTTTGGTAGAACAGGAAATTGTGATTCTGACTTTGGTCTTTTCTATGACATCTAGGACTTTGTAAGTTTACATTTTTTTTTCTTAAAAAAAGATGGAGGGTAAATTCCAGCTATTAATCATGTGTGGATTTAAACGGTCTAATAAATATCTTTTTTTTTGCATAATACATTAATACCAAATTTAGAAATTGGTATTTATGCTTGGATGACTTTAAAAGAACCTTAACTTGCTCTTTTAGGGACTTTGTGGGTGGCAGGCCAAGGGGGCAACATAATACAAATCTTGAAGGCAGGGGGAGCATTTCAGGAAGTAATTAGAACCACTGCCTTACACTGATAAGTAGAGCTAACAGGTAAAGTTTAAATAAGCCATCAACCTTCAGTCTTTGAATTCAACACTGAAAGTCTACTGACCACATGTGAAAAGCAGATGTTCAGCTGGAATACTGATGATATTGGTGAGAACTTTTCCTTCTGTTTGCTGTTTTACCCATAAAAATCTGACTAAATCAGAAAAGTTGACTTCAAAAGTTAAGGGTCATTTGAAGTGACATGGGCAGTGAAAAACTTTTGTAAACATGAACCACTTTATAATTAACTCTGGCTACTATAACCTTCAGCTCTTGTATCCATTACTGAGGTATTACATCACAGTTTACGATTTCATGCAGTTTGTCTCCGTAAATAGAAGAAAAAGCCGCGGACGGCCTCTGATCCCGACAGCCGCCTCAGTTTGAATGAAGGCCATATGTATGTACATATGTGCTGCCCACACTGCTGTTTTGGAGAACTGCACGCACATGAAAGGAGGTATTTATTAAGGGTGCATACCACACACACACTCACACACACACAAGCAGATGTGGGCTTTGGAACATCCAATCCCTTTACATGATGTTCACTGTGCTCTGAGGTTTCCTGAGCAGTACAATGTTTTGGACCTGCTGAGAAGAAGTCAAACAGAGAATGATGACAGCGTTTGTTGTTTGGTTCACTACTTTCTATGTGTTTTGTTTGAAATAATACATCTAATGGCTGCCATTAGAGTTAGTTGGATCCTTAGCAAAGTGATTATTCAGTTTAATGGAACCTTGAGTTGTGTCCTGATTAGATAAGCCAAAAATTCCTTTAAAGCATCCAGGGAAACAGTTAATGAAATTTAAATGAGTATTAAATCACTGATGGTTTATAAAATCATCAATAAACCAGTCTCTAAACACTAAGCACCTTTCAGGCATATTTATTTGCGGTTCAAAGTACTTTACAAAAGGGCTCAATAGTGGTGAATGAAAAGGAAGGATGCTGAAAGGATTTGGCAACTTATGCACACCAAATGAATTAAATAAAGTAGATATTAATTTCAACAATACATTTCATAGCACTCCAGAAATAATTGTCAAAGCAATAAAGCAAGCGTTATCAGGAACAAGGGTTATTATTTTGCTTGACAGATGTTACAGGGACCAGATTTTAAAAATGATTAATATTTTAGATTGAATTACATATCAGTTAATATTTAAATTATATTCAAAATGTTAAGTATTTCTCAGTCTTTGTACGGGTATATCAGTCCCTGCCTCCGGTGCTGCTGTGATGGGACCTTGGGCAGTAATGGTTTCCATCACTGGATTTAACTCTTAATATACCCTTCCCCCTGGTTAAATACTGGCTGAAAATGGCTGTTAAGTGTCAGATTTAACATGAAGACATACTTGATAAAAGTGTTTAAATCCCAATGTTTTAAGGTTGAGTTCATAGTTTAAGAGATGCGATAACAAAAGGTGTCCTTCAAAGCCTGATTCACATTTTCTGAATCAAATGAAATTCTAGGGGTCACATGAGAGGCTTTGGAAGGCTCAAAACTCATTCTGTAGTTTTTTTTAGTTGTATAAGGAGTACGCACAAGACATCACAGCAGAGGCACACAGTCATCAGCAGCCAGTGGATATTAAGCTGTCAAATTATTTTTACAGTTTATTTGTTCCTCTTATTGCTATTTGATAATGTTTGCCACAGACAGTGAAGATCTTCAGCTGATGTTAAAGAAACACAAGAAACCGTGTTGTTGCAGAAACTGGTATCATGTCATTGAGCATACATGTTTTCAGATAATGATGGTTAACACCACCTTATTCCTTCGAGTTTGTACTTTAAAGAAAAATAAAAGTATTCAATTTCAGACTAAAAAAATTAAACAGCTATATCAAATGACGAGGCATTGGAGACATTAGCTCACGTTTCTATGCTCTTTGCCTTCATAAAATCCCCAAAAAGTTAGGCTCTTACAGCTGGTTTGACAATACATTAAAAGTCCATAAACCGTATCATAAAATGATGAAATCATTAAAGTAACATGACTGTAATTTGCCACTTTTGTTCATGAAATGAAAGTTCCCAACTAGCTCTTGTGGTCAGTAAAACTAAACAGGGAGGTATCAACAGTTTAATAGATTTCAAAAATATATCCATTAAGAAAGCCTGGGCAATGCATTTGAAATTAAAATGAGAAAATAAACCTACATTTCTCACAATGGACAGCAAAAATTCAAGCTTTATAAAGGAATGAATAAAACACATAAACCTTTTCAGGGCAATCAATGTGTTTCAGTTTCTTACCACCATATAAATTACTGGACGTTGCACAGATTGTGACGTCAGTGCGGATCCTCTAATAAAACATTTTTTGTAAACATTTCCAGGGCACACCAGGGTGCCCTGCCTCCTACTTTCAGAACCACTGTGTCAGACCACGGTAAAGAGTAAGCTTCATTGGAAGGTGAAGCTTCAATTTAACAGTATATCTTTTACTAAAGGTGTAGTCAGCGATCTTTTAGTCTTCTAATCGAATGCACTATTTGTCAAAATCACCGCATTTCTCCTCTCTATCCACAAGATGTCCCCACTGACAGAATGTTGAAAAAAAGTCTGGTTTCAATACACAGCCGTGGCTCTGAACTTCAGAAGGTAAATACTGTGGCTCGGGCCGAGCCACCAAAACAGGGTACACCCCCCCACATCCAGGGGGCAATCATACTCATGCGCAGATCAGACAGAGGGGGGAGGGGGAGTTGTAGGTTGCGTAGCGTGCGCAGTTAGTGTAAGAGAGAGATACAATAGGTGCAGTTGCAATAGCTGAAAAACAGCCCTAAAGAAAAAGGTCAGAGGAGTGAAAAGTGAAAAAGAAGGGCTATGACCATGAAGAGCGAAGACCCGGGTCAACTTCGTTTCTTTCTGACGGTGGAGGGAACTCCGCAAATTGAAAGACAGGGATGTTGCCATCTTCGTGCTGGACAGGTAAGCAACATTAGCTTTGTGGTGCTTCACATAACAGTAACAGCTGTCGGGCATTCATCTTATTGTCTAATCTGCCAAAATGTGCTGTTGTTGTGATGTTATCAGTAATGGCAGTCAAGTTGTGGCTACTATTGTCTGACGAGTCAGGGTTACCTTAGCTATGTTGGTCAGCTACGCAGTTTCTACAGCCGTTTCCATGACGATGCACATCCATCAGCCTTTGGGGGTCGGGCCAGGGGTGAGGTATGAAGGGAGAGGCGGGTCTAAATTCGTTTATCAACAACCTCTCCACTCGTTTTCTCCTACACCTTTAAACCCTCACATATGATCATGAGCATGTCTGATGGAATGAAATCTCAGGAGCTGTCAAAATCAGATTTGTCAGGACGGTGGCGAGGTTTAGTAAATTAGGTGAGGGGCTTAGACATCTGGGGGGAACTCAAAGTCTTAAGCTGCAGCTCCTTTGCATCAAAAGGACAGAAGTTTTGGTCATCTGTGGAGGTCTTTAAGACATGTCCAACCTGGGATTGCTTAGAAATCTCCAGGAGGATCTGGAAGGTGCCCCAGGACAGAGAGATGTCTGGGTTGCCCTGCTTGGCCTGTTGCCATTGCAACCTATACTGGATAAGTGCAGGAAAATAAATGGATGTAATAGAAGCTTCTTTCGTCATGTAAAGCCTGGTCACACGCCTGGGCAGTGACTGATGACAACAGGGGGAGCCCAGTGAGCAGGATGTCATCTCTGTTGAGCAACAGGTAGCTGCCTTCCTACAATCCAAAGGGACTGAAATAGACTACAGCAACATTGAAGCATGCCACCGTCTGCCCTGGAGCGATCACAGCGACTAACAAGCCATCATCATGAGATTGAGCAACAGAAAATGCAAAACCGCACTGTTAAAACAAGGAAGGAAACTAAAAGGGTCAAATGTATACATCAATAATCCAAACACCGATATCGCCAGGATAGCACGCCTCATGAAAAACAGGGAGAAATTCAACAAACATGGGCATCAAACTGTAAAGTGTTCTAAACTAAACGGGACACCAGAGCAAGCCAAAGTGTTGGTCATCAGGGACATTGAGGAACTGAACAATTACAGACTTAAAGGTATGACAGCTCATACATAACACACCACCATGACACAGTCTGGAAGACATCAGTCATCTACATCTGAAGACAATTTCATATAAGATTTTCAATAAAGATTTCATTGAAAAACTGAAACTGAGAACATTTTAATACACTGACCATAATTTACTCGACTTGGAGACAATTATTTCTTCTCTAACATCAACGACAATTGCTGCTAATACACAGTTGAACAGAACAATCAGACCATTAAAAAGGATAGCAAACTATTAATCCATTACAATAGCATAAGTTTGTATGCAAACTCTAACAGCATCATGGAATATTTAAACTAATTTAAAAACCCATTTAAAATAATTGCTTTATCAGATTCATGGATCAATGCGTATGAAGGAATGAATTTTGTATGAATATGAATTTAACTGTAAACAGGAAGATTAAGAGTGGAGGAGGAGTGGCTGTGTATGTGGATACAAATTTGGATTTTAAAGTAGCTGAAAATATGACAACTGTGATTGACAACTTATTAGAATGCTTAAAATTGAAATATGTGATGAAAAAATCCAAAATGTAATAATCAGTTGTACATATAGAGCACCAGGTTTTGATATTGAGGCATTCAATGATTGGGTGGGCGAAATGTTTTCAAAAACTAACTAAAAAGTTGTTTTCATCTGTGGTGACTTAATAACATATTCTTAACATATATATATATATATATACATAGACCTGTTCACCATATGCAATGTAACACTGTATGCAAAATTTATCATACTTCATCTTCAAATGAAAAAGAGCGGTGTATAGCACTGATTGTTTACTTTTAGTTGTCACAAGGTGTGTAACAGTCTAATTGCTGACTAAGCATAAAAATAGTGCAGTGACACTGACGATGGTGAGGTTTTTAGGGACTACAAAGATTTTCTGGCCCATAATGATGACTGGCTAATAAGATGATTCCCCAGAGCAGTGCCCTTGGATATATGAGCCCAACCGTTCCCAGTGTGAAACGAAACAACCCCCGGTTTGCATCCTGGTGCATATAGGTGCAGACAATCTCAGGGGTTTATGGCAACCAGCTCCTTCCAGCGGGAATAAGTCAACAGGTATGTGTTTGATATGATGAACAATACATAATGTTACATTTTCTGTCTAAAGTCCCTCTTGAGTACGACATAATACAGTTAAATTCTGTCCTTAGGTCTGGGATATTGATACAAGCCGTTTTGTACGGCATTATAAACATGACCAGTCGATCATCAGGGTGCCTTACATTGTGGGTGAACGGGCAACATTAAAATGCAATTTGCTGCAATGTCCAACTTCCCAAATGTAATCGGTGCAATTGACAGTCTGCCAGTTTGGTATGGAGAAGTTATTTATTCTTCAAATGTAGTTTTGACAAATATAGTGTCACGGTGACCTGGGTCAACACCTGACTCATTCGTCCTGACGCACAGCTCCTTCCTCTTCTTTGTTTTCGACAGACTATATGCATCGAAGGTGCGTTGCTGCCCCCTCTGGCACACAGCTGTGCATGCTGACTCACAGGTGTTTAATGCTGGTTTTCGGACTTGCAATTTCTGTAAATCTTTTTGATGATATTATGGACTGTAGATGACGAGATTCCTAAATTCTTTACAATTGTACAGTGAGAAATGTTCTCTCACCATTGATCTATTAGCAAATGCGGTTGTTTATGAAGTGCTGAACCTCAACTAATTCTTGTGAGCAACCAAGCCTTTCAAGGATGTGCCCTTTATAACCATTCATGACACTCAAATGTTTCCAGTTAACCAATGGGATGTTCAGAAAAGGTTTTTAAGCATTATTTAACTTTCCCAGTGTTTTGTTGCCTCTGTCCCAGCTGTTCTGAAATGTTTTGCAGGCATCAAATTCATAATTTGTTGATATTTGCAAAAGAAAAACGAGGTTTATCATTTTAAGCATGAAATGTCTTGTCTTTGTTTTGATATTGAAGATAGTCTGAATAAGATTAGCATATCATTGTATTCTGTTTTTATTTGTGTTTTACACAGACAAATACAACTATAATTGGGTTTGTCTCGAATTCCCTGAATCACAGCATGGTTCTGAAGTGGGATCTTAACTTTTTGAAGAGGTTTGTCACATTAAGATCATTTCTCACAGAGAAAAACAATTTTTTTGAAGAGTACAACCACAGTCACATCTTATTTTTCTGGGATCATCTAAATGTCAACCGACAAAGCCCACAAAGCGGGCAGTCCTCATGTGTTTCTGTTCTCAGTTAATATAAAACATGGTTTAGATTTTTTCCTGTCTTTCATGGGGCCTCAGTGTTTTCAACACCAACGAGAGGAAAAAGATATTTTGACAGCAAAGTGGCATATTTGAGATGGTTGATTAAGTTGTTTGATAACACCAAAGTTTCAATAGAAATCTGTAAACATCACCACTTACACTGTTGTTTTAGATAACAACATCAACTAAATGAGTCCTTCTTGCTTCTCTAATAGGCCCAGAATGAGGTATGCGCTCACCTGTAGTGATGTCACAGCAGGTGTTGACCTGATGGGGAACACCTGCTGTGACATCATTGATTGGCGTGTGGCCAGCAGTGATGCATGCTGGGTTATCAGCCTTCACAGTGCATCAGCAAGGCTGAATTTAGCTTTGATCGTCTGTGATCAAAGTCAAATGTCATTTTAAGACCTTATTAAGGTCGTAAAAGTTATCTAAGGGCACTATCACACAAGGCAGTCTGTTCTGTGCTCGAGTATGTTTAACCCCCACAATCCAGCCTGTGTGTAAAAACTCCAGACCAGGCTGCATGTATTTGGCCCTGATGAAGAGCTGTGTTTCAAGACAGTGCAGGTGCTCATATAAGAGCAAGAGTGGGGCAGGGATGATGTACTTGTGTCAGCCGTTGTGGATGTTGACATTGCACTTCTTCTCAGACACGAGTCCAAAAGTGCTGGAGCAAGTTCGCATTTAGACTTCCTGGTTTCAATTGGCGGAGTTTCCTCCAACGTCGGAAAGCAACACCAATGTTGACCTGGGTCTTCACTCTTTCATGGTCATAGCCCTTCTTTTTCACTTTTCACTCCTCTGACCTTTTTCTTTTGGGCTGTTTTTCAGCCATTGCTACTGCACCTATTGTATCTCTCTCTTATGCTAACTGTGCATGTTACACAACCTACTACTCCCCCTCCCCCCTCTGTCTGATCTGTGCATAAGTATGATCGCCCCCTGGATGTGGGGGGTGTACCCTGTTTTGGTGGCTCGGCCCGAGCCACAGTATTTACCTTCTGAAATTCAGAGTCAAGGCTGTGTATTGAAACCAGACTTTTTTTTAACATGTTGTCAGTGGTGACATCTTGTGGATGGAGAGGAGAAATACGGTGATTTTGACAAATAGTGTATTAGATTAGAAGATTAGAAGATCGCTGACTACACCTTTAATTAACTATATTCACATTAAAAGTTCTGGAAGCTGCAACCTTCATTCTCAGTCACAAAATCTACTTTTGCCTTCTGTCCCCAGTGTTTGTCTTGAAATGAGTAAAAGAAGTTTCAGATTTGGTGCTCCTGCAGACTGGAATCTGCTAAAAGAAAAACTGTCACGGAGAGCTGGACAGCAACATGGATGACTGGGATGAAGACACCATTGGGTTTGTTTGTTGTTGTTTTTTTATCAACGAAGAAATCATTCCTCTTGGAGAGCTTTGAATATTTTTAAGTACAGGCTAAAGGCATTGGAGGAAGATGAAGCAGGCTGTAGATGCATTGACTGATGATGTTCTGCTATGTGACTCTGACTTGACTGGTAGATCAAGACCTGTCTTGGCCAGGACACACAAATGAGATTTTTAATCTCAAATAGGCTCTTGTGGTTAAATGTAGTTCATATATATATACCAGGGAGGTTATGTTTTTGTACATTTGTTTGCTTGTTTGCTTGTTTTTCTGTCTGCCTGTCTCGGAAAGATTATTAAAAAAAAAATCAAAGATTTTGATTAAATTTTCAGGGAATTTTGTTCATCGCACTAGGAGAAAAAAGTGCTGGTGGACCAAATCAGTTTGCCTTTTTTAATGGATTAATTTACTTTGCAGCAGTTTCTCACATTTTCAATACCCTATAAATTACTGTTTTAAAATTATTGTTTCTTAATGCAAAATTTAGCTAGATGATCATTTTATTCTTTGCTAGAGTTTAACCTACAGAAAGAGGCACATGCTATTGAAACGGATAGATTACTATATATAATGAATTTTGTTCAGCCCATCATTAGTGACATGTCTGCTGGGAGCCATAGAGGAAATAAAATCAGAGGCTGATCTGAAGTCCATAATAAGAGCCCTGACAGGAAGCTGTAGCACATGTGAGTCGACCTCAGCTCTTTCTGGTATCAGATGAAATGAGACTCAATCACAGAGTTCTGGATCATTTAATGGCATCCTGTAACCACAAAGAACCCAGGCCATGGTCTGTGGGCGGCCTTTACCTATGTTTGTGTGTGCATGTGTGCGTGGCATTATTGAGCACATTTGGTTCACATGTGGCCTCAAGGTGCTCTACGCCCCCCCAACCCTCACTCACCCCACAATCCCTCAAACACATGCACAACGTGAACACATGCATCTCTCTGTGATTATACGGAGGAGATTGAGGTAAACAAAAAAGCTAACCCCAGTTTTTTTCTTCATTGCCACTTATTCATGGAATTGAGCTCTATAATTAAATCCAACATACTGTATCAAAATTGTGAATGGTTTTATTTTCTGAGCTTTAGGTAAATTATTCTTAAGGTAACAATTCCACTGAACCAGTGTTAAATTTATGTTAATAATTTGCCAATAAATAAGTTTGATTCTGGAAGCTGGAAATAACACCGAAATCTGAACCAAAAATATGGGTGGGTGGTGACCCCCAATCCCGATTACAGGTCTTCACTGGATTCTTATTCCTTGCACACACAAACACAGTCATCTTCAAATTCCGAGAAAAGATACTGCTTTGTGTTACAGCTCTGAGAGAGATGACTATCGAGATTCTTTCAGTTTTATATTCTTTTGAGTGTCTTCAGCATGTCTCCCCTATGTGACAGAGCACATCTGTGAAGAAGAGAAAAGTAAGTAGATCTCCCTCTTCCCATCTTTTCAACACCTACAGCTGCCTAAATTGTCTTATTCTCCTGTCCTATCTGTACTGTCGTACCATCTTCTCCCGTTTATCCATGGTCAGGTTGCGAGGGCAGCAGCCTAAGCAGGGAAGCCCAGACTTGCCTCTCCACCTCGTCCAGCTCTTCCTGGGGATCCCGAGGTGTTCCCAGGCCAGGTGAGAGACATAGTCCCTCTAGCATGTCCTGGGTCTTCCAAGAGGCCACCTACCGGTGGGATGTGCCCGGTACATCTCACCAGGGAGGCGTCCAGGAGGCGTCCTGACCAGATGCCTCGAGCCACCTCATTAGGCTCCTCTCAATGCGGAGGAGCAGCGGCTCTGCTCCGAGCCCCTCCTGGATGGCCAAACTCCTCACCCTATCTTTAAGGGAGAGCCAGGACACCCTGTGGAGGAAACTCATTTCAGCCGCTTGTACTAGGATCTTGTTTTTTCGGTCATGACCCACAGCTCGGGACTGTATGTGAGGAGAGGGGTGAAGATCGGCTGGTAAATCGCAAGCTTCACCTTCCGGCTCAGCTCCCTTTTTACCACAACAGACCGGTGGTGAGCCTGCATCACTATATTTCCCAATCCATCCTTCCTCCACTCGTGGACAAGACTCCAAGGTACTTGAACTCCTCCACTTGGGGTAGAATCTCATCCCCAACCCGGAGTGGGCACTTCACCCTCTGGGTGGTCCAGGTGAGGACCATTGACCCAGATTTGGAGGTGCTCGTTCTCATCCCAGCTGCTTCATACTCGGCTGTGAACTGATCTAGCAAGAGCTGCAGGTCACAGTCCGATGAAGCCAACAGGACCACATCATCTGCAAAGAGCAGCGACCCAATCCTGAGGTCACCCAATCGTTACCCCTCAATGCCCTGGCTGTGCCTAGAAATTCTGTCCATAAAAGTTGTGAACAGAATTGGTGACAAAGGGCAGCCCTGGCAGAGTCCAACCCTCACTGGGAATGACTCAGATGTACTGCAGGGAATGTGAACCATTCTCTGGCACCAGTCATACATGGAACGGACGGCCCTTATCAGGAGGTCAGCTACCCCATACTCCCGGAGCACCCCTCACAGGACCCCACGAGGGACACGGTCAAATGCCTTCTTCAGGTACCCAAAACACATGTAGACTGGTTGGGCAAACTCCCATGTACCCCACTGGTGTGGCTATGAAAGAGCATTTTCAGGATTTAATGATGAAACTGGAGCCACAATACTCCATTCCCAGCCACAGCACAGTTTTGAGCCACATTGTAAAACTTTACAATGCTATGAGGGCAAACACTGAGATTACATTAAAAGAATAGACTCTCACCTTTGTAATGGGAAGGTATAAGAAAGCAGAATATCTTCGGTTTTTTGCTTTTAATGTTTCAAAGTCATATAAGTTTTAATTCAGATTGCCACTACCTGATTCAGATCACTATCTTATCAGGTCTTTCTTGTGCCATAACCAATATCCCTTGAAAATGTCATCTAACTCTTTCAAGAGCCTTGTGGACATTAGCAAAAACAGAGCAGCCCTATCTCTTGGAAGAAATGCTTATGAAATTTCCTGGATCCACAACCCTGAATTAAATCACCTCTAAAATCAATCAGTAATCGATCTGCTTTGTGTCATGACCAAAATTCCCAGAGAATGTCATTAAAATCAACGATCAACTTTTTAAGAATTTCAGGTTCACAAACCAACAAATAAATGAACTAACTACAACCGTGAGTGGTCCAAGAACAAAAACCTCAGCCAAGCCATTTACAGCATTGACAGGTGAGTTATTGTCAAAATGTGGAAACTGACCTACTTTGCACTGATAATAAATCCTTGATTCACATATTGATTCAGATTATGTCATGACTAATGTACCCTGTAAAGGTCATCAAAATGTATTAGAAAAATACTGAGTTATTAGCAAAAATGTGGAAAGCTGCCTCTCCATGTTAACACATCCTTTTTTAAAAAAAAAAAAAAAAAACATCTGGATTTGGATCATTAACAAAATCTGATTGCTCCTTGGCCCATTTCTGACCTATCCTAAAAAATGTAATCAAATTCTGATTCTAATTTTTTTAATTTATT
This sequence comes from Scarus forsteni, assembly GCA_036419115.1. NCBI lineage: Eukaryota > Metazoa > Chordata > Actinopteri > Labriformes > Labridae > Scarus > Scarus forsteni. The sequence goes on along the minus strand of JAZDUH010000137.1, from coordinate 937,124 downwards.
GTGTTCACAATGTTGGCGAAACATCATCTCCTTGGCAGGGGTAGTAATAATTAAGATCATTTCTCTTACAGAGGTTGTAAGGGCAGTGTATTTAAACCTTTGTCTTATTTATTAGTCCAAATGCAATCATTTTATTAATTTCTTATTCTAAAACTTCTCTGTGTTTGTATACACAAGCAGACTTTTCCTCTTCTGATTGCTGAAATATAACAGAGCAGAGTGCTATTTGCTGACAGCCTTGGTTCTATGGTGGGCCACAGGTGGCCCATGTTATGTTTCCTCGGTTCTTTCTCAATGGCATTGTATGTCATGGTGGAGCTCAGCCATGTCAAACTCAGCGCCTGGAAACCAAGCAAACAGCAGAATAGTAAAAGCGGATTTAGCGGGTAACAATAGCAAACCATATGTTCTGCTCCCCATCTATCATGGCTGACAGCAAAACACTGACAGAGCCTCCACTTTTCTCTTTCTCTGCTTTTTCTCTCTTTTTTCTGACATGCAAGGGACCTCAGAGATTTGACTGTGTGCATGTGCGTGTGTTTCTGTGTATGTGTGTAGTTTTGTGCCACGGCAGCCATGGAGCAACATGAGGAGATTCTGCACATGAGTAGCAGCGTGAACATAGCAGATTCTGTTTCTGCTTGGAGAAACTCAAGCTCCACACCTTTACCAACACTGAATGTGTGCATGTGTGTACAAGTGCACGTGTGTGTATTTCCTCATACTAACAGGTGGTGAAAAGCAATGCAATGCTGCCTGGGGGACATAAACAGATCACTGAGCCTGTCTGCATGCACACACACTCTGTAACACACATCTGTCTTTCAATCACCTTGGTTACTGTAAAGGTGTGAATGGAAACCCCACACACTAACACGTCATGTTTCGTATCCCTGTTGACAGGACAGAAAATGAGGCGCTCTTCACCATCACTCAAACAAGCCTTCACAAGTCAACAAATGGGATGTTACCGTGGTGTTTTAACAGCATCACAAAAAGGACTAATGGAGGGCTTTAGCTGATGGACACACCCTGCAGAGGTCACACTAAAGGATCCCAGCTCTTGTGCAATAGGGCTGTGAAAACACAGACAGTTAAATATTGTTTATGACTGGGGGACTCTTTCTGCAGCCATACATGTGCTTTATTTTAAGGTGAATGTTATGTTAGAAACCACGGCATCCATGGTGAGCTTTATGGACTGTTTAAATGAAGAACCATCTGTCCTGGGATGTTAAGAAGCTGGAAACTTGATGACAGATGCCAGGAAATACATGGAGTTCAGTGTGATGGCCAAGAAACCTGAAGAATCATTCTGAAAAATCAGAACAAAAAATTATATCTTTTTTTGTGATGGATTATTGGTGACAAGGAAGCACTCAAAGAACAAACTTCTGCCAAAGTAGCTCAAATATTGCTGTTACATCTATAAGAAATAGTTTCATGATTAAGTTACCAAGCTAATATAATTATTTGACCTTGAAAACCGACACCTAGCACTCATAATCATGTAGATGTCATTATTAGTTAGACAGTTATTGAGCATAAATGATGGTTCCTTTATGGCAGCTATCTGGATCAACATCAAAATCTAATCACTTTTGAAATAAGGCCATTAACAATATATTTTTATTTTGAACAAAGTCAAGGATGTTTTAGATAGCAAAGCAATGAGAATGTTGCACTGTTCACTTATATTGCCTTATCTGAGTTATTCTGCAGAAGTGTGGGGTAATACATATATCAGTAATAGAATCCTTTGTTTTTATTGCAGAAAAGAGCGATCAGAATCATTCACAAAGTCAATTTTAGAGAACACACCAATAGTTTACTTATTAAATCAGGGTTATTGAAGCTTTCAGAGATAATAGAACTCCTGACATTGCTAATTATGTTCAAAGCCAGAAACAGAGTTTTACCAGAAAACCTACAAAAGCTATTTGTGTTTACTTCAGGAGATCAAAATCATAGAAAAAAAAATGATTATAAGCACCAAGTCGCTCGAACTACTTTAAAAAAAATGTGTACCTTGGTTGTAGGTGTAAAAATATTGAATTCCCAATTACAGGACTTAAAGGGTTGTGCAAAGACTCATCAATTTAACAAAAATGTACAAATGCAAAAAAATGTGTCAATACACACTAGAAACTTAAATTGGATGTTATGCATGTTTTTAGATTTAAATTTGTATTTTTATGGGTTCTTTATTTTACTTATTTGTATTTGTTTTGCTTGTTTTGTTGTAAAAATCAATGACTGGTTGATGCAGTCTATTGAAAATCAACTGTATGTGATGTCAGACCGTCTGTTCTTTTTTTTTTTTTTAATTGTTCAAGTAGGGGCAGCCAAATATAAGAGACGTTTCTCTTCTTGCTGCTCCTTTCCTATCATGAATGTGTTTGTTTGAGGGTGTTATGTGCACCTGTGTATGGATTTGTTGTAAGTAATTATGTAAGGGACAAATGAATGAATGAAAATGAACAACATCTCCTGAAATATTCAGTAAAATCCATCCAGTAGTTTTTGCTAATTTCGCTATTAAACGGACAAACAAACAAAGGAAAAAACAAAACCTACTTGGCATAGGTAACAAAAGCCGCACATTGGCATATCAGATAGTGCACGTGTCTCACAGCAAGAGAGATGCTGGTTCAATAACAGGGCCTTTGTGAGTGGAGTTTGCATGTTCTCCCTGTGCATGGGTGGGTTCTCTTAGGGCACTCCGACATCCTCCCACAGATGAACATTTTGATCATTAGGTAAACTGGTGGCTCCAAATTGCCCTTATAGGAGTGTGAGTGCACTTGTTGTCTGTTTCACTATGTGATCTTGAGAGTGGCTCAGGATGGACCCCACTTCGTGCCCAGTGTCAGCTGGGAAGGTTCCAGCCCCCCAGAAGCCCCTAAGGGATAAATATGGATGGATTGTCAACAAAGGACTGAACTGATCCTTGAACAAGTCCTTCAAAAGGAAACAAAAACTTTCTTTTCACCCATGCCCTCTAAACTGATTCCATTATCTGCTAGACAGCACCACTGTCACTTTGAAAACATGCAGGCATTGTTTACATTTGGTTGGGGTGTTGGCAGGGCTGACAAATGACAAGGAAGCCAAAGGGGATCTTCTGAAAAGTGCAATGCTGTCAACACCATCTGGGGATTATCTTCAAATTAATTATTACCATATTTTCTGTGGTAATAACAAGTGCTTTTACTGGACTTTCAGTTAAATAAATCATCTAAAGTAAAAAAAAATAATAACTAGAAAAGAGAACACACCGCACAGATTCAGGTTGGTGCACTTACAATTTGGTGCCAAAAAACTGTGCGGAAGGTGCGCTGAAGGCTCTTCTACTCCAACCTGGTCTATTCTCGGCGCAGGCGAAGCGCACCCCTATGCACCTGTAATTTGTTGACATGTGCGCACATGTCAACAAAGCCTCAGAGGCAGGTTTCCAGACTGTCAGGCACATTTTAATGCAATAAAAAATCACAGCAATCACTTTTTAATGTAACCGACTGAAGCATATACATTTGTATCTATATTAATTGTCCCGTCACATTTGATGTCGGATTAAAGCCAATTGTCATCATGGAAACTTAACCTGACGGCAGCTGTTAAGTTTGATGCACATCTTACAAGTCAACAATAAACACCCTTAACATCTGATACTGAGTATACATCTGGCTTCTCTCATTTCAAGAAATTCAGAATAAAAGAGGGAGGAAAAAAGACGGAGAAAAACGAGAAAATAAATGTATGTCACTCAGGATTTACCTGTGATTTCCCATATTTCTCTGTTTTAGTCTTTATTTTTTTAATGTGATCTGAAAAGACGGAGTACATTATTACAAGGATGAGGAGGAGATACCTGGAAAATATTCAGCATATCACCAAAGGCTCTGCTATTTGGCGATGACAGACCAGGAATGCAGGTGGATCACAAGCATGATGAATGGATAGGCTCATGCTTGTGCTGTGTAACTGTCTCTTAATTTTTTAGTCCTATTAATAACAAAGGAACAGATTACATCTGTCCTGGGAGCTGGCCCACACACTCCGATGGCCCTCTGCTCTCTCAGTTGCTGTAACGGTGACAGCGGCTCTGACCGTCTCTGCTACCGGGTCTTTCCAACACACTGTGGCCATCGTGTGATCATTCAGACTAATCAGTCTCTGCGCCTCGGCCGCAGTGCATTTAAAGGCAAGGAGAGGCATTCATTTGATGGTGAAGACAACACTCCCACCTTTTCTCCTCCCTCTCTGGCATTTGTGTGGAGGGGCGCCTCTCTGCGCACTGCAGGAAATTTGCAAAGTGCGCTGGACACACCCTATCGGCGCAGCGCAGACACGGCAAAGGGGAGGTGGGCCGATCTGGTCCACGAAATTAGAGCTCTGTGAGTTCTGATGGCTGAGAGGAAATAATTTTTTGTTTGGTTTTAATTTAAGTTTGACTTTTTTGTATTATAAATTTTACCTCTAAATTCTAATTTTAACACACAATTCTGCTTTAACTTCTGATTTTTTTTTTAATCAAATTAAACATTGTGATTTTTTTTTTCCTGAAAAACACATTTCTGAGGAATCAGCCAGAATTGTAAGGGTTAAAGCATCGCTCATGCTGTTACCTGTTGATAGGTCCCTGGGCAAGATACTTTTCCACAAGGTTCTCCTCTTGGTTTGACATTGGGATGTGAATTTGTGAGAGTGTAAGATTGTGTCTAATACTGATGGACTCTACATTTCTACTTTTATCATTGCTTTGTGAATGTGGTGTGAGTGGGTTAATGTGTCTGTTGTGTAAAAGTGTCTGAGAAGTTAGATGACTGAAATACATGACCAGGTGACAGTGAATTGGACGGCTGTGGTCAGAGATAGACTTGGATATCTCTTGACAGGAAGGTTAGGATTTCAGTCCCTGGTTAATGTAGTCACATTGAAATGGTACACTGAGAAGCGTTACCATTTTGGTGTTGGCAGAATTTCTGTGAGTACAGTTATTTAATCTGGATGGAGTCAAATTCCAGAAAATTGACCAAAAATGGAAAAAGAGTCATAAAAATGACTAAAAACTGTCACTAAATTTGAAATGTAGGTGTCACTGAAGCATCTTGAACTCCAACCCTGAAATGAACACTTCTAGTGTAAATAATCCAACCAGAACTCTGCAGTCTCTGCATGACCTCTGGATCGAGTGACCTGTTGTCAGTGAAATTACAGCACAGAAATCTGTTTGGTAGCTCTGGAACATTCCTTGACCTCTGTGTTACACTTTGTTTTTTAATGACTATATAGAAGAACAAACTAATAATCTGGCTGTACTTTGCATTGACCAGTTTACCTGTTTTAGACCCTCTGCCTCTGATAAGCAATATTGTACTGAAAACAACAGAACGAGCACTGTTCATGTTGTGTCTTCCATTGTGCTTTAAAATATTGTAAACCAAACAGTTTCTTTATTTCAAGAAACATTCCCAGTAAATATGAATTAATCTTGTCATTATTTACACCTTGCAGTGAATTTTTGGTTACACTTTAATTGCTCCAAAAGAAACTCTGATTTTCCAATATCCTCAAGCAAGATTCCAACACACTTATGGGCTTGGTATTGAAATTATAAAGAATGTAATAAGTGAATGATGCCCAAAAATCACTTGCTGTAATCAAAAGTTTGTGAAAAGGGTTTGAATGGGTAAGTATGGGCTTCAGTGTAAAGACACATTGAATGGTAGGCCAATAAGCAAAGATATGCACAAGCTCAAGTCCCTCTAACATTTACAGTGGTTTATTAGTTCACAATTAACATAAATACACTGCATTCATAACATTTAAAGGAGTGGTTATTAAAATGTGTTAAGTTGTATAATAGTTTCATGAATAAGAACAAACGTTAAGAGTCTACAGCAGGAAATTAAGTTATAATTACTCCCTGCTGGACTATTTAACAAAATAACACATATCAACAGTTTTATATTACTCCTTGGCTAATGTTCATGGGACATGATTTTTTTCTGCTTAACATTCATTATTCGCCTCACAGATGGTGTTTGTATCAATGAGCATGTGGTGTTTAAAAGTGCATATCCCAGACTAAAACAAATCTCATCAACCAATGCCTCAGATTCTTAATTTTAAAGGCCAACATATCTTACAACCAATATCTGCTCAATGACCCCCACACACACTCTGGGAGGGTATTTGTGAACATCAGGGATCCACTTTGTCACAATAACTGAAATTAAGCATCTGGTTAGCGTGGAAACAGACAGTACTAATGGAAAACAACAACACTGACTTTGTCATGTTGTCCAACTACATCTGCTCTGACAATGGAGCTCTGTGCTGAGGCTGAGTGCCAGTTGGTCAGTCAGTGACGGATGGAGCCTCAGGCCTCAGGGTTTGGACTGTAGGTCTAAATGCAAACAAGAGACTCTCTCTTCAACATACACTTTATTCTTCCAGACTGCTGGGCTCTGAAGGACTACTGAGGACACGTGAGTGGTGCTTCTTCTCTCGATTCCCAGAGAAGTTGGAATCGAAAAAGAGGTTAAAAAAAAACTATGAAATATAAATCAATGTAAAATAAATAAAATGAAAATAAGGCTTTACGTAAGTAATGATAACAAACTTAAATAACATTTCATTTTTATAAAACGCAGGCAGATGCTGTGACGCATACAAGGTGGTGCTGGTAATCAACCTGAGCTGCTTTATTTCACATCTAGCATGCATCACTCTAAACATTCTGTCAGTTAGCAGGTCATTTAATAAGGTCATATTTTGCCATATCTATTTAAGAGCTCCTTCTGCCAAGCAGGTCCAGTTTGCTCTCACTGATTGAAAGGTACCATTTGCACCATGTTTTCAGAGACTTTGTATTATTTCTACTCACCTGCTCACAGGTGGATAGATATAAGTCTTGATGTCACAGACTATGTTGTCTTGTGTATTTAAGTGTTACATCATGCAGAGGACACATGTTAAACACATTAAACAGCATTTTGAACACACAAAAATTTTGTTTTCTTGAAGATGCAAGATTTTTTTTCTTCTCTTGTTTCTGCCAGCATTAGTAATGCTCTCTTGCTTTAAACACTCACCATCCATCTACCTGTGGGCTCTGA